>CM053595.1:255105063-255133736 GCA_028646575.1 Pseudocheirus occidentalis | reverse complement strand
AGAGAGAGAGAGAGAGAGAGAGGAAGGAGGGAAGGAAGGAAGGAAGGAAGGAAGGAAGGAAGGAAGGAAGGAAGGAAGGAAGGAAGGAAGGAAGGAAAGAAGGAAGGAAGGAAGGAAGAAAGGAAGGGGAAGAGGGAAAGAAGGAAGAATTTCTTCACTTTACGCAAACACCATGGATTTTCCTGATTTTCTTAATAAAAACCCCAAATCTTTCGGTAATTATTTTCAAACGTGATTTTTTTTTTGCTAAAAGATATATGACCAGAAATTCTGAGCGATTATTTAAATGGGTGGTGATTACACATCATGTCTAAGTCATTACAGAGAGTCCTCAAGACCAGCATAAGGACAAAATCAGAGGTCTATTGTTAGTAGTTTAGAGATAAAATATAATCAGACCTATTCAAAAGTAATAGATTAGAGGTTCATTTACCAGCCCTCCCTTTGTACTCTCATGTAATGTAAATCACTGTTAATAATGAAGACAAACTTAACATTGCACACTTACCTTTTCTGGGCACTCAAAGAATTGTGATACTTCCACAAACCCTATGAATCCAGCAACTGACCTCTTGTCTGGACTGTTCTTCACACCAGACATTGTATCTCTTGATTCTGTGAATTTTCATAAATGCTACCCATGCCTGGAATTCTCTCTCTCCTCTGCCTTCTAGTTCCATGCTTCCTTCAGGACTCGCTCAACTCAGACCATCACCAGTCATCTTGACCTTTGTCTTGCCACTGGAGTCCAATGACTCTGGAGGAGAAGGTGAGGCTGCTAACTTTGCACAGCACTGCCTCACTTAAATAAAATTCACTTGCAAGACAAGACATCACCCTCCTGAAGTCATTGGTCCTCTTTGAGAGCAAAGGAGGAATAGCAAAGAAAACAACAAATCCCACCTTCCAAAAACCTTTTCCTCAGTCTACCTTAATGCTAGTTTCTTCCTTTTACCCTAAGGCAAGAGGGTAGTGGATAGAGTAGTAGACCTGACATCAAGAGCAAATTTGACCTCAGACACATTAGCTGTTTTACTTTGGGCAATTCACTATTTCCCTTACTTTCCCCAACTATAAAATGGGGGTTATAATAGCACCCACACCTCCCAGGGTTCTGAGATAATATCTGTAAAACTCTTAGTATGGTGCCCACAACATAGTAAGCAATTAATATATGCTTGCTTTCTTCCCTTCTTTCCTATTTGTCCTATTTAATGTGTATATATAGTTCTTTCCATCTTGCCCCTACCACTACCATAAGACTACAAACTCTTTAGAGAACAGACCATTTATTACCTTTGTATCTCTAGTATGTAGTACAGTGCCTAGAGTATAGTAGGCGTTTAATAAATTCTTGTTGACTGAATTTGTTTCTCAAAATGCTGACATTAAAATGCACCTGCTGCAATTATTTACAAAACACTTACTATGCAGAAACAGTGAAAACACTGTCCCTGTGCCCAAGGAACTAACATTCTAATGAGGGAGAGAATAGGCATAAAACAACGTATACAAGATGTATGTACCACGCTAACAGAATGTAACCTCAGTGGCATCATCCCTTAACTCCCTGCTCTCCTCTTCAAATAAAGGATGGATGCATGCCTGTTTACCTGCCCAAATGTACCCCTACACACACACCCCACAATGTACCCCTACACACATACACATACCCCACACATGGACCCCTACACACACACACACACACACACACACACACATACACACAGCCCCACAGATTATCTGCTATATCCTTGATGGTAAGAACTATTTGACATTCTGCAGAATGCCTTACACATAGTAAGCACTCAGGAAATGCTTATTGGATTTTTTTTAATTCTATGAAATTGATTTTTGATGGTTGCATAAATGATCAAAATCAAGTTACCTAGGAGACAATAAGAAAATCTACTTCTCTGCATCAAATTTTTTTTAATGGTATATGCTCAGTGAGTAGCTGGGAGGAAATTGCCATTATAAAAGTAGAGGATCTCAAAAAAAGATGCATGAACTAATACATAAATACACATGTCTATAAACACATGTTATATATGTGGGTGTGCATATATATAAAATCAGCAGGTTATATCATCATTGGATAGGGAAAAAAATCCTGATTTTGCAAATAGTCACATAAAGTAAGAGCATTAACACTTTAAACTTGGGATTTTTCTTTTTGTTCACGCTCAATTTTGTAATTTAATTTCTTGAAGCTAGGATAGTCATTCTTATTAAGACCATGATAACCAAGGTAAATGCAAAAGTAATTCATTGATAATGTTTTAAGAAATATATTTGGTGACTAGGTTTACATGGGCAATTATGCAACTGATTGAGGCCTACCCATAGAATAACTGTTTATGAAGTCTTCTGACTATTCAAGTAGGCATCTAAAAGGCACGTGGATAGAGTTCAGGGCTTAGAGTCACAAAAACTTGAGTCTGAATCCTGCCTCAGACATTTGTGACACTGGGCAAGTCGTTGAACTTTGATTTGCCTTCATTTCCATCTATAAAATGGGGATAATAATAGTTCCTTTCTCCCAAAGTGGTTTTTAGGATGAAGTGAGATAATGTTGGCTCAGATAAACCTTATAGCAGCACATAAATGCGAACTATTATTATACTATTACAGGAAAAATAGCCTTGAACTATAGTTATCAGTCTCTCCTTCTGAAAATTAACTTGTATTTCCTAGTTGTCTACTTATAATCCCCCCCCCTTTCCTCCTCTTCCCCTTCCAGATGCAATGCAGAGTCTGTTTTGTTTCTGTTTCTATAGGCTCAGGACCCACAATGGAGCTTTGCTTGTAGTTGTTCCTTAAGGAAAGCTTATTGAATGTAATTGTCTATTACACTTTGAATGCAGACATTTCCCAGTCCTACTGTAATGAACCAGCAACACACATTGTGGTCTAGTTTAAAAAACGGGGAGGGGTGCATCAATCTTGTCACCTTAGAATATAGTTTTGACTCCTGCCGTGGACATTTATTGGCTTTGAGACCAGAGGAATGTTTTTAGTTTCCCTCTGAGCCTCAGTTTCACTATTTGTAAATGGGGATATTTGCTCCATCTACTTCATGGATTTTATCTTTTATTAGAGCAAACTGTGATGATATAAATGTCATAGAGAAGTGCTGGTGAGGAAATTCTCTCAATGTGGTTCATTCCATTTCCTGCTCTGCAATTTATAGTTTTTGAGTTGTCTGGAGCAAAGAGAGGTTAAGCAATTTGCCTAGCATTATACAGCCTATCTGTAGCAGGGCAGGGACTCAAACATAGGTCTTCCTGACTCTGAGGCTGGCTCACCATCCACCATGAGATGCAGCCAATATTTTTATTATGCACTATAAAAGTGTGAGTTGTTGCTATCAGAACCCCAGTTCTGTCACTGCCTAGCTGCATGACAAATGGCTTGCTTTTTGTAAGCTTTGGTTTTCTCAGTTCTATGCAGCTTTAAACTTCCAAGGCTTTGTTTATTTGGTTTAACGGAAATCTCTTACAAGTCCATTAATATATTCAACCTTTAATAACTAAACAGTGCAAAGGTGATTGACAACCTGAAATTCATCTAACGCATTAAGGAAAACTGTATTTCCATGCTAGAGTGATACACTCTTCGCCCCCCCAATAATGGTTCTTGGGAAGGGAGGGGTGAAAGTCGAAAATTCAGAGGCATGAGAAAGTAACAACAAACATGTCCCTCCTTAAAATCCTAGAATTCACCTAAAGAATGCAATCTGTGTCCTAGTACATTTTACATCTTCAAAGGCAATCATGTCTCCAGCAAGTTTACTTGAATGTTGATGACAGCCTTTAGCAATTTCAATGGAAAATTGTATTGGTAACAAAAGTATAATTGAACTCGGATAATAAAGAATTAAGAAAACTTGCTGCCGGAGAGAAATCTAGATAACCTTGCAGAAAGGTGAGGGTAGCTATAAAACCAATGCCCTCTGCCAGCCTGAGAGCTTTATAATTGTAGCTTCTTTGTCTTAATCATCAGAGTTCTTGAGGAGGAGTTATCTTCCCAGAACAGTTACCTTAGGTGACCAAAAGTACAATGTTAGTTACCTCTTGATCAGCTGCCTCAAGGTAAGCTCTCTCTCATGAAATACCCTGCTCTTATTGTCACTCTCTACCAGTTTCTAGTTTATAGTTCATCGTACCCGCTTATTTCCATCAATGGCTACTGAAGGTTGAGACCTTGTTTCTGTTTTCACAGAAAGCAAATAAAATTTTGTATGTTTAGGCAAAGGGTCAGTATATAGCTGCTACTTACTGTTGGGGCACCTAGGTGGAAGAGTAAATAGACTACTCTGTAATAAGATCTGAGTTCAAATCAGCCTCAGACATGACCTATCTCTGTGACACTGGGCCACTCACTTAAGTTCTGTCTATGTCAATTTCCTCACGTGTAACATCACTTACCTCCCAGTGTTGCTGGGAAGATCAAAGGAAATAATCATTGTAAAGTACTTAGTACAGTGTCTGGCATATACCAAGTGCAAAAAAAATAGCTATAATTCTGTTGTCATTATTATTACTGCTGTTTATTATCCAGATTCCTCCTCTAGGTTCTAACTTGAATAGCTGTATTTTTTTGCCTTTTAAAAATGTATTATTCTCTGCTTCCCAGACTATATTATGGAACTTTTATTTTTAGGTAAAGGAAGAGATGGGGATCTATTACCTTCCATGCTCTTTTGAGGCTTATCCATTTCTTTAGGGTTAATCACCTGTTGTGACTTCAGATACCACCTTCCTTCCTACCAGGATTCCCTACCTCCTGGATTCCCTGATTTCATGCAAGGCTCACCTCAAGTCCTACTTTCATAAAGAGCCCATTCCTGTTCCCTCTTCCCACCCCATGCTAGTGCTTCCCCTCTGAGATGGACTTCCACCCACCATGTGTATATCTTATATGTACATGTTTCGTTGCATGTTGGCTTTCCCACAAGAATGTGAGCTCCTTAAGATCAAAGATCATATTTTTTGCCTTAGCACTTGGCACAGTGTCTAGAATACACTGGGTACTTAATAAATATTTCTTGATTATGATAATGACAATGAAATAATGATGATTAAGTTATCTGAGACCTTAGACTTCCAGGAGTTCTTCCTAATGACCCTTCCCTTCTGATGCATCTATCCTTCATTTCTCACCCTCCCTTTCATTAGGTCCTGCTGTGACACTCTTATCTATAAAGGAGAAAGGGTTGCTTTCTATTTGTAGGCATGTGTATACTATACAGATCATCTAAATGTTAGAGATGAAAAGTAGGAAATCCTTTTAATTAGCGAAAGCAAGAACTAGGTGTCAGAAATCATGACTCAGATTATCTCTGTCCATTAGAATCCATTTCATCAGCAGGCAATCCACCTAAACACCAAGTCAGTTTAAAACTGAAAATATATGGTGGTTAATTTATATTCATATGCAAATGTATATGGATATGAAGAAGGAAGTTTTAGCATTGAGCAAGCTTTATTAAAATGAACTTCATGGAATTTCCAAATTAGCCTACCTCTTACATTACTTACCTGTCTGATCTCGGGCAAGTCACAGCCTCTCTGTGCTTCACTGCATTCATCCACAAAATGAGAGAGCTGGAGTAGATTTGCAATTCTTTAATGGAATTTGATCTCAAAGCTCTTTTAGGAAAGCATGACCCTTCATAGACATATGTTACAATATGTCATTCAAAAAAAAGAGGGTTGACTGTATTATATGTGGAAAATCACTTTGACTTATAAGTTTATGGCTCCAGTGGTAGAAGGAACTTGAGGGGCCATTTAGCTCAACAGATTCATCTTAAAAGTGAGGAAATAGACTCAGGCTTAAGTGATTTACACAAAGGCATTCTGACATTAAATAGGTAGAAATTAGAAGCCAGGACTTCTGACTTCAACTATTTCTATCCTTCCATGATGACCACAGCCAAAATAAACAGAGTCATTGTCAATAAATATTTATTAAGCAGCAACTATGAACCAAATTCTAGAGAAGGAAATAACAAACCATTACAGTATCTTTGCCAAGAAAATACTAGATGGAATCACAGGGAGGTAAGCACAACTGAAACAACTCAACAACAACAGCATGTACCAAACACTATGATAAGCCCCGAGAATAAGAATAACAATAATAGACCCATAAGCACAAAAACATTTATTGCAGCTCTCTTTGTGGTGGCAAATAACTGGAAATTAAGGGGATGCCCATCAATTGGGGAATGGCTAAACAAGTTGTGGTATATGAATGTAATGGAATACTAACCTTCTCAACCTTCCAAATGCTGTGATGCTTTAATATTCATATGTGGATGTTTCTGCATGTGGGCAGACCCATCTGGAGATGGATAGAGAAGCAGTGTCTCAGTTCCTAGGACCATCAGAAATATGTTTTTCAATGATCTTAGGTGACCCCGTTCAACCCCCAAAGGGGTCACGACCCACATGTTGAGAATCGCTATGCTATAAGAAATGGGGAGGAAATGGACTTCATATTAACTTGGAGAGGCTTATATGAACTGATGCTAAGTGAGAAGAGCAGAATTAGGAGAAATTTGTATACAGTCACAGACACATCGTATGTGTGATGACCAACTCTGATAGACTGGACTCTTCTTAGCAATGCACAGTTACAAGACAACTCTAAAAATCTCAGAATGGAAGGAGATATCTACATTCAGAGAAAGATCTAGAAAGAACAGAGTTTAAAAGATCTAGAAAGAAACCAAATTTAAAAGAACACAGACTGAAGCAATCTACATGCTATCATTCTTTTCCATGTTTGGTTTTGTTTCTTCTTTCCCATTGTTCATTCCATTGGTTACAACCCTTCTATACAACCAGACTAATGTCCAATGTGCAAGTATTTGCAGATCTTATACTTGATTACATGTCAACATGGGCGGGGAAGGAGGGGAGAGGGAGGGGAGAAAATTTGAAACTCAAGGGATTGTGGAACTGAATCTTGTAAATTAAAAGTAAACAAATCGATTTTTTAAAAAAATAACAATAATAAAATAATTTACATTGAACTTTTAAAGTTTACAAAGTACTTTCATCAAAAATCATATCGTGATATCAGCATTGTGTTACAGATGAGAAAACTGAGGCCTATGTTAAGTGATTGTCAATGTTACACAGTGTCATGGAAAGCAAAGAAGTACTTTGCCGCTTGTTTCAGCTATTCAAGTGTTTTTGAGCCTCACCTTCAATTGTATCAAGTCTTTGTTGGAAACAGTATACATTGTGTTGCCCTTAGACCTAAGGGAGTTTGGAGAACTTCTCTACCCTTAATAGACCTAATGGCTTCACATGGAGCCATGGTGGGATGGTCTTGCTGATAGAGTGGAACAGGAATGGTGGAAGGAGCAGAGCAGAGAAAAGCTCAAACACTAGATGGGATCAAACAGAACTGAGAGAGAGAATATTTGTGATGTTGGTGTTCTGTTATTCTATGTTGATTTCTCAGACAGAAGCCCTATCTGTTGTTTTGTGTTGATTTCTCAGACAGAAAGTGAATTGAGATGACAATGCCAGCAATGTGGGTGAATATTATTGTAATTCTGTTCACCTTAATGTGTGCAAATACCGTTGTACCTCTGTTAGGCTTTGTCTTCCTAGAAAAACAAACTGTGAAGGGCTTGGAGTGGAGCAGTAAGTTGAGATATAGAACCAGAACAGAGAGTTGACTAAGTGTGAGTCCAGGCAAGAGCCTGGAGTACTCAGACTAGTTATGGGATTTGGAAGACAAAGTCAAGATGAAAGAAAAATTTACTTGGGTACTCTATATTGACTGATGAGATTGTGACTTACTGAATGATATATTTTGTTTAAGACTATGTGGCCACCTTAGTAATTAGTTGTTACATTATATTGTTGTGAATGTTGTGCTTTAGTTTCTTGAAAGTTTTGCTTTAGTTTATTGCTGAATAGAGAGTTCACTATACATGGTGATTAGATCCTTAAAGTTATTCATAGCAGCAGTCCTCAGGAGAGCTGCTTGTGATTGGCTTTACAACAGGTAATGCACACATTGTCTAATATCAAGACACTTCCAGACACTCAGTAAGCACTTATTAAGCATCTACTGTAAGCCCTGCACTATGTTAAGCATGGAAGATACAAAGAAAGGTAAAAGATATTCTCTACTTAAAGAGTTCATAGTCTAATGGGACAGACAACATACAGACAACTATGCACAAACAAAATGCAAGCAGGATTAATTAGAAACCGACTTTACCAACTCTCTTAGAACAGCAAGAAAAGGAATTGGGGACTGTTCCCCACTTCAGCAGAGGTTTCCTTATTAAACTTTTTCAAAATGAATCATCTTACATTTTTAGCTATAATTATTGCTGATTCACATTTAATGTGACTAAAAATCAGATCTCCAAAATACAAATATAAGGAGTTGGACCAAAAACATGTTTTTAAGTTCATTTGTTGTGTGCAATGAGTATTAGACTAGGAATGCTTTTGATGACAAAATTAATCTTACATTTAAAGAATGTTAGATGCAAGAGAGGCCTCAGAGAATATCTGTCTCATGTGCTCATTTTCAGCTAAAGATGTTAAGCCTCAGAAAGGTGAATTTCTCCAAAGCCATGCAGCCATTAATAGCCCCAAATATACAAAGCTTCATAGCTTGTGTAGTTCCCAGAGCCTATTTTGGGGAGGATGTGGGGGTGGGGGGAATGAGAGAATGTTCTTTAGTCTCTTTCAATTCTGCAGCTATCCACAAAAAAGAACATAAAGCAGAATAATGCACATACCATCTCTACTCAAGTAGTTCATTTTGACATGACAAGAAGATGGAAAGCAATCTCTCTATATGTACATTTGAAAGACAGGCTTCCAATCTCAGAGGAAGACAACTATAATATGACACCTCTGTCTTTCAGATGCTCTTGGTCTCAGTCAAGGCAGGCAATACATTCCACTCCCTTGCAAATGATTAGATATTAACTGTTCCTTATATCATAAAAATGAAAAAAGGAGAATGCTTTCATTTAAAAGAAATCTTGCCAGGATCATTCTTTCTAGTGGTCATGACATCTGCAGCCTGCTATAATCAAGTTCATAAACATTCTTGCCATGAATTCTAGCACCAAATAATCACTACTTAATAGAATATTGAAATCCTTTAGCAAGATTAAAGGAGAAATCAAATATGAACCTGTGCTATGCCACAGAAAGAATTTTTTTTCCACTTTCAAAGTGAAATTTATACAAGTCAATGTGAAATTTTACAAACATTTATTAGACAAGTGCTGCACCTGGCATTGTGCTAGGCTCTGGAGACACAACATCAAAACCATATCATTTGCAGCCCTGAAGAAATTTGTGCTCTACTTTTGATGAGGAAGGGGTATGGGAGAAAGGATTATTAAAAAGTATTATTAAATAAGGGGAGAGGAAGATCAGGAAAGGGCTCAGGTAGGGGATAGCTTCTGTGCTATGCCAAGAAAAAGCTAGGCAGTTTATGAGGTGAAGAGGCAGAGGGAGTACATTCCAGACATGGGGATCATTTTTCAAAGTGCACCAAGCTAGAAGTAAGAAGGAATGGCATGGACTGTGAATAACTAGCAGGTCTCATTTTTTATTGTTGTGCAGTTGTTTCTTTTGTTTCCTACTCTTAGTGACCCCATTTGGGGTTTTCTTGACAAAGATACAGGAGTAATTTGCTATATCTTCCTCCATTTCACTATACAGATGAAGAAACTGAGGCAAATAAGGTGTAAGTGACTTGCCCAGGGTCATACAGCTAGGAAGTGAAGCCAGATTTGACCACAGATCTTCCTGACTCCAGAACTCATGCTCTATTCGCCATGCCGCCTACCCACTTGACATACATATAAAAAAGGGAGTAATGTGGCATATTTAGAGACATATTGTTGAGTTCTTACAATGCCAGACTGAAGTTTCTGGTTTGGTTTTGCTTCAAAATCTTAATGACAATAGTAAAGGATAGGAAGAGATGAAGAAGGGGTAGGGAAATGGGAACAGTAGCCATTGAAACTTTTTGAATAGTGGGAATGACATGGTCAGATCTGTGCTTCAGGGGTATCAATTTGGAATGGACTAGAAAGGGGAGCAGAGAAAGAGAATGTTACCTAGCCCCAGCCCCCTCCCAGAAGAATACAAACTTCTTGAGGGCAAGGATTGTTTATCAATTTATCTCTGTTTCCCCATCACTTTGTACATTACTTTATGTTTTTCACTTGTATAGCAAATCCTTGATGGCCAAATCATGTCATGTAAACTGTGATTAACAAAATATATGATGGCTTTTTTTCAACAGTTCTGAAAGGAACCAACTCATGTAATAATGGAAATACTCTCCTTATTCCTTTAAGGCACAGGAAATAATAAACTAGAGCCCTTTTGCTCCTAGGTTTTTAGAAGCTCATGTTTTTGTCCCTTGAGGGTATCCAATGACTTGGATAAACACATCAATGGTACGTCATCAAATCTGCAGATGGTGCAAACTGGGAGAGAGAGATGAATGTGGTCTTGTAGTTAGAAAAAATCACTTCCCAAGTATGGTGTGGGGTGGAAATGGTCAGAAGCTCTTCTGAAAATTATTGAGAAGGTTTTAGGGGATTGTATGCTCAATATGAGCTAAATATAGATGCGGGTATCAGAAGAACTAATTTGATCTTGGACTGAAGTAAGAAGGGCATAGCTTCTAGTAACAGGGAGGTGATGATCCCACAGTCCTCTGCTCACATCCGAGCCCAACTTCAGTATTGTATTCAGTTCTGGACACTTTTGTCTAAGAAAAACATTAATAAATTGCAGTGTTCAAAGGAGGTTGACTACAATAATGAAGAGCATGGGGTCCATACCATCTGGTGATAGGTTGAAGGAAAGAGATAGCTGTAGTCTAAAGAAAAGAAGAAGTGAGAAAGAGGTAGAAGGGTGGGAAGGATAGTGCTCTTAAGGTATATGAAGAGCCATCATATGGAGGAAGAATTAAACTTAGTCTGCTTGGCCCTGTAGGGCAGAACTCCCCTCCTCCCAAAGCAAAAAAGGTAACCTCACAACAAGAGTTATTCATATGTAGAATGGGCTGTCTCAGAAGGTAGTGGGAGGGCTCTCCTTAAAGGTCTTGAGACAATGCTGGTAAGTCATTTGTTTGGTACATTTATAGGGAGGGTTCCTTTTAGTGTGGGGGCTGGATTTGATTGTTATTTTTTAAATTTGATTTTTTAAATTTTAACTTTAATTTTATTACTTTTAATTTTTTAAGATTAGATAATTATTGAGGTTCATTCCAACTCTCAAATTCTTTGATTCTATTTCTTCATCTTGAAAATGAGGTTAGTAATAATTGTATTAGCTTCTTTCCAACATGATTATTAAGAAAATATTTTTCATACCTTAAAAGACTATATAAATATGCTATTAGAGTCTGATGCCCTTTTTTATACTTGCTGTGTTTTGTCTTTTGTTTTTACTCATATCTCCTCCCCAGGAAAAGGAGTTATAGACTTCTGGAGCAGATATTAAGACTATTTCAAATCTAACCTCAGACTCTTGCTAGCTCTAGGGCTCTGGACAAGTCATGTCTGACTCAGTTTCCTTATCTCTAACAAAAGCATATTAACAGCACCTATATCTCTTTGTTATTGTCAGGATAAATGAAAACCTTAAAGTACCATGTAAATGTCATCATAATCATCATTGTGTTGCTTACCTGTTTTATTCTTATTTTGTTCATTTTTTTTCTTACTATTAGTTAGAATTCCAAAGATCTTTGACTGACTGGATAGTTGTCAAGAGCCTACATTTTAAAAGTAGCCATTTTGGATGCCTGGTTTCTTTTCCATGTGGTAAGTGCAAATAATTAAATTAAACTACTCAGATAATTCCAAGTCTATTTTCAAAGTTACAACAAGCACAATGTGGACCCTGGATGTTAGATTTAACAGAAATGAAAACAGATGGTCTCAGCTCAAAATTTCTAAACATGAAAGCTTGTCTCAATAGACATGGATTTTTTTGTTACTTAAATCTGATAAGTCAAAAGAGAATATCAGTTCTACCATGGTATCATGAATTGGGAACATTATATTCTCTTTAGAAGGTCAGGTGATGATGATCCTATCTCCTTTTTCACTCTCTGAACAAAAATTAGATAGGATATTGATGGAAGGTGGGGAGTAGGGGATGGGGAAGCATACTTGAAAGTGGGGAAAGAAGTTAAGAAAATAATACCAGAAAAGAAAAGAATAAACTGGGTGCTTTCCTTCAAAAAAAATTACCTTTTCCCTGTAACAGATGAGTCTGCTACAACACTCTGGGTTGCTAACTTGACTCAGTAACAAGAGACCATCAGATGCAGGGACTTACTTATACCAAAGTAGGAAAAAATGGAAAACAAATTGTTAACTGGGAAAAGAGTAGGGATAGGCAGTGATGTATGTTATTGTCCCTGCTTTTCAATCAGCTCAGAGAGAGAAATTGACATAAACACAATTGTATACCTAGTCATTTTTCACAGGTAGAATTTGAAGGCAGAAGTCCAGAACCCAAATCACTATATCATACTGCCTAAAGAAGAAAATGAGAAGTTTGGCCTAAGTGTTACATTAAGATGAAAAACCTTAGTCCTTTTATTTTTCCTTGAATTCCTTTACGGAAAAGCAATAGTAGTAAAAGAACTCAAAAGCTTCTGATTCCCAAACTACTGCTTTCATCACAGGCCATACAAATCACTCCAACACCAACACTAAGTTTCTTACAGTGGGAACAATTTTTAATAGTATGTGACCTATAAGGCATGAGACTTTTGTTTTGTTTTGTTTATGCTGAAAGGCTCCCTACTCTTCCTCTGGGTCTCACAAAGCTGATGTCTGCACAGAATTTCCTTTGAAGACAGAGTCCTGTTCTGGGATAAGCTCAAATGGGCATGAAACCAGCTTTATTCCAAGAGGAAGCAGTGTTTCTTATGCTTTAAAAGAAAGACAAAATAAATCTTGGCATACTTCCTTTTTTAGTTATGCATGTAAGAGATTTGCTAAACATAATAGAAAGCCTTTTTTTTCTCTCCAAGTTGAGCTTTCCTTACAGAGAGGTTAGAAAAGAAATTGGCATGAAAAGATTTTCTTAATGCCAACCATTGCTTTAGCTTAAAAATCAAAGAGCTTTAAGCATCTTTTTTCCTGTTGGCTGAAACAACAATTTTCAAGTCAAATAAGCACCAGCTATTTTGCTATTTGTAGAAGAAAAATTGATTATAGGAAATCTATTATTTTTCCAGGGTTAATGATGGGTTTATATAGATCTGTATTGTCTCACCTGATCCTCCTTATAGGATCATGGAAGTATAGGAAGCAGTTAGAAGTCATCTATCTACCAATATAACTTTTCATCTTATACATGAGGATAATGGGGCCCATAGAGATGTAGCAACTTGTCCAAGTCTAACTCAGATTTTCTGACTTCATGTCTAATGAATGCTCTTCCCACTACAACTCTCTTGTTCTAATGCTCCAGCACAATTTTCTTTAATTATTTCTGGTATTATTGTATCAAAATTCTTTTCTTGATCATATCTTTCAGTTAGTCCAATTATTTTTACGTTTTCTCTCCTTGATCTATTCTCCAGATCAGTTGCTTTTCTTATAAGATGTATCACATCATCTTCTATTTTTTATTTTAATTGTATTTTTAATTTTCATTTTATTTATTTTTTCTTTTATTTTTTCTTTTAGTTATTTATTCATATCATTTTATTCAATTCCTTTTATTTTTTTATTATTTTATTCCTTGATCTCTTATAATTTTGCTAGCTTTGCCTTGCCCAATTCTAATTTTCTTTTTCTTTTTTTGGAGGGCAATTGGGGTTAAGTGACTTGCCCAAAGTCACACAGCTAGTAAGTGTATCAAGTGTCTCAGGCCAAATTTGAACTCAGGTCCTCCTGACTCCAAGGCTGGTGCTCTATTCACTAGCCATCCCCCAATACTAATATTCAAGGTGTCATTTTCTTCCTTAAGATTTTGGATCTCCTTTTCTAATTGGTTGATTTTTTTTTCATAATCTTCTTGTTTTCTTTTTATTATTCTTTTTGTTTGTTTTGTTTTGTTTTTCCTCTGTCACTGTCATTTGATTTTCAAAGTCTTTTTTTAAGATCGTCTATGAATTCTTTTGGGGCAGGAGACCATTTGACGTTATTCTTCAGTGCAAAAGGGATTTTCTATACTTGAATATTCCCCTATGGAGATGTGCCCTAGTCTTCTCTATTCCCATAATAATTTTCTATGATTGGATTCTTTCTCCTTTGCCTGTGAATTTTTTTTGGTGATAATAATCTAATTTTGTAATCACCTCTAGCCCTGCGTATATTTATTTTTACTCCTACTTTGTTCGCTTCAAGGTGTTGTTTTATGTCATTTATGGGTAAAAATCTTGAAATCTTAGCATTTTCTGACCTATTCTACTGTCTTCCCAGAATCCTCTCCCACAAGTTTGTTCACTTTCAATTAATCAATCAGTATTTACTAAGTGCCTACTTCTACTCCAGGCTTTGCACTAAACTCTGGGGATACAAACAAAAAGGCAAAAAATAGTACCTGCCCTCAAGGAGCTTAACATCTAATAAGGGAGACAATATGCAATAAATATATACAAAGAAAGTTGTATACAGGTTATATAGAAAATAATTAGCAGAGGAGAGGCACTGGATTTAAGAGGGACTGGGGAAGGTTTCCTATAGAATATGGGATTCAGTAGGCACTACAAGGAAGGCAGAGAAGTCAGTTGTCAGAGATAAGAAGGGAGAATGTTCCAGGAATGGGGGACAGGCAGAGAAAATGCATGGAGCTATGACATGGATTGTCTTATTTGTTGAACATCCAGAAGGTCAGTGTCACTGGATTTAAAATTATGTAATAAGGAAAAGAAGACTGAATGGGTAGTAAGTGGCTAGATTATGAAGGATCTTGAATGCCAAACAATGCATTTTCTATTTGACCAGATGCCATAGGGAGATCTTAGAGTTTACTGGAAAGGAGTAGGGGAACATGTGCAGACCTTCACTTTAGAAAAGTCATTTTAGTGACTGACTGGAGGAACGATTGGAGTGGGGAGAGACCTGAGGAAGGTAGGCCCAACAGCAGACTCCCACAATAGTCCTGGCATGAGGCAATGAGACCCTTCACTAGAGAGGTGGCAGTGTCAGAAGAGAGAAGGACACTTATTTAAAAGATGATATTCAAATTTACAGGATATCCCAAAGCTTTAGTGCAGATTAAAATGCACTGATTCTCAGGATACTCTGTATCCCTACATAAAGGGCTTTTCAAAGTGTTCAGTTATTACACGAGCTTCTCAAGAACATTGAAATACGCCAATATTTTGTTTTGTTTTTCTTTTCCCCAAGCATCTAACTCAGTGCCTCACATATAATAAGCATTTGTTGGATTGACTATTTTAGAAGTGTGATTGAAAAATATCATCATATGTAAGTATATCAGAGCATTTGCAGACAATAACATTCATTCCAGCTAAAGGGAAAGTATTAAGCTTTTTGCTATACATGTAACAAACCTTTCTAGTTTTGTATTAGTTCATGCAAAGTTATTCACAGAATTCATGCAAATTACTCACCCTATGGAGTTGAGAGTGAAAATGGTTTTATTGGGAAGTCATTTTCTCACTTCTGTCATTGGTCTGCTTAAATAATTGCTACAATTCATTTCATAGTGCCTGATTTCTGGTTTCTATGATTCTTATTATTAAGTATATGGGGATATGTTTCCTGAGTAAAATTGTATAACTTCAAGTACTATCTTTTCTCTGGGGAATGAAAGTAAATTAATATTTATTTCACTACAATGGCATGTACACTTATAAACTCACATTTATAAGTAGCAATATTAATAATTTAGGCTTATCTTTTCTTGTTAGTATCCTGGAGTATTGGAAGTTTATTCAATACAGAATCTTATTATTTATTTGTAGAATTCCAAGGGGAGAAAAGCCATAAATACCCCCATAAAATCTTTAACCCTTACTTAAGAGAACAACTTATGATCATGCTCTTGACCCTGGCCAAAAAATTTAAGATGCAGAATTCCTGAGGAAGAACTATGCTCATCTTATATTAATATACCCTCTATTCCCTTGACTTCTGTTGCTTTAATTATTACTTACTTTCTTTTGCTTTCACCTCTGAAAGTGGTCCAGGACTCACTCTATTTCTCTAATTATAACTTCATAGATAAGTGTTTATCTGGACCCAAACAGCTCCATAGTACCTGAGCTCAGAGATAAGATCCTCCATAACCTACTTGGTAGCATATTTTGAATAAAGAAACTTACTTTTGTCTCCAAAACTTACTCTTATATTCTTATTTACATTTTTCTAGTCTCTATAAATTTAATCCAATTTTTAGTTGAAACCTACTTTCATTTAAAAGAGAAATAATAGATAATATATTGCTCTTCACTGATCACCACCCTCTAATCCTTGAAAATGTGAGAGCATCTCTAACATATCACAGATATAATGCTTCCTGTATAAAAGGGAAAACTTAGGGACTGTCTCACTCTCACGCAATGCAGATATATATTTGTAGGAACATAATCATCTTATCCACCCTCACTTCTTCATTTCATCTGGCCAGAAAGAATATAGTCTGTTAAATCTCTTTTGGAGATGTCAGTGCTGTAGGTAGGGTTTTTCTCTTTTCTCTCTTCTAGCGAAAAAGCTAGGTTACCATATAATTGATCATTTAAATAGGCATTTTCCTCCAGATGTAGAAATTAAAATGAGTAGGAGAAACTGATCAAGTTTCCTCATTTTATCATTTTAAAACTCTTCAAACTCACAGAAAGACTCTTTCATTCCCACTGGTGCAGAGAGTGGCCCAAACCTTACTGCTACAGAAAGAGTAAAGTGTGTATTACCCATTGCATCTTTCTGACACACCAGATTAAATTCAGATAATTTATTTTTTAAGCTAAATTATGTTTGCTAATTCCATTTCCATGCGCCATCCATTTTGACTACCCCAAGACTTATGGTTCTATTAGAATCTATGACCTATTCAAACTCACACCTATGAACTCCAATTTCCATTGCATCTTGCCAAATCAACCCTGAAGACACTTCATTTAAAAGGGGAAACAAAGGCTTAGTTGAAAAAGGAAAGAAAGGTCTACCAATGATATTGAATCAGATGGCAACATTCTTGGGCACCCAGACCTCATAGCTTCCCCAGTCAAATAGAGAGCACTAATCTGTTCCCCACTGAATCATCTACCTGTCATGTGTACCCTATCAAGATCAAGGTCCAGTTAGTTAACTCACTGTTGTGTATAGATAGTCTAGGACAGCACCTATAGCAGAAACTTTCTCATTCTACTTAACCCAGATGTCTGGAGAGCAAATGGAATAAGTGTTGGTACCTCTCCATGTGGTTATCTGGAATGAATAGTGCAGCAAGCTCCACATGGATGCATGGATATAACTGTTATTTGCTCTCCTCCCATCCCATTGTGCCAGGCTCAGCTCTGGTCATCTTCTCTGTCCCTTGTCTAATCCTCCCAGATCAATCTCACATTTGTACTCTTTAACCTTCAAACCCCTTGTGACCTCTCTTCTCTGGAAAACATCCCTACATTATGGATCAAACATAGCCTTCTTTGAGACATCAATCTGTGAATTTATTCCACAAACAAACAATTTTGATCCCAGCAATTGTGAGAGATAAAATCTTTCATTGCTGCCTCTCTCCCCCACATACACACATACACCATAAGTATTATAAACTACAAATCCCTCTCAAAAACCAAGCTTGAAGTTGCTGACTACAGAGTCAGTGAAAAACAAAACAAAATAAAAATTACAAATGAAAGTCAATAATTCACAATTGTAACTATAGGATCGCATTTTCCATTTAATTCTCAGTTGAGTTACTGACTGATCTAAACTTTTTGAAACAATGACACTTGAGTTTAAGATAAAATGATGTCACAAAAATGCTGACATTTTAACTGAAGGGAAAAAATACTGATCTTTTCTCTTTGTAGGACAAGCAGAAAGCACAAGAAGTGTCTGTGCATGTGGAATTACAGTTTCCTTCCAGAAAAAAAATCATTTGTATTTTAGGTATGGATTCAGTTATCTTGAAGCATGAATATATGTCAAAAGCAAATGTTATACATTATCTAATACTTATCACAGATCTATCACACAGTGGCAGGTTAAAGGAAATGGTTTTTACTGGTATTCCATTCAAAGCCTCTGAACTTTAATAGTGGGTCCTAATATAACTGCCAGCCTATCTACTCCCTAAGAAGCCTCCATTTGCAGGATAATGCCATTTCTGATGTGAACCTCTATCAAATGATCTTCCCTGGAGTTCTTTTTTAATCTTTCATTTTAATCTCATCCCAGTCCTTTATTTCAATAGAATGCAGATATAATATGGCAAGGATCAGAAATATGCAGATGGGCAGAGTTGGAGTAAGAGTTCTTTCTCAACTAAGGCTCCAGGAACCTTCCATATGCAGGCAAGAATAAAAATGAGAAACCTCCCTTGTGATCAAACCATGGGAGAAGAATCCCAATTATGAAGGAAGAGAATAGAGACTCTGTAAATAGACAGTAAAGGGTACCTGGGGATGTACTTCTGTTCAGTGATCCTGACAGGAGCAGGCTAATGACTGCTGAATTAAGAGTTTTTTTAAGCAGAATGGGAGAATCAAAGACTGATGACTGTGTGAGAATAGTGGGAGGGCAGAAGAGAGGAAGGAGAAGAGACAAAAAGACATTGGCTCAAAGGGAAAGGAAAGAGGTACAGAGAGAATTCGCATATTAATCACATTAAAAGATCTCACAGTTCCCTTCCAACTCTGAGGTTCTATGAGTCTATGGGGAGGAACAAGGAGAGGAAAGTATTGTGTAGGATAGGAAAGAGGCATGTGGCTTTCATCCGGCTTGATCAATGTCTGTAGTCTAACTTCTGAAGTCATTCATTATTCAACCTAAACTGCTCTCTCCAGTCACTAACAATTTCTTAATTAATAAATCCAATGTTATTTTCTCAGTCCTCATACTTCTTGAACTCTGTAGATTTTGACACTGTTGATCTTCTTTGCCTTGATACTCTCTTCTCTCCAGGTTTTCCTAATAGTGTTCCCTCTTGTTCCTTCTCCTGTTTATTTGACCTTAGTCGTCCTTCGTTATTCTTTCTCAGTCTCTTTTGCTGGATCTTCAGTCAGGTTGTAGACACTAACTATGGCTAGATCCCAAGGCTCTGTCTTGTGTTCTCTTCTCTTCTCCCTGAATACTATTTTAATCCTTGATATCATCAGCAACCATGGGTTCCATTATTGTCGTTATGCAACTAATCCTGATACCTATTTATCCTGCCCTAATTTCTTTCCTGACCTTCAGTCTTACATCTCTAACTACCCTGTAGCCATCTGACATCTCAAATTATCTTTTAAACTTTAAACAGTTGGAATCAAACTATTAGAAGATGATTCCTTGGTTATCCAAGCTATGTGGGAAGTCTCTAAAAGCATACATTTCTCATTTGAAGGTATCTATTGGAAGTGCAACTCTCAGAATGGATCCTCAGAAAAGGTTCAAGCCACTCTGTGGGTATGCACTTTAATAGGTACCAATGGCATTCTATTTACTCTTCAACCAAAAGATGTGAGTCAAGTCAGTGGCAACAGGGTTCCAGCCACCAGCATCTTGACAGTCACTCCTAAACTTTTCATGCTGTTGCAGTTGAAGAAGTACTAAAAATAATGGTCATGGAAGACTTCACTACAAAATTGCACCTAAGGATGCTGCAAATTCATTCAATTACAGAAACCTTGGTCTGAAAAACAGACAAACTTCAATAATCCATTCATTTTTATTCAGTGAACAAGTAGTGTCTTGAGCTATATTTATTCTATATAATGCAGATTTATACATAAGTCTTCCTTTTTAACTTGAAGTTCTGACTTTATTTTATTTTTCACATAATAAGACAGATGGCAATAAGACCATTTAGCTAAAGAAACAAAGCAAGAAGAAAAGCCACATGTCAAAATAAAAATGCAGCATAATGTAAAATAAGAGATAGAGGATTGATGAACCATATGCCCCTTCCTCTAACTCAGGCCAAGTCCACTCACTAGAGACCAAATCTGGGCTAACAGGGGAGCCAAATCTAAACCAACTGAGAAGCTGTCTTAAATTATAGGCATAAAAACGTTCATTGAATTAGTTGAATCCAGGTCACCCTAAAATACTCAGGGAAAGCCTGAGGCTGCCTTTAAGAGGACTAGAATGTCTAGAATGTTGTAAAAGTTTTTTTTGCACTAGAGATAACCTAGATAATACATCTAGAATTAGAAGAGATCTTAGAAACCCTTTATCCCAACTCCCTCACTGTATAGATTAATTAAATAATTAATTATAATTAACAAAATTAAGGGCCAGAGAATTTAAGTGATTTCTCCAAGGGCATGCAAGTAGTATATGATGGAATTAGGCTTTAAACTCAGGTCTTCTGACCCCAGAACAAAAGCCTTGCTTCCACTGAACCAAAACATCTTCCTTGTACTGCTTTCTGCTAAAATAGTCTCTTCAAGTCCACTCCAATCAACAGTGTCCAATTTCTACCTACCTCTACCCCCCCCCCAAAAAAAAGATACCAATTCAGCTCCAAGGACCAAGAAATAGAACATAGAATGTCAAGTAGATTACCATTTCTTACTTCTTCTCAGGTGGGTTGCCATGAAATACCATACTGACAAGAGAGGTAAAGTATCAGGCAGCCAGAAGTCTGTCAATGGCATCCAATTCTGATTTCATACTTCTCCAGATATATATGAAACTGGTGTGCTGTGATCAGTGAAATCCTCCTGGCTTCTAACATTAAACAATTCAACTAAGGGATAAAGAAATCTTTTAAAGGTGAGTGTACATATGGAATGGAATGAATCTTGCTGAGCACAGTTGTTGCAGAAGGAAAGATGCTTTTGTCATATCCAGTGTTTCCCATTATCATTTCCCTTGAATATGAAAAATTGATAATAAATATTGCCTAGAAAGGAATGTTTCTATGCTATAACCTTCATTTTGATGATGAAAAAAACTAAGGGGGAAAAAAGAAACAAAAAGAAAAAAAAACATATATGAGCACTATCTGATGAAGCAGTAAAGGAAATTCCTATAGGCAAATAATCCAAGTTTAACTTCCAAATTTTATGGAGGCAAATAAAGAATTTTCATAGTATAGATCAACTTTTCCACAAATTTGGGCCCTGGCCACTTCCATTCAACCACTCTTCCCTTTTCTGACACAATCTATAAGTTATTTTTTTGTTTCTACATTCTCCTCCAACTGTCTTCCTCCGCATTCTAAATCTTCCTGATCTCTTTACACTTCCCACTATAAAAACATTTCTTGGATCTTGCATTTATAATAAGGTGTCAATGATTGATAATGGCTTAAAGTGTGAAATCCCAACAGTGGTGGGGGAGATTTCCATTGGAACAATTTTATTGGAACAATTATTAAAACTCTGCATTGTGACAGGGAAGCTCAATAATTTAGGCTTCAGTCAGCAAGGAGGGAGGAGTTTGGGATTTAGAGGGCACTGTGACTTTTCTAGCAAATTAGTTGTGTCTAGTATACAATGTGATGAAATGTAATATTCTACAATAGTTTCTATCTTCTCTACCTATGCAAGAATCCATCATCATTTCTCCTCCCTTGGATTTCTGACCTCCTCTATTTATTTATTCCAAATAACTGCATTTCTAGAATATGGGATTGATTAGTTTGTTAAAGAACAAAACTTTTTAAAAGTTTTTGGAGAACTCAAAATACTTGTTTTTTCACAAAGAAATAAATTTGACTTAAGGTTTTAAAAAATCATAGGATTGTGGTGGAAGCTTCCAATCTGCCTCCCAATTCCACCCTCCCTTCTATGTTTCAATTTTTCTCATGCTCTCTTGCCCATTAAATGGCCATTAAATCATATTTGGTGGATGCCAGGAGAAATTTCATTGTATCATGATCTTGAAGGGTCCCATAGGCCATCTAGTCTAACCCATTTTTTTTTTACAAATACAGAAATTGATTCCTTTGGAGACTAAATGGCCTTCCCCAGATCTTACAAGAAGGATCCAAAGTAGGATTAGAACGTGATTCTTTCAAATTCACATCCAGAATTCTTCTATTATATTGTAGATGGGGAAGACAATAAACATTTATATGGTGTTTACTATGTGCCAGATACTTACAAATATTATCTCATTTGATACTTATAATGACTCTAAAAGGTAGGTATGATTATTATCCGCCATTTTATGGTTAAGGGAACTGAAGCAAACAAAGGTTAATTGACTTGCCCACCAGTGACACAGCTAATAGGTGTCTGATTTCCAAGGAGTGTTTCAGATTTTCAAAGTGTTAGTGAAGGAGGAAACTGCAACTGGCATAGGGTTTGTTCTAAGTCAAGGGTTGATGATATTTGTTACATACAAACAATTTGAAAACTAAGAAGGGAAGTTAAATATCCTTTTTTTGGTAATCTAGGCAGGACCTGAAGCATTGCTTCACCAAGTGACTCATCCTCTCCACCAGAAAGGTACAGATTTTAAGGATTTCAAGGAACAGAGACAACATCAAACTTGCCTTAAACTAAACATGGAGTTTATTTGATAAGTAAAATAGACAGGTGGGACACAAAAAGAACATTACAAAGTATGTACTTCTCAACACCATTCCTAGGTCCCAATATTAATGTTCCTTTGGGAAATGAAGTCACATACATAATTAGTCCTAGGAAATAGGGTCTGTACAACCATAGAAATTCTGAAAATGTTAAAATTAAAATATTAAAAGCTACAATGATAGACTGAGATAGATGTAAGAAACTGTACATTTTTGCAAATACATGAATGTAAAGAAGATCCTGTTGGTGGGGATGGAAGTGGAGTAGTGGGTCTTATCTTGGAGCAAGTCAACAGTCAATAAAGTCCAAGAGGGTGATGGGGTTTCTGGAAGCCAAGTACTAGAGATGACACAGTTCATTTCAAAAGTCTTTCACCATAAGGATATTCAGTCAAAGAATAAGTCAGAACAGTAATTAATAAAGCATTAATACTTTTATAATATAATATTGTCATATAAAAATCATCTGATATATATTGATGCTCTGAGACAGAGAAGTATAAAGAAGCAAAGGCAAGGGAAGAGGGATTCAGGACAAAGGATTAAACTGAGTCTCAGTCACCTGACGGAGATCATAAGGATCTTTAGGCCATAGCAGGAAGAAGATGGGGAATTCAAGGATGGCCTCACAAAAGGCTGCCCTCTTTTTATTGACCAATTAGACTGCTGGTGTTGGGGAACACTAATAAGGTTGCTTTCATAAGAATACCTTCATCCTTCATCATGCTCTACTCTTCACTCTCCGGACTGCCCAGATTACCCATTCCACCTTCTTTTCAGCTTCATTTTATGTGCTGTTTTCCCCTACTAGAATGCAAGCTCCTTGTGGGCAAGGACTAGTTTTTTTTTCCTTTTTTTGCTCATATTTGTATTTCTAGTGCTTAACATAGTACTGGGCACAAATATTTGTTGCCTTGATTTGATTTGAATATCACTTGTAAGGGGTATTTACTGAGGGGAAAAGTGGAGGACACAAAGGGAGTAGATAGGTTTCATTGTTTTGCATGGGAGGATTTCAGATAATCTCAGTTGTGCATGAATATACACTGATTGCTTATTCAGGCCAATTGTCTAACTAGAGGAAACCTCTTCACTTCTCCCTGCTATGCTCATTCAACTGGTAAATTATTTGCATATGGATGATGAACTTTGCAACAAACAAACTGAGCAACCTTGCCTAAAATCCTTAATATTTCTAGACTTTAGAATCCTCATCTGTAAAAAGAGTAAGTTGGGTTATTTGGCCATTTATAAAGATCTAGAGGTGCATTGGTTAATACCAAAGTGTGTTTAATGATTGAGTGCTAATTCCTTTGTGGAATCTTTTGTTATGATTAAGCTTGCCTTCTTTCCTACAATGAATGAGAATTTAAAGATCTCTAAATCATAGACCCACAAAAACAAAAGTCATTTTACTAGTATTTTAAGGTTTACAATGTTCTTTCTTCACAACCATCCTGTGAAGTAGTAAAACTGTTTTTATTGCCTACATTTTACTGGTGAGGAAACTGAGCCTCAAAGAAGTCCAGTGTCTTGTCCATAATCATGAAACTCTTGTCAGGGCTGGGATATATATACATGTCTCCTGACTCCAAGTCTGTCACCCTTCTCACTTAATCCAACCCACCTAAAATGTTACCTCTGAAAGGATGCTTTAACAAATTAGGGAGAAAAATATTAGGTGATATATAGTTAGTCAAAGCCAAAGCTGGGACAGATACTCTGTCTCCCAGTTGAGTGTTCTTTACACTCTAACACTGCATTAGACAGGGTGTTAGTATTACTCAGTAATACATACTGGCTTTAGAAAAGGCCCTCTCCCCTGTACTTACATAACTCCCTTTGGCGTCTCCAACCACGAACCTTGATTTTATATAATTTTCTTTTCTGCAGTGCCCTTCAGTTTCTTAACAGGTCCTCAGTTTCCTCTTGAGTCTTTGCAATTCCCCTAATTGAAACATTTTTTAAAAGTACTAAGATTTAATAATGATGAATTAGTTGAAGATCAGGTCTGAAGTACCAGGGAATTTTAATTGACGCTTCAACTAAATGGGTTGTTTGACAACATCAAACTGCATATGAGAGGAAAGTTCTGAGATACTCTAGTAAGCTAGTTTGAAGAGATTTGGGAGCATCCATGATTTATACCAGAAACATGAAAAGATTGGGAGTGATTTTCTATGATGTGAGGAATTAAAGAGATATCCTGGATACTACCAACTCAATTGTTTGGGGGGTTTCATTGTTGCTTATTTTAAAGATCTGTAGAAATACATGAAAGATTTAATATAAACTCAGTCCCTCAACTCTTTTGTACTACATAGCTACCAAACAATAGAGATCTTAAGGACAATAAAATGAAGGGTAAACAATGTTCATGCTTAACTACTAATAATCTGATGTATTTATTGATGTTGAAGAGAAAATAGTCACATGAAAGTCTTTCACTTTGTTTATTCTGCAGTCTTAACCAAGATGGATCCTTATGGGATATGGGAGGTTGTCCTTTATATGGAAGCAAAAAATAAAAGTCTGTAGTATTTACTCCAGAGTTCTGGTAAGCCAATGGTAGATAAGCCAATTTCAGTTATCATGTGCTTAGCTTCTCTATACTTCTGGCCTAATAACCCCACGCAGAGTAACCCACCAAATATCAGAACCATTGCTGTCCACCTCCACAGATCAGAAACCATTTTTCCTACGCTATTAACATGAGTATGTGGCAACCAAAAATAGGCAATCTAGAGAAAATTTACTCACAGTTTCAGATAATGCTTCAATATCATTAGTATCACGGAATTTGGGATGAAAATAAAGGGTTAAAAATTAATAACAGTGGAACAAAACTATGATCTGGAAACAAATTGGTGGTCATTCACACACCCTGGACTTTGCTGTCAATCAATTAAACAACCGTTAAAACCAAAACTGATAAAGTCATTAGTTTTTTTTTATTTTTATGATCAAGCTAATTATAATTTAGATTTTCTTTTTAGTTAGATTCTTACAACTCTGCTTTTCTTCCCCCAATTGCCTATGGACTCATTCAAGTGAAATCCACTGGCATTCACTGTGATAACGGTTTATGTTTATCAGCAATTGGTCTCCAGACCATTTCAGTAAAATTCCAGAGATGTAGGTGTAAACTGTAATGAGAAATAATAAACTCTCCAGTGGATTAGACCATGATTTGGCAAGAAAAAAAGATCTTGAAATTATGATTACTTCCCAAAGGAAAATTTGTTCTTCATTAACAGGAATATAGCCAAAACTTCTATCTGTTGCAGATTCTTCTACTTATTCAAGAAAATGTAGATACTTAGCTTTCTGGAAATGAAATATTATTTCCATATGATCCATTTTAGCAAACATGGCTTACAATAGTCACACATTGCAACATAGTAGACTTCTGGTATTTTTTTAATGTCTATATAATTTGGTAGAACTGCCTAAAAATGTTGATTATTTTTTGCTATGGTCACAATTATTTAAGTTGTACTAGTCATAAAATCAGACTTTATGGAAATCTATTTGGTTGTAAAATTCAATCAACTGAGCTATTAGTATTTTGACTATCTTTTGTTAATTAAGGCCAATTTTAATAAATTTCTATCATTATACAAAATAAGGCATTTTCCAGAGTGCTTTGATAAAAGCTTTCTGGTGAATGAATACCATTCTGGTCAGACACAGAAAATATAACATTATCTATGAGAACATTCAATTCAATTGAATCGAAAAGCACTTTTTAAGTGCTTAATAAATGTATACACACATGAATAATGGGTCCTGCCTTAGAAGAACTCAGATTTGGAAACTGCATCTTTGACATTTTTCAGGACTCATGCTTTCTAGTAAAAGTGTTTCCTTACACATACAATTTTAAAAGGAAAAATTCAAATTATCAAAAACAATATAAAAATGTTCAAAATCATTAAGAATTAGAGAAATGGGATGCCAAGATGGTGGCGTGGAAGCAGCAAAGTTCTGCAGCTCCCACACAACCACCTTAAATACCCAGAAAACATGACTCTAAACAAATTTTAGGGCTCCAAAACCCACAAAAATATAGAAAACACATCTCTTGCTGAAGGCAGTTGGGCAGGAGTGGCTCACCATGACAGGCTGGGAGCCGAGGCCAGCCCATCCCAAACCATGGCCTGGGCCCAGGGTGGTAGGGAAAAGCCCACAAGTGGAGTCTACAGGAGAGTGGATCAGCAACAGCTGGAGCAATCTCCACACCTATCAAGCCAGGAAAAATAAGGCTAAGAAAAAGGTCAGTGGAATTCTGTCACTAAAGGCTAAAAAGTAAATCTGAACTAATTTAAGAGTGACAGGACCCATTGTGCAACTGAGCTTGACAGATTCCCAATCCAGGAAAGTGCCTACTCAGGTTGGGGTAAAGAGAACGCTGAGCACAAGGGAGCTGCACCAACATGGAGCTGAGAGCAGAATACAGCAGACAGAGAAGGAGCCCCAGTCAGCCAGCAGACTCAGCCAGCCTGGCCCACTCACCAGATCATCGATAGAGGATCCATGGATAGAGGATCATCAAACCGGGCAGCTTGGCAGGAGGGGTTCATTGTGGCAGGCAGGGAACCGTGCCAGCCCAGCCTGAAATCAAAACCATGGTCAGGCCCCAGGGCATTCAAGAGGAGCCAAGCCACAGCTTGAGTCTACCAGAGAGCAGATCTGCAGCACCTGGAGCAATCACCACATCTATCAAGCCAGGTAAAATAAGGCTTAGAGAAAGATCAGTGGAATTCAAGCTTTCAAGCTAAATTTGGGGGAGGAAAAGCAGTTTGGCCAATCTGCCCCCAGGGCAAGGAAGCAGCAGGGAAGCGGCAGGATCTGCTGCAACCAGCAACTGCCTCCACTGGGCTGCTTCAGAACTCCTGGCCTGCCAATTACAGGGGAGCTGAGACAATTGATCAGGGCCAAGGGCTCTTCTGTTGAGTGGCCTGGATCTGGATTGTGGTCTTGGATGGTGGTCCTGGGGTGTGCTATCAGCAAACCAAAGCTACTGGGGGGCTGCAGCTCCCCCCCTAATAGCTCCAGCAGCTGTGAAAACCCCAGAGATTTGGGACAGAGCTTTCCCCTCTGGAGGCAGAGTTCCACAGAGCTAAAAAAAATCAAGCAATTAATTGACTGGCCAACATGAGGAAGAGGAAGCAAAATAAGAACTGCAATAAAACTCTACATTCCTTTTTTGTGGACATAAAGGATCAAACCATGGAACAGGAGGAAGACAACACAGTCAGAACTCCCACACCCAATGCTTCCAAGGCATTTGAAGAATGCCTAGAAGCTATAGATCAACTGAAAAAGGACTTTGAAAAACAAATAAAAGAAGTGGAGGAAAAATTGGGAAGAGAAATCAGAATGATGCAAGAAAATCATGAAAAGAGAGTCAACAACCTGACTGAAGAAAACAACACTTTAAAAATAGACTAACTCAAATGGCAAAAGAGGCCCAGAAAGCCAATGAGGAGAATGCCTTAAAAAGTAGAATTTTCCAGACAAAATAGTATCTCAAAAGCATTATGAAGAGAATAATTCCTTCAGAATTAGAGTGGAGCAAGTAGAAGCTAATGACTTTATGAGAAACCACGATACTATTAAACAGTTACAAAGAAATGAAAAAATAGGAAGCAATGTGAAATATCTCCTTGAAAAAACCACTGACCTGGAAAATTGATCCAGGAGAGACAATTTGAAATACATCAGTCTACCTGAAACCCATGACCAGAGAAAGAACTTGGAAAGCATCCTTTGAGAAATTCTCAAGGAAAATTGCCCTGACGTTTTAGATTCAGAGGGCAAAATAGAACTTGAAAGAATTCACCAATCACCTCTGCAAAAAATATCCCTAAAGTAAGACTCCTAGAAATGTTATTGTCAGGTTCCAGAATCTCCAGTTAAAGGAGAAAATATTACAGGCTGCCAAGAGACAACAACTTG
>CM053595.1:255062403-255104563 GCA_028646575.1 Pseudocheirus occidentalis | reverse complement strand
AAGGAAGGAAGGAAGGAAGGAAGGAAGGAAGGAAGGAAGGAAGGAAGGAAGGAAGGAAGGAAGGAAATAATACTTCAATCTACACTCAAGAGTTCATCAGTTTTCTCTCTCTCTCTCTCTCTCTCTCTCTGTGTCTCTCTCTCTCTCTCTCTCTCTCTCTCTCTCTGGAGATTGTAATGGTAATGAAATTTTAAGATACCTTTGTATTGGAGAGCTGACGGGTCCTTAGCAATTAGTTTCAAATTAAGCCTCTGTAAAGAAAAAAGAGGTATGAACCCCTATTGCTGATGTAACAGGAAGGGGCTGAACAGGGAACCCCTGTTGCTGACCTGACCGGAAAGGGCTGAACGGGGGGAGCCATACTGTATATAAGGAAGAGTACAAGTTGTACAGACAGAATTTTCTTCAGCCAAGCATCTGGAGGCTGGAGCTTCTGCCAGAGAGAGAATTTGTTGGGGCAAGCTTCTGGAGGTAGAGCAGCTGTTTTCAGAGAAAGAGAGTGAATTTCTCTCAGTGAGCATCTGAAGGCTGGGAAGCTGCTGCTGGATTGGAACTTCCATGGAGAAAGTGACTTTGATTTTGAGAATGGGAGAAAGTGATTTTGATTTTGAGAACAAAGCTGCTGAAGGCCAGATGGAGCTTCCAGAGAAAGCATGACTGTAGTGTTCGTACTTTGCTTGTGACTCTGTGTTTCTTCACAGAAACTGTGAAGGACTTGATGTTGGATGGATACTGTAAGCTTAAATGTGGAGCAGGAACTGCATGGAAAGCTGGACAAGAACTGGGACCTATCTGCCTTTGAACTCAGGTAATAGTTGGGTGGATTCAGGTAGTAGATACCTTCCTCAAGTCAAGATGAAAAGACCTCTCTGTGGATACTGAGTAGTGACTGATGAAACTGTAACTTACTTGTGCCTGATGGGTGGACAGCCTGTGTATTTTCCACTACCCCTTAAGAGGGTACTGAGGGGGCGGCTAGGTGGTGCAGTGAATAGAGCACCGGCCCTGGAGTCAGGAGTACCTGAGTTCAAATCCGGCCTCAGACACTTAAAACAAAAAACTAGCCATGTGACCTTGGGCAAGTCACTTAACCCCAACTGCCCTCCAAAAAGCAAAAAAAAAAAAAAAAAGAGGGTACTGAGTAGTGACTGATGACTGAGTAGTGGCTGATGACTGAATAGTAACTGATTTAAGGATGATTGAATGATTGAGTTACTAAATGATTGTACTTTGTTCAAAACTAAGGTGACCACTTTGGTGAAAACTATGTGACCATTTTAGTGATAAGTTATTGAGTTGTAACATGGTGAGTGCTATTATTTTGATTTTCTATGATAAGTAGTAAAATTGTGAATACTGTACCTTGATTTTCTGTGAATGTTTTGCTCTGATTTGTTACTTAATAAATACGGAGCTCACTATACTCTGTAATCAGAACATTGAAACCTATTCACATCAGCAGTCCTCTAGAAAGCTGCTCGTGTTTGGCTTTACAGAGGTGAATAGCACTTTTTTCATAGTGAGTCCTTTGGAAATGACTTAGATCATTGTATTAATCAGAGTACCCACATCTTTCATAGTTGATCATCATTACAACATTGCTGCTACTGTGCTCATTAATCTCTCAGTTCTCTTTTCATTTTGTATCAGTTCATATAAATCTTACATATTTTTATAAAGTTATTTCTCGTTTTTATAAAATTCTTACAAATGTATTTTCTCTAATTACATGCAAAAAAATTGTTTAGACTTGTACAAGTTGATACAAAGTGAAATGACCAGAACCAGAAAAACATTGTACACAGTATCAGCAACATTGTGTGATGATCAACTATGGATGACTCAACTCTTCTCAGCAACACAAATCTGAATAAACAAAAATCCAAGACAAGTACAAAGTCTTTTTATTTACTGTTATTTCTACTGTCTGCGTAAGAAGGGAAAATTCTATCCATATCCAGATACAGAAATGATAGACTGTTAATGCATATTGAAGCACATATTTTTAATTACTTTATTATTTCTAATTTTTTAAATTTTTGATGTTTCACCTTTCACAATAGTGACTAATATGGAAATATTTTTACATGATAATACATGTATAAATTACATCAAACTGCCTACCATTTTCAGAAAATGGAAGAGAAAGGAAGGAAAATTACATAAGAAAAAATCCTTGCAAAAATGAATGCTAAAATTTTCTTGACATATAACTAGGGAAAAACAAAATACTGTTAAAACAAAAAAAAATCAAAATAAACATTTTAGAAGTACTCACAAACTAATTTTTAATATATTTTTTTAATTTTTGTATTCCAAATTCTCTTCCTCTCCTTTCATTGAGAAGGCAAGCAATTAGATATAGTTTATACATATTCAGTCATGCAAAACATCTCCATATTAGTCATGTTGTAAAAGAAAGCACAAAAAAAGGTAAAAACAAAGTTCAAAATGCTTTGATTTGCTTTCAGACTTCATCGGTTCTTTCTCTGGGGGTAGATTGCATTTTTTTCGTGATTCCTTCAGAATTGTCTTAGATGGTTGTATTGCTGAGAATAGCTTAATTAGTCACAGTTGATCATCGTACCATATTGCTGTTACAGTGTACAATGTTTTCTTGACTCTGCTCACTTCACTTTGCATCAGTTCATGTAAGTCTTTTCAGATTTTTCTGAAAGCATGTAGCTTTTCATTTGTTATAACTCAATAATATTACATCACAATAATATACAAAAACTTGTTTGACCATTCCCCAATTGATAGACATTCCTTCAATTTCTATTTCTTTGCCAGCACAAAAAGAGTTGCTATAAATATTTTTGTATATATAGGTCCTTTTCCCTTGTTTATTCTCTTTGGGATACAGACCTAGTAGTGCTACTGCTGGGTAAAAGGAAAGAAATGATACATTAGTGAGGAAGAAAACAGAGGGATATATTTACTAGGTATCTAAAGGAGGGGAAGATCCCAAAGGCATGGAAATTTCTCAAGCCTTATTGATAGAGAATAAAATAAGATGACTGAGACTGAGACCAATGTATATAATAAGTGCTTCACAAATACTAGTTAACTGACTTTCCCATCCATACTAAATTCATATACATACATATGTAAAATGTATATATACATACATATATGTGTGTATATGTATGTGTGTATATGTGTGTATATGTGTATATATACACATATATGTATTTATGTATGCATATATGTATGTATGTATGCATATATAATTTATCCTTAATTACCTATGAATAGGTCACTGTAGGTCATTAGGAGTATTTTGGTGCCTATTAGTAGAGAAGAAAAAGGCTTTAAAAATTATATTCAACAATGGACCATATCTGTACCATCACATAATTGTTTGAAAGCTATAGAGAATGTAAGATTCCATTGTATTTATTGTTTATTGATTACCAAAAAAAAAAGTTGGAGATGATCTGAGAAGCTTAAATCACCAAATGATATTGTTTACACATTCTAAACCAGGGGTGGGGAACCTGTGGCCTGGAGGCCCTCTAGGTCCTCAAGTAAGGTCCTTTGAATCCAAACTTCACAGAACAAAACGCCTTAATAAAATGATTTATTCTGTAATACTTGGACTCAGTTAAAATGCCACGCCCAAGGATAAGGAGGTCACATGTGACCTGTTCAGCTGCAGGTTGCCCACCACTATTCTAAACTATTGAACCTGAATATAATCTAATACTAAAATGATGTATGATGTCATTGATTGATGACAAATCACTCCATCCAAAAGGATAATGACTGCAATTACACACCTTAGTGGATACTTTTATTGAGTTGGCCTTAATGGAGAAGCCTCTCACTACTTAGTGAGGCAGATCCTCAGCCAGTCTGCCAGCAGCCCTATGCTCAAAACTTTTCAAATTGTTGGACTTACCAAAGTATTCCACTATCATAGCCTTTAAGAATCCAGAGTTCCTTCTACAACATGATGAGGTATTAAGGCAGTCAAAGTAATCTGCAGAATTTTTCTTTTAAAACTTTAAATGACTTATTCTTGTGTCTTTGAGGTCTTTTAGGAAAAGTGTTATATTGACTTCTATGATCCATTGCCATCACACAGTAGAATGTAAGCTCTTTGAGGACAGGTACTATGAACTTTTTCTGTCTTTGTATCCCCAATAATTAGCACAATATTCAATATATAATAGGTATTTAATTCTTATTGAATTGAATTGAACAATTTTTGTATGAGTTTACCCAATTAAATGGGTATATCACCAAAGACTAATCTACAAAATAGATTTGTAATTTAATAGCTATTAACTATTAGTGAACCCCATATTCAACATTATCTGAATGTGCCCAATTGGAATTATCTTCCATTTCTTTAAGGCAGATAGACATTCAAGTTAGAGAATCATGGGGTAAGAATCATAATGTAGAGATCATCATTTACAGCTGACTCAACATTATATGCTCTTTGCTTTCCAATTAGCCTCCCAGCTCTCATAAGCACTGAATAGCTCAAGAAGAGCCTGATTTCTCCATGATTCGGTTCATTGCCAATCACTTCTAAAGAGCTGGAAACAATGATGGGATATATAAATCCCATTATTGTAATCACCTCAATTAGCCATAAGTATGAAATTTAAGTTTGCTTTAGTCTTTGTATGGGTTATGTTAAAAAAAATACACACAAAAAGCATCCCTGCTTACAAAGAAGGATTTCTTATCTAGACCTCATTTTCTTCAACTGTAAAATGGCATTTAGATCAGGGATCTCAGTCCTCTAAGGTGTGTTATGCACACATTTGTCCTTTTGTTCATATAAATCTCTAATCAAATTAACAAATCTTTGTAAAAAATTCATGTAATAGTGATATAAGTAGATAAGTGCTATAAAGTGTAAGAAATACTACAAAATATTGGAATCTGATTGTTAATAAACAATCTCTGTGACCACTAAGATCCCTTCCAATTCTAAATGTTTATGATTCTAATAAAACTGGGTCATAAGAACTAGAGAAAGAATAGATGTTCAAAGCCATTTGGTCCAACTCTTTTATTTTACAGATGAGGAAATTGAGGCTCAGAGACATTGCTCATGATCACATAAGTATCGAGCTAGGGTTTGACCCTCAGTATTCTGACCCCAAATCCAACATTTTTGTCCCTCTAGCTACCTCTCAATGGAACTTGTATCCCCCTATAACCTTTCATTCTTCTTATACTTTAGAGGTCACCCTCCTTCCCACATGTTCAAAGATCCAATGTAACTGGCCTCTTTGCTATTCATCAAACAAAACACTGCATCTACTGATTAGCATTTTCATTGCCTGTCGCCCCATGACCAGAGTGTTTTCCTTCCCCATATCCATCTCTTGGCCTTTCCGGCTTCCTTCAAATTTCAGTTAAAATCCCACCTTCTACAGGAAGTCTTTCCCAATCCCTCTTAATCCTAGTGCCTTTCTTCAGCTAATTGTTTCCAATTTTTCCTGTATACAATTTGTTTGTATGTAGCTGTTTGATATTATCTCTGGTATGTAGGGGCAGTCGGGATGGCTGCTAGCCCAGGTTCTTAGATCTGCTTTACGGAGAAAGATTGTTGAAAAAAGGGTCAACCATCTTCTTAAATTATATTCCCTAGTTCAGGGGAAAAGTCAGCACCCTGAACTTCAGAGAAAATACAAGCAGAGAAATAAAGAATAACAAAGAGGGCTCTGACTGCCTGAATCAACTATACATTTTATATACATCCCTGGATGGAAAGAGCCTTTACATCTCAACAGTTGGGGAGCTTTGAACATATGACCACTCAGACCCTTCTCATAAGCAAGCCCACAAAGCAAAACATCAACTCAAAGTATATGTACATTTCTCAGAGCCAGAAGGCATCACAAACCTCCTAACTCAGTGTATAATTAAAATTTAGCAAAAGGTGTGAAATTCTTCCTATAAGCAAGCTTCCTTTAATGGGCTTCATATGAGACCTGTCAATGGGTGGGGAAGATCTTATATCCCATTAACATTATCTTAGACCTTGAGCTCAAGAGCAGGGACTGCAATTTACATTTCTCATTTCTTTGTAACCCCAGTGCTGCACAGTGGCAGGCATATCATAAGACATTTAGGAAATGTTTATTGACTAGAACTTAATGCCTGCATAAACAAATGCCTAGATCAGTTTAAGCTTTTTTGAAAATTCTGTGCTAGAAATGAAAGAATTCAAAGCAGTTTTCTGTTTTCTTCCCCTCCAGTTCTAGGAGTTACTTTGCTTCTCAAACACAATCAGGCACCAGAGATAATATGGTATTAGCAAGATCAGTAGGATTTTCAAATATCAGGGAATCCATATTACAGTTGTCATCAAAACCTTAATTAGAAACTCACACCTAACAGAGAATTGCTAAGAAGGTAAAAAAAACTCAGAACATTAGGATATGAGGCAATAATAAGTTGTATATCAACTGATCACCATGTAAATGCTCCAGCCAGTCATCTCTTTATCACATTCTCTCGTTTGACTGCCTGTTTCCTTATTATTCTGGAGAAAGAGGAAACAAGTGTCTCTGGCACTTCAGACTAAAACAAAACAGATGTGGATTTATTTCTATTTTGTGAACTTTCAAATGGAGACACAGAGAGGCAGAACACTCGTTATGTGCTTTAACTTCCTGGGCATTTTCATTTCAAGTCCCCCATACCTGGAATACTCTTCCACATCACCTATGCCCCTGACTTTTCTGGCTTCCTTCCAGTTAAGACCTATTGATTTTGCCTCCTTAACATCTCTTTCAGACACCCCTATCTCTTCTAACACTGCCACTAACCTGGCCATCAACCTGGCACATTCTCTAAACACTTCACACCTGGATAATTGCAACAGCTTGCTGGTGGGTCTGCCTGCCATGAGTTTCTTCCCATGGTAGACCATCTTCTATTCAATGACAGCTTACTAAAGTGCAAGTTTAACCATTTCCTTCACGGTCTGTCAGTAAACAGTAGCTTCTCCCTATCACCTCTAAGATCAAATATAAAATCCTATCCATTTCATAACCTGCCCCTCCTCAATCTTTTCAGTCTTCTTACACCCTACCTACCACCTTCCCCCACACTTTCTCTGATCCAGAGATACCAACATCAAACAAGACACTCCATTTCCTGACTCAGGGCATTTTCACTGGCTGTTCCCCATGATCTGAATGCACTCCCTTCTCATCCTTGCCCCCTGGATTTCTTGTCTTCCTTCAAGTTCCAGAAAAAGCTGACCCACTACAAGAAGCTTTTCCTGCTCCTCTTAACTCTACTGTCTTCCCTCCATAGATCATTTCCGACTTACCCAAACTACATCTTATTTGTACGTTGTTGTTTAGATGTTCTCTCCTCCATTAGACCATGAATGCCTTGTGAGCAAGACTTGTCTTTCTTTGTATCCCCAGTGTTTAGCCCAGTACCTGGCATTAATTAAATATTTTTGGACAGACTGACTGTCTTTACAATCATAGTTCTAGGCAATTTGGCTCTTATCCCCTGCATTTCCTGCTTTTGTATGACTCCTTAAAAAAATCCAAGAGATTTCATAGGTGGAAACCAAGCTCCCTGAAAACATGGATTACATTCATATGTAAACATATTTATGTTTATGCACAACTACATAGAACATGCTTCCTCTGAACATAATGGCCTAATGTAAAACTTTCCATCACCACATATGATTTATTGACAAAAGTTTGAAGATGGTTTTAAACACATAAGATAGCAATTTAATCATGATCTCTTATGGCAAGGGCTTGTTTCATTAATTTCAATCACTGAAGTTTGGGTTTCATGTACTCCTCTTTCTCAGTAACTAAACCTTGATTGATTTCCTGGAATTTATTCCTTCCTCTAGGCAAGTTACACGTTGATTTATAAGGTGTGAAACTTCTAGTCAATGCAGTCTCCTGCATGTTATTTATTTATGACATCCAAGAGAGGCTTACCACCTTTAGACACATGAGTTTTAAAGCTAGGACTGTTTGTACCTTCCTGGAGGAGAAATTTGACTATTCCTTGTCACTTTTAATAGTGGGAATGGAATAATAATTCGTTATTAATAGGATTATTCTTTTGATTTTCACAGATGTATAGAGAAGCAGCTTGAAATGGTGTATAAAGAGGCAAGCTTAGAGTCAGAAAGGCTTAGGTTCAAATGTTGCCTGTGGCACATAATGACTGTGTGGCTTTGGGTAACTCACTTAACTTTTCTATGTACTTGGATCCTTTCTAACACTATAAATTTCAGGAGAGTTGCTGATCTTCATTAATATGGGGAATCTCCTGGCCAAGAATTCTCTGCAGATTAAAACCCAAAACACAAACTTTCCTTTATAAAAATTTCAAATTTCTGAAATGATGGATTACTTTTAAATACTATCTTGTTCCTCTCCAAACACTGACCTGGATTTTGATCTACAATGCAAAAATCTAGGAGGGAAAGGATCAATCAGAAATTGCTTCCTTCTTTCTTTCCTTTTAACAATGAAGACTAATGCTTATTGTCCAGTTCTGATTTAGTTCATCAGACTATATAGTCACTATAATAGCTGACAAGGTTTAATCAAGCATTTATGAATGAGTCTACCATTACTGGACAAAAGATTAGTTATGACAGCCAGACTTAGGAAGACATTTGTATTTAGATAAAGGTGTTTGACTTTTCCATTTCTAACTCCTCTCCATCCATTAAGACAGAACCATTTGTTCAATAATCATTTAAAATTTGTTCCTTTTTATTGCCTTCTTTGGTTTTTTAATCAGAATGCATTAAAGTTTTTTATTTAAAACATAAATCAAATCCAGTAACATCTCATTCTATTCCAGGAAAAAATATAATGGGGAAAATAAAGTTCATGTACATAGGCCAAAGATTGTAGACAGGAGATTTTTTTAGCTAGAAGGGATATTTGAAGTTATAGAGTTCAAGACTTCATTCTACAGATAAGAAAACTGAGACCCAGAGAGACGAAATCACTTATGCAATGTCACACATGTTCCTAAGCAGGAAAGCCAGGCTTTAAACCCAGGTCTCCAACTCTGAACCAATTGTTTGTTTGTTTTGGCCTATATCTTTTTCCCACTAGACTCCCAGAAGAGCTGCTATTAACACTGTTCTGACAGACCTTGGAAAAGATTATCTTAGAGTAAATTTATAATATCCTTGAGGCCAAAAAACAGTAACTCAGGACTGATTGAGCCAATGGGGAGCAGGTGCAGAAGTATACCTAAGCAGAAAGAGTCTAGTAGCTACTCTAGGTCTACTAGTCAAGGTACTGAGTCCAAACAATGTCAAAAGGTTAAGAGCAGCACCAGCAAGTAGGAGATGCCAGAGGTAAACTATGATCCCAGAACAAGAGCTATTTGCCTTCTGCATGTGTAAGTTGACAAGGGACTCATGTCTCTTTACAGTTAGATGGAATTCCAATGGTAACCTCACTTCCTGGAAAGCAGCATTGGAGGTGATAACTATAAGCCTATAAAAAACCTTAAGGCTAAAAAATAACGATAATAAAAATAATAATGACAATAGCACTGTACCCACCTCCCTTCTCAAACTACCTATAAGAGTAGGATCTCAATCCTAGTACCTCTCAGGGATTAGGCTTCAAAATTTCCTTGCCTCACAACTATCCTGGCTGTATCATTGCAATTGGTGGAAACAGAGCCTATTCTTCCATTTCAATGCAAAAAATAATCATTAAACACCTACCATGTTCAAAGAACTATGCTAGGTACTAGGGATACAAAGAAAACATTTTTTAAAGTGTTGGAGATACTTTTGTCCCACTAGGGGAGCTTCAATACGGCCACAAGTAAATATAAATAATGCAAATTAATATAAAATAATTTCCAACTGCAGAATCAAGAAAGAGTTCATGATTTTTTCCTTTTGTTCTGATTCTTCTTTCATAATATGACTAATGTGGAAATATGTTTAACGTGACTGTACATGTATATCCTGTATCAGATTGGTTGCTATCTTGGTGAGAAAAGAGGGAGAAAAATTTGGAATTCAGAATCTTACAAAAATGAATGTTGACAATTATCTTTACATATAATTGGGGGGAAATGCTATTAAGAAAAGTAATAATAACAAAAAGAAAGAGGCCATGCAAGAGGTGACACCTGACTTGTGCTTTGAAGGAAGACCAGGTTTATACAAGGTGGAGGCAAGGAGGAAGTATATGCGTGTGTATGTGTATATGTGTATATGTACATGTATATATATATATATTTATGTATGTGTGTGTGCATATATATATATATATATATATATATATATATATATATATATATATATATTTTGTAATGAGATGCTACTCAAACAAAGGCCTGTAGGGAAGGAAGAAGATGGAATTTCATGTTCTATGATCATGTGGTATCCACCATACTCTCTGGGAAATCAACATATACTCAACCATCCATGACTTCACAAGCAAAGTAGGAGAACAAATACCCCTGAAAAGATAGTAAATAGTGCTACCATCAATACTGACACCACTACCACATGAGGTTGTGATATTGTTACATGGCCATGTGCTATTACTGTAGACTAAAGACTTTCTTCACCACATGGATTCTCTGTCTACAATCACTGCTGTTGTTATCTACCACCATAAAAACTGTGGGCAGTATGCTGGCCAGAATGAAAGAGGAAAAAGATCTGTTAGTCAAAACATTTCAATATTTCTTCTGGTCCCTTATTCACTCAAAGTAAACTTCTGATTTGTTTTTGTTTCCTAGCAGCCTCCCCTACTGGAAAGAGATGTTTCACATTTCAAATTATTTGGTTGCCTTTCTGATAACCATCAGTTACCCTGGATGTTTGTCATGAACAAATTTTTCCAAGACTTGGTCAACCTGGGACCACTAACTAATCCAATCCAAAAAAGTAACTATTTGTTAATTATCTATTATATTAAAGGAATTCTACTAGGTTCTGGGTGTACAAAAAAAAAAAAAGAAAAACAGCAATTAGCCTCAGGGAGTTTATAATCTATGTTAAAATTCAAGGCCTATTGCTTTAAGACCAGACTCCAAAACATAGATAAGGTAACACAAATCTTGATACTTTTTTTTTCTAACTATTAACTTACCTTACCAAACACACTTATTCTGTCCCTCTCAGGTAGTGTAACAACTTGAAAGGTTTAATATACTTTATCAGTAATAAATATCAGGATTCTTGTAGCTTTCCCTCATAGACTTATTAATCTTTTTACCAAGGAAATTGGCAATGAGTAATTTCAAAAATATAAAATAGACTTTTTCCCCTTTGGGGAATTTAGTTCCTGAGGATGTAATAAAGAGTAACATTTGTTTAGAGAGAACAAACTAAATCATTTCTCCTTTCTTTCAAGATTGGTGGACTTTATTTTATTGAACTAGATTATAGGATACAATAATGTATGTGGGAAGCTTTCTGTCTAAAATGTTATTGATGTGATTTTTAAGAAGTTATATTTTTCTATTATTATGCACACAGACCAGTATTTTCATTAAAAATGTGCTAGAAAGAAATTCATTATACTGTTGAAATGAATGGCATGCACCAAATAAAGCATAGTGTTTTGAACATTGGATGCTACAATTCCCTTCTCTAAAAATAAACAGGAGGACCTCTGTATGTCTGGTCCACACCTGAATCAGGAGAAGGAGAGTCTGTCTTCTATAATAAAAATTGTCATGAATGACTTCCCATTATATAAACCGGAAAGGGGACTCTCTGTTGCTTTAAGACTGGGGATTCCCTAAATCTCTTCAGAAAGAAAACTGAGGAAGTCTTCCCAAGTATTAAGTTTCTCGTGGTGGATTTCTGTCAGTCACCTTCAGGAGGTCAGTGAGACCACATTACAGTTAGCATTTTTTAGAGCATGTAGCTTTTTGTTTTTGTTAAACATTTAAATTTGCATTTGAAAGACTTTTGTGCCAAATTTTATTTGTCCAAGGACTGCTGAATCACTTGGGTTTTACACAACCCTCGTTTTTTCTCTACTTTCCTTTCATATTGTTTGTCTCCTGGCACTTCAGCTATCTGTTAGCACTTCCCCCACACGGGAGTGGGATCTAAAAGAGGGAAAACTCCAGTTAAGCCCCTATTTTGCTATTCTTTTAGGAGCTCCCATGTAACCTCTAATGAATGTGCAGTAGAAATTCATATACCTTCATGTTGCCCTTATTCTCCAAAGCACAAAGCTCCTAAAAGACAATTAGACTGGTAAAACATCAAAACTTGATCAATCGCTCACAACAATGATGACAAATATCAGATTATTCAACAAGAATCTACCCTTTACACTATGAGATACAGAGTGCTCACAGACAACAGAAACAGCTCCACTGACCTTCTGTGAATGGTCATCCTTAAACATAATTGCATAATTTATTAAATCTCCCCTGCCTTTCTTTCTTTGCCCTTCTTCCATTGAGCCGTGGCTCCTATCAGCTTCCAGATACCCTATACCCTCCTAACCTCAGTCCCTTCACTGGAAAGAATCAGATATTAGTCATTTCTATTTATTGATTAATCAATCAATTGTACTCAAGTGGGAATGAGTTTGAAAAGGATATGTGTTCTCATCTGGGCATTTGCATTTTTATTCCTTCTTTTCTTATTTTGGAATACAAGACTTTTGTTCCCTTGCTAGAAAAATTTCAGACACCAGAAAGCAGGTGGGGAGCTTTTAGATCTGGCAAGACTCCCCTAAAGTCATATTACTAAGTCAGGGGAAAATCTGATTTTGTCCTTTTCAATTTGGAGGAGAACGGGGGAAGATGCCTCCCTCCAGCACTCTCCCTGACACCCATCTGTGCCTGAGAACACAAGGCAGGCTCTTTACCACTTCTCTTTGACTTGTTAATCTCTGCACAGAAATTTCTAGATGGGATATTTTGCCTTTGACATTATATTTCTTCGTAGTTAATGAGAGTTGTTATACAAACCTAGCCTTCTGAGATCTTGAAACTCAGCCCTGTGTTTCTTATATTTTTTTTTTACCTGTCATTATGTTGGTCCTAAGAATGAATATCCCCTTTGTTAAGAGAGATTCTATCTAACTTGGTTTTGTGGCAGTGAGAACAATCCACATGTAGAGTAAAAGAGTGATAGACCCAAAGTTGAACTAAACTCAGAGGCCATCTGGGCCAACCAGCTTATTTTATATAAAAGGAAACTGAAACTCATAAAAGTTACTTGACCTGTCCAAGGTCTAACAGTTAGCAAGTAGCAAAGCCAAGATTTAAATCTAAGTCCTCTGACTTCAGACACATCTCCATTTTCCATATAGCACACCGTATCTTCACATAATTTCCTTAGTCTAGAATTTCCTTCACAGCCTTATTCAACTTTATTGCCCTTCTTTCATTATTGTGACTTTCGCCAAGGTCAAAGTCCTCTTTAGCCTTGCTGAAATTCATACAAACTTAACCTACCCATACTCCCATATTCCTATTTACTTAGATGCTAGAAAAATAGAGGTTATCTCTTGCCCTCTAATCATCAACAAGGATCTGTAAAGCAGCATTTTTGTACTCATCACCTTACCAAGTCCTGGGGAATAGGGGTACAGATAACTATAGTGAATGCTTCCTGTCTTTCATCTGAGAAGTTTCACTGAATTAATTTAGATGGGCAAACTCTATCCTTTTACAACATTTATTCATTCAACAAATGTTTACTGAGTACATGCAATGTGGCCCTGCAAGGTGGGAGTTGAAGAATTGTGTGCATTTTCCCTGAATGAATATTTGATTTGATTAGATAAGTAGACAAGACATACATAGAAAAAAACAAAGAGAGAATGGCACAGTAAAATGTCAATGAAATCAATGTCTCAGTGTTTTGGGTTTGTACATCCTCTAACTTTAATCCAAAGAGTACTCTGATCAAAGTCAGCTAAATCTACTAATAAAGATTATAGAAACAGGACAAAAAAGCATTCTGATACACCTTTTTTTCTTTTCTGTGGCTTTATTTTCCCTCATTTTTCTTCCTATCAATCATATACAAGTTCTGCTCTCCATTTTTTGAAGAAAAGTACCCCACCACCACCATCCCGGCAACTAAAATTTATCCTAGGTTATATTGTATCTTGACTTTTTACTATAGACCAAAAGGTGATCTCATCTGTATGTAAATGGTGGCTTCAGTATGCTCATTTAAGAATGATCGACTTGGGGGGGCGGCTAGGTGGTGCAGTGAGGAGAGCCCCGGCCCTGGAGTCAGGTGGACCTGAGTTCAAATCCGGCCTCATACACTTAACACAAAAACTAGCCGTGTGACTTTGGGCAAGTCACTTACCCCCAACTGCCCTCCAAAAAGCTAAAAAAAAAAAAAAGAATGATTGACTTGCAAAAGAATAATACAAGTAAAAAATGTGAAAGTGTGCTAGGCATCAAGTTGGAATCAGAGATAGAGAGAAGCTGAGTAGCTCAAAGTTGCTGATTTGATGGAGATGAAAAGGCTGAAAGGGAAGCCAGGGGTACCTTGACTGCCCAGAGGCAAGTCAGCTAGAAAATGCTGGAGAGTGTTAAGTGACCACTGCAGGGAATTTGTGCAGGAAGATAGAAAATATCTGAAAAAGAGACATTCAATAAAGTCCGGCAAGAAACCAAGGGTAAGAAAATTGCTCAAGCAGAATTTGTGCTATTCATGCATATGCACAGTGAAGGTGTCTTAAAGGTCATTTAGCCTAGCTCTCATTTTATGGAGAAGGAAAAAAAAATACACACACACACACACATACATATTCATACATATACATATGCACATATACATATACATGCACATCTATATGTGTGCATTGTATATGTAAATGACAATTAATTAATGAGTTTCAAAAGGAGCAATCATCCTTCAAGGTTCATTTAACTCAGTTATTACCTCAAACAATCAATAAGCATCTATCAAGCCTACTAGGTACCAACCTCTGTCCTTGGTGCTTGGGGATACAAAGACAGAATGAAGATGTCCCTGGACTCATGGAGTTAACTTTCTGTGGAAGGAGATGAATCATAAACTTACCTTAATTCTTCCAATTGTAAGTGCTTTTCCCTCCTTTGAAAGTTTTAGTCTGAGGCTAGAATTGAGTTGGAGAAGAATTGGCTGACCCCAAGATTAGGCCTAAAGGAATGAGCTGGATGATTTGAGAATGAAGGTCTAATAGGTACGTCCATATTTTTGTTGTTGTTCAATAATTTCAATCATGTCTGACTTGTCATGAACCCACTAGATGTTTTCTTAGTAAGTATACTAGAGTGGTTTACCATTTCCTTCTACAGCTCATTTTACAGATGAGGAAACCAAGGCAAACAGGGTTAAGTGACTTGCCCAGGATGACACAACTAGATGCAGTGGTTCTCAACCTGTGGGTTATGTTCAATTTGTAATAATGAAAATATGTCCTGCATATCAGATAGATTCATAACAGTAGCAAAATTATACTTATGAAGTAGCAAGGAAAATAATTTTATGGTTGGGGGTCACCACAACATGAGGAACTATATTAAAGGGTCACAGCATTAGGAAGGTTGAAAACCACTGAGTAAATGTCTGAGGCTGTTTGAAAAATATATAACGCATATAAAAAGTAATTTTTGAATCACCAAAATGAGTCACCTACAACAAATGATAAAAACTAATCTAGGTAAAGTTTGCTCTCCATATCAGTGGTGATAACATACACTGATGAGATGAGGTATCTTTTAAAATTGCATAATGGCAGCTGGAAATCAGCCTATCTGATCTTGCTTGAGTTGCTACTGATAGATAGGTAATACCATCAAAGTGGCAAGGATTTCTGTTTTTTAGAATTTTTATTTTCTTCAGTGCTAACACAGGGCTATAAAATTATTTCTTTCAAGTAGCAATTATAATTGGAGCAATATTATAGCTTTATTTGCCTGGGCCTGGCATTATACAGTACTATAAAAAGTAGAAATTAAAGGACACACCTCCCCTTTATCAATGGCCTATTCTGGGTTTTCTCTGTGAAGACTGACAAATCTATTTCAAAGAAGTACCTATACTCCAAAAAGAAGATTACAGATCATAATTTTGATAGAATTTGAGGGAGTCCCTGAGTACTAGGGGATCTGTCACCCTACCAGGAATCTAATGAGAAACTAGAAGCACAATTCAAAAGCCTAGGTTAAAAAAAATATGAAGATGTAGTGACAGAGGGATAGAATGACCAGAAGGATTGAACAGAGATAAGCTAGCTAGCTTGTCTGGGGTCTCTTTGGAGTCATGTTTGAGGGGAGGGGTATAATTCAGCTTTAAATGCTATTCATAAGTGATAACATGAAGAAATAGCAAGATACTAAATAGAAGAATTTGCAGAGAATGCTTTATATGGGTATTGAAGGCCATTCCAGGAAGGTTCATACCAAGGAAAATACAGAGTTCATCAAACCTTACTGGGAAAATGGTAATGGCCATCTTTGCAGTAAGGAAACCAGGGAGGGTTCCTTTCCTTTGAATTATTCACTTCCTTTATTTCCCAAGGAATTGCTAATGGTGTATGGTTCATACTAGTAACTTTTGAAATTTCCTCTACAAGCTTAATTCCTTGATAATATGTTACCCTGCCATAGTCTGGGCATTTTAATGTCATTTAAAGTTTATTAACGATGACATCTACATATGGTGACTTCTATCAACAATGAGATCATCATCAAGGTAATTAATAGCACCTTAATGGATGGTCATATTCCTGGGCCACATCCTTGGACTTTTCCTTTAGAAAGAAAACCAGAGAGAATAAGAAAACAAGATATAAATCAAAGATTATATAGAAGTCTTTAATTCCTGGAAAGAAGTCTTCATATTAACCTGGTCATTCTAAGGAATGACTAGGCTCCAACAGAGGAATACTGGCATAGTCACAGTGATCACATCCGTTCAAGGCATTGACAAGATGACAGAGGAAATCTTTCTAGATCCAGCCTCCTGGACTCAAGGAGGAGTTGATGAACTATATCTGAACCAAGCAGGAGAAATCATAGTCTAAGTCTACTAAGAAAAAGATTTTATTCCAAAAGAAGGAGCTATGCATACCGTATAACAAGGCACAGAGCCACAAAAGGGAAAAGAAATGCAAAATGTATCCTTCATTGGTACTGAGTTGCACAGAACGCTCAGGTCTAGTAAAAAAAAAGGCTATTCTCTAGTAGAGACAGACATTAAGTACTTTCTATAAACTAGGGAGGAGTAGGTAAGTAGAACTACAGTACAACCTACAAAAAGTACAGTGTGGAAGATTGTATCAATCCTACAGGAGACACAAGTTCATGAGAGAGGAAATGGAAAGTATCTTTATTTTTGTATGGACTCAAGTATAAAGAGTCTGTGTTTTTTCCCCTTTAGATAAAGCCCTCCTGTCTTCAACATTTCATTATTCTTGGTGTTTTTGTGGAAGGTGAGCAATCTTTTCCCTTTTTTGTGGAAACTTAAATATAAATCAAACTCTACTGTTTCCAGAGAAACGTATAAGAGGGGCATGAGCCAAAGAATGCGTTTATGGGGAAGTCCCAAGATTGAACCCAGACCTTCAGTTTTAGGATACCGGTTAACACTAGAAATTAGGAAACTGAGAACAGAAGAGGTAGCTTTCTCAACCTCACAATAGTAGAAAGATAGAGCCAGGATCTGAACCCAGGGTGGTTTTCTTTGTTTTATTCCAAATGTAGTTATAAATTAATCCACTTATGATTATTATATCACTTCAAGACATCCCACTGAGTAGATGATTGGGTAGGCAGATAAATTCAACAATTTATCAGATATGAACTACCTACTCTGCATAGAACACTGTGCTAAATGATGAAAGAATATAGGCAAGACATATTATCTTTCTTCATGTAGTTTATAATACAATAAGATTACCTGTAACATATATATGCATATAAACACATAACATTTAGATAATATTCAACCTTTAAGGCCATCACCAAATCCCATCACTTCCATAAAAGCCTCTCATGATCTTCCAGTTAAAAGTGATCTCTCCATCATCTGAATTTTCATAGCATATAAGCACTTGCATATTATCCTAATGAAAAATAATGCATGAAAAGTTTATACAAGTTTAAGTACTGAATCTCAAGATTGGAATTCTAAATAAAAATAACCAGCATACAACAAAGCAGGAATAGTTCTGGGCAAAATTGTGAAATGGGTAAAGTTTTCTTTATAGAGACCAACCCTATCCCCTCTATACCTACCCTCTTTCCTATCCCATCCCTGAAACTCTGACATTCTGATGTAATCTGACCGTCCTTTCATCTCTTACCTAGACACTCAGGAATAGACTCCATAAGCATAATATATACTATAGAGCTATTAAAACTTATAGACTATGTAAGCATTTATATGACTAGGATATAAATGACTCGTGGGGCTTAATATTGATGGAAGTACTTACATTTTCATAGGAGTTTTGAGACAAAAATAAAGAGGTTGGATAATGACAGTTCTACTCCTTCACATTCAATAATGCTGTGAATCAATTTCTAATTAGGCATGGTTGGGAGGGAAGGTATTTGCAGCCAAGGGTCATAATGTTCTTCCACCTTTTATAATATAATAGTATCTCCATAAATGTTAGCAACTTAATTCTTATAAAAGTTGTACTTGGAGTTTAAATTTTAGCTCATTCATTCAGCCAATATTTTCTCTGCCTAATATATATGTGATGTTGTATTGGGTTACTGTGAAAGATACGAGATATCCTTGCCTTCCGGGAGCTGTCAACTAGATAAGAAGACAGACACAGGAAGAAGTACAAATAAATGTAATTTAAGCTATTAAAAGCAGAGTGAAAGTACAAAAAGGAAGGTCCAGAATTGTATTTGAAGGCTTTCTGGAGAAGGTGATTTCTAGAATGAGAGATTTCTAGAGTAGAGGCATTATAGACAGGTCCAGTGAGAGGTAAGAACAACAATGACAATGACAATAAGACTTAGCATTTATGTTGAGTTTTAAAGATTACAAAACATTTTACTTATTTCATTTGATCCTCACGGCAATTCTGTGAGGCAGATGCAATTGTTTTTCATATCGTACAGATGAGGTGACTGACATTGAGAGATTAAATGACTCGCCCAAAGTACCATAGTTAGGAAGTAAAGGCTGGATGACAAAATCTTACAGATTTTATCCAAAAATTGGTCTCGGTAAGTTCAGAGAAGCTCCTTGCCATATTTACTTCAGACTTATGAATACTTTGCTCACAGAAGCACATAAGGGTCATCTATTGAAGCACAGAAAGTTTGAAGTTGGTATTGGTGAAAAAGAAAAAAAAAGTCACAGGTACCTGAAATTTTTAAAGGAATATGTGGATAAATAAAACAAGGGTAAACTCCAAGATGGAGAATTTATTGTGTGTAGTCTTTGTATTTTTTATCTAATAGTTTGACCATTGAGCATTATAGCTACTGACAGATACAGTTGGTATGCACCAAGAGAAACCAGCCCTTACCTTCCACATAAACTCCACATGAGTGGGACAAGTCTTTTGGATTTGTTTTTAAAAAAGAAGGGAACTAATTTCAGGGGTGAAGTTCCATAAAGGATACAAGAACTGGGGGCGGGGGGGCTCAAATCACTTGAGTAAATCAGGGAAACTTCCTGGACCTAGGCAGAAGAAGGAGAGATATTTCTGGTGCCAACAGGACTTTGTAGACATCTCACCCAAGGGAGATGGAGACTCCAGGAAGCAACACAAAACCAAGGAAGAGGGAAAGAGAAAGTGAAACTCAGCAGGGACTTGGATAGAGGGAGCAATTAGATCCCCATAGCTTCCCAATGAAGAAAAAACACCTCCTCAAAGAGATGCTGGACTGGAAACAGAGCCTGAGATTTTCTCTACAGCTGTAATCTCATTCTGGCCAATAATGTGAATTGTGATTATTGTGTTGAGCATTTATAACAGGTAAGGGTGCCCACTGGAAGAGGCTCTCTATTGCTTGGTTAAAGGCTTGAAACCAAAGGTTGTCTTTGTCTAGGCTTTTTGTCCTTGTTAGGCTCTGTGCTTGCAAGCCCTTATTGGGGTGGGGTAGAGCAAAAGCAAATAGATAGATTTTTTTAAATGTTTTGTAAAATGCTTCCCTCAAATTGTACTCATTCCCTCTTTTTAAAAAAGGTGCTCATACCAACATTATACTGACTCCTAACTTGCCCCTTCTTAAGTCGTCTTCTTATTTTCATTGCAGAGCTATCTTTAATAAAATGGTGCATAGATAATAGATATTGCTACAGATTTTGGCAAATTGAGAAACAGATGCAGGAAATTCTCAGTTTCTAATTGCTCTTGGCATCACACACAGAGATACTTACAAAAAACAGGTGTTTAAAGAGAAAGTTGATTATTCTACAGAATCAGGGTTGAAAACAAGCATTTGATAATAGTGCCTTTTTAGAATTGTTCTAATTCTTTATTTGGGATTCGAGGTGTAAGTATTCGCACATGCCTAGCTATAATCAAAGTTAAGACTTCAGAGATAAATAGGTTAATTGACATTATTATAAACAGATTTCTGGCAAGATCAGTTAACTGGTGTACTTCAATACAATAAAATACTTTGGCTTTTTTGTATCTTAAAATCATAGAGTTACAGAATGTCAGTGGATTTCATAAATCAGATCCCACTCACTTGTCTCACAGATAAACACCCAGAGAAGCTAAATGATTTAGCAAAATCCACCCAGAAAATTATTAAAAGAGTCTTAAGTAGGATCATATAGAGTTAGAAAATACTTCAAACATGATTCGGTTTATCTTCATCATTTTGCTAATGAGGAAATTGAAGTCACAAAAGTAGTAAGTAGGGTTGAATCCAGGAATCTCAATGGATAAAAAGCATATAGTATAATGGATAGAATGTTGGGTTTGGAAGGAGGAAAACCTGAATTAAAATTCACTTACTAGTTCTATGGCCCTAAACAAGTCACAAACTCTTTGTTCTCCAGAGAACTTCTTAGGATTCATCTATTATATCTTAGATGTGTTGCTAAATTTGGGGATTGATGGAGGGATTTCCCATAAACGGATTTCCCCACACAGATGACCAGCTCCTTGCACTTTTTATAAATACTATCTGCTTCTCCAGTGATGTTTTCACTATACCACAATTAAGGAATTTTCCCATTGTTTTAAGAGATGAAAACTTCCTCTAAAGTCCCCAAAATCCACCTAACTGAGAAGAATGCAAAAGTTTAATCATGTGAATTTTCTTTTCTTTCTGCTTTTAGTGACATTCCTTGTCTATATCATTTTGTATTCACCATGACTTTTTTTATACCTTACTTAAAATTATGAAATTCTAGACAAGGAGGGCTTCCTTTTCATAGTTAAACAATCTAGTTTGGGGTTGCTTTATTTTTTAAGAATGATTAGGACAATGGGAAAGTCAGCTGAGGCATTTCAACTGAAATCACAACGAGTTTATAAAATCTTACAATGACATAATCAAATCATAAAAGGCAAAGAATGAAAAATTCTTGAGAAAGTCAAACTTTATTTGCTGATTGTGAATAAGAAATTCATACTTCAAAAGGAAGGATAGAAATTTTTTATCAGTCTTAATTAGAAAAAATAATAAGGTAATTGGGGAAAGCATTCACTTCACTTATTTTTCTCAAGTTACTTTTTCTCTCATAAGTTTTTGAACAAAGGCTTACAAATAAGCCCAGCCACATTAAAAAGAAATATTTGATATGGAAGGAAAGTATATAAATGTCTATAGTCTTCAAATACAAATAGATAGATGATAGATAGATAGATAGAGAGATAGATAGATAGATAGAGAGATAGATAGATAGACAGATAGATAGATAGATGGATGGATGGACAGACAGACAGACATACAGATAGATAGATAGATAGATAGATAGATAGATAGATAGATAGATAGACAGACAGATAGATGAATGGATAGACAGATAGACATATAGACAGATGATAGATAGATAGATAGATAGATAGATAGATAGATAGATAGATAGTTTCCATGATATTAAGATCACTGTGCTAAGTGCTGAAAAAATAATAAAATTTAAATAATCAGCAATAAGTTATATATTTATGAAAGGCCCACTATATAGGTGCTGGGCATAAAAAGATAGAAGCAAATAGTCCCTGTCTTCAAACAGTCTACATTCTATTGGAGAAAGATGCAACGTGTATTTAGATATATGTTGTGTCTTCTCAATTCCTGATAAAACATAACCCCTCCCCCATTGTGATGAGCTTCACACATACAGATACAAACTACTGTATATGAACATAGATATCTCTAACATATATATGTATGTATTTATGTAAGTATAAATAATTGTATGTATACAATTATATATTACATATTATATATCAAGTATATATGTGTGTGTACATATATGTGTGTGTATGTATATGTGGGGTGTGTGTGTGTGTGTGTGTGAGTTAAAGGCATAAGGCCCCAGGGAGAAGTTCCTCACCAATAGGGAGTTCAAGGGAAGTTTCCAAGTAGAGGTAGTATTTGTGTTGTGTTTTAAAGGTTGTATTGAGATTCAGGAGATAAACACTGATAGAAGGACATTCCAGACTGAGGAACAGTGTGAACAAAGGCCCAAAGACAAAAATATGCAGGGGGTGCAGTTTAATTTAGCTGGACAATAGAATGCATGGAGGGGAATAATTTGTACCAAGGCTGTCAAAGTCAAGTGGAGTCCCTTGAATCCTAAGCAAAGAAGTTATGGGAAACCACTTCATTTTAATCAGTCAATCAACAAATATTTATTGAGTATTGACTATGTATTTATGTCACAACTATTATGCAGAAGCAAAGAAGCACAAATCCGAATCCCTACCCTTAAGGAACTCAGATTTTAGTTGGAGTTTCCCTTAAAGAAGGAATGACTTTCAGAAAACACATCTTGCAATGTGTACAGTAATTTCCTATTATCTCTCATATGGGATATAGGTTAAAGGGGTTTCTATTTTGGATGCAGTTAGACTAGATGAGGTGTCTTCTCACAGAGATTCTATAATAGTGCATCCTCTATTTATCATTCAAGGTTTTCACTACCCATCCAGGCTTCTCTCTCACCAATATCTTTTCTTATCTTTTGCCAACTGATAAGGGCTGCCTGTTCCATCTAGTCATCCACTACATACAACTTGTTTATTCTTTATGTTTATCCTTTGTTTTATTTCATTCATTCTATATTGATAACATCTACTCTTTATTCACTTGAATCATATATGCCTACTATACCCCTGTCTTTAAAACTACTCCCACCAAAAGAAGAAATATTCAGGGAAGTTTTCCCTAAAAAATTTGCCTACAATAATTAGTAATTACATATGCAATGGAAATATGAAGATCTTCTCTGCCCCTTAATAGGCCAAATGTAATATCATATGGAGCCCTTGGGGAGAAGAGCTTCCTGAAAGGATAGAATAGAAAGGGTGGAGCAGGAAGCAGCAGGAGAGAGAACCAGAACTGCTGGGAGTAAGCAGCACGGAGTCTGAGCAGCTAGCATGAGGGAGAGAGGGGCATTCTTGCTTAATGGGGCCTGTTTTGTTTTGAAGGCCTGATGATGGGAACGCTTGGGAATGTTGGTGTTTGCTGCATAGGTTATGTGTACCGACTTCTTGGTTGCTATGATGGATTTGAAATTCTGGTTTGGGGATTCGATTTCTGGTGTTTGAATAACTGTTTTGGTTCTGTCTTCCATGTGAAGAATCTGTTACATTTTGTGACTCACAACTATACCAGCATATTCATAGCTGCCTTGGGCGCTGTGAATATGGCATTGGCTTTATAACATAACACTTCATGCTTTGCATGTTATCTCATTTAATCATCATAACCTTAGGAGGTATGTACTATTGTTTTCCCTATTTTATCGATGAAGAAACTGAGGCCAATAGAAGTTAAGTGATATGTCCATGGTCATATAGATACTATATGTAAAAAAAAAAACCAGGATTCAAACCTAGGTCTGCTAACTCCAAGTTCATTGCTCTACCCACTGCATCATCAAACTGTCTTGTTTACATATGCTTAGGATTCGGATGTAAACATTTCATTCTTTTACATGTCAATGTTCTGTCAGCCTAACTAGATTTTCAGTTCCTTGAGGACACGAAGCATATCAGATAAATGGGGGAGGGAAAGGAACAGGGAATAAGTATTTATTAAGTGACTACTATGTACTACACACTGTGCTAAGTACTTTACGTCTGTTTTATCCTCATAACAACCCTGAGAGGTAGGGGATATTACTGTCCCATTTTGCAGTTAAGAAAACTGAGACAGGTTAAGTATCTTGCCAAGGGTCACAGAGCTAGTAAGTATAAGTGTTTGAACTCAGGACTTCTGACTCCAGGCTCAACTCTCCAACTACTACATCAACTAAGGTCAAAAAGAGAGAGACAGAGAGAGAGACAGAGACAGAGAGAGAGTTGACTATTCCAATTGCTATGCAAAAGCATAATAGATTAACTGAGTAATTGGTGAGATCTTCCTCTCATGGAAGATTCCAAGCAAAGACTGAGTGATGTCTGTTGAGTATATATTATAGAGGGGATTCATATGGGTTTGATGAGATTGTATTTGGGAGCTATCAGATTTTAATATTTTATGATTCTGTAAATCAGTAAAAAGCAGTTTTGGTCTCAAGGATAATTTTTCTAATTGTTATATGACCAAATTAGATGCCTAAATGTTAATTTCTTCCTTTTTCCCCATTTTGTTACTGAGATCCAGGGTTGTTTGCTTGACAGCTGAAATATGTTTTATCTCTATCACGAATAAACCTAATGAGTTCTCTTTCTTCAGTACTCTAGTAATGAAGAACATTAGTGTTTTACCTGGCCAGTGCTTTAATAATATGGATTGAGATTGAAGAATTCAAGTTTTCTGAAGAGCTAATTTTCTAATCTTTATTGAGATTTTTCATATTGCCAATGTTTTTCATTTTTCAACTGAATTATATTTTATTTTTCATTTGACCAGCATTTTCTCCTCCTCCTTTCTCTCCCTCAATTTAGGAGAGAAAAAAAGAAGAAAAAGCCTTGTAACAAATATATGTGGTCAAGGAAAAAAATTATCATATTCATTATGCCCCCTAAAAGTATGTCTCAGACGTAGACCATAACCTCTCTGAAAAGAAATAGGTCTAATTATTCATAATTGGGCCTGTGGAATTGTGGTTTATCATTGTTTTGATCAGAGAGTTCGTAAGTCTTTCAAAATTATTCATATTTACAACATTGTTGTAGTGGTATAAGTTGTGTCAGTTTTGGTTCATTTAAAGCTCTGTATCAGTTTATAGAGTCTTCCCCACCCACATACCCCCCACAGAAATGCTTTAAGGATTGAATAAGATAATATCTATGACAATGCTTTTAAATTAAACAAGTTCGATGAAAAAACACTTATTGAGTTCACATCAGATGTTAGAGTGGTACTTCCACTATTGCATCAGGTACTCTGCAGGAATCAAACATGGTGAATGAGATCAGGTCTCTTGGACCCAAGGAGATCCCAGTCTGGTACGGGAGATGAAAAATGCATATAAACAGCTCCAATAGCAAAATGAATATCATAGGGCATAAAAAGTCAAAAATTATTTTAAAATGAGCATTTCTTATCTATATATCATGTATGTATGTATGTATTGCTATTGTTTATGAGGTTTTAAAGAACTTTTAAAGCAATATGATTCTAATTGATTGGCTATTTATTTGGGTCTCAACCTGTAATTTCTTCCTGTAACTTAACATCTTAGAAAGCTGCTTTGGACATTGAAAGGTTGTGACTTGCCCAGTGTCACAAAGTTTATAAATGTTGGAAGTAGGGTGTGAACTCATGGAATCACAGCACTTCTGAATTGCAAGGAACTTTTATTTAGTCTAGTCCATACTAGAAAGAAATACCCTCTATTACATATAACTCAAGTCTTTCTGACTCCCAACAATACCTTCTGCCTGCCTATGCCAGGCTAACAGTTAATTATTTTTGTGAAGGTGACATTTCTAGTCTACTTCTTTCCCTGACTGTCCAAATAATATGTCAGAGTGTCTTTCCACTGTTTATTGCTTTGGAAGCTTTATATCAAATTGCTTAAATGCATTGCATAAGCCTTTCACACAGACATTACCAGAAACAAACTATGTTGTTTATCCTTAAGTCTGTATGTCACATTGCTTCCTCAACTTCTGCAGCTGCAATCAAAAAGTCTCTGCTCTTTTAACTGGGAGGGACATTTGGCTTTTATTATTTTTCCATTTTAAATTTGATGATAGATGAGTTTTACTTTATTGCCTTTTTCCTAAGTTGTACAACATTGAAAATATTTGTCCTATGATTTTTCTTGTAGGGTACTGCCACCTATGGGCTCTGTTTTGTTGGTTTGAGCTAAATTTGGAAGATAGTAGTACTTCAGCTATTTATTTTGTCTTAACCAAATATTTGTAGCTCTGCAAACTCAGTAGTTTAGTGGTTAAAAGCAGGATTAGACACATTGTTTATAAATATAGTTTATTTTTTTCAGCGGAGGAATCTAAAGCTAGAACTGAAAGATGTGTTCGATACCATCCAGACCAACTCCAGTTTACAAATGAAGAAACCAAAGCTTAGAAATATTGAATGACTTGTCTCAAGTTATGGAGCTGATATTTGTAAAAGTAATAAAAATTAAAATAACAACTACTACATTTATATAATCTCTAATATTTGCAAAGTATATTATAGATACTCTCATTTTATTTTCACAACCCTTAGAGGTAGATACTATGAGTATCCCCATTTTGTAGATGAGGACTCTTAAAGAAGCAGAGGTTAAGACTCTCCTAGAGTTCCATAATTAGTAAGTGTCTGGGGCTGGATTTGAACTCTGGTCATCCTGATTTCAGGGTCAGTGCTCCATCCACTGGACCACCTAGCTGTTGTAACAATAACCCATCTTTAGCTCTCTTTTTTGCATTTTTCCCACTTTGGAGTAAATTCCATATTTGACATTTTAATTGAACTATTTTTTTTTACTTTAACAAGTAAAAAGAACATTTGGCCACAGACATATAATGGTGTACTTATATTCCGGAGATGACTAAAGGATAAATCTTTTTGAATGCCTTATCATTCAAATTCTCAGACCTATAAAGTACATTCACAAACATCTAACCCATTCCTTAGGGAAACATAAAGGAAGTACAGTAAATAGGATGTGGCTCCTGGTACTTCAAATATTGTTGGAAAGGCAAGTATATACATAATAATAGGTTAGATCATAAATTAAGGTAACATGTTTAATGCTAAAATGAGACAAATAATAATTGTAAGAGAGGTCCCAGAGGGGAAGATGAATATGTCCTTCCTAGCCTATGAAATGGTCAGTAAATCCAAAGTTCCCTAAGAAACCGTCTTTCCTAGGTACAAACATGGAACAGTCATCTCTTTTTTGCACCATAACTATTTAAGTGTTTTGGAAAATAATCACATGATCATACTAGAAAAAAATCCAAAGTAGCTTTATTTCTCTTTAATTTATATTGTGTAAAACAAAGAGTTTGAAATTAGTTGCAAAATTGAAGGAACCATGCAGGGAGTTGCTTTCTTTTCTCTCTTAACATACAACAATACTATTTTTCCTAGCTACCTAATTGTGTTGGCAAAGGCTTTTGAGAGATGAGCATCCCAGTAATCATGTCAGCTAGACATTATGTGGGAATCAGAGCTAAATAAAGCTAAATCTGCAAAACTTATGGAGGGAGTCGATAAGCCCCCCCATTTCCCCAATACTCAACCAATTCTCTTTGATTCCTTTCTGAGTAGCTTTGAAATTTGCTGTAATACAGAGAAATTAAGTGGCATATAAGCCATTTTCCTGAAGTGAAGAACCATTTATGTCAGTACAGATGTGAATCAAGAAACAATAAATGCTGGCTTCATTTACTTTTTTTTTCTATTTATCTCTAAAATGGTCTGATTCCCATCTCTATCACTATCTAGCACTACAGTTATTTGCATCCATAACTATGTGTATATATATATATATATATATATATATATACATATATAGACATATATATATACACACACATATATAGGTGCATGTATATATGTGTGTGTGTATATATATATACATACATACATATACATATATATATATGTATATACATGTTTATATAATGGAATCTATGTACGAAGAGGAAAGCTTCCCTCCCCACCTCCCCCACCCACTTTCCCCACTATCCCACCCCCCAACCCCTGCCACAAGCTAGAGAGAATGGTTTTGATTTTGAAAATCTGGATGCAGTGATTTTGATTCTGGGAACCAGATAAAATTTCTGATGAGTCCAAGGACCAGCCAGAGCTTCTGAGGATTTCTGAGACTCAGTCAGAGCTGAGGGCCAGCTGCATTTTCTGAAACTGTTGAGGATTTTCATGAGCCAGCTGGAGCTACCAAAGACTGAGGAAGCATGACTGTGATGCTGGTACTTTGTATGAACCAGTTTGTGGCTTTGTGAAGCCTTGGACAGAGACTGTGAAGGATCTGAAGTGGACTGGACACTATAAACTTTATTGTGGAGTAGGACCTGCAAGGAGAGCTGGGCGAGGAACTGGAAGCTGTCTGCCTTTGAATCCAGGTGACTGTTTGGTATATTCAGGTAGGAGCTGCCTGCCTCCAATCAAGATAAAAAGACCTCTTCATGGGTACTGAGTAGTGAAGAAATTGTAGTTACTAGTGACCTAGAGGTGGAGAGTTTATGTATTGTAATGATTGAATAGTGAATGATGAAGGAAGTTTGAATGATAGAGTTGATTGAATGTTTGATTGACTAAATGATTGTACTTAGTGATTGATGACTGAATAAGTGACTGATTGAGTTAACTTAGTGTTCCCCATGAGTGGAGAACATTGACTGTTGTACTTTGTGTTCCTTGAGGAGGCAAATCTCTTTAAGGATCATTGAATGATTAAATTACTAAATGATTGTTCTTTGTTAAAAACTTTGTGATCACTGTGGTGGAAACTATGTGGCCATTATCTGTGAAAAGTTGTTGTGAATGCTATATTTTGATTTTCTGTGATAAGTTGTAACATTGTGAATGCTGTACTTTCATTTACTGGGAATGTTTTGCTTTCATTTATTAGGGAAGAGTGTTCACTATACTGTGTAATCAGAACCTTAAAAGCTGTTCACAGCAGTATTCTTCTGAAAAGCTGCTAGTGCTTTACACTCTGCAGTGCCTCTATGATAGATTTAAATCCTTTAATTTAATACTTAAACCCCTTCACTGTCTAGCATGAGCATAACTTTTCAGACTTATTTTATATTATTTTCTTTCATGCACTCTGATTTCTGATGTTCTTCTAGCCTTCTTCTGAATTCTGCATTTTTTCTTAATAGCTTTGAAATTCACTGTAATGCAGGGAAATGATGTAACATGTAGCCATTTTCCCAAAATAGCCAATCAGTGGTTGTCTTTCCTTCTTCTTGGAAAGTGGTCCCTTTTCTGTTCCACCTCTTGTCAGTTTCTTTCAAGGTTCCACTCAGGTGCCACTTTCTATAGGAATCCTTTCCTGCCCCCATAGGAAACCCAGTTGTTATTGTTTGATCTTTGATGATATTGTCATATATTTCCTTATCTGGTTGCATAACCTATCTCCCAAGATAATGTAAACCCCTGGACAGTGGGGATTATTTTTGTCTTGCTTCGTTTTGCTTTGGTTTTTTGTCTTTGTATTCTCAGCACCCAGCATAGTACTTTGTATTCATTAGCCCATAATAAATATTTTGGTGAATTGTATACCACAGTGACTGGCACATAGTAGACCTTTAATAATTGTTTGATTTAATTGACTAATTGTTGACTAATTAAATGAACTGAATTGAATTCTCACATGTTTATATATGTGGATGTATACCTATAAACAAATCTATGTGGTTTTTTGCAAGTTTGAGGCAAAATAAACATTTCCCTGCCTATGTGCACCTGAGGTCCATGACCTCATTACATGAAGTCACTATAGATTAAGTGAGCAAGGTATGTGACATTATAAAGCATGAATGTCATGTATGGAAATCAGAAAAAAATATTTTCAGAGAAGTAGGCAATGATGGTTGTATATTACACAATGGAATATGTGGGTTATTCATTCATTCAATTATTCATTAAAGAAATACTTATTGCCTACCCTTATACATGTAAAATATAGAGTTAGGCACTGAAGGAAATACAATGATAACTAAGGCATAGTCCCTTACTTCATGAAATTGACATGCTAATATATAAAATTAAAGAAACAAAATCGCATTCAACATTTATTAAATATCTACCAAATGAATATGCTACCAAACAAAGGGGTAATAAGTACTATTTTAAAGGGCTAAAACATAAATGGTATGAGGGTTCAGATAAAATAAGAGTTCTTTCTCACCAAGGGTATCATTCAATCAGTCAATAAAGTTTTATTAAGTCCCTACTGTGTTACAGGCACTGGGATAAGCAATGGGAGAAGGAAAACACAGTCTCTATCCTCAAGGAGCTTACAATCTAATGGGGGTGATAATAAACAAATATATATAAAGCAAGCTCTATTCAGGATCAACAGGAAATAATCATAAGGGAAAGCATTGGAATTAAGAAGGGCTTAGGGAAGGCTTCCTATAGAAGGTGGGATATTAGCTAGGACTTAAAAGAAGCTGGGGAGAACAATAGGGATCAGACAGAGAATATTCCAAGCATGCAGGATAGCCATAGAAAATTCCCATAGTTGAGAGAGGGAGTATCTTGTTCATGGAACAACCAGAAGGCCAGTGTCACTGGACTGAAGTCAAGAGGTAAGGTATGAGAAGTCTGGAAAGTAGATGTGGGCTAAGTTATGAAGAGCTATGAACACCACGATTTTGTATTTGCTCCTGTAGTAATAGTAATAGGAAGACACTAGAGTTTATAGAGTAAGGGGGTAATATGATGAGACCTATGCTTTACAGAAATCAATTTTAGTGGATGAATGGAGATATATTGGAGTGGGGAGAGACTTTAGACAGGCAGATACACCAGCAGCCAATTGAAATAATCAAAGTTTGAGGTGATGAGAGCCAGGACCAGTGTATGGAGAGAGTGAGAGGAGAGAAGGGGGCGTGTTTAAGAGATGCTACAAAGGTAAAATCAACAGCACTTGGCAAAAGCTTGGTTATAAGGGGTGACTGATTGTAAGAAATTCTAAATAATTCCTAGGCTATAAGCCTGAGGAATTTAGAGAATCGTGTTGCACTCTATAATAAGAAGGTAAGCAGGGGGAGTTTTTAAGGAGAAAGATAATGATTTCCATTTTGGACATATTAAGTTTAAGGTGTCTACTAGAAACCAGTTGGAGGTGTTTGAAAGGCAGTTGTAGATGTGACATTAGAGGTGAGGAAGACAGACAGGATAGGTAGATTTGAGAAATATCAACAAAGACAAGAAAATTAAATTCATAGGAATCGATAAGATCACCAAGTGAAGGAGTACAGAGGGAGAAGAGAGCCCAGGACAGAACTCTGAAGATTAGAAGAAATGAACTGGAAGACAATCCATCAAAAGAGACAGAGAAGGAGAGGTCAGATAGGTAGGAGGAGAACCAGGAAGGATGGAACTCTTTAAGAATTATGGAACAGGTAGGTGGTACAGTTGATAGAGCATCAGCCCTGGAGTCAGGAGGACCTGAGTTCAAGTCTAGTCTAAGACAGTTGACACTAGCTATGTAACCCTGGACAAGTCACTTCATTTCAATTGCCTCACCAAAATTTATAGATAGATGGATAGATAGACAGACAGACAGACAGACAGACAGACAGACAGACAGACAGACAGATAGATAGGTAGATAGATAGATAGATAGATAGATAGATAGATAGATAGATAGATAGATAGATAACAATTATGTACTTTGAAGTATAGAATGGAAATTCAAGTGAAAGATATGAAATATGAAAGAAAGGAAAGTAGTGTGGGAAAAGGCATGAAGGGGGGAAAGAACAGTCTAGAGTACAGTAAGGAGTATGTTTTTGATGAATCCAATCCATAAAAGTAGTTTGGAGCCAAGTTCATTGGGCTTTGAGTGCCAGGCTTCCCTCAAAACATGGCTCAGTCAAGATGCCCTTTTTATCACCTTCAGGAAATAGAGAATGATAAGGTGGATGGGGAAGCAACAACTTTTTTTTTTGGTTAGAGAAGCCACAAAAAATTTAATTAAACAGGACATCCTTAAGATTAAAAGAAAAATGTAGAATCATAAGAGACCACAGAAGCCACTTAGTCTTCATTTTGGAGATAAGAACCTGAGGCTGAGAGAGTTGGAACAATTTACTCACAGTCACATATGTTGTAAATAGCAGGGCTAGGAATCAAACCCATGCCCTTTAACTCCAAATACAATTATTATTTCCCCATTCTATCATGCTACCTCAAATAATTTACTTGACATGGTTTCATATCCTTCTGAAGCATAGCTTGGAATAAACTTCAACAGAAGCAGCCTGCTAGGGTGACTAGAGTGTTCGACTGGGAGTCAGGAGGACCTAAGTTCCAACAGTTATTAGCTGTATGACCCTAGGCAAGTCCCTTAACTTGTCTGAGTGTCCAGATCAGTCAAACAGGAAAAAAATGCCTGAAGTACTTTCTTTGCATTATTGCCACAAAATTCAGATGAGATGCAATGTGTAAAAAAATGTGATAAAAAGCAAAAAAAAACAGTTTTAGTTGAATAAAAATATCAGTTGTCATTAGTTCTGGTTTACTTTATATCTTTTGGGGTTCCATTAAATGCTATAGAATTAACAACAAGGGGTTTAAAACACGAAAAGCTGAATTTTCCTTTTTCTCCCCATTTCCCTCCCAGATCTCATTGATCTGTGACAATCAAAACAAAGTCTCACTGTAATTGGATTTATCATATACAGTCATTTAGCAAAAACAGTCACTTCTAGACTATGGAAATGTGGGCTTCCTTTGGACTGTTAGAGCACCTCAGCTATTTCCTTCATTATTCCTTTATTTTCTGTGGTTCTTGTATGTGTGTATGGTTTTATGATAAGGTTAATCTATATGTAGATAAAGAGTTCATCATGCTATACTGCTCTAATTTAATAAATATTTGATAGACATACGGACATCTTTAGGTAGTTTTAACTGTCCTATTCCTTTCCCAGCCCTCCCAGACTTTGCATGTCAGAGAACTTGGTTTTTTTTCTCTAATACAATCAGCATGATGAGCATTCATTGTAGACACTCCTTTCCTTGAAATCTTTTTTGTACACAGTTGTTTGCATGTTTTCTCCCCACACTGAGTTGTGAGCTCCTTCAGAGCAGGGACTGATTTTTACTATTCTTTATAAACCTAGTACTTTGAATATAGTTGTTATTCAATCATATAGTCTTGTTTGATTCTTCATGACCCCATGGACCATATTGTCCATGGAGGTTTTTTTTTGCTAAAGATATTGAAGTGGTTTGCACTCTATCCACTGACTCACCTATCCACCCCCTAGTAGTTAGCATAGTGCCTAGAAAATAGTTGGTACTTAATAAAGACTGACTGAGGATCACAAAGCTGGAGTTTAAAGGGGCCTCAAAGACCATCTAGTCCAACCCCTTCATTTCATAGGTCAGGAAACTTGAGGGTATTTGAAGGTCAAATGATTCGCCCAAGGTCACCCAAGGAGTAAGTGTCAGAGGTGGGGTTTGAACCCAGTGCTCTTCCAATTCTACCGTAATAGGCTTAGTGATTTTCATAGAGTACTGAGAAATTAAGTGACTTGGCCATGGTCAGGCTGACACATGTCAGAGACAGGATTTGAACCCACTTCTTGTTGACTCCTAAGCTAGCCTTCTACCCATGATACCACCCTGTTTTTAGAGTAGTGATACTGTTGATAAAATACAGTGCCCTAGCTCACTGTGTATATGTACCATTTATTTGATGCTGCCTTTGTGACATTAAAGAGGCAAATTGAACATTCTTGAATGACAGGTGCTGTATCATTTCCTCCTAAGGAGTTTATTATATTTAAAAAAACTGCATTGCTTAGCTTAGCACCTGGCACATAGTAGGTGTTTAATAAATGCTAGTTGATGGACTGGTGACTTTTATTAGGAAAATTTGATACTGCAGCTTATGGGATTATAGATACTAAGATAAAACAGATGTCAGACATCATCTGTAAACCAAATGAAATCACTTGTTACAATCACACAGGTAGGAAGGGGCAATGAGGAACTGAAGCCAAGGTTTCTGACTTCAGAGCTAACACTTTCTGTCCTACCACATTATCTCCTTTATTTCCTTATGTTCTGTGGTATAAAAGAAAAGAGAAATGGGTGTGGCCATACATTGGCAGCAGGGGATATTGGGAAATGTAGTTTTTTTCCAGCTGAAAAGAAACAAAAATCACAAGAAACAGAGCAGTCTGTTGTTGCTGTCACTGCAGATTTGGGGCTATGCCACCATTCAATGTAGATCACTGACAATCACCTCTTCTATTTTAAAATGTCTGGGGACTACTGTGGAAGTATGTTCTCCTTAATAGTAAATTGTTATCCCTCAAAGAGAAAGATTTGAAAATGAAATTGTTATTTTCAAAAATTAGAGAAGGATTTTCTGTTATGTTCTATTGTTGATGCAAGTCAGAGGTAGCAGATGGTGTGCAGTGAGTGGAGCTGTTAAGGACTTAAGGATGGTAAAAAAGCAGCCTGAGATGGAACATTACTGTGGCTCATGGGGAGGGGGAGATGAAAAATCCACTGCCAAGACAGTGCAAATTGAGACAAAGAGCCTAAAAGATAGCTGAGGGAGAAAAAATCAACATTAGAGGGAGGCATTCATAAGGAGCTCTGCTTTGAGAAATATTTTTAATAAAGGGAAAAATGGTTTCCTTGGAAATCACAGTACAATCTAAAACCTTCCTCTTTTCTTCTATTACCTTGAGCATTTAGCTCATGTTACTCATTAAGCAATAGTGCTCCTTAGAGACTAGTGTTCACAAAGATATACTTTACCTGTGCATGGTCTCCATGTTAGGAGAGGGTTTATGGTGTACCCAAAAAGCAGCCAGACTCAAAGATGGAAAACCTGGGTTCAGATTCTGTCTGTGATACAAACTGGCTATATGACCCTGGTTAAGTACTGCACAGCTCTCTAAGACTTTATCCCTGCATCAGTAAAGGGAATTTCCTCACCTGGGACTTCCCATCACCGATAAAGTCAGTCACTCTTCCCTCCATATACAAAGAAATCATCAAGTGCCATCATTCTACCACAATATCATAATTTTTCTGTTGGAAAATATTTAACAGTATTTATTTAATACCTTTGGAATTATCTCAGGTGCTTAACTTTTAATGGAGAAAGAAATGGATAACCACTCTAGTATCTTTGCCAAGAAAACCCAAAATGGGGTCAGGGAGAGTTGGACAGGAATGAAAACAACTGAGCCACCCCAGACTTAACTCTAAAATCTAACAACAGCATAGGACAATTTTTTTAACCTTCCACACACACCCCTCCCGCTCCGCAAAAGATACACCATCAAAAATTCGTTGGAGAAAAAAATGTTACTGAAGAAGTACTGTTCACCCCACCTCTTTTTTCTCCTTTCTAGAAAAAAAAAGTTTCTGTGGAAGTTTGCTGCTCTTTTGTAAACCTGCCTACTTTCACCAACCTGACCCAGAAGTAACACTGAGCTCCTAAATAAAAAACCACAAAGTGGGTTAGTTATCCTTAGGTCTTGTTCTGAATTTCTGTCTCAGGTCCATTGGGACAGACAAGAAAGATATTTTTATAATGTCTAGTTCCATGGAAGTCTATTGTTTCCAACATTAGTGGGTACTATCGATTTTGTATAGATATATGTTGTTGATCAGACCAGAACTGGTCTTTAACCTAGCCAAAACAGAGCAGACAGAAGAGGACACTAACAGAAGTTTGATTAATTTCAGAGTGAGGAAAATGACATTTGCAAATGGAAGCCCCCTCCCTGAAAGAAGTAGGGCTTAACATGCTGGGCCAATGACAGGTCTTATATACATAAAAGCAACAAGTGGGCTGGACCATGACATAATCATTTTTAAGTTTTGAGTTGCTGTTCCCACAGACCCTGTGGAAAAAGCATTGTCGCAAGTCTTGGGTCTCATGGTTACTTACAAGATACAGAATAGGAGTTCCATGGTGGGAAGAAGAGTGCAGTGCCTATCAATGAAAAAGAAAAGAGATTGTGAAGACGTAATGGATGGTCCTAGCAAATAGGGAGAGCTAAATCCCTCAGTGGACTCCTGGTTCTGGTCTAAGCAGTATACTTTGCCAGAGGGTAAGATCATTCCAGAGAGCAAAGAATTTTCATTATGCTAAACTCAGGTCACAGTCTGCCTGCTGGACCTTAGCTCTGGATATTTGGGTATCTCCAATATATTTTAATTATATATATATATATATAATATATATATATATATAGAGAGAGAGATGTGTGTATGTATGTATGTATGTATGTCTATGTATATACATACACATGTATGTTTATATATTTATATATATATATATATATATATGTTTACTTACTAAAAGATATCCAAAAAAGTTCACATTCTGAATAAGTTCAGACTTTAAAAACAAAGAAAGCAATGGTTAAAATAAACTCTTAGAAACATCCTGCTTATAGGAAAGATGGCAGAGTAGATGCTACAAACCAGCTGGACTCTCCCAAAATTCCCTTCCAAATAACTAAAATAATTCTTCAAATCAAATTCTGAAGCATTAGAGCCAACAAAAGATCAGAGTAAGGCATTTCCAGCCCAAGACAACTTAGGAAGTCAGCTGGAAAGGCCTGTGATACCGGGGTGATGGCTAGCCCAGAGTATACACAGGAACAGCACCAGTCGTAGACCTAAGAGACAGCAGTGAAAGAGGCAACAGCAGCTTTGGGAGTCCTTAGCCTAGAGCTAGTAAGGGAGAAAGTGATAAGAGGAGACCCTGGGTTGGCACTGAGTGCAAGAACCTTTTGCATTGTCAATACACACTTCCTAGTCACAGTTCCAGGACAGAGAGAAGCACTACTGCTAGCACTCTCAAGGGAGCAGGAGTCCAGGACACAGTTCCATGGCAGAGAGCAGTACTAGTACTTGTGGCTACAAAGGAGCAGAGGGCCCTTCCTGGAAAAATATCAGTATATAAGCCAGGAGAGTAACAACCACACCTCTCCCAAGATCACACCACCTTGGAAGCACCAAAAGTTTGAAATCTCCCAGAACTAGCTCTGAAAACATCAGCAGGAAAAAGCTTGAAGCTTGGGAAAGTGCTCTGCCCCCACCCTAGGAACAGAGCCCAACTTTAACATAAAGTTCAAAGTTAAAAAATAAATTGGGGGAATGAACAAACAACAAAAAAAAGGACCTGACCATAAAAAGCTACCACAGTGGCAGGGAAGACCAAGACACAAACTCAGAAGAAGAAAAAAGAAATTAAATTAAAACAGCTGGAAGAAAAACCAGAAAGAAAAAATAGAAATTGTACATAAGTTCAACAAGAATTTCTGGAAGAGTTAAAGGAAGAGATAAGAGTGGTAGAGGCAAAAATAGGTTAAAAATTTAGAGTGATGCAAGACAATCATAAAAAGACAATTAACAATTTGATAAGAAGAGCACAAAAATTACTAAAGAAACAACATCTTAAAAAACAGAATTGGCCAAGAGGAAAAATTCACTGAAGAAAATAGCTTAAAAAATAGATGTAGACAAGTGAAAGTTAATGATTCCATGAGACATCAAAAAAACAATAAAGTGAAAACAAAGAAAAATAGAAGAAAGTGTGAAAAATCTCATTAGAAAAACAACTGACCTGGAAAATACCTTGAAGAGGGATAGAATTTAAGAATCATTTGACTACCTGAAAGCCAAGATCAAATTTTTTAAAATCTTCAATGTCATATTTAAAGATATTATGAAAGAAATATGCCCTGATATATTAAAATCAGAAAGTAAAATAAAAACTGAATCTACTGATTACATCTAAAAGAGATCCCAAAATGAAAACTCCTAGAAATATTAAAGGCAAATTCCGGAGCTCCCAGGTGAAGGAAAAAAAAATATTGCAAGCAATTATAAAGACACCAATCCAAATTGCCCTGCTGTTCTCTAACAACACATCCCCTTGTTTTGGGGCAAGAGCACCCAGATTGGAACCATTTCATCAGTAGCAGCTACAGAACAAGAATGACCCCACCCCAACCCCTCAATGCTGCAGCAGAGTTTGCTGGTGCCTTTGAATAGCACTTTACTTGTGATTAAAGGAAGAAAAGAGGCATAAGATCTGGGTAATCAGCCCAAGAACTGGTTATCTGGTCTTCTTCACCACTCCTTACCATGTCCCTGACAGGCCTGCCAAGGTGTTCAGTGGGTGTGTCACTGGATAACTCCATGTGCCAGGTCATACCCCCACAGAGATGAATAGATGGATGTAAGACCCTGGGGAACAGCCTGCCCACCCAAGGCCTGTCCCTGCTTTTCAGGGCTCCTTCTTCTCCTTCTGATTTTTATCCCCATCCAGAGGTAAGCTTCAGGCATGGCAGCAGCAAAAGTGACAGAAGCAACAAGGCAGCTCTCTGTGGTCTACTCTGACCCTCTGTCTTCTAGGAATGGGAGTGGAGGGGGTATGAGTAAAGGTGGTTGTGAGGGTAGTAATGCTGACTCATGGTGGGAAAGACCTCTCTGCCTTAGCTTCCTTCTTTCCTTCTTTCTTTCTCATCTCCTTCTCCATACCCTCTATCACTCCCTTGATCTTTCTCCCTCTCCCTCTCCCTGCTTGCCTGCCTGCCTGGTGAAGGAGGTAGGGGTTAAGGGCATTAATTAATCCTCCAATTGGGGCTTCTCTTTTTGCATTCTCCTATACTATTCTTTGAGCCCAGTCTAGGCCTTGGAATGTTGGTCTAAGTCACAAGAAGAGGGACAAAGGGCTAGCTGCTTGGAAAGAAATGGATAGAAGAAGGGTCAGGTGGGTAGTTTTTTTTTTATTCAGATAGATGGTGGCTGCAGGCCTAAGATTGTCTTCTCTTTTGAGTTCTGCCTCCCTCCCAAGAAAGGGAGCAACAGGCTGACTAGTCATTTGGGGAGGACTTCATGCCATTTCCTGGCCAAATATCCTCATGTTCTGGAAGCTCAGCATTCCAGACAGCAGTAGCCTCTACTCTGTACAGAACTCCACCCCATCCCCATATCCCTGAAGGAAATGAATATCTATACTTAAATGTGCTTCAAGGTCCCCTTGCACATCCCAAAAGGAATAATCATCATGGTGGGGGTGGGGAGGCAGTAGTGAAAGGATGGAGGGAGGGAATTTGGGGGCTAGGGAAATGAAACAATCAATAAAAAAAATAAGTTGATTTTGTTGGGGTTTTTTTTAATGAAAAAAAGGCGGGGGGGGGGGGGAAGAAACCATTCAGATAACAAGGAGTCCCAGACAAGATCATACAGGATTTAGCAGTTTCCATGTTAAAGGAGTGTAGGGCTTGGAATATGATATTCTGTAAATCAAAGGAGCTATGATTACAACCAAGAATAACCTTCCAGCAAAACTGAATATAATCCTTCAGGGGAGGGAAATTGGTCATTTAATGAAATAGAGAACTTTCAAGCATTCCCATTAAAAAAGACCAGGATTGAATAGAAAATTTGACATTTACATACAAGATTCTAATGAAGCATAAACAGGTAAATATGAAAAATAAATCACGAGGAACTTTTAATAAAGTTAAACTACTTATATTCTTGTACAAGACTACAATACATTTAGCTCCTAAGAACTATGTCATTATTAGGACAGTTAGAAGGAGTCTACATAGACAGAGAGGAAGGGTATAAGTTGAATATTTTTGGATAATCTAAAAAAAGAAGGGGTGAGAAAGAGGAATCCACTCTTTGAAGGGGAAAAAAGAGGAAGAATGGGAGAAATTATCACACATAAAAGAGAGATTCAAGAAAGACTATTTTTTTTTTACAGTGCAGAAGAAAATGGCGGAATGGAAACACTTGACCCTCACTGTCATCTAAAATGGTTCAAAGAGAGAAGAATACACACTCAACTGGGTACAGAAATCTGTTTTACGGAAGATGGAAGTAGGAGGGGAAGGAGATAAAAGAAAGGAAAGGGGGTAGTAAATAAGAGGGCAGAGTAAGAGACAGAGTGGTCAGAAGCAAAATGGACTTTTGAGGAGTAACAGGGTAAAGAAAAGAAAAAGAAACAGAAACAGAAAAAAGGGGACAGAGGGAAAGAAATAGCTGTTAATGATAAACATGAATGCAAATGGAATGAACTCACCCACAAACAGAAGCAGAGAAAAGGAGTTTTTAACCAGAATTCAAAAGTATGTTGTTTATAGGAAGTACACAAAACAAAAAGACACACAGAAAATTAAAATAAGGGGCAAGAGCAGAGTCTATTATACTTCAGTTGAAGTTTTTTAAAAAGGCAGAGGTAGCAATCATAATCAGAGACAAAGAAAAAGTGAAAAATAGATCTATTTTTTGAAAAATCAGAAGAACTATATTTTTCTAAAAGATACCATAAAATGAAGCAAAATCAATACTAATCCTATGTGCACTAAATGGTATAGTATACAAATTCTTAAATGTAAAGCTAAATCAATTGTAGAAAAAAATAGACAATAAAACTATACTAGTAGGGGACTTCAATTTTCCATTTCCAGAACTAGATAAATCTAGCCATAAAATTAATAAGACAGAAAAAGACGAATAGAATTTTAGCAGTTAAATATGATAGACTTCTGGAGGAAACAATGGGAATAGAAAGGAGTATGCCTTTTCCCTCATCTGTACATGACATTTTCATAAAAACCAACTGTGTATTATGGCATTAAAAGCCTCACAAATGGAGCCAAGATGGCGGTGTAGAAGCAGCAAGGTCCCGCAGCTCCCACATCACCACCCTAAACACCCAGAAAATTATGAGCCCAGATAAAGTGTAGGACTCTCAGACTCACACAAAAATACAGAGAACACATCTCTTGCTGAAGGCAGCTCAGCAGCAGGGGCTCATCACGGCAGCCGGGAATGGAGGCTGGAACAGCCTGAAGCTGAGACCACAGTCAGGACCAGGGGGTGGGAAGGAGCCTGGCTGAGCTGAGCCGAGCAGGCACTGCAGCCAGTCTGCAGGAGAGATCTACAGCCTCCAGCACCTCCACATCTGCCGAGGCAAGGCATGAGGAACGGGACGGGAGAGGGGCAGCTCCCACCGCAGTGGAGCAGAGACCCAGCCAGCCCAAAACTGCAGCCACGGCCATGCTAGGCCCCAGGGCGGCCTGCAGGAGTGAGCCTCCCAAGTCTCTACTTCAAAGAAAATCTAAAGCGCCTGCCTAAGGTTAGTGAAAGTGAAACTTTGAAAATTAATTTGGGGGTGGTAAAGCAGTTCCACCAATCTGCCCCCGGGGAAAGGAATCAGTGGGGGAAGGGAACTGCTGGACCCAGCGGTGGCCCCCACCAGGCTGCTTCAGAGCCCCTGGCCTGCGGACTCAGCAGGGGGACTGAATCGATTGATCAGGGCCAAGCGCTCTTGCATTGAACGGCCTGGATCCGGATCGTGGTTTTGGATGGTGGTCCTGGGGTGCACTTTCAGCAAGCCAATGCTGGGGGGACTTGCAACACCCCCCTAACAGCTCTGGCAGTTGGGAAAACCCAAGCAATTTGGAACAGAGCTTCCCTCCTTGGAAGCAGAGTTTCACAGACCTAAAAAATACCAACCAATTAATTGACTGGCCAACATGAGGAAGAGGAAGCAAAACAAAAACACCAATAAAACTCTAGAATCCTTTTTTATGGATAAAAAGGGTCAACGCATGGAATGGGAGGAAGAGAGACCAGAACTCAGAACTCCCACACCAAATGCTTCCAAGACAATTGAAGAATGCCTAGAAGCTATACTTCAACTGAAAAAGGACTTTGAAAACCAAATAAGAGAAGTGGAGGAAAAATTGGGAAGAGAAATGAGAATGATGCGAGAAAATCATGAAAAGAGAGTCAACAACCTGACTGAAGAAAACAATACTTTAAAAAATAGATTAACTCAAATGGCAAAAGAGGCCCAGAAAGCCAATGAGGAAAAGAATGCCTTAAAAAG
>CM053595.1:255002321-255061903 GCA_028646575.1 Pseudocheirus occidentalis | reverse complement strand
GGGACATGGTAAAGAACAGAACAGGGGGGGGAGGGATAGGAAGGAGAGACAGAATCACTGTCACAATATGTCCACTATGAAGATGTCCTGTATAATCACACATCCATAGCCTGTGTTGAACTGAGTGTCCTTCCAGTGGGGGTGGGTGACAAGGGAGGAATCGAAAGAATCTAGAATTTAAAGTTCTGCAATACCTGCAACTAGGAATTAGACATACAGGGGCTGGGATAGGGAGACCCTACCTGCCCTACCAGAAAAAAAGAGAGCAGAACAGGGGAGGGGCTTTACAGTGGGATTGATGTTTTAGGGTTGGGGCAGGGGCAAGACAGGGAGAAAATATGTAATTCAAAAACATAATGAAAATAAATAATGTAAACAAGAAAACAAATGAAAACTAAATTAAAAAAAGATATAATCAATAATAAATAAAATACACTTAAATAAAAATGGGAAAAAAGCTTCACAAATTCAGAAAAGCAGAAATGTTAAATGTATCCTTTTCAGACCATAATGCAATAAAAATTAAGTTTAATGAAGGACTTTTAAAGCATAGGTTAAAATTTTATTAGAAACTAATCTAATCCTGAGAATAAATGGATCAAAAAACAAATCATACAATCAGTAATTTCATAAGATAGAATGACAGCAATGAACAACACACCAAAATTTGTGGAATGCAGTTGAAGTAGTACTTAAGGGGAAATGTATATCTCTAAATGGTTTACATCAATTAACAAAAAAAAGATTGGTGAATCTCTAGACTGGTCCACCATCTTATAAGACACCCTGGCCATGTGCACTTCACTCCCAGATCCACTCCTCACTCTCTAGACTTCTCCATCTCCTCATCAGCTTCCAACATTTTCTAATTTCCTTTTATGGATTATTTTTCCCCTTTAGAATGAAAAGTGCTAAATGAAAAAGGACTAGTTTGTTGGCTTGCTTTTGTATTCCCAGCAATTAAAACAACACCTGACAATCTTGTTTTTTTCATTGTTAAAAAATATTTTTAATTAAACAAGATTGAAACATATGAATGTATTTCAATATTTCCATTAAAAATAATACCAGTCAAACATGACTTGTTAGGTCTTCTGTTTCAAAGAGAAATGAAAGAATTTGGATTCCATTCATTTCCCACAATGTTTAATGGATTCATATAACAAAATTCCTATTTTCTAAATGACTCGGTTGCGGCATGAAGTATTCTAATTATCTTTATCATACCACCCTCTTCATGGTCTTTTCATGGAGACAAAATAATTCTTATGTCATCCAAACTTTTTAATTTTATTTTTTAATTGACTTGTTTATTTACTTTTAGTTTATAAGATTCAGTTCCAGAATCACTTGAGTTTCAGATTTTCTCCCTTCCATTGTCCCCCTCCCCTCATGGTGGCGTACAATCATGTATAGGATCTGCAAACTCTTTCACATTGTACAATAGTCTGGTTGTATAGAAGCACTGGAACCAATGGAGTGAACAATGGGAAAAAAAAAACAAACCAAACATGGAAAAGAATAATATTGCGTCAGTCGCCATTTAAACTCTGGTCTTTCTAGATCTTTCTCTAAGTGTAGATATCTCCTTCCATTCTGAGACTTGTGTAGTTGTCTTTTAACTGTTTATTGCTGAGAAGAGCCCAGTTTATCAATGTTGGTTGTCACACATATAATGTATCTGTGACTGTGTACAAATTTTTCCTGATTCTGCTCTTCTCACTTAGCATCAATTTGTATAAGCCTCTTCAGGTACTTATAAAGTCCATCTCCTTCCCATTTCTTATAGCACAAGAATAAATGCTCAAATGGTCTATGTGTCTGTCTGTGTGTCTGTGAGTGTGTGCATCTGTCTGTCTCTCTCTTTCTCTCTGTCTTTCTGTCTTATCTCAAACAAATAATATACACAACAGTATAGGGATGGACTAACCTTTTGTTACGAGAAGGCAGTGATACTATTTTTAAAAAAGCAACATGGCACACAGGATAGAGTGCTGGTCTTGTTGTAAGAAAGTGCTAGGTAAAAATCCTGCCTCTGATATTTACTTCCTAAATGATCATAGGCCAACTGTCTAGATCAAGAGTCTGCGAATTATGACCCAAAGACCAAATGTACCCTATTTTTGTATTTTTCCAAAATGTGAATAGTTTTTTTTTTACATTTTAAATACAATGAAGCTTTATATAAAAAATTCTTGGGGGTGGTGGGGTACGGGGACTAGGGGATGCAGCTTCCTTGGTTCAGGAAATCCTAGGTACCGGAGCCAGGGCCACCAGCCCATTGCAGAGCCAAGGAGGGGGAGGTAGTGGTAGGGCAAGAGAGGGGCATCAAGGCCAACATAGAGACCTGTACAGCCTCAAGAATCCAGCTACGAAACATTTAATGAAATAAGCAACAGAATTAAAAGATCCTACAGACCACTACCATGCTCAGCCTTTAGAGCAATGGTTCTCAACATGTGGGTCGCAACCCCTTTGGGGGTCAAATGACCCTTTCAAAGGGGTCACAGGGGTCACCTAAGACCATCAGAAAACACATATTTCTGATGGTTTTAGAAACCAAGATACTGATCCTCTATTGATCTCCAGGCGAGTCTGCCCATATGCAGATACATCCACATACAAGTATTAAAGGGTTATGGCATTAGGAAGGTTGAGAACCACTGCTTTAGAGGATAACCTTTTTGAATGGCACTTCATTGTTAGAGGCCCCCCAGATTCTGATTTTGATGGAAGAGTTTATCATGGACACATAGTACCGCCTCCAGAATATCCCATGAAACCAGCAAGCATTATTCTATTAACAACTAATGAAAGGTTTGAAGTAGGCAAGAAAATTTGTTTAAGCATATCAGGACATCATTCTGAAACTTGGCAGCCTTCACAGAGTATCAGAACAGCATCAGTAGCATCATTGGATTTATGCCAAGAAAAGGAGAAGGTGCCATAAGGTCTCTAGACTACTCACCTGAGGAAAGAAGAGGACCTGCTAAAAAGTTATGAGATTTCTGTTGTGAGGGATGTGGCTCAGCAATGAAGATTTCCCTGTTGCCTTTGTCATCAGGAAGTGATTCAAGTCAAGCTGATCAAGAAGTCAAGGAACTTGCTAGACAAATGAGTTAGTAACCTGATGGATTAGCCCTCTGTGGTTCTTCCTACTCCTTGGATTTGTGTCATCCACAGCTGCTCGTAATCACCGAGTCTAAGTTTATATCAAGTTGGTTAAAGTCAGCAACTATTAAAAAAACCGATTCAATGTCTGTTTCATTTGGAATTTTCTAGAAGACTTAATTAGCTTCCTCATTATATTGGGAGGGGAGCTTTTATTTGCTTTCAATACTGTATGTTTTTGTTTTATTATACTAAATACTCAGTGTTTCATCCCAAAAAAAGTTTCTTAACTCACCTGATTGCTGCTCTAGATTATGAAATGAAGTTGGGAAGACAGCTCTCAAATTAGTCTAATAATCTGTGTGTGTATGCAAAAAAGCATATATATATAATTTTGCTTTTTGGAAGGCAGTCAGGGTTAAGTGACTTGCCCAAAGTCACATGGCTAGTAAGTATGTCAAGTGTCTGAGGCCGGATTTGAACTCAGGTCCTCCTGACTCCAGGGCTAGTACTACTCACTGTGTTACCTAGCCACCCCATAATCTGTATATTTTAGACAAATATATTTAATTTAGCATAGAAATGAAGAGGAGGAAGAAAAATAGGATGAACTGTATTCAGGAATTTGTGCAGTATTTTCATTGATTTCAAACTGCTTATTGTTACTGTATATATATATATATATATATATATGTACATATATATACATAATTAATAGCTATAAATCATAGATTGAATTGTTCAATCTAAGAGAGTTAAAATGGGAACATGACAGGCTCCAACAGTGTTCAAGAAGTATTATAAAGCACTTTCTTGAAGATATGTCTAGAAAAGGAGGTGGGCTGATCATAATGAGAGGATGACAAACATAGAACAAAAAAGACTAAGATGGAAAGAAAGGTCCCCAAATATGCCAAAACGTATACCAAATATACCACAGAAGCACTGTTTGTTGTAATAAAGAAATGTAAAGTTATACATCCATTGATTGGAGAGTGGCAAAATGAATAACAGAATATGAATGTAATGGAATATTCCAGAACCAGGAAAATTATATCCACACTGACTGCAACCATGTACATGGAAAGAATAGAAAAGCAAAATTCATTTTGTAACTATACTGACCAAATTTAACCACAAAAAATTCTGACAAAATATATCTTCCTCCCTAAAATGGGTGTAGACTATCCTGTTTTGTCAGAATTGGTTGTTGTGTTAGTTAATTCTGCCGAAATACATTTTTTTACCTTTTTCATTTTTATAAGAAATGGCTTTGTGGATAAGGGATCAGTGAGAGAGATGTATGGATATAAAGTTGATTTTTTTAAAAAGATAGCTGTGCAAGTATGACATAAAAAAGAGAATGAGACTAGAGTTTGGCAGAATAAGTGACAGTCAAGTACCCCAGATATTGTCAAAGAATAAGAACAAGGCCTCCAGTGTTGAATAGTACTGGTTCCAGAGTCTGAGGATGTAGGTTCCAATCCCATTGCTAATGGTTATTACCTATGTGACCTTGGAAAAGTCACTCTCTTCATGGAGCTCAGTTTCCTCATTTATAAAGTGAAGGGAGTAAGCCAGATGACTTTGAATGTCACTTATAGTTCTAAATCTATGATCCTGTGAACTTATGATCTATGAAAAAAATATGGACAAGAATCTCACTGGATACAGTATGACAAAGTTCCTAGTAGAATCAATGAAGAGAGTTGAGTGTCTACATTGATGGTACAGACAGCAGCTATGTGGCACAGTGGAGAGAAAGTGAGTCCTGAAGTTAAGAAGACCTGAATTTAAATCTGCCCTCAGACACTTATTTGCTGTATGATGCTGGGCAAGTCATTCTACTCTATTTGCCTCAGTTTCCTCATCTGTAAAATGAGCTGAAGAAAGAAATGATAAAATATTTTAGGGGCAATTCCAAGAAAACCTCAAATAGGGTCATGAAAAGTCATACACCGCTGAAACAACTGAACAGCAACAATGGATAAAATTGGCAACTTTTCAAAGTAAATTCTTAACCCATTATGTCTGTCATCTCCTGATTAATTGTATGTAATTTAATTTAGAGCCAGAAATGTTACTTCTGAATGAAGACATGTTGAATACATTTCCAGGCCACTGAAACAAAACTTTGAAAGGAAAGAGAACTGGATTCAGTCAGAGAAGTGACAGAGAACATCTGTGAAACTCTGCTTATTTCTCTTTCTGGTCTTCATTAATTTCTGGATGATTATTTCCTGACAATGTTCCTTACTGCATGATAGCTTGGATAGAAAGAAGGTTGATGGCATGTAATTCTTGCTAGCACTGATATTGTTGTTTTAATAAAAGTAGGTAGTGAGGGTCCTGGCTCAATCTTGTTTAAGAATAATATTGTAACTAGGAAAGGAAAAAATGGCAGAGCATATGGCGGCTCCACCTCATAGTCAGTAAGACCAGAATTCAAATTCTGCTTTTATGATGTACTAGTGAAGTCATGTAATTTCATAGTGCTTCCAGTAACTGTAAATTATAGAAAAGGTGCTGGACCTTATTGGGAGATGAACTTCCTCACCATGAACTCTTTATACCAAAGAAATCTCAAATTTTATCTCCCTAAAAAGGAGCTGTTATGGAAAAAGTACTATCTTTGGAAGAAGAGGATCTTGGTTGAAATCCTGGTTCAACTCTTTATTAGTTATACAAACATAGGTACGTCATTACATCTCTCTGAACCTCAGTTACATGATCTGTAAAATGGGACAGTTGGACTAGAAGATTTGAATGTCATTTCCAGATGTACATCCTGAATATTCAGTAAGGTATAATTTAAGATATTGTTGTTCAATCATGTCTGACTCTTCTTGGCAAAAAATACTGGAGTGGTTTGCCTTTTCCATCTCGAGTAGACTACCTTTTGTCGTAACTTTCCACTATGACCTGTCCATCTTGGGTAACTGCACAGCATAGCTTAGAGCTTCATTGAACTACACAAGCCTTCTGCCATGACAAGACAGTGATCCGGCAGGGTTGGAGGGTTTTTTTTTTGCTTTAGGTAGATAGAGATTGAGTGACAAACCCAGGGTCAAAGGGCTAGTAAGCGTCTGAGGCTGAATTTGAACTCAGGTGTTCCTGTCTCCAGGACTTGTACTTTATTCACTTCACCACCTAACTGCTCCAGTTTTATGGTGTAATAGAAATTAAAACCCTGACTAATAGGTCTTAGAATAATAACTTCAAATTCATATATACGTGGTTCTTCAAGAACTCTTTAGGGTTTACAAAATAATTCATCTACAATATTAACTCATTTGGCTCTTTTGGCTTTTTTTGTGTGTTTGTTCACAGGAAGGTGAACTAGCTTAAAATAAACTCCGAAAAGAAAGCTTTACAATTAAAATAAACAGATAAGTAGGAAGTAGAAAGATGAGTAATTAAATGAGAGAGAGAAAAAGAGACATTTTAGCCCACAATCAATCAAAAAATATTTAGTAAAGACCTACTGTGCGCTAGGCATTTTACTGGGAGCTGGGAATCTACTAAGAATGAAACAATCCCTAATCATAATGACATTATTTGAAGTATTTATTATATTGTAGCCTGCACATGCAGCACCAACCAAAACATGCAAACTTGAGCATGAATAATGAGTCTGTGACCAGGCAGAGATTACATTCACATGTTTATTGCCTGCCAAGCAAATCTCAAATGGGCATCTAAGGGTTCAGGTTTTCATACTATAGCTAAAGCACTTGCATCATACTTTCTCATGGGAAACTTCATTTTGTTTGCAACATGAGGCACCTAGCTTGCAAACTTTAGGAAGCAGTTCCCTTGGGACACTTCCCTGCTTTCTTATCTCGTGCATCACTACTTTATCTATGTCACTCAAGCATCCAGAGTTTCAGGGAAGGTCAGAATGTTCCAAGTCTCCCTTGCAGGGGTTGGGGGAAGTTGTTGAGTGAGTCAACATCATGAGATACTGAGCCTAGGTGGGTGGAAACATGCTCAAGGGGTCCTTGGCCTAGGTTCACACCCATGGCAGACCCCTCAGAGCTCACCCTCTTTCTCACCCCTTCTTTTTTTAGATTATCCGAAAATATTCAACTTATACCCTTGCTCTCTGTCTATGTAGACTCCTTCTAACTGTCCTAATAATGACATAGTTCTTAGGAGTTAAATGTATTGTAGTCTTGTACAAGAATATAAATAGTTTAACTTTATTAAAAGTTCCTCGTGATTTATTTTTCATATTTACAGATCCCTTTACCTAAAGAGTGTTTATTTTAGTAGGGAAGAGGACATAGAAGGAACAGTAGGGCAGATTAACTCAGATTCATTGGACAAAGTTAGCCTATAAGCCAGAAAGATCTGAGATCAAGTCCCACCTTTCACACATATTAGATGTGTGACCCTGGGTGAGTAATTTAACCTTTCAATTCCTTTCTAAGACTTTAAGTTACAGAGAAGGAAGCAACCTGCATTAGTAGATGGGATTTCCTCACCTGGGAGGTCCCTGTAGCAGTGAAATCAGAGGTCCAGTATCTCCTTCTTATTCCTACCCAAACATTTGTAGTATGTGATGGTTATTGTATTTGTGACCTTGATCAGTGTTGGTTGGGGCTTAACCTTGCTTAATCATTTTTTATTGCTAGGTAAGGCTTCTAAATGGCATAGTAGAAGTGTTGTAGAACTAATATAAAATAGCTGAATTCAGAGGTTTTTTTTTTACTATTGAATTATTTCAGTTCTGTTGGACTCTTCATGACTCTGGGGTTTTCTTGGCAAAGAATGGTTTGCCATTTCCTTCTCCAGTTCATTTTACAGATAAGGAAACTGAGGCAAACAGGATTTAGTGATTTGCCCAAGGTCACACGGCTAGTAAGGGTCTGAAGTGAGATTTGAATTCAGGAAGTGAGTCTTCGTGCCCCTAGGCCTGACACTCTATCCACTACAGGGACCAAGTTACCCCTAGAGATTTATTAGCTATCATTTAACCTTTAATCTACCTCAGTTTGCTCATCTGTAAAATGAGCCTAATAATAGCATATCCCTCACAGAGTTGTTGTGAGAAACATATAAGAAAATGTATCTAAAGGGTTTTGCAAACCTTTAAACATGACATGCTGGCCATTTTAAAGAGTGTGCTCTCATTTTTTCTTCTCTATCTAGGAACAAACTAAAGAAGCGAAGCTTGGAAATTTTGGTTTTTATTTTTCTAATGCTAATAGTTGTGGGTTTTTTTTTTCTTTCTACAGTATAAGAAAGTCTTCTGAACCACTTCAAGAGATGAGAGTCCATTTGTGGGGAGCCCTATAGATAACTTCTGGAAAAACACAACCCCAATTCTTCAGAACACACTTAAATCCTCAAATATATCTTAGACACACTCATATGCAAATCTACAAGCATTCTGACACCTTGAAGAACTGCCAAGGATAGCTATGCATACATATCAGCTGAAAATTTGTATCTATTCTATTTTCTAAGATGCAAAGTAATCTTCCAGAGCACATACCCCAAAAGTCAGGAACCAAAGAGGGCTAAATGAAAACAGTTTGACCCTTGGCTTCTCTTAGATGCTGGATTACCAGCTCTCATTTTATGAATAGAAAGTATACCATTAAGGAAGTTTTGCAAAACAGCCATCCTTTGCCAATCTTTGACCTAATTTACAACTTGGAAAAATGTGCTTACCACTTAATGCAGTTATAGAAAATGTAGAAACCCCCCATTTGCATTTAAAAATTGCATTTGTTGGGGCAGCTAGGTGGCGCAGTGAATAGAGCACTGGCCCTGGAATCAGGAGTACCTGAGTTCGAATCCGGGGTCAGACACTTGACACACTTACTAGCCGTGTGACTTTGGGCAAGTCACAACCCCAGTTGCCCTCCAAAAAACAAAACAAAACAAAACAAAACAAAAAAGAAAACACACAAAAAAATTGCATTTGTTGCTTGTTTTAGGCAGCTAGGTGGCACAATAACACTGAATCTGGAGTCATGACTGCCAATCCAGCCTCAGATGCTTACTAGCTGTGTGACCCTGGGCAAGTCACTTACCTTCCTACTACCTCAGTTTCCTTATCAGTAAAATAGGAATAAAAATAAAACCTGCTTATCAGGGGTACTGTGAAGATCAGTTGAGGTAATATTTATGAAATTCTTCACAAAGTTTAAAGGGCTATGTAAATATAAGTTTATTATTATTATTATTGTTATCTTTCTGGGTGGAAATGACCCCAAAGTGCCAACTCCTTCAAAAACAGAACTCTTAACTGTCCCTTCCTCCTCCCTTTACCTTTATCTCTGAGAAGCTGGTTTCTAATTGATTTAGTTATGTGACGCTTTGAAATTTTCAATCCTTTTTGAAAAACTGTTTATAAGGGTAAGCATTATATTGCATTTTAAATGTGTTTTAATTCTAATACAAAGCTTGTAAGTATAGTGGGGGTTTTTTGGGGGGGATTGAAATGAAGAGTCATCTTTCTACTTGTTTTTCCAAGCAGAATAACCCCAACACCCTTTTCTCCTAAGTGTGGTATCTTTTTTTCTTTTTATTGTCCTTTTTTTTGGACAAGGGAAGGCGGGGCAACTGGGGTTAAGTGACTTGCTCAAGGTCACACAGATAGTAAGTGTTAAGTGTCTGAGGCCAGATTTGAACTCAGGTCCTCCTGACTCCATTACTGGTGTTCTATTCACTGTACCACCTAGCCACCTCAGGTATCTTTTCTTTTTCTTTCCCCTAACTGAAGTATCAAAGAAACTTTTTTCAGATGGTACTATTGCCATCTGCTGGAACCTTGGAGTTTTACCACCCAGGGCACTTGAAGACATGTGGCAGCAGCTTTATGGAAATAAAAGTCCCAACATGAAGGATCCAATTGTGAAAATATCACAGAATACTGATACTTGGGCACTGGCTAAATCAGCCATATGCCATGTTTGGAAGCAAAAAATTGAAGACCTTTTATTTAAATAGGGAAGGGGTTTTGCCACAGCGAGGGAGGTTTGGACAGAGTCAAGTGTCTTCCCTTCCAAACTGACTTTTGAGTCCCTCAAGGGTAGCTTTTGATGTCTCTCCTCAGAGCCTAAATTGAACGTTGCTTATTATTGGCAATGTTTGTTGTGGTAGTGATAGTAATTATAAATTTGAAGCTCCTACATGAACTATAACTTGGCAAATTAAGAAAAAAAACAAAGGTTACCGCAGAGTTCCACAGATGAGTGTGAGGAGGCCAAAAGGCTATTTGAGAAAGGGGCAAACACAGCATTGAAAAGTTGCAACAATTAATCAGTGAGCAGTTATTAAGAACCTACTTTGTACCCAAGGAGAAATTAAAGCACATAAAATGATGTTGCTAATTTTCAAAAACGGGAAGATTTTTGAAAAAGCTAAGAAAAGTCTATTCAAATCAACTATAATGCATTTAGTATGGAAAAAAATCAACCACATGGGGTACGAGTACATGCTAGCTGTATTCAAGTATTTGATGGTCTATAAAGAAGAAAAGGGATTAGGCTTCTTTTGTTGGGTCCACCAGAAGCAATGGGAGCTCCAAAGAGGCAAGTTTAGACTTAATATAAAGAAATGATTCTTAACAACCAGGGCTATCCAAAAGTGATAGAGTGGCTACATAGAAAACATTGGGAAGGAGAGTAGCTTGTCAAGAAACCCAAGGATTTGGAAATCAAATCATTCCTCTAAATGCATAAGAGAAGAAAGCAACTGCCTTTCTCAACCCTGCAGCTTACAAAGGAAAATTAAGAAATCTTTTTGATAAGAATGATGCCCCACTTTTACAGCTATTTGGCATGGATGTGACAGTAGTCAAAATGGATTATGAAGGACAATTCTAGAAACTACTAAAAATTAATGGAAAACGTGTTTTCTTTTAGAGTTGATATGTTTCCTTTCCCTAGACTTCTTCAAGAAAAGTTTGGATGACCATTTATAAAATATGTTATGGAGGGTTTTCTTGCTCAGGTACAACTTAGATTAGATTGCCTCCGAGGTTATTTCTAATTTGGAAACTTTACAATTCTGTAATTGCCCTCAGCCTTGAAAGTTGAATCCCCAAAATGGACAATTTTTCTGTACCTCTGTTTATCCTTGATATTGTGTCTTTGCTCCTAATTGGATATATTCTCTCCTCTATATGATAACATAACCAATAGGGGAAACAGGGGATAGAAAGTCTCCTTTTGCCCTCTACCCTATTCTCAGGGACTGAATTACTTACCTAGGGTCACACAACTAATATTTTTGGCAAGATTTAAACTAAGATCATCCTTTCTCCTAGTCTATTATTCTATCCAGTATGCCACCTAATTGCCTTGATAAAGGAATTGGGGCTACCAAGGAATCCAGTTCACTCATTAAAAACCCATCAAAGGTGACTACATAGATGTGGTTGCAGTGCTGTTTTTTTTTTCTTTCCATTTTGTCATTACACTCTGGATTCCTTCTGATTTACTTTATTCTAAAGTAGGGAGAGAAACACTATCTCCCATAGGTGTGTAATGCTGTGCATGAGCAGCTTCCCAAAAGAATGCTACTGTGAACAGCTTTTAAGATTCTGATTGCACAGCATAGTGAACACTCTATTTATTCAAGAACAAATCAAAAGAAAACATTCACAACAAATCAAGATACCATATACACTACATTACATCTCATCACAGAAAATAACAATATGATATTCACAATAGCTTATCATTAGAATGGCCACATAGTTTTCACCAAAGTGGTCACAGTATTTAGAACAAAGAACAATCATCTAGTATCCCTAAGGAGGTTTGCCTCTTTACTAAATCGTTCAATCATTTCAGGATACAAGTCAGTCTTCCACTCATGGGGCAACTATATTAAATTAATTAGTCACTTATTTAGCAATAAGTTATTAAGTATCACTAAATACAATTATTAGAAAATACACAAACCCTCCACCAGTTAACTTAATCAGTCACTTATTCAGATTCAAAATTACTAAGTACCATTAATCACTAAGTACAATCATTAGAAAATACACAAACCCTCCAACCCTAGGTCTCTAGTAAACTTCAATTTCATCACAGCATTCAATATCCAAGGACAGGCATTTTCTTGATCTTGACTCAGAATGGTCTCTCAGATTCCCTGGATCCCCTTCCATGGTCCCACCTCCTACCTGAATCCACCAAACAGTCACTTGGATTCAGAGGCAGACAGTTCCCAGGTCCTTGTCCAGTCCTCTTGGCAGTTCCTGCTACACACTGAAGTTCACAGAGCCCAGTACATCTCAAAACCTTCATAACTTCTGTTCCTGAGAACTCAAGGATCAACCAAGCCACAAACAAACAAAGTATTAGCATCCTGGTCATGCTTCCTCAGTCCTCCAACAGTTTGGCTGGCCCTAAGATCCTGAAGAAATCTCAGCTTTCCAGGTGTATCAGCAAGCACCCTAGCATACCCAGGGTGGCTGCTAGCACAGGTTCTTAGATCTGCTTTACTAAAGGAAAGCAGCTCAAAATGGGTTAGCAATCTTTCTTTAATCAAATAAACATAGTATTTACCTAGGTCAGGGGGAAAAGTCAGCAACCTGAACTCCAGTGAATACAAACACAAGTTACAAGCACAAGTTACAAATACAAGTTACAAGCAGACCAAGAAACAGGTCAGCAGACAGGCTTCCAACCATCTGACCATAACATCCATTACCTATTCAAGTTACCAGAGAAGGAAACATCAACATCTGGGTTTTTCAAAGCCAGGGGGGCTTAACAGCTTCCCAGAGTCTCATCTGGTCAAATCACACAACTCTTCTCAAAGTGGGCCCCAAAGGAAACCTCACATCAGGGCATATATATACATTTCTCCTGGGTCAGAGAATGTCACAGCCCTCTTGACCCATGGTTCAATTACAAAGTAACAAGGTATGGCCATTCCTCAAAAACAAGCCTACCACCACAGGCTCCACATGACCACATTTGGCCTATTGGGGGGCAGAGTATACTTTCAAATCAGAGAACATTCTCAGAGCCACTTAAGCCTATCAAAGGGTCTAGGAGCAGGAAAGATCTTCAGATTCTCATTACACCAGGTATCAGCAACAACTTCGGCCTTCCAGGTAGCCCTCCTAGCAGCAACTTTAGACTTTAGCCTTCACCAGATTCTGGTCTCCAGAAAAAACTCCAACTCAGTTCTTAGTCAGCTGTAGAAGCCCAGTTTCCAAATGCTGTGAGAAAAATTCTCTTACTCTCTCTCTGTCTCTGTCTCTCTCTCATGCTTTTCTTATACGCGCGCGCGCACACACACACACACACACACACACACACACACACACACACACACACACACACACATTGGCTTCCTGTTTCAGCCAAAGCCTTCTTGTTATGGAAGCAACAGGGGACAGAGTTGACACCTTCTGTTTCAGAGAGCCTTGACCAGTTACTAAGAGCTTAGTACCTGCTTACTTGACATAATAAAAAGGAGTCTTCAAATTTAAGTTAATTCCCATTGCAAGGTGAATTAACTGGATTGCATTTGAGAAATTGTGCAGAATCACTACCACTAAGACCTCTAGCACCAAAGTTCTCCCAATGATTCTATAATGGCTATAAGTCATGGAAAAATCATAGTCTTCAAAAATTCAAAATTACACTTAATACATAATGCAATAGGAAGATGTGAATATAAGGAGCCTGTGGTACACTCCCAAAAGATCAAATAAAGAAGTATTTACCAAGTATCTACTATGTATCAGGCATTGCAATAAATTCCAGAAATAAAATTACAGGCAAAAACGATATAGTCCATAAGGAACTTACATTCTAATGCAGGAAGATAATAAAGAAGGAAGCTGAGAGAAAGGAGGTAGAATAAGAAGTACAGAGTCAGGAGCTGATCCAGGAGAGGACATAGGTCAGTCATCTCCCAGGAGATCAGACCATGAACATGGTATTGATGGGGACACCCACAGGGGATGCTACACCTTCACAGAATCCTACAATCTCAGAGTTAGAAATAGCATCAGAGACCATCTAATCTAATTTGTACCTGAACAAGAAAACCCTCAATAACATATTTTACAAATGATAATCCGAACTTTTCTTTAAAATGAAGATTCTGAAGGCCTGACATATCATATGAAGAGTAGAGGGATCTCTCAATGGGAAAAGGCTCCTTTGCTGCAGGTATCTAGAGATGAGATGGTCTATGAAGCCACTGGGGAAGAAGATGTGAATGCCTTTGAATGAAGGATGGAGGCTTTCCACAGAGCCATGACTGAGCCATTCCAAGTAACAGTTCCTCTTGTTCATTTGTCAAAGTTGCTTTGACTCTGGAGAAGAGGCGAAAGCTGAGAGCTCAGCTGTCTTCTATCCTTAGGAAATTTAAAGGGTATATTTGAGAAATAGCCTAAAAGACTTTAATGAATACATGTGAGTTAATGGTTCATCTGCCAAAAACAAGAGAAAACAGATGAAAAATTTAAGTACTTGCATTTTTTTTTCTCCTTGATAGTGTTATTATGATTCTATCTCCAGTGACTGTGGGGGGAGGGGCCCTTATAGGTGATTTTTCTGCATTATCTTACCGAGAATCAGGGTACCACAAGTTTCTCAGTTATTTCCAAATTGTGTTGCTTACACTATAGTCATCTTTCTCATCCCATTTCCCTTGAAATGGAATCCCCTGGGACACAGGGTTACAGTAGTTGAACTTTCCCATAGAAAAATGGTATCACATACTTCTATTTCTGAAGCATGCTATCTGCACCCAACTATTTTCCTGATAACATTCCCACTCAAACTTAAATGTTGCCCCCTGGAACCCAGAACTTTGATGGTGAACTTTTTTCTATCTTGTCCAGGCTCAAAAGATCATGACATCTCCCAGAAACCTCTATGTCATACACAAGAAACTTTATCTTCTCACATATCTCCAACTTCTAGCTCTCTCCCCGATGAAAACTTAAACTCCTTGAGAGCGTAAACTGTGTTGCTTGTTTGAATTTGAATCCCAAGTGCCCAGTGCTGGTGACATAGGAAGCAATTAATCAATACTTTTTCATTCATTCATAATTAGAGGAAGGCATTTGGAGTGTTGAGTGGATTTTCAGTGGGAAGAAGATGAAAAGACATGGGAAGAAATCACATAACATGAGAAGGCAGGAGTAGAAGAGTTTTGAACCACAACTATGAAGAGTTCCTGTAGTGATAAAGGTACATATTCCTGAAAAGGAGGTGGCATATCAAGGTAAGCCTGCTTATGGTTAGACTTCCAAATGTCCAGTGCGGCCATTTTCTGTGCGGTAAAAAAAAAAAAATCTAGGAATCTCCCAACAGATTTCAGTACCCTAATGATTCTAGGATCTCCTCAGTGTAGTCAGCCCTGGAATTGTTGCAGATTGCAAGCCACTTATGTTCTTCATTCTCTACAATTCTTGTCCACCTTTTCCCATGACTCTCCACAGATCTATTTCACCCGTTTCCTGTTGGGCTTTTAAGGATATGTGGGTGTGACTGCAGCACTCAGGCTCAGGCACTCTCTTGCTTAGTGACTTGCCCAGCTCTTTTTCAGAGCTTACTAGTCTGGGAGCCTGAGCCTATTCAAACTATATCTAGAGATAGACAGAAGATAGATAGATAGATAGATAGATAGATAGATAGATAGATAGATAGATAGATAGGTAGATAGATAGATAGACAGACAGACAGATAGATAGACAGACAGACAGACAGACAGACTGGATGGATGGATGGATGGATGGATGGATGGATGGATGGATGGATGGATGAATGATGGATGGATGGATACATGGATACATGGATATATAGATACATAGATGTTAGAAAATGCAAATTAAGTAAACAATCACTTATTAAGTACCAATTATGTACCAATACCAAAAGAAAGATTGTTTCTGTTTTCAAGGAGTTTACATTCTAGTGATGGAGGACAACACATGAGAGGAAACTGAAAAGTGAGGGAGGAGAAAGAGGGAAAATGATATGGAGGGAACAGATGAAGATGATGGTACCCAGCATAGATAGGGGCATGGGAAGGAAAGTCCAGAGAGTCAGGGGAGCAACCTAGTGAAGACATGGTTGCCTGGGCTTCCTGCTTAAAATGGGAGGGAGCAGCCACAGGGGCAGACATTGTTTCCAAGTGAACAAACCAGGGATGTAGTGAAAAGATTCTTCCTTCCTTCCTTCCTCCCTTCCTTCCTTCCTTCCTTCCTTCCTCCCTCCCTCCCTTCCTTCCTTCCTTCCTTCCTTCCTTCCTCCCTCCCTCCCTCACTTCCTTCCTTCTTTCCTTCCTTCCTTCTTTCCTCCCTCCCTTCCTTCCTTCCTTCCTTCCTTCCTCCCTCCCTCCCTCCCTTCCTCACTTCCTTCCTTCTTTTCTTCCTTCCTTCCTTTCTTCTTTATGGCATGTACATAATGTCCTATGGAAAATCAGTACAATGTGGAGAGGAAAAAAGATAGATAACAGATGAGAAAGAGTTCCCAGAAATCTTGATAGAATGAAAAAAATCTCCTTTTAAATGCACAGTATTGGCATTTTCCAACATTATTGGCAGTAATTTTCTAATTAGGATCTTAATAAAAATGAAGAAATACAGCTTTCAATAAACATTTTCTATCTGGAAGTTATTTCTTCTCACTGCAACAGATGCCATGACAACATTTTATAATACTAATAGAGAAAAGGAAAAATGTAGGGTTCTGAGTAAAAAGAAATCTAGTTCATCTACATGTTCATCTACTCTGGTTATTCCTCAGTTTCTCTTTGTATGCCTCTCACTTCTTATTTTAGTCATATTTTTCTAAATAAATCTGACAACTGTTCCTTTCACCAGTGAAATATCCAAGATGATCCTGTGAGCTATTGATTTTGAATATAGATCTCAAGAAGCTGAAAATATGGAGCCTACAGCAGAGGCATTGGATTCTTCAAATATTTGACCTAGGGCCTGATGTCTGCTGTAGGCAATGAGGTGCATCATCACTATAGTAAAAGTCAAAAAAACAAGACAAGTATATTCTTGATTTATAGGTTACCTTTTCAACAATAGTGCTATTTAGGGAATTTTGATGTATTTTCCCAAAATAGCGCTGTCACATGCTTACTGTCAGAAATCAATTTAGCCTACCAACTCCACTAATGAATGTAGAAAACTTCCGTAGCTCATTGAACTACATTGGTAACTTATCTCAAATAATCTTGAGCTCTTAAAGGTGAAATCAATGTTAGAATTAATCTATTTCAACTCTTTCAAATTACAATGCAAAAAAAGAGGTTTACAGCTAATAATCTTAATTATATTAATTATTCTGGTTGTTATTTATAGAGAACTTTAACAATTAGAAATGTCTTATGTAAATTGTTAAAGCCAATTCTCAAAACAACCCTGGTATTATCCGTATATTTATTTTATAGATGAGGAAACTAAGCTGCAGAGAAGTTATGTGATTTGCCCAAGGTCAGATAAGCATATCTAGAATCACATAAGCTCAGAATCCCCAAAGCCATCTAATCTCACCTATTCATGATCCCTTGACTTCCTTACTCACTCAATTTACCACTGGTCACACTTTCCCAATCCTCAAGTATAGCTCACTCCTGATATACTGCTCCATTCAAACAACTAACTCCTGAAAACTCTCACCACCTTCCTTCTCTTCCCATACTCCCGCTGGAATAAGTTGCAACACAATCTTGAATCCACTATAAATTTATGGTATCTGATTTCTTTTTTTCTTTTTAAAAATATATTATCTATTTATTGCACCATATTCCTAAGGACCTTTACATGTCCACATTGTTTTCTTTAACCTGTGCTTTCGAGTATGCTCGATTTCCGTAGCATAGAACCCAACGTACAACATGGGTAGGGTACCTTTTTTATATTTTTTAATTATTGACTGATTTTTTTATTGTTGCCTGAATTTTTACAATTAGCAAGCATTAGTCCTTTTTCAGCCTTGCTCTTTTATACCATCTTCAGGCAGAACAAGGAGAATGATTTACACGCTGTTATAATGCTGGCTCCAAGGTTGTTATGGCTTAAACTCCCAAGACAGATCATCTCTGGCACCTGAAACTGAGAACAAACACAGAAAGAAGCAAACATTCCCCAACCCCACCCCCAGGCCTATTTCTCAGAGCCAGGATGAAAAAGAGAGAGCAGGAGAAAGATGTTCCTTCTCTCTAAATGGTGCAGTTCATGGCCCCCATGCTGCTAAGCATAATAGCCTAAGGATGGCTTAAAAGGGGAGGCCAACAAAGGACTAGTTGCTAAGTCCACTCTTTAAAGACATAGACAGTCAATCAAAGGAGGCAATTCCATGCACATATGTGGTAGGAGCAGCAGGCTCCATGCTAGACATCTAAAGTATGTTTGAAAACCAAGGTTATATCTGGATTGCTTATTTTTAATTATTTTTTCCAATCAAAATGAATTTACATTTTCTTTTTCCCTTTCTCCCCCTCACTCCAAACCCCCATTAAGAAAGCAAGAAAAATAAACATCCAGTTACAGTTTACCCAGCAAAACAATTCCCCTTACTAACTGTGCACATAAGAAATATCCCAGTCTGTACTCTGACTTCATAACCTCTCTGTCAGGAAGTGAGTAATATGTTTCATCATGAGTCTTCTGGAATTGTAGTTGGTCATTGTTGATCAGAGTTTCTAAGTCATTCAAATTGTTTGTCTTTACACTAATATTGTTATTGAATAAATTATTCTCCTGGTTATGTTCACTTCACTCTTAATAAGTTCATAGCATTCTTCCAAGATTCCTCTGAAACCATCTTCTTACAACATTTCTTACAGCACGGTAGTGTCCTATCAAATTCATATACCATAACTTGTTCAGCCATTCATCAATTGATGGGTACCCCCTCAGTTTCCAGTTCTTTGCAAGCTCAGTAGAGCTATTTTATATATATATATGCACATATAGATGTAGATATGTGTATATGTATGTATATGTATATATTGCTATATCTGTTTGTATAGATACACACATGTACATATTACATACACACATATGCATATTTTTCCTCTTTGAGGTATAGATTTAATACTGCTATCACTAGGACAAAGGATATGCACAAATTGGACCAGTTCATAATTCCACCAACATCTCATTCATATGCCTGTTTTCGCACAGCCCCTCCAGCATTTCTTACTCTCTTTTTTGTCAACACTGTCAATCAGATGGTAAGAGATGGAATCTCAGAATTCTTTTATTTTTCATTTCCTTAATCATGAGTAATTTAGAGTATTTTTAATAAAGCTATCTATAGCTTGGATTTCTTTCTCCAAAAAGTGCTTATTCATATCCTTTGACTATTAATCTATTGTGGAATGTCTATGTGATCTAATTTCAACTGGACCCTTATTTATTGAAAAAGAAAACTTCCTTCTTCCTTGACTGATTCTCTAAACCACTCCTTTTAAACAGTTGTTACAGATCTTCTTTTGTCCCTTTAATCTCTTACACATCCTCCTCCTCACCCAGGAAATGTCTTTACTTTACTCCTACTTCACTAAGAAAATAGAATCTACTTTCCTTCTCCTCCTACCTGCATAAGCACAAAATTCTTGATCATCATAATCTGTCTCCTACCCTGACCCTTACTTCCACCCACCCTCACCCCACCCTATCCCCCCAGGGTGCTACATCTTCCCCACAAGATGAAGACTCAATTCTGCCATCTCTCTTAGACTAATACCCAGAGTCTTATGTATCAAGTCTTTTAGGAGAAGGTTCTTCACAGTCTAGCATCAAAATAGGAAAAAGGCTTCTGGTGTTTCTTCTCATAAAGTGAGGAAAACCTCTCTGTTCCCAGAACCTAAAAATTGATGATTGTTGCTTTCTCCACCCTACTTCCCATCCCCCAAAAAAGACTTCTGGCCTCCAAGAACCAAGATATTTTGGAACACACAATAATGAGCTGAATAAGTCTGAAAGCATTTATTCTTTCCTTGAATCTACCATCCTTCTATGAGAAAAAAACCACAGTCCTGTCCCAAGCTGCTCTTTTAGGATTAGAAAATCCTTATAACTCTGTTCAATTCCATTATGTCACAATTTTCCAAATTGTATGTAATAACATCTTCCTTTAAAAACAAAAACATCTTCCACATACATTTTATCAAACATAATTTTCTTAGCTCATATTTTAGTCAATTTAAGACTTTAAAACAATTCTTATAACAACAAACAAATCAACACAATAAAATAGTATAACATAAAGAGGACTACATCTTCAATTCATTGGTATAGAAAATTCATAGATAAATAAACTTCCTCAATCATTATAGTCGCCTTATTTGTAATTTAAATGGGCTTTCTGTACCTCACTTTCTGCAAGTCTTAGTTAGTTGCATAGAATTGAACAGTTAAGTGACTTTCCCAGGCCCAGAAAGTCAATGTCCGGGCCATTATTATTGAGGATAAATATCATTTTATATAATAGTAATTAATGGTGATTAGAAATAATATATTACAGATGAAGAAATAGACTCAGAGAAGTATAAGTGACTTACCAATGGTTACATGGGAAAGATCAGGTTTGAAATTTCAACTGAGGTCACCTCAGACTTCAATTCTAACACTTTTTCCCCACATAACAATGAACAGGTCTTTACTTTCTTTTATTTCACTTGTGTGGGAGGTATTTTTTATTGAGAATCATCTCAAGAATATCATTGTATAAATGTATTCCATAATTCATATATTTTCAAAAATGCAGTCACTGTATCTTTCTTGATCAGAATATGAATTTTAGGACTTTGAGCTCTATAGAATATTCATTTTTGGTTTTTTTTTTCAGAAATCAAATCAACCAAAAGGTTCTGAAATTTTTGCATTAGAGTAAATTCACTGCATCTTTGTTATTATCACTAAGAAAAATGGCAATTTCTTCTTTTAGCTCAAATATTCTTAGAAGTACATGAGCACAAAACAGCCAGTAGGTCTGCAATACCTTAGAAGTGCCTTATGCTATCTCTCCCCCATATAGTGGGGCAATTTTGCAAGGAGCTCTCCATTACTATCCTGATTTGTTGTTTGTTGTTGGTTTTTTTTTCATAAAGTCTATCACTCTTGTAACAACTTGAAAGGCTGAACTTAGTGCTTTACTCTTATTTCTTGATATAAATAATTATCTGTAAAGTGTTCAATGTGTCCAAATTGCACAGAAGGCTACTACATTTTAAACTAGTGCTTATAAAACTACATTTCATATTGACACCAATTTAAATCCAGATCTTGCAGACTGTGATATATTTATCCCACATTTTATCATGTTCATTCAGAAATCTACCAATTGTATCTCACAATGTCGTTTAGTATGGCATTGTCTTCAATATTTTTGCAAAGAAACAGATCCTCCCTAATATTGGTTTTAACACATATGTAATCAAATGAACATTTTTACCTACCTATGTTACTTTGCCCTCTTGCAGCACAAATTAGGAAGATTCTAATTCAATTCTCAACTAATTGATTGTAAAGTACTATAGATACATGAATAAGCTTTCTTCCCATCATGTGGTTTGAAAATAGAATTGTTCAAAACTGCTTTGCATGCAATTCCTTGTATCATTACAATTTCATCAGTAGCTCAAGGTTGGACGAATGTTTCTTTTATCCAGTGATATTTTTTATATTTTGCAATTTTATAAGCAATTTTATATGATGCTAAAAATTCTTTTTATACCATAGACATGATTTATCTAGAACAAGATTTTTTGAGAACAAAGGAGAAAAATAACCTGTGAATAGTAGTAGCTGCCCCTTTGGGGACCCAACCAGTCAGTTCCAGTCGGGCAATGTTGCCATTTCCTCCTCCTGGATCTTATTCTTTCCGACTTACGTATTCTATTATTTTTTTTTCTAAAACTGGGAAAATTAACGCTTTTATCTCTTGTAGTTTTTCATTTATGCTGTCTTGAAATATAACTCTGGAAAAACAGGCTTTAATAAATTCATAGGGATTCAAATGGAGCTACTTGACTATGCCTTTAAACCTAAGTCATTCTGGTTCTCACAGATTAATCAATAGTAGGTCCCAGCCCAAGCTCACCTGCTTGCTCTTTGGGTTTTGATGACTCAGAGTGAGTGTAAATGCTAATTGTTTCTGTTCTGGCCAGCTCATTCCCTCCCAGATTGATTCTTTTGCTAAGGGAAAGGGGGCCATCTTTTGCCTTGATTCTTATCTAGCCTTTAACTACTAGAAGGGTGTAGCCTCAGACCTGAGAAAGACCTTAGTTTTAGAAGGCCCAGGCATCTAGGACCACCAGTCATCCTGACCTGGATTGTCATGACTCTGGAGGAGAAAGCAAAGCTGATAACTTTGCACAGCTCTACCTCACTTAAATCCAGTTCACTTGGGAGTCAAGACATCACCCTTAGGATGTCATTGGTCTTCTTCAAGAAGGATGATGAACAACAACATAATTTGTGAAAAAGTTTGGTTCTGATTATTAAAATCATATATTTTTTCTGGAAAAGTTTCTCCTCTGGCATAATATTACTACATGTACACTTTTGAGATGTCATTTTATTTTTTAGGTTTCACTCTGTAGCTAAAGTAAACACAATACTTTTTTCCTCTCCTTCAACAGAAGAACTTGGGAATCCCAACAATATTGTAGTTCATATTTTCTAGATTTATACTTTTTTACTTTGTTTGTCTTACTTCTGCTACTTAAACCATCTCATTTTCTTTGTCTGGGTTTCAGCTGCTTTAGTATATTTTTCTTTGCAATTGAGCTATGACAAAGGAAAGTTATACTACTTTCTTAAAAACTAGGAAGAATAGAGAATTTGAGAAAATTAAATTTCGTTGTTTGAAATTTCAAATGCTGTAAAGTCATTTCCATTTTTTAAAGTAGCAGCTCTTTTGGAAAGCAGCTTTGTGCTTAACAAAATGAATGACTTTGAAAAAATACAACAGATATTATAGTACTTTTAACTTCTGCACAAAGGTTGTTTAACTTGGGTTTTCCCACTTCCCATTTAAATGCAGCAAGCAGCCTGACAACACAACCCATCTGTGTCAGAAGCCCATGATGACTGACACTGATGGTGGAAGATTATGCCTCTGTCAAATTTGGCTTGCATTGGACTAAAATTTGACCTTGTTTATGCTCTTTTTGCTGTCAGTGGGAACAAATTCACTTTGTTAGTCTTATTTCTATTGAATCTTTTTTAGGTGAAAAAAAGATTTATTTAGTAAAAGTTGCAATTGTAATATTTCGTAATTTTGGTCATTTCTTCATGGCCTTCACCTTCCACCTACCCCTCCAGGCCTAAAGTGATATAGAGGACTATGTCTTCACAATTGCTTTATGGGAACCTTAAGCTCTGAAACAAGTTTCAGGGAAGTCTCTTCCAAACAAAACTGAACAAAAAATATATGGACCTCAAGAATTCTGATTTCCTCTCCATTCAATATCATCTTTGCAAATGGAGGAGAGAAGGAAAGGCAAGAACCCTACCACTGCCCCCAACCCCCCAGAAATAAAGCTTCATATCCCTTTATTTTAAATCATTTGTTTCAAATTCTTACCGTAACCCTATACTGTTGAAGTAACTCAATATAATTGGCAAAGTTCAGATCTTGAGGAACAAGAAGCCAGAGACACGACCCCAAGACTTTGAACCATTCCGCATCTCTTTATTATAAGATCATAGATTAAGAGTTGGCCTAGATGATGTAATCTAGTCAAACCCCTCCTTTTGCATATAAGTGCTAATTTGCCCAAATCACACACATAATATCTGGAAGCACTAGTATTTGAATTCAGGTCTTCTGACACAATAAAAAGAACAACAATAACACTAGTATTTATATAGCACCTACTAGATTCCCAACACTGTGCCAAGTGCTTTATAAATATTATTTCTTTTTTGTCCTCATAACAACCATGTAAAGTAGGTGCTACTGTTATCTTAGGCAAACAGAGGTTAAGTGACTTGCCCAGGGTCACACAGCTAGTAAGAGTCTGAGGCTGGATTTGAACTCGGGTCTTCCTATCTCCAGACCCAGTGGTTTATCCACCTATGTGCCCTAATTCCAAGTTCATCAATCCAGTCATCAATCAATCAACATCAGCTGCTGTTTCTTCCACAGCACCATATACTTCTTTCTATAAATGCTGTTCTACTCAATAAAATATGAACCCCTTGTGGTCAAGGAAAATCAAAATCAAGGTCAACCTTGGTTTTGGTGTTGAATACCAAGTTCCTATCACACTAACACATACTTGATAGACACTTAGTAAAAAATTTATTGTTGAACTGAAATGGACAAAAACTCCCCTTACAATATAGCAAAAAAAAAAAAAAAAGAAATGATCATCCCTTCCTTGAAGATCTCTAGGGAGGAAGAATGTAAAATTTCCATATGTTCTTTACTTCATAATCAAAATGCATTTGATAATTGTAATAAACTTCCTATGAACCAGCTACTATAGACAATGTAAATGTCCTCTGAACACACACGTTCAATTTCTCCAATTTTTATTCCAAACACCAAAAGCATGTCAGTTCTTAGAATCTTCTCTTCGGTTTGTCACTGCAATGGATAAACAAAGTAGGGTAGTGAATTGTAATTGCCATGTTTTGCTAAGAGTAAAAGAAAAGAAAACGCTGTAATTGAAAGGCAGCAGTAGCTAATTAGTTAGTAAAGCAGATTTCTCTCAAAAAGAAGGAAATATTGTGATTACCAAAACAATACTCTACAATCTTTGAAGCTAGGTGGTCCAATGGATAGAGCATGAGGTCTGGAGTCAGTAAGACTCCTTTTTCCTGAATTCACATCTAACCTCAGACATTTCCTGGCTGTGTGATCCTGGGCAAGTCACTTAACTCTGTTTGCCTCAGTATCCTTATCTGTAAAACGAACTGGAGAAGAAAATAGACTGTATCTTTGTTGAGAAAACCCCAAATGGAATCATGAAGAGTCAGACACAACTGAAAAATGACTGGACAACACAACAAAGACTGTAGGGAAGTTGAGCTTTGCAAACACTGGAGCAAAGAAATCAAAGAAGCCAAGGTCAAGATCACCCTTTTCAAATACTCTGATCCTTTTCAAAGAATAGGCCAGAGAAAAGTAGACCTAAAACTAGATTAAGCTCTGGGATAAGAAATAACTATTCTCCAATGGGTCATGATAATAGATATTTTGAAAGAGAACTCTGTGGGAGTTGCAGATACTCTCATCCACATTCCCTGAGACAAGAGTTCCTAGATACTGATCCCAGCCTGAGAGAGGCAGTAGCAGTCAGACAAGCTCCTAACATCACCTCAGGAGAAAGAAGAGCATCACTAAGCCATAGCGTTTCTGAATCCCAGACTTCTAGGGAAAGCAGTATGTTTTAGAACATCTCTTATCTCTTGAAGAGGGAAGAGGATCCCAAAATTCAGGCAAGTCTTATGGGAAGTCTTAGGTAGTGACAGACTCTTGGAGAAAAAGATATTATACATGTGGTTCTTGAACCTGAAGAATCAGTAATGGACTAAAGCCATGAAAGAGAGGGACAAAAGATTTTTTTCTTTTGTTATTACAGCAAACTTTTTGTATAGTGTAGGACTTATGGGATGGAGTTGCCTTTCTGGAAACCCAAGTTATGGAGAGAGGGTAACACCAAAAGACAGAATAGTTATATAAGTCCCTTGGGTGAAAGAGAGACTCCTTACAATACTGAAAGGATGCCTCCTTGTCAATCTGGACAATCTTCATTGACCTTTTGAGAAGTGTATAAAACATAGGGCAGCACCATCATTCTGAAGAACTACATAGGTCAGATGAAGCTAAGACTGGAATTTGAGAAAAATGTCAAGCTCCCTCAACATTCCCCTCCAAACAACTTTAAAATAATGCTTTAAATAGAATTCTGGAGTGGCAGAACCAAGAAAAAGCTAGGGAGAGACATTTTTGCAGCCTAAGGTAACTTATGTCTGTGAAACTGAGATGAAAGCTAGCCTAGAGACCATATAGAGACCAAAACCACTGGTGACCTTGGAGGTCACAACAGAGCTAACAATAAGTTGTGAAGCTCTCAAGCTTTCTTTTTTTTGACAACATGGCCAACAAGGAAATGTGTTTTGTATGATGTCACATGTACAGATCATATCAAATCTCAATGGAAGTGGAGCAGGAGAGAAGAAAAGAATTTGGAACTCAATTTTTTTTGAATACATGTTAAAAATAAATATCGAAAAATAAACTATAGAGATCCTGTGAGAAAAAAAGGTGAGATGCACTGAAAGTAGTAAGAGAATTATACTATTTAAGGGCTACCATGAGTACTTTATGTAGGGATGGGGAGCTATGTTTATACAGAAAATTCTTAACATTTTAGTATCATGAGCCTTTTTGGTAGGCTAGTGAAGTCTATTAATCCCTTCTCAAATAATATTTAAATGCATAAAATAAAAAGATAACAAAAGGAAACAAATACATTAAAATATAGTTCTCAGAAGATTAATTTTTTAAAAGGCAGTTTAAGGTCCTCAGACAGGAATCTCTTCTACTGGGTTAAAACAAATGATACTCTGTATCTGATACGCATTTTGACCTTGAGTACTTGTATTGGATCTGAAGACATTTTTACCCACATTTGTGAGACTTGGAAACATGACTTTTATTTCACCTATATTCTAGTATTTCCTAGAAACCTGGTTTTGAGCAACTGAAACAAAAGGGAGTGATTTAAGTAAAGGATATTTGCAAGATTGGATTCTATCCATGTCAGTTCAGAACTTGGGGCACTGGGCCACAGGTTTCCATTCCTAGATGGAGTGTAAGTTTCATACTGACCACTTGATTATCAGCCCTTTGAGGAAAGCCTACGTCATTTCCCCCTGTTTATCTCTACTAAAGTAAGTTGAAGTACCCCAGGTGTCCAGCAAAGTGTCTTGCATATAATTATTGCTTAATAACTATTTTTGAGCAAAGTCATTTTTGAAAATGTTCTAGAGAGCAATTGATGTTGAAAATGAGAACAAGTCAAGTTTAACGTAATCAAAAGGCATGAATTTCAAGTAAAGAGACAGCATTGAATGACAGTTACCCAGGGTTTGGAAGTAGCCTTGGGTAGCAAAGAGGGTAGGAATTTAGGCCGGTGCTGTGAGCTGTACAAAGTATAAGAGAAAGCAAGGGTAAAGGGCACTTTGTTTAGAACAGAACACAGATTCTATAGGGCTTACTGGAAACAGTGGGCAAAGTCAGTGGGATGAGGAGGTGTGGAGCTTAATGGTAGAGTGAGGAAAGTAGAGGGATAGAGGTAGCAAGGGAAGAAGGTTATAGTAGGGTAAGTATTCTGGATGGTAAGGATGAGGGAAGTAAAAATTTAACAAGTAAACTAGAGGTAACTGAGGAGGTTATTGTACTGAGTGAGTAGAAGTTTTTACATTGTCTCAATCCCAAAGTTCTAACTAGAATGCTGTTATAATTGGGGCAATGATTGGAATCCCCACAGAATTCCCTGGACAGGATGTCATTTTGGTCAGGGGTTGATAGGTCTTGGCATTACCATACCCCCAATATGCTTCTTTTAACAATTCCAGTTAAAAGGAAGACATGTTAAAATGGTGTAACATTATATAAGGAAAAGAACACAGACTCAGGAGACTGAAGATGTCAGTCCAACCAGAACATCTGCCATATTTTACCTTCCTTGCCCTATGTTTCCTTATTCATAAAACCTTAAAGTTAGACTAGATAACCTCTAAGATCTGTTCCACATCTTGTTCTATGATTCTAAATGGATTAGGTACCTTCTGAGTCCTAAGCTTCTTTTTAGTTCCTAGTTGATGATCCCATGATCCCAAATGCATTATTTACGGATTTAATTTCCCATAAAACATGTATAGTATCCCCTCTACCAACTTACAATGGACTAACAGGCTAGCTACCCCAGAGGACAATGATTACTGCTCTTCTCAAGGCTCTAAGTATAGCTTTGAGGGGTTGTTGTATCTACTACAGTGACTCTTGAGCCTCCATCCAGTATGCTACCCAACATCAGTAAGCCAGTTGATACAAATTAGCTTTTACAAAAGGGTTTTTAGAAAGAAAGTATATCAAGACAAATGGTCATGATAATAATCACCCACAAACCAAGAAAAGCACTCTCCTCTTGCACACAAATCAGGTTTATAGGAAGAATGGATTTAAACTGAAGGTACAAAGAGTAGAAAGGTAATGAGGCATATGTGTAAGTATCACACTGGATCTGACTGGAACTCTTTCTCTTTGCAGAGTCTCCACTAAGTGTGCTTTGGAGTAAGGACCTGGTGATGAAGGAGTTACTCTCTTTCTCAGATGGACAGACTTCTTGCCAAGCTGACTAGTTAATAAACTCCTAGACCAGGACCAACAGATTGCATGACCTGCTTTTCAGGTTCCTCATTCAACATGGTGGCTATTAGCTCAGGTTGCCAGTTTGAACTTCTAATGACTTTGATAGATTTCCTGATCTCAGTGATTACTTAATAATCCTACCCCCTTCCAGAATATTTAATTGCCAAGATCAGGAAATACTAAAGTAGAAGCAGAGACACTTTGTCTTTACAGACACAGCATTTGGACGAGTGATGGGGCAAAACATGGGAAGGGCATATTGATCTTTATGTATTTTACATTTCTGATTTGGTGCCTTCTGTCACCAATCATCAGTATCCTCAGTTAACCAGAAGACTCTTTGTCTCTATATGGCACTACCCCAGACCCAGTCATTCATGACTTCATATAGACTTACCAAGACTCTACATATTGGATTGGAACCATGCAAGGAATAACTATAGACACCTTACTCCCTCCAAGTGTTAATATTTATATAGAACCTTAAGCTATGCAAAGCACTTTTAAAATACTGTCTCATTTTATCCTCATAACAAACCTGGGTATAGATAGGTGGTCTTTCTATCCCCATTTTACAGATGAGGAAACTGAAAGAAGTTCAGTGACTTGCTATGGGTCATAAACCTAGTCAGTAGCTGAAGTGGGTCTTCCTCACTCCAAGTCCAGCATGCTAACCACCTGGCTATCTAGTATATAACCTGCCAGGGAGGGCAGGGAGGGCAAACTACGCATGCTTTAAAAACTAAGCACTTTCTAACACTGGGCCAACTATTGCTTATGACTCAAAACACTCTCTGGCATCAGGTAGAACCAGATTAAAATAATTAAAATTATTTTTAAAATAGATGATTTTAATATGTGACCAGTCTCCCATTACATACAAAATAGCACATATAGCTAACTACCAGACAACAGCTTGCACAAAACTTATGTGGGGGTGGGGGAGAATTGGGGGGGAACTGTAGTAAATTGAATCCATCACAATATGTCTATGATGTTGTTCCATTGCATTGTAAGCTCCTTGAGGGTAAGAACTATCTTTGGCCTCTTTTTGCATCCCCAGAGCTCAGGATACTATGTACCTGGCACATAGTAGGTACTTAGTAAATGCTGATTGATGGATCAATCAGTATCACTTCTCAGCTTTGTTACTTCATAGAGAATATAACAGAAGCAGGGAATTTTAGTTAGAAGGGACCTGAGCACGCATATGCTTCAGACTATTCTTTTCATAGCCTATCCAAGTGGTCATCCAGTCTTTGCTTGAGGGAGAACTTACATCCTACTAAGAGAATCCACTCCACTTTTAGATGGCTCTAACTGTGAGGAAGTGTTCTCATTATATCAAGCCTAAGCTGGTCACTTTGCTATTTCTACCATTTCCTACTGAAGCCAAACCAGACAAATCTATTCCTTCTTCCATGAGATAAACTTTCAAATACTTGAAAATAACTATCCTGTTCTCAAGTCTTATCTTTTCCAGGTTAAAGACTTTCTGACTTCTCTATATAAATGGGATATTGTAATGATTTCTGTCTATGCATGCCTGTTAGAAATTTCATTTTCCATAGACCATGATAGTTAGTAAACTCATCTTTTACACATACACATAAGAAAGGATAATAATACAAGATCTATTCTAAGCTACTTTTCATTTCAATTACAGCCTTTTGGAATAACAACTCTCAATGTCCTTTTAAAATCTTTTATATTAAAATAAATCTTTTTGTCAAAGAAACTTAATTCACTTGAATAACGACAATTAAAAGTTTATTCATATGAACAAGCATAGTTACATTGTTACAATATGAATTTGTGTGTACATTTGTGTGTGTGTTGCTGTCTTTACAATTTTGTGAATTATAGGTCGAACATAGCAATTTCACATCTTTTAAACTGTCACACAAATATCATGTTCCTGTTAAAATTACATCCTCTCTAAGCCCTAATGAGTCATAAATCCATTACTGTTAAACTCATGACTCTCAATTCAAGTTAAAGAATACCAGCTAGTTAATTTCCATTTGATTATGCCCCATTAAACCCCTTTCACTGTGTTCTCTCAGATTTCTGAGTGTGTCTTTCATTTAACATATGGTAATTTTATAGAGTTAGGAAAGGAGACCCAATTTTCTATAAAAGTTGAATGTGAACTTCATAGGAGCATAGATTTAGAGCTGGGAGAAGCCCCAGAGGCATTATAGTTCAACCCTTTTCATTTTACAGATAAGGAAATTGGAACCCAGAAAAGATTAAGTGGTTTGCCCTGGGTCACCTAAGTACGAAGTGGCAGAGTCAGAGTTCAGACCTAGCAATCTTTCCACTGCCGCATTCTGTCTGATGTGTTTGCCTTTGAAGTGAAATGATGTCCAGTATAATTAGGAGCTTTTTATATGGTTTAAAATATGGGTTTATATATTTGACAGTATACTCTGGTCAAGCTTCTAACAATACTGTTAGAAACACCCCAAATTCACTTCCCCACCCCTTTCTTTCTTTCAATATAGAGTCTACAGATACTGTTAATAAAGATAAGAGAAGTGTCTCCAGGTGGTTTGGTGTCACCATACTCTTCTAGGAAGTCCCAGTGGACTAGTTGCTAGAAAGTCATCAGCAAACGTCTTTTAAGTGTATACTATGAGCCAGGCACTGTGCTAAACACTGGTGATCCAAAAAGGCAGTGGTTTTGTTAGAATACTATACTTGGAGGTAGGGAGTCCTGAGTTTAAATCCTGATTCAGACAAATACTAGCTGAGTGACCCTGGGCAAGTCACTTAACCTTTGTGTATACCGTAAGCAAAATACTTTGCAAATCTTAAAATAGAGCTGTCCAACACCAGGCCAACTATTGCTTATGACTCAAAATGCTCTCTAGCAACAGGTCAAACCAGATTAAGATAATTTAAATTATTTAAAAATATATCATTTTAACATGTTACTTTCTAAGTCAATATACTGCCACAGGGATCTTTAATGTACAATTAAGTGGTCTCTATTTCTATTCAATTTTGTCATCACTGCCTTAGAGCAATATGTAGATGCGATCTTCTATAAAATCAAAGTAGTGGGTCCAATCCTTGATGGTCATTTGTCCCAGATTGATAAAGGATGCTTTAGAGCTGCTTTGAGTTCTGATCACATTGCAGGACTCCTGACTGGTCTAACTGGTCCCTGACTCAAGACCTTACACTCTAATTCATTCTTTACATGACATGGAAACCAAAATGATTTTCCTAAAGTAGAAGTCTAAACACTGAATACATCTATTCAATGAGTTCCAGGGTTTCCTTATGGCATCTAGGATAAAATTTAAATTTTACCATATCTAAAGCTCTTCTCACCTTACCTTTCCAAACTTCTTTCACATTATGCCACTGTATATCCTCTATGATCCAGCCTCAGTAGCCTATTTGCCTTTCCTAACATGTCATTTACATCTTTGTGCTTTTCAAGGGAATGTCTCCCATGCTTGGGTTGTCCTCACTCAACGTCTCCATCCAGTGGGACACTGATAAATGTTTAATGAAAATCTAGGACATACTTAGTCATAATCAATAAATATTTATCAAATTCAACACCAGATAAAGTTCTGGGGATACAAAAGGAGGCAAAATACAGTCTCTCCCTTTTAAGCCTAACATCTATTATTTATATTTTCTATATCACTTTATCAAGAGAATATAATCAACAAAACAAGACTCAAGTCCTAATTTGTAGAATTTGCCAATGTTTGAGAGATAAAATGCTCCTACTGAAAATTTGGCTATTGGGAGCCTATTCAGGATGGTTCCAATCCCCCTTGCCTTTGTCTCTTGAAGTCCCTGGTTTCCTTCCATACTCAGCTTAAGTGCTTTCTTCTATGGGAGCCCTTACTTTATATCTGCTGTATATGTGTGTTGAATATATTATATAGGTATTCTCTGTCTCCACCATTAGAATGTAAGCTCCTTGAGGGCAGGTAATGTTTTTTACTATTTCATATTCTAGTACAGTTTCTGGCACATAGTAGATTTTTAATAAATGCTTAAATTATTTATTGAATGAAGCACAAAAGCAATAACAAAAAAAATGAGCTCTCAAGAGACATTTGTGTCCAAAGAATTTGAATTCCCCTCAATCTAATGACCATCCCTTTTTCTCCATCTAATTTTAACTATTCCATTTTCTGTTGCTTTCTGTGGGACTGAAAGGAAATGGAAACTGTTTAAGTCAATCTCCTACCAGATAGAATACCATTAGAGTGGGAAATAATGCAAGGAAGGAGCAGATCACATCATTGTAACAACAAAAATAAATCTAGGGATCTTAGGACATGAAAATGGAAAGATCAGCAAGGTCAAGTAAGCCCTCACAACAACTAACTGAAAATTAGACTCTTAAACTAATACTATTATGTAGAAAACACCAAGATAATTGCTTTTCTAACTACCACTTGTATGTCAGATAGAGAAAAAGTTGACTGAATATCTTTGAGACAAATGTAGAGAAATAAATCAGAAAAAAATAAAGGTCTCTGAATTGTGGGTAAGAAGAAGTTGAAAGATCACTTAAAAATAAAAAAAAACATTTTTTTAGACTGCTCAGCTTGATAACAAAGACCTTCACAGCTTCTCTCTAGTCTTCACGTTCAGTTCTATTCAGCATTAATCATTGTCATGCACTCTGCATTGCTATCCAAACCGGCCTCCTTGCTATTCCACAGACAGCTCAGCACCTCATCCCCCACTTTCTCATTTCAGCAAAGGTTGACTCACATGCCTGAAATGCACTTCATTCTCACCTTGATCTCTTAGCATCCTTACCTCCCTTCAAATCTTCCCTTGAGTGGCAGATGATATTCCACCCAGAGTCTCTCTTCTAAGTGCAAAAACTGAAACGACAGTTATGCAAGGCATCCTCATAGGGAAGAGAAGAATAGCTAGCAGTTATTTATATAGGACTTTAAGATTTGCAATGTGCTTTACATATATTATTTCACTCTATGTATATGACTATATACAGAATAAATACAAACAGATTACATTATACACATACCTCAGAGACATTACAAGTTCAGTTCCAGCCTACTGCAACAAAACAAGTTTTACATTTTTTTTGCTTCCCAGTGAATAAAAAGTTATGTTTTCTTTATGCTGTTTTCTATTAAGTGTGCCATCATATTATGTCTTTTAAAAACAATGTACATACCTCAATTTTAAAATACTTCATTGTCAAAAATTGCTAGCATCTGAGCCTTCAGTGAGCCATAATCTTTTTGCTGGTGGAGGGTCTTGACTCAATGTTGATGGTTGCTGACTGATCAGGATGGTTTTTACTATAGGTCAGGGTGGCTATGGCAATTTCTTTAAAAAAGACAACAATGAAGTTTATACAGTGAATGGCTCTACCTTTCACTTGAACACTTAGAGGCCATTGTAAAGTTATTAACTGACCTAATTTCAATATTATTGTGTTTCAGAAAATACAGAGGCCCAAGGAGAAGAAGAGAGATTTAGACAGCTGGTTGGTGGAGCAGTCAGAACACAGACAACATTTGTACCCCAAAGCAATTAACAATAGTAACATCAAAGATCATTGACCACAGATCGTTATAACAGATATAATAATAATAATGAAAAAGTTGAAATATTGTTAGAACTACCAAACTGACACAGAGACAGGATGTGATTACATCATGTTGGGAAAATAGCACCTATAGACTTGCAGAGTTGCCACAAAAGTAGAGTCTATAAAAAACACAGTATCTGCAAAACTCAATAAAGCAAAGCACAATAAAATGAAATATGCCTGTACAAATACAAGCAAAGCAGTTAAATACATGGTAGTTTGAGAAAAAGAGTGTTACCAGTTGTGAGAATAAAAACAAGGTGCTGTGTAGGAGATTGTACTTGTCCTCTGCCTTAAAGGAAAAGAAAACTTTTATGAGACATACATAAGGAGAGACTATACATACATACATGCATGCATGCATAGACACATACATACACACATACACACATTCATACATAGAGACAGAGAGAGAGAGAGAGAGAGAGAGAGAGAGAGAGAGAGAGAGAGAGAGAGAGATCTCCCAGGCACGTGAGGTGACCAGAACAAAGGCAAGGAGATGGGAGATAGAGTGTATTAAGAACAGGGAGAGAGACAATTTGGCTGGATGACAGTGTGAGGAAGAGAAGTAATGAATCTCCAATGAGATTGAAGAGATAGGCAAGTTGCAGATTGACTTTAAATGCCAAAAAGTTTGGTTTTTATGCTGGAGGCAAGAGAAGTCGACCATAGCTTCTTTATTAGGGAACAGAGCTGATAAGACCTATGCTTTAGAAGTATTACTTTGGCAACTATGTGAAGAATTAATTAGAGAAGGAAGAGACTGGAGTCATAGAGATAAATTAGGAGCCTGTTATAATAGTCCATACAAAAGTCGCTGAATGTCTGGCTAAGTGCAGTGTAACCATGAGTGGAAATAAAGGGATGGATACATAAGATGTTGTGGAGATAGAAATTACAAGACTTGATGACTGATTAGATCATGTAAGGTAAGAGAAAGGGAAGAGTTGATCATGAAGGTTGAAAAGCTGTATGTCTGGAAGAAGACGACAGCAACTAAGGTGGGGAAGGGGAAGATAATGAATTATATCTTGGATATGTTGAATTTACATGCCTATATGATGTTGTTAGATATGCTCAACAGGTAGTTAGTGATGAAGGAGAGTGATAAAGGTTTGGATATATAGATCTGGAAACTATCTACAGAGATGATAAGTGAGACCATTGAGACTGATGAGCCCACCAAGAAACTGAAGGTAGAGGAGAGAAGAGGTCCTAAGACACATTCCTAAAATATGTCTACACATGATTGGGTGCACAGAGGAACATGACAAGAAGTGACCAGAGAGGTAGGAGAATAAAGAAAGAATAGTATCATGAAGACCCTGGAAGATAAAGTATGTAAGAGCACAGTGTAGTCAACGGTACCAAATGCTACAGAATTAAAGAAGGCTGAGTACTGAGAAAAGATAACTGGATTTGGTCGTGTGGTCATTAGCTGGATAAATGGTAAAACAGGTTGAAAAAGAAGGGTTGCAAACTGTTAACAAACACGAAAAATTTCTCCAAGTCATTAGTCATTAGTAAGAGAAATCCAAATCAAAACAACTCTCAAGTTTTAGTTTATACTCCACAAACAGGCAAAGAGTAAAAAAGATGAAATTGTTAATGTTGGAGAGGGTACAGAAAGATAAGATTATAAGTTGAACTGAGTAGTCATTGAGGTCCCTCTCAAATCTCAAACTGTTTGATTCTTTTGTTCAAATACACAGTTGAGACATCTGTGAAATGATCCAGCCATTCTAGATAATAATTTGTAATTATATTTTTACAAAAGTACTAAATTTTTCATACCCTTTGACCCAGATAGTCCATTGCTAAAAAAAATGCTAAAGATGTCAGAGACACAAAGAATAATCCCATCTCCCTCAAAATATTTCTATACATACATTTAGTAAAAAAAAAAAAAGACCTGGGAATAATGTATATGCCCAGCAATTGGAGACTGACTCACAAATTGTGGTGAATGATAATACTATAAGAAACAATGAATATAAAGAATTTTAAAAGAACGCGTAGATTTATATAAAATAACTCTGAGTGAAATAACCAGAGACAGGAAAACAATAAACACAGTAATTACAGCAATATAAATTGAGAGACCAAGCCCCTGTACCCTCCAAAAAAGTAGTGTTGTTTGTTAATGCTATATAGTTGTAAAAACTGAGTTTGACCCTGGAGATGAGTTCAGAAAATATACTTCATTCCATTAACTGAAGAAGTGAGAGTCTATGAATATGGAACATGGTATATATAGTCAGACACAGTTGATTCCTTGGTTAGTTCTGCTAAATTGGGGTTTTTTCCCTTTTTCCGTATTGATTAGTACAAGGGATGGCATGCTGAGCTGGGAAAGAAAGTGATAATCAGAAGTGAATATTAAACAACCAAAAATATCAATAAATTTTTGTAAATAAAACTTTGTTTAAAGAATAATTGGAGATAAGAAAGGAAACTATATCCTGCTCAAAGGTACCCTTGCCAATAGAGCAATATCTTTTCTAAATATATATGCACTTAGTAGTATTGTAGTAAAGTTATTAGAGGAGAAATTAAGGTATTTAGAGGAAAAAATAAAAAGCAAAACTATACTAGTAGATCTCAACATCCCCCTTTCTGAACTTGATAAATCTAACCTCAAAATGAACAAGAAAGAAGTTAAGAAGGTGAATATTATTTTAGAGAAGGTAGATATGACATACCTCTGTAGAAAATTGAATGGGGATAGAAGAGAATATGCTTTCTTCTCAGTAGTACATGGCACATACACAAAAACTGACCATGTATTAGGTCATAACAATCTCAGAATCCAGTGCAGAAAAGCAGAAATATTATATGCATATTTTTCAGATCATGTTGCAATAAAAATAATTTTGATAAAGGGCCATGGAAAATTAAGCTAAAAATTTATTAGAAACTAGATAATCTTGTCGTAAAGAATGAGTGGGTCAAATAACAAATCATAGAAATAATCGGTAACTTCATTCAAGAGAATGACAATAATGAGACAACATACCAGAAATTAGGGGATGCAAAAACTTGTGGGATACAGTTCTTAGGGGAAGTTTTATATCTCCAAATGCTTACATGAATAAAAAAGAGAAAAGGGAGATCAGTGAATTGGGCATGCAATTGAAAAAGCTAGAAAAAAACAAATTGAAAATCTTCAATTAAATACTAAATTAGAAATTCTGAAAACCAAAAGAGAGGTAAATAAATTGAAATTTTAAAATTATTGAAATAGTAAATGAACCAAGAGCTGGTTTTATGAACAAACCAATAAAATTGATAAACCTTTAGTCAATTTGATCAAACAAAAGAAGGAAGAAAACCAAATTACCAGTATAAAAAATAAAAAGGGTGAACTTACCTCCAAAGAAGAGGAAATTAAAACAATAATTAGGAATTATTTTTGCCCAATTATGAGCCCATGAATTTAACAATCTTAGTGAAGTGGATTAATTTTTACAAAAATATAAATTGCCCAGATTAACAAAAGAGAAAGTAAAATGCTTAAATAAGCCAATGTTAGAAAAAGAAATTGAACAAGTTATCAATGAACTCCCTGGGAAAAAAAATCACAAGGCCAAATGGATTTACAAGTGAATTCTATCAAACATGTAAAGAAAAATCAATTCTAATACTTTATAGATTATTTGGGAAAACATGAGGAGTCTTACCAAATTCTTTTTATGATACAAATACGGTACAGATATCAAAATCAGGAAGAGCCAAAATAGAGAAAGAAAATTATAAGCCAATTTCCCTAATGAATATAGATGCTAAAATTTTAAATAAAATATTAGAAAAAGTATAGCAACTTGTCATAAGAATAATAAACTTTGATCAGGTAAGATTTATTCCAGGAATGCAAGACTGGTTTAATATTAGGAAAACTATCAGAATAACCAATCATATCAACAAAAAAAACTAGTAGAAAGCATATGATACATTAAAAGATTTGGACAAAACACAGCACCCATTCCTATTAAAAACCCTAGAAACCATAGGAATAAATGGAGTCTTCCTTAAAATAATAAATGCAGCATCTACCTAAAACCATCAGCAAGTATTATATGTAATGGAGGTAAGTTAAATGCATTTTCAATAAGATCAGGGGTAAAACAAGGATGTTCACTATCACCCCTGTTATTCAATTTTGTACTAGAAATGTTAGCTATAGTAATAAGAGGAGAAAAAGAAACTGAAGGAATTAGAATAGATGAAGAAGAGATTAAGCTATCACTCTTTGCAGATGATATGATGATATGCTTAGAGAATCCTAGAGAATCAAATAAAAAAACTATTTGAAATAATAAATAACTTGAGCAAAGTTGCACAATATGAAATAAACCCACATAAATCCTTGGCATTCCTATATATGTATTTCTAATAAAGTCCAAAAGCAAGAAATAGAAAGGGAGATTCCATTTAAAATTCATGTAAATGTTATAAAATATTTGGGAGTCTACCTGACAAAACAAACCCAGGAACTATGTGAATACAATTACAAAACACTTTTCATACAAATAATGTCAGATATAAATAATTGGAAGAACATCAGTTGCTCATGGTTAGGCCAAGCTAATATAATAAAAATGACAATTTTACCTAAATTAGTTTACCTATTTAGTGCCATACGAATCAAATTACCAAAAACAATATTTTATAGATCTAGAAAAAAGTAGTAACAAAATTCATCTGCAAGAATGAAGGGTCCAGAATATCAAAGAAATTAATGAAAAGAAATGCTAGGGAAGGTGGTCTAGCCATGACAGTTTTTAAACCGTAATATGGAGTAGCAACCAAGTGCTTCTTGGTACTAGTCGAAGAATAGAGTGGTAGGTCAGTGGAACAGAAAAGGTACTCAAGACACAGTAGTCAATGACTATAATAATCTGATAAATCCAAAAACTCTAGCTTCAGGGACTCACTATTTGACAAAAAATGTGGAAAAACTGGAAAATAGTATGGCAGAAATTGGTCATAGACCAATATCTTGCACCATATTCTGAAATAAAGTCTAAATGGATTCACAATGTAGATATAAAGACTGATACTGTAAGCAATCTGATAGAACAAGAAATACTTTACCTGACAGATTTATGGAAAAGGGAAGAATTTATGCCCAAACAAGAGATAGAGAGCATTACAAAATGCAAAATGGATAATTTAGTTACATTAAATTGAAATTTTTACAGATTGAAGTTTGTACAGATAAAGCCAACAAAACCAAGATTAGGAGGGAAGCAGAAAATTAGGAAAGAATTTTTACAAACAATGTCTCTGATAAAGTTCTCATTTCTAAAATATACAGAGAACTGAGTCAGATTTCCAGGAATACAAGTCATTCCCCAGTTGATAAATGGTCAAAGAATATGGATAGGCAATTTTCAGAGGGAGAAAATAAAGCTATCTATAATCACATACAAAAAGTGCTCTAAATCATTATTAGAGAAATGCAAATCAAAACAACTCTGAGGTACCACATCTCACTAGTCATATTGGCTATGATGACAAAGCAAAAAGATGACAAATGCTAGAGAAGATGTGGGAAAAATTGGAACACTAATGCATTTTTGGTGGAGTCGTGAACTGATCCAACCATTCTGGAGAGCAATCTGGAACTATGATCAAAGTGCTATAAAATCCTGCATACCATTTAACCCAGCAATACCACTTCTAGGTTGTATCCTAAAGAGATCATACAAGTGGGAACAAGACTAATATGTGCAAAAATATTTATAGCAGTTATTTTTGTGGCAGGAAAGAATTGGAAATCAAGGGAATGTTCATCAATTGGGGGATGGCTGAACAAGTTGTGGCATATGAATATAATGGAATACTATTGCGTTATAAGAAATGAGGAGCATATGGACTTCATAATAACCTGGGGAGACTCATATAAACTGATGCTGAGTGAGAGGAGCAGAACCAGGAGAACATTGTACACAATTACAGATACATTATATCTGTGATGATTGACTTTGATAGACTGGGCTCCCCTCAGCAATGCAAGATTATAAAACAACTCCAATGGATTCATGATGGAAACAACTATCCACATCCAGAGAAATCATTACAGAACCTGAATAAGGATTGAAGCAAACTGCTTGCTCTCTCTTTTTCATTTTATTTTGTTTTGTTTTTCTTATTTGTTAGTCATTCCATTGGTTATAATTGTTCGTCACACCTTGACTAATGTTTAACGTGAAGGTATATGTAGAGCTTATTTCAGATTGCATGCCTCCATGGGGGAGAAGGGAGTAGAGGGTGGGGGAAAAATTTGCAACTCAAAAACGTGTGGAACTGAATGTTGTAAACTAATAGTAAATAGAATTTAAAAAATAATAATTGGTAACTATTGGTACTTCTTTAAATATGGTCACAAGTTTGGAGCTGAAAGGGACACCAGAGGTAATGCAATAAAACCCCTTGGTTTTACAGTTGAAGAAGCTATAAACTACTGAGGTTAAGTGAATTAGCCATGGTCGAAATTGTTTTAATTAACAGAGGCAGAGTTTGAACATGCAGTCCATTGACTCCAAATCTTTTCTTCTGTTCATGGCCCCCATGCTACCCTTCTGTCTTGACCTCTAAGGGAAGGACACCCTAGTGTTGAAATTTATGGAAAATGACCTTGTTATAAGTAACACATTCTTCGTGGTTTAAAGGGAATGATTTAAGTTAGTTGGAATTGTTCCTTTGGTGTAGTGGGAGTTGGATTATGTTACCTGGAGGCCACTTTCAGCCTTTTGATTTTTTATGAGGCTATGCTCCATAATTTATGAGACCTCCTTCACTATAATGACAAGAGAAGAGGTATAGAGGGGTATTTTAGCGAAGATTGGCACTGAATCCAGAGAGAGAAGGGAAGAGACATAGGAAAACAAGAGGACCTAAACAGGGGCCAGGTCACTGGCCAAGTTAATTTTATTTGTGATGACAACTTATTTATACTTTCACTTCTATTTTAGATTTTCTTGCTCCCTTAAAAATGAATTTAAAAAAAGAACCCTGTATTCCTTGAACCAGATCATGAAGAAAGTAAGGACTAAGGGCATTGGGGTCAGCCCCTGTAATGAGATCAACATAACTGACTCTGCCGTTGCTTCAGACAATACCAAGGACAAAATGTCCAGAATTTCTCTTGCATAAGGACCTACCTTTGCTGCATTTAGCAAAAGACTCAATGGAAGGAAGCTGGAAATTAACCATGTGTTTGGATTGATCTGCTGTTTAGACCCATCTCTGGGTAGGCTTAAGAATACAAGCAACATTAAGCTTGGATTTGCATTGTGTTCAGCTTTGCATTTTGTTGTAAATGCCAGTAACTGCTCCTCATCAGGAAAAGAAAAAAAGCCTCTCTCAGCAAACTGCACATATGCTGAGGCTGTGGCAAGGAGGAGAAAGTCTTCGAGCCTTCAGTGGTTTGCATAGTATAACATCAAAAACACACACGTATACATATATGTAGATAATATACATGTACACATATGCATACTGCATATTATATATGTGTGTGTATGTGTGTATAATATACATATATACACATACATATGTGTGTATATTTTATAGTAATTAATATGTGTGTATATTTTATAGCAATTAACAAAAAGCTATCTAGTTAGCCTAAGACCTGGACCACTTTGCCCCAGTCTTTTCCCATGATGCCTTCAGTACCCAGTATACTACACCTTTCCCCTTCCACACCACACTTTCACACTATCAGAATGATGCTCAAGCAAGAATGGCCAAAGAGTATAGGTCAAGGTGGACAGGCCTTCTTGAATGTCTCCACAGGAGGAAGGAAGGAGGGAAGGAAGGAGGGAAGGAAGGAAGGAAGGAAGGAAGGAAGGAAGGAAGGAAGGAAGGAAGGAAGGAAGGAAGGAAGGAAGGAGGGAAGGGAGGAGGGAAGGGAGGGAGGGAGGTGGGAAGGGAGAGAGGGAGGGGAAAAGGGAGGGAGGAAGGGAGGGAGGAGGGAAGGGAGGGGAGAAACAAGCATTTATTAAGCACTTACTATATGCCAGGCACTGTATAAGAGTCTACAAATATTATATCATTTGTTCATCACAATAATGCTAGGAGGAAGATGCTATTACTATTCCCATTTTACAGCTGAGTAACAGCTGTTGAGGTTGACAGCAGTTAAGTGACTTGCCCAGGATCACACAGCTAATAGAAGTCTGAGGTCAAATTAGAATTCAAGTATTCATGCCTCCAGGTCCAGTACCACCCAGCCAGAGGAGATAACTCATAAAGACCATCTCCTAAGGGAATGGGAGTATTTGATCTATCAGTAAAGGAGATAGATATAGATATACACACACATATGCATGTATATATTTACTATCGTTTATTATATATGCATTGTGTGTTTATATATACATATATATCTATACATGTGTATGTATAGATATATGTGTGTGTGTCTATGTATATGTATATGTGCATACACTGATGAAATTGAGAATGTTAGGCAGTACTGAAATCTCAGAACCAAAACTCCACGTTATTATGCTTCCTAAATACAAGCAAGAAAATTCTTGATAATATCTGGTCAGTTTTTTTATCCCTTTTTTTTTATCTCTCCTGCCATTAAGGAAACTTCTTTACTGTCTCTTTTTAACATTAGCTGGTGCATATTCAAGGAATGCAAACCTAGTTTTAATATAAACAAAGCTCAATATATTTAGGGAATTAAACCTGCTCCTAAAAATAAAACCATATTACAGTTTTCCACGAAAGAATCTAAATGAGCATTTTCCTCTGTTTTATCCATGCCACTGGGATCAATCATGAATATAGGCAATCAAAAGTTGATGCATATCAATAGCCAGGAACAAATAATTGCTGTAATGTGTTTATATAATGTCATTCCTTACATTCCCCAAATTATCAATTGGGATATTTTGGTTTTGTTTACTTTATTTTCTTATAGACCATAAAGAGCATAAAAACTCTCAAATGCTCATCCTCTCTAACAAATAATCAATGGTAGAATAATGAACACGGTATCATTAAGGCACTTCCTAATTTATGATCCCTATTAATACTTCTTTTAAGTAGAGTGGTGGTGACTTTTTATGAGCAGAGCACTGACTTGGTAACAAAAATAAATATCACAGTGGGAAAACCATGAAATTATGTAAAAAGTAGAAACAGAAAACATCTCAAATGAATTTCATTCATTCCTCAAGAGTATATATAAATGAGGTAGAAAAATGGTAACTGTGATATTCCTAAAATTATCTAGTAGAGCCTGCACAGCATGCCAGAGCTGAAGCCTGAAAACCCAAGATTCAAATTTCGCTTTGACAGGAAACTCTCGAGATTACAATTGACAGGAGGGGTATAAGCAGCATTTTCTAAGTGGAGAAATTGAAGTTAGGGGGACTACAAGTCTTTTTTTTTTTTTAAGATACAGTATGACCTGATTTGGAGGGCTAGACTCCACATCAGGAAACCTGGGTTCAAATTCTTCCTTTAGATACACACTAGTTGTATGCATCTGAAAAACTCAGATTTAGACCTAGATGGGGTGTTAGAGATTATCAACTTTATCTTTTTTATAAATAAGGAAGCTGAAACAGAGAGGCTAAATGATTTTCCCAGTGTTAGAGAGCTAGTGTTCGGGGTAAGTTTTGAATTCTGGTCTTCTTGATTCCAAGTTTGGCACTTTATTCACTATATCATCTGACTACCGTAGGACATAACCTGTCTGAATCTCAGTTTCCTCATGTATAAAATGGGGGTAACCCTAACATCTATCTTACACAATTGTGGATCAACAACTTTGATATCTGTAAATCACTTTGCAAATCTGAAAGGGCTACAAAAATGTAAACTATCATATGTTTCAGAATATATAATTTGACCTTATAGCAGCAATATTTTTAAAATACTATGCGTATGTATGCATGTGCACACACACACACACACACACACACACACAATTTATTAGTGTAGCCAAATCTTTGTAATTCTAAACCTTGCTATAAATGTAATAGAAGTAATTCCAGTCTGGAGGAGGCGGGGGTGTCAAACATCAGACACAAACAGATGTCATTTACCAATATTAATTGGTTCCATGAAAAATATGCTATTCATAATTACAAGGACCAAACTGGTGAATAGAAAAGAAATGAGAAAATTCAACTCCATCCTTTCTTTGAAGAGGTGGAAGAGTGTGGGTGGGGAACATTGTACATACTATGAGACATGGTTAATGTGTTGGTTAGTTTTCACTGAAAGCAGCTAGGTGACACAGTTCCAGGGTTGGAGTCAGGAAAACTCCAATTTGATTCTGGTTTCAGATACTTACTACCTGTGTGACCCTGGGTGAATCACTTGTTTGCCTCAGTTTCCTCATCTGTAAAATAAGCTGCAGAAGGAAATGTCAAACCATTCCAGTATCTTTGGCAAGGAAATCCCAAATAGAGCCACAAGGAGTTGGACACCACTGCAATGACTGAACAACAACAAAAGTTTCACTGAACGTTGTTTTGTTTTTTATCTTTTGTTACAAGGAACAGTTTACTGAGTCAGGGAGACGGAAGGATTTCTTTGGGAATGAAGATGGTATAAAAGAAAAGTTATGAATAAAAATTTTAAAATAAGATATGTAATGGGAATGGGAATTTGAAGACCTTCCCTGACCTTAATAGGCCAAATGTAACCACATGGAGCCCATGGTGGGAGTAGCTTGCAAAAAGTTGGAACAGGAAAAGTGGAACAGGAAGGGTGGAGCAGGAAAGAGCAGAGCAGAACAGGCACAGAGATTGGAGCAGGCAGAGCTGAGGCAGAGCAGCTAGCATGAGTGAGAGAGGGGCATTTTTGCTTAAGGGAACCTGTGTTGTTTTGAAGACCTGATGGAGGGAAGGTTTGGGGGTGTCAGTGCTTGCTGCATTAATAATGTGTGCCAACTTCTTGGTTCCTATGATGGGTTTGGCTTTCTGGTGTTTGAATAAATGTGGAGAGTTCATGTGCAGAATTCAGAACTATGCCAGCATATTCAAAGCCACTGTGGGTGCTGTGAAAATCACATTAGTGTTATTATTTATTAGTAAATTGTATATTAGTTACATATACTAATAATTATATATTAGTAAAACCAGCATTAAAGGGAGTTCTAATATTACCATATGAATAATGCTATAAATGGATAATTGTCAAAGGATGTCACAGAGGAGTTTCATGATTTTACAGTGGGAGATGTTTTTAAGATACTAATGATGCTATTTAGAAATATATCAGGTGGGACATTCTTGCCCATCATACCTGAAAGAAAAAGTTCTCTACATTGCATCCTTCTTATGATCAGTCAGACAAATAGTTTCCTAGGCAGGTTACTTAACCTCTCAGGACCTCAGTTTCCCCATCTGTCAAACAAGCCAGTGGACCAAATGATCCCTGGAACTTTTTCTAGCTCTAAATCAAGGAGACTGGGAGAAGGAAATTAGTACCAACTTTTGGGAGCTGAGAGAAAAACTATCAGTGAACTGAAGCCTAGCTGAGAGTTCAGAGAAGAGAAAATTGTAAATTCTAGAGAAAGAAAGAGAAAAACCAAACAGTTAAAAATTGAGTACTCTCTTTGTCTGTCTCTTTCTGTCTCTCCTCCCTCCCTTCTCTGTCTGTCTATAAGGCACCTGTAGATATCAAGGAGTCTGTTTCATTGATTTGCTTGAAAGTGTGACAGACAAAGTTTTGGTGTCTGCTATTTTTGAGCTTTATATTTAATAAAGACATTCATATTAGATAATAGGAGCCTATGACTAATCCTTATAAAAATGAATGCCTCATTCAAATGGAGCAACATATGATTCCCTACCCTGACTTCCTGGCAATGGATGTATATTGCAAAAAAACAGTCATTGAAAGGAAAGTGTAACTCCCTCAATGCTGAAACCACAAATTAAAAATCCCCTGTGCTCTATTCGGTACAATTCAGCACTCAAATAGATGAAGGTTGGGTTGTCTGGTTCAGTGGCACAATGAACAGAGCACAGGCCTGGAGTCAGGAAGACCAGGCCTCAGACACACAGTACTTTTGAGAACTGTGGCAAGTCACCTAACTTCTGTCTCAGTTTCCTCATATATAAAATGGAAATTGTAATAGCACTTACTCCCATGGTTCTTGTGAGAATCAAATGAGATGATTTTAAAGCATTTAGCAGAGTGTCTGGTACATAGTAAGGCAGCCTGAAGACAGATCAATCTCATCTGCCACCAGTGAGAAAAGGCAAGAACTTTTCCTTCCCTAATTCAATTCTGAGTGCCCCATTACCCACCTACAGCCAGGTGGAAGATGTCTATAAAACCTAAGTACTATCTGGTCTTTCCATCTGCCATGAAATAAACATGAATATTAGCCATTTTCTGTGTGTAGTATCTCCCAATCAGAAGGGAAGCTCCTAGAAAGGACCCATTGCCTCAATTTTTACCCCAGACCATGGGAAAGGACATATGAAACAATATTTTTCCATTCATTCCATTGCAAGTCCAATGCTTGCTCCATAGTCCGTGAGGCCAGGTATCTTAATATTTCCTGTTTCAGCACTGTTATTTATGGATCTCATTGTTCTTAGAGTAACATTTTAAAATATGTGCAAAAAGCATAACCAAAAGAATTACAAACGATTGCTGTGTCCAATAAAGTTGAGATGACCTTCTCAGTTGTAAATGTTGGTTGATACTGAATGACATAATTGTTGTCTCTTTGTAGTCCTAACACAAAGTCTCAGCTAATCTACTTTGCCATTAATTTTATTATAAAATTCCATTTTTCTTAATGTGGGTGTTTGCTTTTTTTATTTTATTCTTAAATTCAATTGATTCCAATTAAGAAACTATCTCACTTTGATTTCCTTTTATTTTCCCAGCAGCAGAATGAATTGGAGAGCAATAAAGCAGATATCTTTCTTAATTCATTAAATTAAAATGGAGTGATGCTTTCCATCCCATCATCCCCACCCAAAGATCAGTGGTAGACTAAACCACATTACCAAAATACAATTCCAGTAACTTAACGGTAAATTTGTATGCTTTAAAAAACATTTGGCTTTTTAAATGGAGAAATCAGCACTACAGAATGCCTAAACAAAACAATTCATAATTATCATACTAGAAATTGAGCATTTACCAAATGCAACATAGAAGAATGGTATCAAACTCAAACAAAAATGGAGTGGATATGCTAAACCACACATAAAAATCCCTCTTGGCAAATTATTGGCTTAGAAAACCACATATTTACATTATCATGTTCTATTTTATTTATTTTGCTAAATATCTCTTAACTATATCTGGTTCAATCCACTATATAGAAGTGTTGCCCACAATGGGCTAATTGTTTGACCCTTGCGGCAGAGTGGATGGAGTACTAGACTTGTATTCATAAAGACCAAAGTTCAAATCCTGCCTCTCACACTTCCTATTCTTGTGACCATGAACAAGTTACTTCCCAGTTCTGGTTCCTTACCTGTAAATTGAGATGATTATATTGGATGACTTCTTAGGTCCCTTCCAGGTCTATAATTATATGATCCTAGAAATATTTAACAATACAGATCCCTGTGGCTAGAAATAATTGTTAAGTCCCTTTCCTCAATGTATTTGCATGTTATTGGGAGAGACACATACATTTAGAAGTATATGCAAAATATACACAAAAGGGAAAGGCTTGAAAGAGCATGGTTCTGACTACAGAGTGTGCGTACAACACAACACCTAGCCTAATTAAGTTGAGAGAGACTCATCACCAGTCAGTGTGCTACTGAGTGATGATTTATTTGGTTATGGCAACCCATTAAAATGCAAACCAGTCAAAATTGTATAGCTCTCTTCTGTTTTTACAATGATTGGGGTAGAGTTTCAGAGAAGGAGACATAAAGTCCTACAAATCACAATTTTTAAACCCTCTGTAAATATTAATATATTTTAAATGCCCACGTGAGTTCTTTACAAACAACCAGTCCAGTACTCATCCAGTTGATAAGCTAAAAAGAAACTGCATTGCATCAATATCAACAATTCTCTTTTTAAAAGAGAGCAAAAAAAAGTTAAAGAAGAATGGTATCCCAGAGAGGAAATTTTTTAAGAAGTTTGTGGAACTAGTTTCATCATGAGCACATAGATAACAAAACTTATAATTTTATAAGATATTTAAGCATCTCACGTTGTAAATAAAGTTCATGAAAATCAGCACAAAGATGACAGCAAAAATGATTTTAGCTCATTTTCCCAAATGTGTTTCAGAATATGCAGTTGAGAAATTCCGTTAAGAATTCTAAGTTAGAGAAGATCATTACATATCTTAATATTTGGTGACTTTATCAAAAATTACTTTGATATTTGAAGAAAGAGATGGGGGAAGGAAATGGGAAAGATGACTAAAAAATTCTTGCAAAATATAGCTCAATATTAAGAAATGAAGGAATACAAAGGCTTATCAGAAACTTTTAAAGTCACATTTGTGTATCATGAATACTTTCCTCATAGAGAGAGAAGATGCTGTACAGGTTGAGTATCAAACAACATTATGAAAAGATGTGCAATGGACTATCTCTTAAGAAACAACAAACAGTTGGGACTGGCAAGCATCGTCTTAGACTCAGTTGTCTATGTTTGATCACATCATTAACTAATTGCAAGAAAAGTAAAAATAAGCATCAAGTTAGAAGAATAACACTGAGAAGATAATATATACAATTAAAATAGGCCCAGCATGACCTATTTAAACAAGATCATGTCTATAAATGAAGAGTAAATACAATTCAAAACATTTATTCTGTTATCATTTCTTAGAGGAATCTAAGCAATATAAAGAAGGTGCCAAAATGAATACCCCTAAAGAACTCAGAAATTACTTGAGATAGAAAATATTTACTGTCTTTGCTAAGAAGAAAGGCATGGTAGCCATGGACAACAATAGATAATATGTGAAATATTACAGATGGATGGAAGAGGATGAAAGACAATGTCATCTCATGAAGTAGTAAATAGCAATATAGGAAAAACAAGCTTTCAGAAAGGTTTAGACCCAACTGACCCAGATAATACCAAATTTAGAGATGAAGGTGGAAAGCAGTTAAAAATAAATACAAAATGAAACAGATATAGCATGTGTTTATATGGTCATAATTTCTTGATTACAGTTAATCTTTTAATATCCAGTCTCCAATATACTATATAATAGAATGGAAATGGTTCCTAAGATGAATTTGAGAGAGGCAGACAGTCAGGCAGAGGTACAGAGACAGAAGAAGAGGGAGGAAGAAGAGAAAGGGGAGAAAGAAGAGGAAGAAGAGAAGGAGGAGGAGGAGGAGGAGGAGAAGAAGAAGAAGAAGAAGAGGAGGAGGAGGAGGAAGAGGAAAAGGAGGAGGAAGAGGATGGATGGCTATGAGGACAAAAATGAGGTGGAGGAAGAGGAGGATGAAAATGAGGAGGAAGAGAGGAGAAGGAAAGAAGGAAGGAAGGAAGGAAGGAAGGAAGGAAGGAAGGAAGGAAGGAAGGAAGGAAGGAACAAAGAAACAAGGAAGGAACAAAGGAATGAAGGATAAAAACCTAGCCTCTAATGCTACTATCTACTAACCATATGCAGAGATCCTATGTGATTCTCCAAGAGATATTATATATAGACACAACTTTGTTTGGTGTTACTCTGATTTTCAAAATCAGACAAGATATAAACAAGGAGATGTTGACTCATCAAAGATGTTGGCCACTTTTATGGATACTCGATCCAGGGATTAAATAGAAATGGATTTCCCAGTAGTTGGTGAGGTTCTCTAGATGCCCTTGTTTGCAGATGACATTGTGCTCATTCTATGAAGCCCTATAATGCTACAGAGCTTCTTTAATGAAATTTATCTTAACATATTAGATTTTCTGATTATTCCATGCTAAATACAACCAATTCTTTCAAAAGAAGTATATTTTTATCAATAAATGTCAATTTTCTAAATAAATATCATGTTAAGTTTCTATAAATGAGAACTAGGTTAGATATGATAAATTGGCTTATTTTATTGTTTCTGTATAGACCTATAATTTCACTTGTGTTGGGAATTCTTGGGGGGAAACCCCCCTCTTCTAATGCCACAACTCCTCTGCCACTTTTAATCTCAAGAGTAACTTAGGAAAAATTAAGTTATTCCTGTCGTCACATGATGAAAACATATTTGGAGGTGAGACTTGAAAATAGGTCTTCCTGGCACCAAATGTAACTCTCTATACAGTGTTTCATACAGTATCCAATGTATGTAGGATTTTGAAAAAGAAGGATTCATCAAGAATGTCAAATTAATCAAATTGTCCTTATGGCAAACCCAGGTTCAGTCCCCTTTGTCTCATAGTACCATCATCTGATTTAGACTGTCCTATATGATAAACATACATTAGGGTCTTCTGAGCAATAATAAGATACAAGAAAATCATAAAAAATTATATGATTAATGTTATATTTGTTAATCAGTGAAAACCAGTTTGACTTACATTCCTAGCCTCCTACTTCAACCTCTTGCTGGAATGGTACAGTTAGGGTTAAATTTCCTATTTCTCTATTCTTCATTCCTATTTCCTGTTCTTCATTCCTGTGCCCCATTCTCTCCTCCTTATTAGGTAATTTAGACTTCACCAGTTCCTTAGATGATAAGGCAGTCTCCCATTGGCATCATACCGACTCTTTGTCTCAAGTGATCTATAAGGCTAAACCCTGAGGGTTTCTAGGTTTTCAAGTAGAGGATTAATTACACATCACCACCACCCCTAACCCTGCTGCCCACTATGGTTATGGAAGCCTCACGCTGAGATTGCCCGTGCTAACAGCTGCTTTCCTCCTTCCCTTGTGAGTGCCAATAAAATTTGTTAAAGTTATCTCTATGTGGGCAGACACATTTCATCTGGACTCCCCTGAACTACAAAATCATAGCATATTTAAAAAACAAACAAAGAACAACTGGAATTTGCTCCTAGCTGTCTTTATTCCAGCAATGAACTCCAATCCTCTTAAGCTGAAGTTGTTTATTCATTTCTAAGAGAGACTGCAAATAGAACTAACTTTCAGAGCCTTACCTCTAACTGTAGCAATACCTAAACGATTCCCAACATGTAAAACAAATAAAAGATGAGGCTAATCCATTTTATTTTTTGAAGCTAAATCCATTTATTAAAACAATGCCATATCCTCATTTTCACACACACATTCTGTATGAATTTTAATTCTCTGTTAATTTGCTTTTTTTTCAATTTTAATCTTTGAACTTTATCAACACATTCCTCCTTTGATACATGTTCTGCTGATTTTCCAGAATTGTCTGAGTCATTCAGATTTTCCTTATTGAGGAACAGAAGTGTTCTACTATCACACTGACTAGTTCTTTGCATGCCTGAGTTTAGGAACAATGCCAAGGTTCAAAGTATTGCTCCCTCAGGAAAGCAGTAAAGGGCAACCCTCTCCATTCATGGAAAATGAAAAAGAAAAGTTTGACAGCAGAAGAAAGATGGACACTTAAGAAAGAGCCTGGGCAAGGTACTTAACCACTACAGATGTTATCAGTCAACTTGTAGGTCATGTGACCTAGAATGCTACTCAAAATGAAAAGTCACCTGATGTTTGTCCCTTGAAAACCAACAAGGGGGATGGAGGAACCAGCTGTTTTAACACCAATAAATAGAGTCATTAAATTCTGGGTTTGTTTGAGGATTGTAAATGCTGCACCATTTTGAAGGACTGGAACATAAGAGATGTTTTTCAGCCTATAAACTTTTATTTTGCTCTTAATAATGCAGTCAATTCAAGCCATCTCTTCCAAAGTTGAATAATTTTCAATGTTTAAAATATAGCATCTGAAGTAAGGCAGTTTATCTATGTGTTTTTTGTTGTCTCTTGCCTTAGCTCCTTATCCCACAGGCTCCCTCTTGGCATGAAGGGTCTATGCAGAGAAAATAAGATAAAAATATTCACAAAGTAACTCCAAGATGATTTTAATGAGGAAGCTCTAACAATTTATGTGCAAGTATCATTCTCATTTCATAGATGAGAAAACTGAGTCTCAAAAAACTTAAGTGACTTGTCCAAGGTCGTAGAGTTACCATGTTTCAGAATCAGAATGCAAACACAGTATCACTGACCCCATGGAAAGAACAGAGTTATTTCCAATATCTCTCCACGTTGCTTGATAGTAGAAATTTCAAAGACCTGATTCTCAAGACCATTAGCACACACTCCCCACTTCCATTCCATCCATCATCACCATAATATTTCATTTTTTAAGTCTCTACTATCCATCTGGAAACATCTGAACCTGACTGAACAGCAACACCCCCAGGGAGAGCCATCACAAGAGGGAGAAAGCTAGGCTATGCTTTGACAGTTTTTTCTCCTCACTTGGGTAGTTAGACTTTAGCAGAGGCAGTAATGACTGTAACAGGACCAGATCTCTCTTTTCCCTCACATTCTCTTCCCCTTGGCTTTGCTTATTCATTTTAACTAAAAAAGTAACCCTGTTCTTTGTACAGGGATTCCAGGGGTTGCTGCTGCCACCCTAGCTTTTGATCTGAGCCCTGCTCCTGAACCCTCTACTTCCTTTACCAGGCTGTCTCCACTTGATTGTATCCATGAAATGCTGAAAAGGAAAGGGCAAACCCCACACCAGAAGAAGGAAAAAGCCGGCTTGCGGCATTGTCAGTAGTTAGGCTCCTGCCGATTGAAAACTGGAGGAGATTCATAGGTGTTCTGGAAAATGAACACATTCAGAAACAAAGAAAAAGATCTGGCAAACCAAATGGAGGGAGCATAATGCCCACAACCAGAGGGTGAAGAAAGGCAATACAAATTGGAATTAAAAGGCAGGTTAGGCATAGAAAGGGGGAGGGAGGGGAATCACCACATAAGAAGAAGAGAAAGACAGAAAACAGATAAAAGGGAATAGGGACAGCAAGCAGAGCCGGAACTCGAAATTTGTGTCTCAGGCAAATTTAATTGAGGGGGTGGTGATGGAGCAGAAGATAGACCAAAGAGAAACAATTATGTCCAGAGAGGGAGAATAGAACATCCATAGGTGTCTGGTCTGTGTCCTTTCAGGGTTAGGAAAAAAGGTGGTGGTTTAGGAGCAGAAGGGGAGCACGGCATAGAACTTCTATTCAAGATGCTGGGATATTGGCAGCTAAAGCTCTGATTGGTTCTGGAATGTGTGAAAGCACAGTTTAGCAGAAGAGAGAAGATGCTAGAGAAGGAAAGGGAGTGAGGAGGAAGAGAGGGGAGGAAAGGGATTGCAGAGGCTGTTGCTGGAACCTTCGTATAGCCTTTATGAAATTGGATTTGTTTCCTTTTTTAAAAAAAGAAGATATTTCTTTTTTTCATCCCTTCCCTGGTCTGCCCTTCCCAGGGAAGTATCTCTTAAAAAATAAAAAAGAGGGAGAAAAAACAGCAGCACATCTACCAAGAAGTGAAACAAAAAACAGCATCTAACATATCTACTAAGTCTGAAGTTACAGTCAGTGTTCCAAACACCCTCACCCACCATTACAAAGAAGGCAGTTAGAGACATTCTTTTATAACTTCTTTGGTCATTGCAATCAATTATTATTATGTTATAATCAATTCAATCAAATCAAATCAATTCAAAAAAATCAACAAGCGCATATTAAGCATCTATTATGTGACAGAAACTGGGTTTTGGTGATAGAATACAAAGACAATAAAATAAGATAAAATAAAAAATAATATAATAAAATTGTCCCTACCTTCAAGGAGTCAATATTGTACTTCACAACACTTAGTTTGTATTTTATTGTTGCTGTTCTTTGCACTTACATGTTGTAGTCAATATGTTATGGCTTCCTGGTTCTATCAATTTCACTTAGCATTAGTTCATATATTTTACCATAATTTATTGCATTCATCATATTCATCATGTCTTATTGCAAGTCATATTCAATCTTATTGAGGTGCCACAATTTGTTTAACCATTCCCCAAATGACAGGCATGTACTTTTTTTCAATTTTGGGGTACTACAAAAAAGAACAAGAGAATACTTTTAAGGTGCTTAGTATGGTTCCTGGCACAAAGTAGAATAGGAACCTCAGATTTGCTTTAATTTGTATTTCTAGTGATTAACCCAATTCCAAGAATAGAGTAAATGACTAATAAATGCTTTGTCTATCCATTGGCAATTTGATGAATTAAAATAGCTGAATTTAACTCTTCAGAGTCTGATTCCTTCTTACTTTTCTAGTTTTCTTATACCTTACTTCCCTCCTTGCATATTAAGATCTAGCTACATCACCCTACTTGCTCTTCCTAGCACAGAACACTTCCTCTGTGTCACAACTCGATGCCCAACCATCCATGTCTGTGATATTCTACCCCCTCAGCTTTACCTCTTAGCTTTATTAGCTTCTTTCAAGGCTTATTTCTATGCCCACCCTTTTTCAGGAAGCCTTTCCTGGCTGTAACAACTGTTAGTGCCTTCCCCTTTCAGATTACCTATACATACACATATACATACACACATATATATACATATGCATATAAAAAGACAGACAGAAAGACAGACAGACAGACAGATAGATAGATAGATAGATAGATAGATAGATAGACAGACAGATAGACAGACAGATATCTTGTAGGTACTTAGTTATTTACATATTGTCTCCCCTATTAGAATGTGTGTTCCTCAAGGATAAGTATTGATTTTTACCTTTATTTTTATCCCTACCACATAACACAATACCTGACACACAATAATAAATATTTGTTAACTACTGCTCTGTTGTTAATAGTTTATAATTTTTCTGAGAACTGTTCCTATCTTTGACCACCTAGTCATTGGGGAACAGCATTTGGTTTTATGCATTTGTGTTAGTTCTTTAAGAATCTTGTATTTCAGAGTCTTGTCAGAGATACTGATGCAAAGCTTTTATCTCAGTCTGTTGCTTCCCTTCTTATTCTGGTTGAGTAATTTTGTTCATGCAAACGCTTTTCAAATTCATGTCATTCAAATCACATCTTTTGTCTTTAGTGACTGCCTCCATCCCTTATTTGGTTAAGAATTCTACCCCTAACAATAGATAGGAAACATACTTAATCTGGTTCTGGTCTCTTGAAAATAACGACCTTTAGCATTTTATTCACAGATTCCATTTTTATTTATTGTGGTATATAATGTAAAATGTTGGTCTACACCTAACTTCTACCAAACTGCTTTCTAGTTTCCCCTTTCCTTGTCAAACATAGAATTCTTCCACAAGTAGCTTAGTACTCCAATAGACCTAGCACTGTTTTTTTTAAAGTTCAATTGTTTGTAATTCTTTCTTCTCAGTATGCTCCACTGATATACTTTTCTACCTGGAAACTAGTACTACATAATTTTGATTGCTGCTTTGTAGCATAATTTGAGGTGAGGAAGTTCCCACCTCCCTGTATTTCTACTTTGCTTTCAATGTTTCCTTTTTAGATTCCAAATGTTTGGCTAAGAAATGGATTTTATTATTATTTGACAAGTTTTATAAAATAAGCCCTGAAAATGTGATTGGCATGCCCTTCTTTTGTTCCGATAAAGCATCTTGAGTTTTTTCAATCCATTCTTGACCAACATGACCTGTCAATCAAGCAACAAGGATTTATTTAATATCTAATGCATGCCAGATATTTTGTTAAGTGCCAGGGATGCAACAAAATAAAGGAAACAGTCCCTATCCTCAAACACTCTGTACAACATGTTCTTATATGACTATATGAAAATGCATATGGAATAAAATACAAGGGAATTTCAGGAGATAGGCACTGGTATCTGTAGGTTTGAGCTGAGTTTTGAATAATATTAAATCTGTACATTAATGGAGTATCATTATTTCTTTTCATTTTTTGGTAGGAACTACCCATTAGCATGTAATGGTTGAGTAAATCAGTCGTTCAACAAGTATTTATTGTCTATTGTGTGCCAGGAAGGGTAACAGTGTCAAGAAAACAAAAATAAATAAATAAAACATTCTCTACCTTCAGACAAGTTATACTTTTAATAAGTGCAATAAGCTGTGTTCATGTAAGTGTACATAAGCATTGACTGATTTAATTGAGGTAGAATAAAAAAGAATACCTTACAAGTATGGGGAAATAACCTGGGAGAAAAAGCAAGAAAGTCAATTTTACTGGATTATAGAGTGAATGAAGGGAGTAGTTCAAGTGTTATAAAAGTCTTAGAACAGTTTTAAGCTTCTTAATAACAGAAGGCTACTGTAAACATTTGGTATATACTACATAATAACAAGGCTGAACAGGTCATTTGGAGCCAGGTTATAAAGACCTTTAAAAAAAATTTAAAAAATAAAGACCTTTAAATGTCAAATAGAGGAATTTGCATTTGCTCCTATAGGTTTTAGATAGCTCCTGGAGCTTATTGACAGAGAAGTGGCATGATCATATATCTGTGCTTTAGGAATATAACTTTGGTTATCTCCTAGAGGATAATTTGTAGAGGAAAGAGATGAAACAAGGAAACCAATTAGGAGGCTGTTGCAAAAGTACAGGCAAAAGGGGATTAGACCAGTGATGATATGTGTGCAGAGAAGGGGATATACCCGAGAGATGTGGTGGTGCAAGAATCTGTATAACTTGGCAGCTATTTGAATAAAGTGGAAGGAAGAGTGAGGAGGTTTTAGAACTGCATAATTAGAAGAGGGAAAGAGGGAAGTTTTAAAACTGGATTTGTTCCAAGTTTTTGAATGTCATCCTTATAATTTGGGATACAGAACTGGACACTCTTCTCTGGTAATTATCTACCTTGGACAGAGGACAAGTCTTAATTATCATATCAATTTCCTCTGGATAGTGCTTAACTAAAGTCTGTCTTTTTCATCTTGAAAGTGGCTCTAACATCTTGAGAGCTAAATTAACATTAGGAAAACCTATACAAATATTTGGTACACTTTCTTCTAGAAAGCAGCCTACTGATAAAACCAGGAATCCAGCTACCCTAAGTGGACTTTGATCATTTGTTTTTCCAGATGGCCTAAGAGATGTCTGGTAAAAAAATTCTCCTCTGTTCATGAGAGGAAACTTGCACACATAAGATATCAATCAAATTTCCTTTCTGTCTTAAGTCTTTTGTGAAGAAGTGAGGGAAAATGGCCAGACTGGACTGTTTTGATGAGAATTATTTTATTTTCCAATTAATATGACAGAAATTGCTAAGACTGGAATTTGACTGTAAATAAACTAAGGCATTTCTTTCTTAAATTTTGATATGAAATGACTGTTCCTTTCCTGAAACAAATGTTTATGGTTACTGAGTCTAGTGCCTAAATCGGTGTGCATCATTATAACAGAGCTAAGAACCTGGTAAACATCAGAGAATGAAGCTGTTCCTGGTATTCTATTCAAGGAGGTAAGTAGCAGTTTCTATTTTGAGTAGAATAGTTTCCTTATCAAGATACTTCCTTGACTTAACAGTGACAGTTTTTAAAGATTTATCTTGTAGAGGAAGATTTTAATTTTTCCCCCTTTGTTCTTCTATTTTAATAATGCAATTTTAAATAATAATGGTGATAGACCATTATTTCCAAGGTGATTTTTTAAACCAAGATTCATAATATAATTAGATCTCTGAAATACCAGTTGCTTGGAAAATCCTTGTTTTACTGAATTAATAATTCATCTGAAAAATATGAATGTCCCATTAATTTCATCAGGAACTTAATTCTCAAGGGCCATAGAATCTAGAGTGGGAAGGACCCTTACACTGATAGCTAGATAGGACAGCTGGATGGCTCAGTGAATAAAGAGCCAAGCCTGGAGTCAGTAAGTTCAAATCTAGCATCTGGCACTTACTAGCTATGTGACCCTAGGCAAGTCAATTAACCTCCGTTTGCCTCAGTATCCTCACCTATAAAATGGGGGTAATAATAACACCTACCTCTCAGGACTGTGGTAAGAAGCAAATAAGATAATATTTGTAAAAACCTTAGCACAATGCCTAGAATACAGTAGGCTCTATATAAATGTTAGCTATTTGTATTATTAGCTAGTTAAGCAATATTTGTTAAGTATCTCCTATGTGCCAGAATAATGCTAAGTGTCAGATGCAAAGAAAGCAAAAAATAGTCTGAGTATAAAGGGGGGGGGGGCAAAGACATGGAGCAACTATGCACAAATAAGATGTATACATGATAAATTGGAGGCAATTAATAGAAGGTAGACACTAAGTGTAGGGGGGAAAGACTTCCTATAAAAGGTAAGATTTTTCACCAGGACTTGAAGAAAGCCAAGGAAGCCAGGAGACAGAGATGAGGATGGAGAGAATTCCAGGCATAGGGGACAGTCGGCGAAAAAATCTGGAGTCAGGAGCATCATGTGTAAGGAATAACAAGTCCAATATCACTGGATCACCGAGCATACAGAGGGAAGTGAGATGTAACAAGACTAAAAAGGTAGGAAGGAGGCAGGTTATATGTAATGTATCAAATTACTTAACATCTTAGTGAGGGGAAAGAGGATGGAAGCCCTTTTAAAAGAGGAAGGAAGTTTTGGAAGTCAAAATTTTATATAAAAAGAATGAATCTTTAAAAAACAAGCAGGTTATAAAGGATTTTAAAAGCCAAATGGAAAATTATGTCTAATCCTGAAGGAAATATAAAACAACTGGAGTCATTGAGTGAGTGAAGAATAGGGTAGGGGAAGCAGTGACATGATCAAAACTGTAGTTTAAAAAGATCTATTTGACAGTAGTTGAGGGTCGGCTGGATTGGAGTGGGGAGAGAATTGAAGCTCAGAGAGTGTCATACAGAAGAAAGAACACTCCCTCTGGAGTCATAGTATGTGGTTTGAAACTACAACATGTGCAGCACAGATGGGCTAAATCAGACTGAGGGTTACCAATGGACCACAGACCCAACATGAGTAAATGGGTGTCTACCTCAAGCATGTGAAGACTTCCCCTGGTGAAATGGGTGGATGAGAACAATTTGTTCCAATGTTTATGAAGGAGGTTGAAAGGAGGAGCTGCGGAGCACTTAGAGCTTGTAATGGTAATATAATTAGGGTTAAGTAGATCCTAGTAACTTAGGGCTAAGTATAGAACTCTGTCCATTGCTGAAAAGGTGTGAATTCCCCTGTTGACATGGCAAAAGGCTATTGGCTGAGACACTCCCCTGTTGACTTGGGAGAAGGCCAGTGTTTATAAGGAATAATTTTATAGAGTCAGGACAGATTTTGGATTTGGTTCCTCAGTGAAGCCGACTGGAGATATGAACAGGATGGGACTTTGTTTGTTGGTGGCCTGGCTGATCCTTGAGTTGTAGGCAGGAGAAGTCCTGAAGGGTTTGAGGTGTGCTGAATCCGGTGAACTTCAGTGTGTGCCGGGGATTGCCTTGAGGACTGGACAAGGACCTGGGAGCTGTTCATCCCTGAGGACTGGAGGAGAACCTGTCAGCTTTCAGCTCCTGAATCTAGGTGATTGTCTGGCAGATTCAGGAGGGAGCTGAGACCAGGGAAGAGGATCCAAGG
>CM053595.1:254978774-255001821 GCA_028646575.1 Pseudocheirus occidentalis | reverse complement strand
GAAAATATGGTCATTCAATAAGGCAGAGGAATTTCAAGCATTCTTGCTGAAAAAACCAGACCTGAACAGAAAATTTGACAATTAAACACAAGAAGCATGAGAAGGTAAACATGGGAAAGAAATCATAACGAACTTGTCAAATTTGAATTATTTACATGCCAATATGGAAAAACGATAATAGTAACTTATGAATCTTTTCTTAACATGAGGATAGGTGAAGGGAATACAAATGTGTGTGTGTGTGTGTATACATTTGTATATATATGTATACTTACACATAGGTCCATATAGGAGGCTATATATGCATATAAATACATATCTGAGCACAAATGTATATGTGTATATAGAGGGTATAGGATAAATTGAATACAAAGGAAGGATGCTTTAAAAGGTGAAATTCTGAGGGGAGAGATGACTAGAATGAGAGGAGACTGGGAGAGACAAAATGGGGTTAATCATCCCATAGATAAGAGGCAAAGGATAACTATTACAACTTTACTTTCAATTACTCTCATTGAATTTGGCTTAGGGAAGAAATGGCATAAACTCTAAACTGGGCATCACGCCACACAGGAGAGTAGGGGGCATGGGGATGAGAGGGGGGATGATGGAGGGGAGGGCAGGGTCTGGGGGAAGGATCCTGGAAGCACATACTTCAGTAAAGGGACAGAGACAGGGTAGAGAACAAAACAACAGGGAAGGGATAGGAAGGAGAGACAGATAATCACTGTTACAATATGTCCACTATGAAGATATCCTGTATAATCACACATCCACAGCCTGTATTGAATTGATTGTGCTTCCATTGGCAGTGGGTGACAAGGGAGGAATCGAAAGAACCTAGAATTTAAAGTTCTGCAATACCTGCAACTAGGAATTAAGATATACAGGGGCTGGGATAGGGAGACCCTCTCTGCCCTACCAGAAAGTAAGAGAGCAGAGCAGGGGAGGGGCTTTACAGTGGGATTCCTGTTTTAGGGCTGGGACATGGGCAAGACGGGGAGAAAGTTTGCAATTCAAAAATGTAATGAAAATGAATGATGTAAACAAGAAAACAAATAAAAAATATAAAAAAACAAAAACAAAAAAGTGAAGGAGTTGGACTTAAAGGTTCTTAATCACTATTTCAACAAAAATATCTCCTTTGGCAGTCTTATGAAACCTATGGAATGCTTCTCAGAATAATGGTTTAAAAAGAATAAAATAAAATGGGCTTGTTAAATACATTATATGTTAAATTTAATTTTATATTAAATATATGCATATAAATATTTTTTTTAATTTCACTGACCCCATAGTTAGAAAGATGATTCTTAAGATCCTGTTTAGTTCTAATAGTCTGAGATGTATCAATAACTACTTAGCTCTTACGAGCTATTTGGAAATTATATTTGTCATTATATATGCCAGATGTATAACATACCATATAATCTTTAGACAAAGTCCATCATGTTCAATGAGTTAGGTTTTATATGAAAATAGTTGTTCTTACTTCTATGGAAATCATATGTCAAGGATTTTAAGAAGTAAAAAAAAGTTCCCCTTCCCTTCCCTGGCCCACAAGAGAAGTTTTGTTGCTAGCAAAGGCCCAACTTTGCTAAATTCTGAAGTCAGAGTTATATTTATACTCAATTTCTCACCCTTCACTACTCAAATGCATTTCTTCTACTACTCTGAATACAGGACTTCTCATTTTAGTCCAATTATTTCTTCCCTGGCTATTTTGAAAATTACATTATGGAAATATGTATTTTATTTTCCAGAAACATCTACATTGCTCAAGATCAGAAGAGTAGAACAGCCATAAAGGGAGAGTTACATGTGTTGTTTTGTGGACCTAAATTAAGATTGTGGTCATTCCAAGTTTAGGATAATAGTCTTAGAGATTGAATATGTTAGAGATCACCTATTCCAAACCCCCATTTTAAAGATGAGGAAGGTAACATCTAAAAGGTTAAAAGACTTGTCTAAGGTCACCTAGGTAATCAGCATCAGAGTAACAATTCATATTCCAGTCCCATTGATCGAAATCCAGCACTCTCTGTATTACAAGTACTACTAGTGCCTTTTCCCAAGCCCTCTCTTTCTTCTTATCTATATTTCCCATAAGCTCCTCCTCTATAAAAAAGTTAAATTCAAATCAAGCAATATGACTAAAGTAATTATGGAAGTGTCTGAGGGGTTTCCATAAAAAGGCTGGTGGCAAAAGAGGTTATCTTGGCAAAAATTAGATTCAGTTTCACATAAGTACAACTGTATGCTTCCCTTCCCTTTATACAGTCCATCCAAAGTACTCTATTCTTCCATTCTCCATTTCTCTCTAGTGGTCCCCATGTCTTTACATATGGCATCCCTTATGGCTGAAAGGAATTTTCTATCTCCTTTTTACGTGGCCCTTCCTTTCTTCAAATTCCAACTCAGAAGTCAGTTCTTCCATGTAACTTTCCATGAACCCATTCTACCCCTCCTCTTGAAAAATGTCTTTTTTCATCAAATTTTTAATGGCAATTTTCAGAAATCTTCTCTTTGCACTGGATGCATTATACTTTGTGCCATAATTAGGCTGGATTGTGAGCTCCTCAAAGGCAGGGCCTGAGTCAGGACTAGCTTAGGGGCACTAGTCAATAGCACAGTACATTACCCAAAGCAAGTATGCAATGAATTTTGTTTAATTGAATTGTAAATTTTAGTCATCATGTATCCTACTACCATTGAAAACACAAGGTGATATAGATAATATGTATTTTTTAATATTTATATGCCATTTGAAATTTATATAACATTGACCCCATTCTAATCCCACACCCATGTCCCAAGAACAATTTATACAGGTTAAGGTCATTTCTTCTTAGAAGATGTGAGCCCCACAATATCAGTCAGGTCATATCAGTATCAGATTATCCAAATCACCATTTGGTTTTAGCTGGGTATTCTTATCCAACAGAAATTCATTCAAAGAAGTTTGGGAGTGACACTTCAGTAATATAACACCCATCGCTGTGGAACTGAGACTAACAAAAGTTACACAAGGAACATACTAGGCATGAACACACTCTTTAAAAGTCACTTTGTATAAATGAAGTGAGCAGAACCAGGAGAACACTGTACATATTAACAGTAATATTGTATGATGAAGAACTGTGAATGACTCGGCTCTTCTCAACAATACAACGATTCAAGATAATCCCAAAGGACTCATGATGAAGCATCCACCTCCAGAAAAAGAAATTGTCTGAATACAGACTGAAGCATACTATTTTTTCTTTCTTTTTTGTTTCTTTCTTTCTTGTTTCTTCCTTCCTTATTTCCTTTCTTCTTTTCTGTCTTTCATTCTTTTTTTCAGAGTTAAATCTTCCTGTACAAAATGACTTATTTGGAAATGTTTCATATGATTGCACATGTATAATCTATATAGGATTGCTTACCATCTCAGTTTCAGGGGAGGAAAGGAAGAGAGGATGGAATCTGGAACTCAAAATTTTTTTAAATGTAAAAAATTATATTAGCATGTATTTGAGGAAAAATAAAATGTTAAAAAAATACTTTGTATAACTTGGATTAGAGGCAGTGAATGGAATGGTGAATAGAATGTTAGGCCTAGAGTCCATCTTCCAATTTCAAATCTAACCTCAGATACTTACTAACTGTGTGACATTGGGCAAGTAATTTAACTGTTTCCCTTTCTTCTTCATCTGTAAAATGAGCTCGCAAAGGAAATGGCAAACCAGTCCAGTGTCTTTCCCAAGAAAACTTCAAATGGATTCACAATGAGCCAGAAGAGACTGAAATTACTAAACAATAACAAAAAAAACAAACTTTGGACCTGAGAATTTGATGTCCAGTGTTTGCTTCCCCCCTTAGGTTTTAGATATGAGCCAATTTTCTGTCCATTTAGAGGGACAATGACAATCAGCAGAGTTTTATTGACTCATTTCACAGGGATGTTATGGAGGGAAAGAACCTTCCTCTCTCAGGGGATGAAATCCTCAAACTCCTTCACAATTAATTTGCTGACAGAATTGTCCAAACTGCTGCCCTCAGACCTAGAAGGTGAGTTGTTTTTCTTACACCTCATTTCCAAGTAAACTACCTCATTTTCTCCTTAGACCTGACAATTAGATTTGGGACCTCTCCTGATAACAAACCTGAGGCAAACACTGAGCGCAGAGGAATGGTCCATCACCTGGTCCAACTTTAATATCTGTTGATGTAGTGAAGACTGATGGCTCTTGTCTATCAGGAGTAAAAGACTGGATTAAGGTTAGGAAAAGTCCTGGTAAAGCCCACTTTGAATTAGTTTGAGTTTACAACATTTTCCTAATTGGAATCTAAAACTTAAACAAAACCCTCTAGTCTGGTTTCTAGGATGTTCAGGTCCTTCCTAAAGTGTTAGTGTTAAATTTTTCAACAACTCTTGTGTTGGCAAGCCTCTGCCCAATCCGCAAGCCACATTATAGGACCCTTTTCTTGTCTGTCAGCCAGCTCATTTAATAGCCAAATGCTTGGATAAAGTTTCAACAATATAACCAAATATAGAAGATTCTTTTCTAGCACATTTGAATATTGTTATTAAGGTAGGGAATAGGGGTAAGGAGAGATGCAAGCAAGAACCTGTCTTTGAAGATGTACATGCCGTTCTCATAGATTTTATTATTGGGGGGAGGGGTGAATCAAAGTATCAGGTTTAAGTATCTTGCCCTGTGTCATGCAACTAATAAGGATCTGAGGCCAGGTTTGAACTCAAATGCATCTGACTCCAAGACCAATGCTCTATCCACTGTGCCAACCAGCTGCCCCTCTCACTGACACTGAATTCCTTGTCTTGCTAGTAAGAGAAGAAATGTTAACCCCATAAAAAAGGAAAACATTTAACTTAAAAAAACCCGGACTGAAAGAGTTGGAAAATTACCCTTATTCCAGTTTGTTCTTGTGTTCTTGGTTTGCTCCATGCAAAGATCATGAAGTAAGGATTCCCACATCCTTCTTAGGAAACTGAGGGTGAGCTCATAAAAGCTCAGACCTCATATGGCAGGATTTCTATGAAATAGATGCATAATGATATGAGTAGAAGAAAAGAAACAAAAAGTATATGCAAAAATAATGCCAATATAAATGAAAAGAATAAGAAAATGAAAGTGAATGTAATCTAAATGATAAAAGTTTGACCCCAAGGAGAGGAGAAAAAAGGTACTTCTCCATTTTTGTAGAAGTAGAGGACTATGGATGCAGAATGCTGCATATATTATCAGCCATGGTTGCTATTAGCTGCTTTTTTCCCCTCATTTTAAAAAAATTTATTATAGATAAAAATTCTAGAGGCATTTGGTAGGGCCCAAGTGAGTCTTTATCATACAATCTTGACTCTCCCACTTTGCTGGAAGAAATAGACAGCAAAAATATACTTGAGGGGGACTTCAACCTTGCCATCTCAGAAATAAACATAACTAAAAATAAACAAGGAAAAATAAGGAAGGTGAATAGAATTTTAGAAATAAATAGATATGATAGCTCTCTGGAAAAAAATTTGAATAAGAATTGTACATGACACAAAAACTAACCATATTAGGGCACAAATCCTGACAATTAAATACAGAAGTATTAAATTCATCCTTTTAAGATTATAATACAATAAGATTTGCATTAAAAAGAGGGCTATGGGAAGATGGATTAAAATTAATTGGAAGTCAAATAATTTAATCCTAAAGAACAAATCACAGAAAAAATCACAAATCTCATTAAAGAGAATGACAACAAGACAATAGTACAAAATTTATTGGGATAAAATCCAAGCAATATATAGGGGAAATTTATATCTCTAAATATTTACATAAATAAAATACAGAAAGAGTATTTCAATTAATTTGATATGCTTCATTTTAAAAAACTGGAAAGAAGTATAAATTTGAAATCACCAATTAAAAACTAAATTGGAAATTCTGAAAATCAAAGACAGATTACTGAAATTGAAATTTAAAAATTAATTTAATAAATAAAGCTAGGAGCTTGTTTTGTGAAAAAAACAATTAACTAGATAAAACATTGGTTATTATGATGCAAAAAATAAAAAGAAAGAAAATAAAATTACCAATATCAAAAATGAAAAGGATAAATCGATCAGCAATGAGAAGGAAATTGAAGTAATTATTAGGAGCTATTTTGCCCAGTTATACATCAATAAATCTAACAATCTAAGTGAAATGGATGAATATTTATAAAAATATAAATTGCCCAGATTAACAGAAGAGCAAATTGAATACTTGGTAGTCATTGGCTCACTGATGGGAGTGAAGTCAGGAAGACCTCAGTCCAAATCGGATCTCATAAACTTACTGTGTGATGTGATCCTATTATTTTAACTGAACGTCCCATTTTATCTCAGGGCAATGGAGAGTGGAAGAATAATAAATTCTAGGTTTAAGTATTAAAACTGATTTATTCTAACAAAAGAAGTTGATGGAATAAAAGCAATGAACTTTGTATATTTTGAAAGAAAATATCAAAATATGAAGATAATTCATAGCTTTGTGGGAAAAAATAGAGGTGGGAATCAAGAATCATATTTGTACCTGATCAAACAAGGAAAAGAGACAGAAACAGACAAGAAAAATATAGACAGTCAGACAGAGATACAGAGACAATAATCAAAATAGAATAACAAGCATGAATATAAGAAGGATAGGTAGAATCCCACTGACACAAATTACATAGGGGAAATAAACTCAGGATTTAATAAGAAATACTAAAGAAAGAAAGAGAAACAATTGAATTGAGGAGTGGAAGGATATACCAATATGAATTATCAGCAAACTCACCTATTAATTTAGATTTTAGGAAAATTATATAATTTAGGAAGATGATATAATTAAGTATATTTAACAGAAGGCACATTCAAAAGTGTGACACAGTCATATAAGAATAATGTCAGAAATACAAAAGCACTATTTATCTTTTCTATGGAGCTTTCACAAGGCACTTCCCAAAATCTAGACTGTTAGATCATGCTCAAGCTTCTTTATCTCTCACAAAAGCTCAATGATGTAAAGGTCATTTTCCCACAAAGTTCTGCTATTTTCCACCCCCAGAAACCAGCTCTTCCCTATTGTTGAAATTAATATCCTAGACAAATTTCCCCATATTGGTTCCTCAGCCTTCTAAAGTAAGAAACTATAATTAAGGTGAACCAAGAAATCAGTAACTGCTGTACTTTGAACTAAGGGAGAGCTATAGCAATCCCCCATCACTTCATGCCTCTGGCTTGTGAACAGGCTTGTGATCTATTTCCTAAACTCAATGATCACACATTTCTGTGCAGGTGTTCTAGCACATGTTCTTTAATAATATTGTTTTTGTTTCCACTTCCATTAACACAATCTTTTAAACCAAATTTCGCTCCCTGTTTCTCATTTTTTTCTTCATTATTTCTTGCTTTCAATAATAGAAATGGTGTTTTAATGTCTACCGGTCCAAGAATTTTTAATTTTTGCTAACTTTTTTTTTCAGTTCTCTTTGGCTTTATCATGGATCCCCATCTGAATGATATGATGATTAGCATTGACTTATTTTTATTAGTTCTTTGGAAGTTTGTCTTATTTCTTGGATCTGTGACCTGGGGGGAAAAGTTGGTCTTTATGTAAGTTAACATAAGTTAAACTAATGTGTAAACTAAGAATGTAAGTTAAACTAATATTTGCCTTAGTTTCTCTTAGCAAGTGTAAAGCCAAGCACAAGCAGGTCTCCTGAGGACTGCTGTTGTGAATAACTTTAAGGTTCTGATCATGTAGTATAGTGAACTTTCTATTTATACAATAGTAAACTAAAGCAAAACATTCACAGAAACCAAAGTTCAACATTCACAATGATATAACGTAACAATTTACTACTAAAGTGGTCACATATTCTTAAAAGATATAATTCAGTAAGTCACAATCTGAATCAATCAATATAAAGTACCCATCTAAAATCTTCTGTCATCTTGATTAGAGACTGGCTTCTGATCATCTTTAACTCAATCATCACTTAGAAGCCATAATCCTTAAGGAGAAAAAGGTCTTCCACCCCCCAAATCACATTGTGCTAATCTCTTAGCCAACACTAAGTAACAAAATGAAGGCCCCTTCATCTTAAATCAAGGCTGACTTCCAAACTCAGTTTACTCTGATATACCAGTAGGACTGTCTCTATCACCCTAATGCTTTTTATTACCCTTTTCCAGGCTTTCTTTTCTTGCTGTCATACACTTCACATGTAGCAACCAGAATTTTATCTTCCACATTGCATCATCCAACATCATAATTAGAAAGGAAAACAAAAGTTCCTTTTAAAAATTAGATAGGTGTTGCATATTTAAAGCTTGTGCCGAGTGTCCTATTTATATTTACACTCTTTGCTTGCTGTATTGGGTGTTGTCAAATGCTATTGTTGCAATTATGTGGAAGTGTCTTGTTTTTCTTTTCTCAAAATAGAACCTACTCAACACTGACGAATATATTTTAGCTGAACAACTATTTTTGTTCCAATGTCCTCCACCACCAAAGGAAAAGGAAACAATTTCTTCCTTGGAATTATTTTAGAAGATAAAGTGCTGCAGGTGATAAAACTTAATATATTCATCTGCATCATAAAAGAGATTTATTTTAATTTGTTTGCAATGAAAAATATCTTTTCAAAAACATAGCATTGTTCCTTATCCCACAGTACTGTTGCCAATAAGTACTGATTAACAAAAGTTTCCATTTTCTTCAACTTAAAAGAAAAGTAAGGGAGATATTAATGATTTTTTCAAAACATAGAAAAGTTTTCATTATGCTATACTTTTAGAATATATTATTATTACTGCAGACCACTCACTCTACTTCCAACAACTGAAATTATAATATTTTTGCAATTGTTCAATTTCTGCCAGCAAATGAAAGAATTGGATCTTTCCAAGAACAGCTTCTTTGACAGTGTACATCAGAGTCAAGGGTTGGGGAAGAAAAACTATCTGAATTATGAAGCAAAGGGAGCAGTTAAAATCAGTTAACTATCAGATTATGGTTGGGTATTCAAAAATCACAATCAAAGTTAGAGCAGATAAAGTAAATGGGAATTGAAGTCAGGAATATTGAAGGCCTGAATCAGGTTACTCAGACAAATTAGGAACACAGGAGTGTAGGGTTAGGCTGGTAATACAAAATTATTGCCTCCAGAGATCAGAATCTTGAGGGATAGAGGAAATACTGTGTTTCTGGCCTAAAGGTTGACAGGGTAAGGACTGGAAATGCAGATTGAAGAAGAGAGAATAGTAAGAATTCAGAGAAGAGAGAGAATAGCACATTCAAATTCAAGATGCATCTGGCATTGTACTCTTATCATCCTAACATTAATTCAGTTTGATTTCTGCATATTCAGCCTACCTGTTTCGATTAATGGCATGGTTATCAACTTTATCTAAAAAGAGATGTGAAGTTTCTTATATTTTAACCTACTCCCATCTTATAAGGTGGCAGATGTACCAGTAATTTTACTTTTCAATCATATTGAATTTTTCTTTATACTCAAAGAAAATAGCTTTAAAAATAACTTCTGTTGGCTCGGTGTTAGACAACAGAAGGCAAATTCAAATAGTGTCTTCTTCACTGCTTGGAAGGAAAGACCATAGTATCCCAGGGGAGCACAATGATGTTAATCATCTCTGGCTGGCATCAGGTGAACAATTATAATCATGAACCACCTGCACTAGGTTATTCTGTGATTTAAGGTCTTCAGTAGACCAACTCAATGGCTTTCCTACTAGAGGAAAATAAATGAAGTTAATAGGAATCCTGTTCTTCCTGTGAACATGGAAGTAACATCCTTGCGTAAAAGCAAATCTGACTCACATAGCAATAAAGAACGTGTTTGACGCAGAGCTTCTGTAACTGAGGGTGCTTGTTGATGAGGTAAACTACAACATATGTTAAATTCAAGATCATCCAAACTGAGAGTATCTTACCAGAAGCAAGCTGGGTGGCCAGTTACTAGAATAGCCCTCTAAATAATGATTCTGTCAGGTTTTTGTTTCTGTTTTGTTTGTAGTAGTCACACAATGACATCACTTGCTGTGGGCTGATCATTCAGTGGTATGAAAAAGGTCTCACCATTGGTTTACCATTGCTAGGCACCACTCTTAGAACATGAATAGCCAAACTTCTACTGTGCAGAATATTGGAAACTCTCTTAGCCAAAATTTCTTTTAGTTTCAAACACCTCAAGGTGTTTCAGACACAGTTTTTGTTATTTCATGGCTTATGAATAGTCAAGGGAATAGCAATGTTATTGTTCCCATTTGACCACCAGAAAAGTTTTGACCTATACCACAAGTTTATGACAGATGAAGGAACAGATTCTGTGGACTTTAGAATCCAAAATTGCAGAAAACATTCACACTATTCTGTCTAAATGGTTTTCCCACATTTCTCAAGCTAAATAGTGACCACCAGTAACTAAACAACAGAAAGCTTTGATTTCTCTAGTGACTGAAAAAAGTATCATGTGGACATAACTGACCTCTCCAAGGAAGACTGAAGTTCTAATTCAGGACTTAACTATTAACTTACACATCAACTATTACCAAGAGTACATCCATAGCAGAAATGAAAAACTCTTTCTTCCTAAAGACACCATTCAGATATAAAGTGATTTTTTTCCTTTATGGAATAGGTTCATTGATTTTATTTACTATACAAAATAGATTTACTTCTGATAGTAACATGAATATTATTCACATTCAGTAATTTTTAGTCACATGTGACTTCAATGACCCCATTTGGGGTTTTCTTGGCAAAGGTGCTGGAGTGGTTTGCCGTTACCTTCTCCTGCTTGTTTTACAGATGAGGAAACTGAGGCAAATCTAGTTAAGTAACTTGCCCAGGGCAACTCAGCTAGTAAGTACCTGAAAACAAACTAGGACTCATGAAGATATATCTTCCTGACTCAGTTCCAGAATTCTATCACTTAGAATACCTTAAATACAATATCAAAGCTGGCCACTGAAAAAACCCTCCAAGGTCAATCTTTAATGAAGTAAAGAATATATTTAAAATATAAGTAGTCACTCATCTATTTTTGTAAGCTTGGATTTTTGTGTATCAGCTTTTTGAAAGTGGGGCACAGCTGCACTGTTGTCTGGTAACAGCTGTTATACTTGCAAATTCCTCATCAACAAGTTAGTCAGTTAACAAGAATTTTTAAGTGGCTATACTATATACCAAGCTCTGTACTTAGCTCATTGTAAATATTATTGTCTTTCTTTAGTGATGTAGACAACACTAATACCACTAGCTCAATGAGAATTAGGGGAATTCAAGACCTAGTCAGCTTTCCAAACTGGTTTCTCCAGATGCCGATTAAACTTCCAGGGGACAACTCTGAGTTGCCTCATTTGCATCAATGTCTGTTTGGCTTCTCCTTTATTCCCATGTGAATTCTATGGAGAGTTTTTCTCTTACAATAAAATAATTGTTCACAAGATCATCAATAATAAATGGAAAACAACATCATTGGAGGTCATAGGATCAGAAGATCATTGATTTAGAGTAGGAAGGGACCATAGAAGCTATCTAGTAAAATCCATTCATTTCACAGATGAGGAAACTGAGATAGCAAAGTTAAATTGACTTTTCTGGGATGACACATCTATTCAGCATCAGAGTTATATGTTATACCATATTACCTTTTTTTAATACAAGTTGTTACTTAGGAGACACAAGTTTGTCACATGAACTGGGTCTGGAATTATGTAAAACTTCTGTTTGAAAAATTCATAGTCCTTGATTTTCCCTTAATATTTTCTATATTTCCTCTTTGGCAAAGATATCCTACTGCAGCCATGTGAGGTCAGCAGTCCCTCCTTCTCCTCTTCATGATTCACCTCTGTTTGCCTTCTTGAAGGAATAAGTCAGTCAGAAAGCTGCTCCACTGTCATGACATTCAAAGACACTGGCAAGACCCTTGTGGAGCCAGAAATGGCCATTGCCCTCACCAGCCAATCACCCAAGGAAGTGTGGGCTGATGTAATTAGAGGAGCCAAGGCAAATCATGTGAAAGTGAAGGGACCTGTTCAAATATCCACTAAGACACTTCAAATCACAACTAGAAAAACTCCTTGTGGTGAAGGTTCAAAATTTAGGATCGGTTCCAGATAAGAATCCACAAACACCCTATTGATTTGCACAGTCCTTCTGAAACTACTGAACAGATCATTTCTATCAGCACTGAACCAGGTGTAGATGCTGAAGTCACCATTGCAGATGCCTTACCAATGATCTCTTTTCATAAATTGATTGCATATATATATATATATATACATATATGTGTGTGTGTATATATATATGTGTGTATACATACACACACACACACACATACAAATACACCTATCCTTCCTTATGCTGGATTGAAAATACTTTAGGAAAAGATTTTCTTGTGTAATTCGGTTTTTTTTCTTATTGTACAACCTCAGAAAATGCGGAAACTTTACAATAAGGTTTTGTTGTTTTTTTTTTAGTAAGAAAAGCAAAGTTAGATAATATGGAGCTCGAAGAGATTGCTTCTCATTTTCATCAAACTCATTTCCAAATTCTTCTTCTTAGAAGACTCAATTCCCTTCTTATCAGTTCAAGACACCTAGCAGAGACTCAGGGTGGTCTTGCTAATGGCTGTGTCCATTTAGTTTTGTTCCTGCCTAAATCTTCAGTCTTCACTGACAAAGTGAGCAGTGTTACACAGAAAGCTTCCAAGGAGACCAGTTTGAATTATGATTTGCTCAGGACCCTTATGGTTAATCAAATACATTCTAGTAACTTCATATGCTTACTTCCTTAGCTGATAAAGTCAATTTAGTCACAAGACATTGGGGAATATGAGAATATATGCAGCACAGGAGTTGCAGTAAAGATGGGTTATACAAGCAGCCTGTGATCATCTAAAGCATATAATTAAAGAATAATAAAACTGGAAGGTGCTTTAGAGATAAGAATAACTTACATTTTTATAGTTAACTATAGGATAGCACTTTATATATGTTTACTCATTTGACCCTTACAATATTGAAGGAGTAGGTTCTATTATTTTTCCCATTTTACAGAAGAGGAAACCCAGGGATACTGTTTAAGTGTCTCACCCAGTGTTACAGTTATCTGAATACAGGATCCCAGATCAGATCTTCCAGATTCTCACTCTCTTAGGCTCTGTCTATCAAGCTACCTTGCTATCTCATTCATGCCTACTTACTTGTTTTACTGATGAAGTTACAGAGCTCCAAGGGTTAGATGGGTGAAAACTCCAATGTCCCTTAGCAGCTCTGTTTGGTGACCTAAACAATAACCCTGAAGACGGCTCCACAACTGATTTAACACAACAATTCTGGGAAAGTCATTAAAGCTCTCTCTGCCAAATGGTAATGATACTACTGCACTTCATAATGAAGGTGTGAGGCATAATGAACAAAAAAGATCATTGAGTGTTTTGCAAGTGGAAAAACACCATTCCTCTTCCTTTGAGATTCTTGTTTCCCAGAAATAGGTTTCAGTTTTTAATCCTAGTTTCTGAGCCAGGGGTCTAAGAAATATGAACTATGGCCAATAGGTTGGTCCAAATCAAGGTCTTTAATAACAGAGAGAATTGAGAGTTCTGCAAAATGCATTTGTGTTTTGAAATAAGCTTACAGGTACAGAATGACCTAACAAATGGTGCTCTAAATGGGAAGTCAAGATTACTTCCTTCTATGCCTATACTTTTCACCAACATCATATGTGACCTCAAGAAAATAAACCCATTATCTTGTGCCTCAGTTTCCGTATTAATAAGGGATGGGTCATATTTGTTCCTTAACTCAAAGAGATAAGAGAGTCTATTCGTTGACTAGGGTGGGAGGAAGTTAATACACTTTTTCACTTTGCCTTTCTTGTTGAAGGAGGTAGACAGGATGAGTAGCACTATGGTTCTACTCATTTTCAGTAACCCATGAATGGGATTTATATAAAGGTATGTAATTTTTTATATGACTGTTATTTAGCTGTGGTATCAAATTGTGTATGCAGATTTAAATAATCAACAACACTAATAGACCTTCAGTCATTCACCCAAGAGTCTTCAGTGAGACTCTTTAAACATCTGGGAGACAACAGGGAGAGTTAAATAAGAGTAATTAAGAATATAGCAGGCTCTCTAGAGGTTCCAGACTTTTCACTCTTCTGAAAACACTGACTCATATTCTCCCAGGTCTCTTCACACTCAGCAATGTGTGGGTTTCCACACATGACTTGTATGTAAATTAATATATATGTACATATATATGTATATATATACACATATATATATATTAAACATATATTTGTATGGGGAAAGGAAAGGAGAGGAGAGGAGAGGAGAGGAGAGGAGAGGAGAGGAGAGGAGAGGAGAGGAGAGGAGAGGAGAGGAGAGGAGAGGAGAGGAGACTGTGTTTAGTGGAGCATTCATTGAATTTGACCTTGGATTAAAGAATTTGGAATTTGAAGGGACTATCAAGCTCATCTAGTTCAAAGATAGAGGACTACTATATTGTATCAAAAGAGTTCTCCTCTCTCAAAGTCTTTTTTAATCATTTTTTAATTTGAGTTTTCAACATTCACATGCACAAAATTTTGAGTTACAAATTTTCTCCCCATTTATCACAAGATAGTGTGCATTTCAATTAGCCCTTCCCCTAGTTTGCCCTCCCTTCTATCATGCACCTTCTCTTACCTGTCCCCTTTCCCTATTCTCCAAGGGCAAAATAGATTTCTCTACCTCATTGTCTGTATATCTTATTTCTCTGTTGCATGGAAAACCAATTTTTTACATTTGTTTTTAAAATTTTGAGTTACAAATTCTCCTCCTACTTCCTTCCTTCCTACCCTCATTTGTCCTTTGACTCTATTCTTTTCAAATGTGTTTGCTTCTGACTACCCCTTCCCCCAATCTGCCTTCTATCACCCAGCCCCCAGCCCATATCTCCTTTTCCTCTTTCCTGTAGGATAAGATACCCTAATGAATGTGTATGTTATTCCCTCCTTAAGTCAAATCCCTTAAGAGTAAGGTTCACACAGTCCCTCTAACCTGTACCTCTTCCTTTCTATTATGAAACCTTTTTCTTGCCTCTTTTATGTAAGATAATTTACCCCCATTCTATCTTCCCCTTTTTCCTTCTCCCAATATATTCCTCTCTCATCCCTTAATGTTATTTTTGGATATCATTCCTTTATATTCAACTCACCCTGTGCCATCTATCTGTCTGTCTGTCAGTCTGTCTAGCTATCTATCTATCTATCTATCTATCTATCTATCTATCTATCTATCTATCTATTTATCTATCTATTTATTTATTTCCTCCAACTATCTGTATCAGCAAGCACCCTAGCATACCCAGGATGGCTGCTAGCACAGGATATCATCACAATATTGAAAACCCAAGGAAAGGACCTCCCTTCATCTTGACATGAGGGAAGTTTTCAGCAATATCTCTTCCAGGGGAGACAAAGCTTAACAAAGCCACAATATATATTGGCAGTGTCCTCCTTAATTCACTCTCTATCTGCAGAACAGTCCCAAAACTCTTGAAAACACCAGAAAGATCCTCTTCCAGGATTTCTCTAAACATACAACAAGAAAATCCTCCTTCAGGGCTTCTGAACCAACGGCAAGGTTCCACAACCTCTACAATAGCAGCACTGTCCTTTACCAGCAGACAAATCTGGTAAAAACAACACCAAAACATAACAAAGTACCAGCATTGCAGCCATGCCTCCTCAGTTCTTGGCAGCTCCAGGTAGCAGGTTTAAAAAGTCCTGAGCAGCTCCAACTGCAGTCTTTCTCTCAGCAACTTTGGCCCCCAGCAACTCTCCTCTCTGCCTCCACTATACTACTCTCCAAAAGTCCTTATAGCCTCTTCTGCTTGGGCCTTCTCTCTGCTTGAGCTTCTCCCTAAATCCATGGCCCAAGCTCCTCCCAGTTTGGGTCTCTGTCTTCACTTCAACAAGCCCATCCCACAAGTGGGATTCACAAGCTCTGCCTTTTAACACTCAAACCGAAAACCAATCCAATACAGGGGGATCTTTAAATTCCATTACCATTACACTATCCTAATACTAAGAAAGGTCTCATGAGTTCCAATTATCATTCTTCCATGTAGGAATGGAAACAGTTCAACTTTAATAAATCCCTTATGATTTCTCTTTCCTGTTTATCTTTTCATGCTTCTCTTGAGTCTTGTATTTGAAAGCCAAAATTTCTATTCAGTTCCAGTCTTTTTGGCATCTTTCTCAAAGTCTTAAAGGAAAGAGAGTAAAAGATAGAGAGATTGCACCTTTTGAATGCACATTAGTTTTAGTTAAGCTCCTCTTGAGTCATTGGCATATTCCAAAACCAATTAGAAGACTCATCATCACACCAAATACCAGAGCAAATACCATAGGCAGAAGCAGAAATTTCCAGGTGGTTGGATTGGATTATATATCTACTGATTTTCTTTTTATTTATTTATTTTTAGTTTTAAATATTCATTTCCACAAGATTTTAAGTTACAAATTTTCTTCCTGTCTTTCCTCTACCACCCACCCCAAGATAGCAAACCTACTGAATACCCCTTCCCCCAATATGCTCTCTTTTATATCTCCCCTATACCCCCTCTAACTTTCTAGTAAGACAAGATGGATTTCTACACCCCAGTGTCTGTATATCTTGTTGCCCAGTTGCATGTATAAAACAAATTTTAATATTTATTTTTAAAACTGTGATTTCCAGATTCTTTTTTTTATTCCCTCATCACCCACCCCCACTGGGAAGATAAGCAATTCAATATTGGTTGTACATGTGTAGTTACACAAAACATTTTCATAGTAGTTATATTGTGAAAGACTAAGTATATTTCCTTCCATCCTATCCTGCCACCCCCTCTTATCTACTTTGACCCTGTCCCTTTTCAAAAGTATGTGATTCTAACTACACTCCCCCAATCTTCCCTTCCTTCTATCACCCCCCCCCATCCCTTTTTCCCCTACTTTCGTGTAGGGTAAGATACACAAATGAGTGTGTACCTTATTCACTCCATAAGCCAAATTCAATTAGAGTAAGGTTGACCTATACCCTTTCACCTTCCTGCTCTTCATTGTAACAGTTTTCTCTTGCCTCTTTTATATGAGATGATTTACTTTATTCTATCTTTCCCTTTTTCCTTCTGTCATTATATTACTCTCTCACCTCTTAACTTTGTTTTTTTAGAAATCGTCCCTTCCTACTCAACTGATCCTGTGCCCTCTGTCTATGTATACATGTACACACATATACACACACTCACATATGTATTTATACACACATACACCCTCCTATACATATATTTGTATGTATGTATGTGTGTATGTATGTATGTATGTATGTATACATATATATTCCCTTTAACTCTCTTCATACTGAGAAAAGTCTAACAAGTTACAATTAAGATTTTTTCTGTCTCATGAGTTGCAATTATAATTTTTCCATGTAGGAATGTGAATAGTTAAATTTTAATAACTACCTTATGATTTACTTTTCCTTTTTACTTTTCATACTTGTCTTGCTTCTTGTATTTGAAAGTCAAATTTTCTGTTCAGTTCTGGTTTTTCATCAAGAACACTTGAAATTCCTCTATTTCATTAAATGACCATATGTTTCTCTGAAGCATTATACTAAGTTTTGCTGAATAGGTGATTCTTGGTTTTAATCCTAGCTCCTTTGACCTCTAGAATATCATATTCCAAGCCCTTCAATTCATTAATGCAGAACCTGCTAGATCTTGTGTTACCATGATTTTATTTCCACAATACTCAAATTGTTTCTTCCTAACAGCTTGTAATATTTTCTCCTTGACTATCTCTGGAATTTGGCTATGATATTCCCAGGAGTTTTCTGGGGAGGACCTTTTCAAGAGGTGACCAGTGAATTCTTTCAATTTATATTTAGCCTTCTGGTTCTAGAACATCAGGGCAATTTTCCTTGAAAATTTCTTAAAGGATGATTTCTAAGTTCTTTTTATCATGGCTTTCAGGGAGTCCAATAATTTTTAAAATGTCTCTTCTGGATCTATTTTGTAGATCAGTAATTTTTCCAATGAGATATTTTGTATTGCCTTCTATATTTTTTTTTCGTTTTTGAGGGTCTGCTTTATAGTATCTTAATTTCTCCTAAAGTCATTAGCTTCCATTTGCTGCAATCTAATTCTGAAGGAATTATTCTCTTCAGTGAGTTTTTGAAATTCATTTTCCATCTGGCAAATTGAGCTTTTTAAGGTATTCTTCTCATTGGTTTTTTGGGCCTCTTTTACCAGTTGAGTTAGTCTAATTTTAAGGTGTTATTTTCTTCAGTATTCTTTTTGGGTCTCCTTTAGCAAATTGTTTAAGTTTTTCATGATTTTATTGCATCATTCTCATTTTGCTTCTCAATTTTTATGCTACTTATCTTACTTGATTTTCAAAATCCTTCTTGAGCTCCTCCATGGCCTGTAATGAATTCATATTTTTCTTGGAAGCTTTCAGTGCAGGTGTTTTGCCTTCTTTAACTTCTTCTGGTAACATGTTTTGATCCTTTTGCCCTCAAAAAAGGGATTCTGTGGTCTGATTGTGCTTCCTATGATTACTCATCTTCCCAGCCAGTTATTTTATTTTTGACCTCTTTGCCATGGTAGAACTCTGCTTCCAGAGTGGAGAGAGCTATGTCCCAAATCTCTGGGGATTTTGCAAATGTTGTCAGAGATCTGAGGAGGGCAACCTCTCTACAGCCACCACAAGCTCTGGCAGACTGGTGTTTCTTACCTTAGGACCACCACCCAAGACTGTGATCCAGATCCATGCAGGTCAAAGCAAGAGCAATTAACCTCTGAATGGTTGCTTGATCTGCCTACAATCTTCAGGCCAGGAGTTCTGGAGGCAGTCACAGGCAGAAACTGTAGCCACTGTGCCTCAGCTACCTCTCACCCTGGGGGCAGAGACCAGCCAAAGAAGCTCTTCCATCACATGGTTCCAACAGAGTTCCCCACTGAACTTTTACTTTCTCTTTGGTGTTTATGGGTTGAGAAGTCTGGTAACTGCCACAGCTGCTGGTGATTAACTCTCCTAAAGTCTGCCCTGCCTGGTCTATGCTGCTGTTCAGAGTTGTCCAGGGTCTGGGACCAGGCAACTCAAGTGGGACTGAGCTCAGCTCCCAGCTTGATCTGATAGACCCTTCCTGTCTGCCTGCCAGGCTGCCTTTAGTGGGAGATTTGTTTCTCTCTGTAACTTTTTGGGTTCTGTAGTTCTAAAATTTGTTTAGGGTGATATTTTACAGGTATTGGAGGTAGTTGTAGTGGGAACTTAGACAAGTTCTTGCTTTTATTCCACCATCTTGGCTCTTCCCCCTTTACTCCTCTTCTAAATATTAGGCCTTCAATGTCAGGTACCCTCACTTATTAATGTATCTCTATCTTTTCATCTATTCACATTCATCTATATCAATACTATCTATGTCAATTCTATCTATAACATTTCTTGGGATAATTATAAAAATAGCTGATATATAGAAATATATAGCCATGAACAGAGAGAGAGAGAGAAAATATAGATACATAAATACATAGATATATCTATATCAGGATGGATATAGGTATGTATGTGTGTCTATGTGTATATGTATGTAGGTAGGTATCTGCATAATGCTTCTTAACATGTCTACTGCATTTGACACTATCCACCACCTCATTCAAGACATCTTCTCCATCTTCCAGCATTATGCAATTTCATGACTACACCCCATGCCTTGAATTCTCTTACCTTTCTTCCCCAACAGTCTTTCATCCTCACATTCCATCTGTAGCCAAGTCTATTTACTTTAATAGAATGTCCTTCATAAGGCCCCTTCTCTCCTCTGATGCTGCCACCACTCTGGCACATGAAGTACCAAAATCTTGGGAGGCTAATTGGTCTGTTTCAAGTCTCCCTTAACTCTAGTCCATCCTCCAGTCAGCTATAAAACTGGACTTCATTACACATGGCTCTGGACTTGGCATTCCCATCCCTTCAATAAATGAACTATAGTGGTTACCTCTAGGATAAAGTATAAAAAATCTTTGTTTGAAGTGCAAAGTCTTTCATAACCTTGGCCTCTCCTTCCTTTCTAATCTTAAATCTTATTGATTCCCACATGATCTTCAACCTTGTGACACTGGTCTCCTTACTATTCCTCAAATAAAACAATTCATTTCCTAAATCCATGCATCTTTACCATATATGCCCCATACCTGAAATAATCTCCTTTTTCATCTTTGTTCTCCACTTTTAAATCTCATCTAAAATCCTACCTTCTACAAAAAGGCTTTCTCTGTCTTCTTTAATACAGAGCCTCCCTTCTGTGGATCTGCAATTTATTGCACTTATATATGTGTGTGTGTGTATGAGTGTACACATATACATATTTGTGCTGTGTGTATATGAAAAATCAAAAAAGTTTTATGACTGCTTATCAAAGATTTCTGGTAGTTTTATGGAACTTCATCATTAATAGGGTTAAGATCCTCCAGAAAATAATTGGTTAATTAGGATAGTGAAGTAGCCTGCACTTCTGGCAAAGGTTCTCAAATCTGGAAAACAGCACCACTTTGTCATCCCTGCTGCCTCTCTTCCCCGATTTGACCTAGCTTGAGTGTGCCCAAGCCTACTTAACAAAACTAATCTCAGACTGAATAAGATTGAAAGTGCTTTATAAGTTAATATAGCCTACATGAAATGAACTGAAACAATCTAAGTTTTGTTTACCTGAAGGACAAGAACTAGGCTTTTTCCTTCTTGACAAAGAGATCAACAAATTTTATCTGTTACAAAATGATTTACCTTAGTCCCTGAACCAGATGGGTTCCTTCTTTCCTCTAAAATCATGAAATCCTCTTTTTTTGTAGGTACACTTGTCAAATTCTATTTTGAATTGTAAGTGTTTGTACTAAATCTATTACTAGTTTGTGCCTCACTTATCATCCTAACTCTTTGAATGCCTAGGATGTAGGAAGTGATATTAAGGGATTGTTTAATCAGTGAATGAAAATGAACAATGCATGTCTTTACATGAAAATTACTTTGTGTGTGAGTGTGTGTGTGTATATATGTGTGCATAACTAGGAACTCAAATTGTATTTGTATAAGATCAGTCTCATCAATGGATACTGTTTACTCAGTACTTCAAGGCAATGTGATTGGCAGAATTAGTGAAAGCGTGGATCTTCTGGCTTCTTCTAGAGAATAGATTCTCTTCAAGGAGAGGTCTCTAAAGGAGAGAATAACTTTAGTAAGAAACTAACATGCAGAGCAGGCAACACTTTCTTTATGTCCCTATCCTCAGCTTCTTACACTACAAACATCAAGGAATTGCTCATTGGGGAATACATAAGTCACTGTCTCTCACTCTCTGCCTCTTTCTCTCTTTCTGTCTCTGTGTCTCTGTGTATGTGTATCTGTATCTGTCTCTGTCTGTCTGTGTCTCTCTGTCTCTGTCTGTCTGTCTCTCCCTCTCTCTCTCTCTCTCTCTCTCTCTCTCTCTCTCTCTCTCTTTCTCTCTCTCTCTCTTTCTCTCTCTCTCTCTCTCTCTCTCTCTCTCTCTCTCTCTCTCTCTCTCTCTCTCTCTCTCATATCACACTCCTGGTAGGGAGAATTCATTCACTTGGGATGTTGTCTAATATAATAATATTTGGTATTTCTATATTTTCTTTTTGCTCTTGACTTGGAAAAATGAGGTTTTTTTGTTATTCACTATGTGTTCTTTGTGTAAATGGCATTTGGTGAAAAGGAAGTCAAGGCTTGGATATATAAATTGTGGAAGCCTTTCCCCATTAAGAGATAATAACTAGGAAGACAGCATCAACCTGAAAATTATTTCCCCTAGGCTACAAAGATGGGGTGGTGGAGAAATATGCCAAATTCTAATCCAAAATCCCCTCTCTCTGTGAAGAGCAGATTGTCCAGCCTTGTAGCCGCAAACATCAGCTTCCCTCCAGACAAGAAGCAAAGTTTCCCTTGGAGAAAGGTGGGTAGAGGTGACTCTAAGCATATCTATTCACACTTCCCTGTGAGTCACCTCTAGTTGGACTCCATAAGGACATATACAATCTGCATGGCATCTACAAATACAGATATACATGTGTAATGGTAATGGAAATTTGAAGATCTTCCTTGCCCCTTCATAGGACAAATGTAATCACATGGAGTCCTGGGGCAAGAAGCTTCCTGAAAGGGTGGAATTGGAAGGGTGGAGCAGAAAGGAGCAGAAGAGAGCCAGAACATCTGGGAGCAAACACTGTGGAGACAGAGCAGGTAGCATGAGTGAGAAAGGGACATTTTTGCTTAAGGTAACCTGTTTTGTTTTGAAGACTTGATCGAGGGAAGGTTTGGGAATGTTGGTATTCATTGAATTGGTTATTGTGCCAACTTCTGGGTTACTATGATGGATTTGGCTTTCTGGTTTTGGAATTCAGCTTTCTGCTGTTTGAATAAATGTTTTGGTTCTATCTTCCATGTGGAGAGTCGGTTAAATTTTGTGATTCACAACAGAACCAGCATATTCATAGCTGCTGTTGTATTATAACATGTTCCCTATATTTATAAATAGCACAGTTTCAGACATGGATATTTACCTTAAAAGCTCACATTTTATTGCCAGGTTCCAGAATACCCAGTTAAAGGAGAAAATATTACAGGCTTCCAAGAGAAAAACCATTTGAATACTGTGGAAGCACTATCAGGATAACCCAGGATCTGGCAGCTTCTACACTGAGGTATCAAAGGGCCTGGAATACGATATTTCGAAGATTAAGGGAGCTGGGATTAAAACCAAGAATCAACTACCCAGCAAAATTGAGCATATTATTCCAGGGGAAAATATGGTCATTCAATAAGATGGAGGAATTTCAAGCATTCTTGTTGAAAAAAACAGAGCTGAACAGAAAATTTGACAAGCAAACACAAGAAGCATGAGAAGGTAAACATGGCAAAGAAAGCATAAGAAACTTGTCAAATTTGAATTA
>CM053595.1:254958047-254978274 GCA_028646575.1 Pseudocheirus occidentalis | reverse complement strand
AGGAGAATTCACACCTTTTCACCAATGGACAGAGTTCTGGGAATTCACACCTTTTCACCAATGGACAGAGTTCTATACTTAACAGTAGGTTACTAGGATCTACTTAACATCTGATCAAACAAATTAATTACCATTACACAGGCCCTATACTAAGTGCTGGGTATACAAAGAAAGGCAAAAGTCAGTTCCTGCCCTCAAAGAGATAACAGTCTAATGGAAGAAACAATATGAAAACAACTACATAAAAACAAAATACATACAGAATAAATTAGAAGTAATCAAAAGAGGGATTGGGAATGGCTTTCTGAGGAAGGTTGAATTGTTGTTGGACCTGGACCAATGACATCAAGAAAGTGATGTCTTGACTTGCAAATGAATTGGATTTAAGTTAGGCAGGGTTGTGTAATATCACCGGGCTCACTCTCTCCAGAAGAGTCATCAGGATCCAGTGGCAAGATATATGACTAGAGATGGCACCTGATACAATAGAAGACTTTGACTAAGGTCTTTCACTGGTCTCAGATTGTCTGAGGCTACACCCATTCGGTGATTAAGGCCAAGTAAGAAATGAGGCAAAAAAACGGTCTGTTTTGCCTACTTTAAAAATCAATCTGAGAGGGGAAGACCCTCAGGATTTTTCAGAAACAATGGCTATTAACACCCAGTCTGAGCCATTAAAACCCAAAATAATGACCAAGTGAGGCTTGGGCTGCGACCTGTTATTGATCAGTCAATGAGAACTAGAGTGATTTGGGTTTAAAGCACAGTTCAGTAGCTCCATTTGAATTGGTTTGCTTGATTGCAATTGGGACTTGAAGGAAATCAGCCTCTCTCATCTCAGAAAGTGAACTGTTTCATTTAATCATCCATGGCAACAAGGTAGGTGACCCTCTTATCCAGGTTTCTCTGTCTGAGGTCATGTATAGGATAGGTTTTGTATGGTTATCATTTTTTACAGCCTTGTTATTGGCATTCATCTGATCAGTGTGGACTAGTATTTTATGTTACTTGCTACTAATTCTGTAGTGAGAGATGTCTCTAAAGGAAATTGGCATTATAATCTTCAAGAACATAGTTCGTCAAAAAGATGATAGAAATCTAAGGGTCCTAAGGGTCTTTCTGTGTGTCTTGTGGCTGAAAGCTTCTCAACATTCTGTCTCCTTGATTAGAATTAGTATGTGAACTCCTTGAGTGGAGGGATTTGCTTTGCTATGTGTGTCCCTAGTACTTAGTATAGTGCTTTGAACATAGTAAGACAGGAGGGAAGGAAAGTGCAGAAACATTTATAAAGTTCCTCCTGTTTGCAGACACTGTGCTAAGTGCTTTACAAATATTATTTCATTTGATCCTCACAACAACCCTGGGAGTAGGTGCTATCATTATCTTTATTTTATAAGAGACGTTTCCAGTAGATAAATGGTCAAAGAATATGAACAAGCAGTTTTCAAAAGAAATCGAAACTATCAGGAGTCACATGAAAAAAAATACTCTAAAATACCATTGAGTAGAGAAGGGCATATTAAAACAACTCTAAGGTACCACTTTATACCCATTAGATTGACGGACATTACAGAAAAGAAAAATGATCAATGCTGGAGGAGATGTGGAAGAATAGGGTCACTGATTCACTGTTGGTAAAGTTGTGAACTGATTCAACTATTCCGGAAAAAAAGTAGAACAATGCACAAAGGACTATAGAACTGTGCATACCCTTTAACCCAGTAATACTACTAGATCTGTATCCCAAAGTGATAAAAGAAAAGAGAAAGGGACTTATATGTGCAAAATATTTATAGAAGCTCTTTTCATGGTGGATAAAAATTAGAAACTGAGGTGATGCCCATCAATTGGAGAATGACTGAACAAGTTGTGGCACATAAATGTAATGGAATACTTTTGTTCTCTAAGAAATGATGAGCAGTTAGATTTCAGAGAAAAGAAACCTGTTCTTACATGAACTGAAGCAAAGTGAAGTGAGCAGAACCAGGAGAACATTGTACATAGTAACAGTAACATTGTCATGATGATCAAATGTGAAAGGCTTAAGCTATTCTGGTCCAGAAAATGATCCAAGACAATTGCAAAGCACTCATGATGAAAAATGCTATCTACTGCCAAAGAGAGAATTGATGAACTCTGAGTACAAATTGAAGCATACTTAAAAAATAACTTTCTTTTTTCTTGCTTTTCCTTTCCTTTCCTTTCTTTTCCTTTCCTTTCCTTTCCTTTCCTTTCCTTTCCTTTCCTTTCCTTTCCTTTCCTTTCCTTTCCTTTCCTTTCCTTTCCTTTCCTTTCCTTTCCTTTCCTTTCCTTTCCTTTCCTTTTCTTCCTTCGTTCCTTCGTTCATTCGTTCGTTCGTTCGTTCGTTCCTTCCTTCCTTCCTTCCTTCCTACCTTCTTTGTTTTGCAACATGACTACTGTGGAAATATGTTTTGCATGTCCAAATACATAATTGACATACTTGCTTGCCTTCTCAATAGGTGGGGGAATGGTTTTGAGGGAAGGAGAGAATTTAGAACTCAAAATTTAAAACAATGTTAAAAATAAATAAAAATCAATTCCATTTTATAGATAAGGAAACTGGGGCAGACAGAAGTAAAGTGACTTTCCTGGGGTCACCCAGACAATATATATCTAAAACCAGATTTGAAATGAGGTCTTCCTGGCTCTATCCACTGGACCACCTTGCTGCCTAAAGTGCTTAAACTACTTCACTTTTACTGCAACATGTGTCACCCATTAGTCATTGACTATTAGGAGGGATGACACTCTTATATGATCTCAATGTTTCACTCACAATGGATTTGGGATATCATCAGCTTTTGCTCATACTGATCAGAGTCAGACATTCCTTATCTAATCAAGTTACATTTAATCAGAGAAGGAGCTGGCAGCAGTCATTGATACGGGATTAAACTGAATCAGCTTCTCATTTTTGCCCAGTCCAAGGTCCTTGTCAAGGTAGATTTTGAAACAGTTCATTACTTCAATTCTGAAAGGCCCTGGTCCCAGGGCATCGAGGATGCTAATGAATTCCATCATTGATGCAAAAACAGCATCTATATGCATGAACAAAAAGGTTGAATCATGAAGAGCTAGAAACACAGAAATATGAAGATTTTCAAATAGTAACTGTTCAATTGCTGTCTCTTATTTATCACCAGCATTCCAAATGAACTAAAAATTAAAAAAAGATAAAATTCAAGATTATAAAAATGCCACATTTTTCTTATTATACTGAAGGACTTTGCAATGATGGTTCTGTTAGGAGTCAAGTTATTTACAAAAACTGTGTTTCTGAACATGTGCATGTTCCAAGACCTGAATTACTCTGAGTTGGCTCCAGATTGATACTGTCATGTAATCTTTCTGAGAGACATTGTTTGTCAGTTAACTAACTTACTTCTATTGAAAAATCCAAGTCAAATTTCATTAAGGTTACAACAGCAGCAAGAAGCAACTTATCAAGAATGCTGGGAATAGGACGATACCTTAGAAATCACATAGTATATTAAGGATATTAAAAAAATTATAATGAGTGTTGGGATATACTTCATGGACTTTATTGCATTTCTTGTCTCCATGCAGCTATGGTACCTAAGGCATAGAGAAGAAGAGCTAGAATCAAAAAGACTTGAGTTTGAATCACATCTCAGATGCATACCAGTTCTAAGACTGTGGGCAAGCCAATTAATCCCTCTCAGTCTCAATTTCTTCATCTGTTAAATAAGGAAAATAATAGTGCCTACCTCACAGGGTTTTGGTGAAGCTCAAATGAGTATATGTAAAGTGCTTTGCAAATCTTAAAGTGCTATATTAATGTTGTTAGTATTATTTATTATTGCTATTATTTTTTTTTCAATGTGTCTCCACTGGCTGTCCTCATACTTGGAAACTTAAAGTGCTAAAATCTGTTTTTGTATTTTCAGTGCTTCTCAGCTGGTTGTCCTCATAGTTGGAATGCCCTCCCACCTATAACAGACCTCTTGGGATTTTTGGTTTCCTCCAAAACTCTGCTCAGGTAAAAACTCACATGAAACATCTCCTCAATCCCCTGTAGATGCTAGTTCCCCTCCCCCCATTCAAACTGTATTTATTTTGTTTATACTTATATTTGTACATGGTGCTTCCTCAGTTGTACCCAATAGAATGTAAGTGATTTGAGGCTAGGGGCATTTAGGTCTTTGTTTTTGTTTCCCTAGTCCAGGACATGACACATAGTAGGTATTTTTAAATGCTTTATGATGGACTGATCAATTCCCACTCTCTTTACTATTTGAGTTACTGGAAGGAAAAAAAAAGTGTGCCTGGATACTTATAGTGATGGCAGATTTGCACAGCTACTACTAGTAGTAGTGAGTTGTAGTGGTGGTAGTGATAATCCCTGTGAGTGGTAGAAGTTGGGTGTGGGTCTGAATATGATGCTCTTTTCATATTACCCTTCCTCTTATTTTGTATCATGCCAGAATACTTTGACGATCTATGACCTCATAGATGTACTTTGGTAATTCAAATCACACAGAGTGATCACCCAAATCTTTTAGAGTTTTCCATTCTATACTGCTCTTGTTTAGGTCCTTCCACAAATCTGCCACAGAACGCCCATTCAATGCACTGCCAGCCTTCCTTAAATATTTTTGATTTTCTACAGACAGTAATTGAGTAAGCAGTCTGACCATTGGTTATCCCTTCTCACAATGTGACCAACCCATCTTGTTTTTTCAGTCACTTATTTCTTTGATGACATTCTTTATGCTGCTTCTCCTACACAATCTCTTATTTATAATGTTACAGTCTGTTCACAACACACCGTGTGCCTCTCTAAGCAATTTTCAATTTCTATTCTTTGGAGATTGTGGCACTCCAATGACTTAAAGCCAGGTAATATCTCTAGGAAAAAAGAATAGTCATGCTAAAGAGATAGACCTTTTGTTTCTGTGAGATAGGTGGGGTCATTAAAAGAAATAGGCAATTTCCCAGAGGCAGTCCACCCTGTTTACCTCCTTCCTATAATTCTGGACCCATATTACTGTCCATTTGCAGTATGTATCATAAAATTATTTAAATTTTACAGCATATTTACTATTTTCCATTAAAAAGGGACAAAGCACCTTCACCGGGGAAAAATATACAACATTGGCTGTAATAGTTTACAGAATAATAAAATATTCAGAAGTCTCAGAAGAGGTTTTAATGTAGCAGTTTCAAAACACAAAGGCATGTACATATAGGTAGAAGCAACAGAATACCATGTCCATTCCACAGCATGACCCTGATAATTAGCTTTAGGGTAAATATTTATATTGCCAGTGTTGGAGAACACTAGAGTAGTTGTCACTAGTTTGATTCTCATGTAAATTTTACAATTAAATTATATTACTTTCTAACTAGTAAAATTAGAGTTTTTTTCTTCACCCACTCCCCACACTGAGAAAAAAATTAAAGAAAAAAATAAATAAATACATAATACAAATAAAATGCTAGTAACAAATATGGAAGATCAAGTAAAATACAATTTAAAAAGGTCATGTCCAAAAATCTATCACCTTTCTATAAGAAGTGGGCAGTATGCCTCCTCATAGTTCTCTGGAATCATGCTTGGTCATTGTGTTGATCAGAATTCTTAAGGTTTTTGAAATTGTTTTTTTTATATTCTTGTTATACTACAAATGACTCTCCTGGTTCTAATCAATTCACTCAGTAGCAGTTCATACAGATCCTCCTACATTTCACTGAAACGTCTCCTTTCACCATCTATTATAGCATAGTAGTATTCACTTATACTCATACACAATAATTTGTTGGGCTACTCATCTAACTGATGGTTTCTCAGTTTCCACTTTTCTGCTATTATAAAAAGATCTGCTATGAATATTGTATATATAGGTCCTTTCCTTCTTTCTTTGTTCTCTTTGGAAGTAGAGGCTCACCCCTAGTTTTATTTTAAGGTCTATAAGGCCAAAATATTTGACTTTTCTCCTCATTCTTTGTCACTGCTCATTGGATCATAATGTAATGGAGGTTTGGTGCATGACTAGGACTTCTAAAATGGTATTACCCATGTGAGAGATGCAGAAGGAGCTGTTTCTGGGACATAGGAGAAGTGGTACATGTGCTAGCATTCTGTATTGGCCTACTACATGGTTGAGACCAGCTTTTTCCCAGTGACTGAAGGTGGTGGGGAGGGACTGTTTGCATCTTTAAAAGTACCTGACTGAACACAGTTTGGACTTTTCCAACATTTGCACCAGAGGGTGAGGCATTCTTACTCACAGCAGGTCATACTATGTGTTAAGGGAGGAGGACCTGACCTTCTCATACCCTATTAGTGGTTCTCTACCTTACTAATGCTGTGATCCTTTAATATAGTTCCTCATGCTGTGGTGACTCACTAACCATAAAATTATTTTTGTTGCTGCTTCATAAATGTAATTTTGCTACTGTTATGAATTGTAATGTAAATATCTGATATGCAGGATGTATTTTTGTTGTTACAAATTGAACATGACTCACAGGTTGAGAATCACTCCTATTAGGTCATATAGATCCAAGAAATGGGCCTGGGATTTTGGACTTTTGTAATAGTAATCAGTTTATCATATACTTAGCACTTAGTAACTTAGGGCTAAGTATAGAAGGTATGAACTCTGTCCATTGTTAAGAAGGTGTGAATTCCCCTGTTGACTTGGAAGAAGACAATTGACTGAGACAGGAGGCTGTATATGAAGAAGCATTTTAGAGAGAGAGGAGTGAATTTGGAATTGGCTCCTCAGTGAAGGAAGATTCATGGAGACTGAAGTCAGCTGAGAAAGAGAGGGAGAGAGAGTGTTCCTCTCCCAGTATCTGGAAGCTAACTGAAAAGACTGAAGTCAGCTGAGAAAGAGAGGGAGAGAGAGAAAGAGAGAGAAAGAGAGAGAGAGAGAGAGAGAGAGAGAGAGAGAGAGACAGAGACAGAGACAGAGACAGAGAGACAGAGAGAGAGACAGAGAGAGAGAGACAGAGAGAGAGAGAGACAGAGAGACAGAGAGAGAGACAGAGAGAGAGAGACAGAGAGAGACAGACAGACAGAGAGAGAGACAGAGAGAGAGAGAGTTCCTCTCCCGGTATCTGGAAGCTGACTGAAAACATGAACAGGATGGGACTTTGTTCATTTGTGGCCTGGCTGATCCTTGAGTTCCAGGTAAGAGAAGTGGTGAAGGGTTTGAGGTGTGCTGAACCCTGTGAACTTCAGTGTGTGCCAGGGATTGCCCTGAGGGCTGGACAAGGACCTGGAAGCTGTTTATCTCTGAGGATTGGACGAAAGCCTGGCAGCTGTCGGCTCCTGAATCTAGGTGATTGTCTGGCAGATTCAGGAGGGAGCTGGGACCAGGGAAGAGGATCCAGGGAATCAAAGAGGCTACTCAGAGTCAAAATGAAGAAAAGGCCTCCCCTTGGACTAAAGTGAGGTTTGTTGGAAATCAAGGGGTAGAAAGTTTATGTGGTTTTCTAAGGATTGTATTAGGAGACTAAAGTTAATGGTTGCCCCATGAATGGAAGATCAGTATGTTGTTAATTGATTGATTGAATCTTTAAGTGTTAAGCTGGTTTCCCTCTTGGGGAATTATTGTTATTATTGTTATTAATTTTTATTATTAAGGACTATTATTGTTATTAATTTTTATTATTAAGGAAATATTAGAAACCAAAGGAGACTTTCTCAATGATGTAATCAGAAGAATAGAAAAGAAAATTTGAAAATGAGAACTTGTAAGAAACCTGCATTATGGTGAGAAGAAATACTTTGGTTAATTTTTTTTTTGTCCAAGGGTTATAGAATCAAAAAGTGGCAGAGACATGATTTGAACCTATATCCTCAGACACCAAATTCAGTGCCTTTTCCTTATTGCATCTCACTCTATGATTACACAGTTGGAGTTGAAATGGACCTTAAATATCCTTTTATCAAACAACCTCCTTAAATATATGGCCTACTGAAACTTGAAAGGTTAAATGAGTTGTCCAAAGTCATATAGATAGTAAGAACTAGTAATATTTATGCAGTCCTTTAAGGTTTTCAATGTGCTTTTCATATGTTCTCTATGGATCTTCACAATAGTCATGCAAGGTAGGTGCTGGCATCATCTTTATTTTGCAGATTAAGGAGTCTAAGGCAGACAGAACATATGTAAATGGTCCAGAGTCATCCCAGTAGCAAAAGTTTGATTCTGAATTTGAACTCAGGTATTCTTGAGTCCAGAACTGGCATTCTAACCATTGTACCACTCAGCTACCTCATAGAAAGTGATAGAGCTGGAGTTTGAATCCAACTCCAGTCTCCTTTCCACTAAACCATGTTGGTGTGCACTATTACAGCCCTTTGTAAACACACCAAGTGTTTCTAGGTCTATTTTCAATGAATATCTTTTAACCTAAGACAAGTCTGCTCATTCTGGCCCTTAAGATATAAGGAAGGAGAATGGTGATTTTTGTCAAAGACTGAATGGAATTCTCTCTCATTGTGGGTTTTTAAAGAAAAGTGGTCCACTGGCAAGATGATTCAGTTTTTTTCTTAAAACTCTTCACACTAAATATTTTTAAAAATATCCCAAATACATAATCTCTTTCCTAAATGTCACTGGTGAATCTTATCTCTGCAGGAGATGCTAACAAGCTGTCCAATATGCTACCCTCCTGCTGCATAAATACCACAATAATTTGAAACTAACTCTATATTAACTTGACACAGGGAACATTCCTTGTGCTTCTATTTCCAGACATTTAATTTAGCAGAAGAAACCATTGTCAGGGAAGGAAGGCAGGTACACAGGTTTATGATGTGAGCTTGCACTTTCGAATACAGGAAAATGACAACAATTATTTTTATGTTACCAGCCTGTTAACGGTCTTCTGATACTTGATCTTGAACAAATCATTTCTTTCAGTTGGAAAGCATTATTAGCAAGATGAAAAAGTATTTCCATAGGCTTGATTTTTACTTGTGCTTCAAGAATTGATCCAGTTTTCAGGAAAGAAAAAATATTCACTTCAATCGTCAATTTCACACTGTAGAAATTCTTGGTATTGATTTTTTTAAAAAAAGAATGTGATAAGAATTAATGTTCCTTTCCTTTTTTTTTTGGAAAATGAATATCTTTTGCCTTTTTACCAATGCTACTTTGCTCACAGAGTTGGAAGGAAGCTTTGATATGATCTACTTTTACTCTTCACCAAGGTGTGTGTGTGTGTGTGTGTGTGTGTGTGTGAGTGTGAGTGAGTGTGAAAGAGAGACAGAGACAGGGGCAAAAAGGCAGAAACAGAAAGACAGAGACAATAAAATAAAGACTGCGGCACAGAGAAGACAGAGATGAGGCAGAAAAAAGCAGAGAGAGACACAGAGAAAGCAGGAAAACATCTGAGTAGTAAGTTGGCTAGAATCCAGGGACTTAAGGAAAGAAGGAGAAGATATGTAAGAAGTCAATCAATAAGCATTTATTAAGTTCTATTAAGTACTTATTATGTACCAGGCACTGTCTCTAATGCTAGGGATACAAAAAAAGACAACAATCAGAGTCCCTGCTCTAAAGGAGTATAAATGCCTAGGTAGGTACAAGATACATACAATATTGATGAAGGAAAAAAAGAAAGGTGAAACGTTGGTAGTTGTAGAACTAAAAGGGAAAAAAGATGGACCAGGGAAGGAGAACTACCCAAGGTTAGGTTGAGCCTTGAAGGGAACCAGTAATAATAGCTAGCCTATACATAGTACTTTAAGGTTTATAGACTTATTTTCATGTGTTTTATCATTCGATCCTTGCAACAATCCTGTGAAGCAGATACCTATTATCATCCCCATTTTACAGATGAGCATTCCAGGCATAGAGGGCAGTCAGGGCAAAGGCATGGAGCTGGGAGATGGAGCCTGTGTAAGGATTGGCAAATTGGCCATGCAGCTTGCCTTGTAGGGTACGTGGAAGGGGAGCAAAGTGGAAGGGAGTTGAAAATGTATGAAATGACAAAGTTGTAAAGAATTTTAAGTACCAAACAGATTTTATTTTATCCTAGATGTCACAGATTGTCACTGAGCAGAGAAGTATCAAAATCAGACCTGCTGTTGAGAAACAAAACAAAACAAAGCAAAACATTATGACAGCTGTGTAGAGAAGGGATGTGTTGGGAAAGAGAGACTTGAGTCAATGACACCAACCAGGAGGCCTTTGTGGTAATCCATGCAAAAGACTGGGGGTGGGGAGTGGGGTGCTGATTTAGGGTGGTGGCTTATGAATGGAGAGATGTTAAGGTAGAAATGACAAGATTTGCTAATAGACTTGATATATGGAATGAATGAGAGCAACTAGGTGGCACCATAATGCAGAGAGGGCTGTGCCTGAAGTCAGGAAGACATCTTCCTGAGTTCAAATATGGCCTCAGACACTTATTAACTGTGTGACCCTGGGCAAGTCACTTCATCCTGTTTGCTTCAGTTTCCTCATCTGTAAAAAGGAAATGGCAAACTGTACCAGTATCTTTGCCATGAAAACCCCAAATGGGATCATGAAGAGTCCAAAAAAAATTGAAAAACGACCGAAACATGGAATGAATGAAAGAGAGGAATCAAGGATGTGGGCCTGAGAAGATATGGGTGACTAGGAGGATGGTGGTACCCTTGACAGTTATAGAGAATCTTAGAAGATGGAAGGCTTTTGGGGAAAAGACAATGAAAAAGACAGTATTTTGGATATGTCGAGTTTGAGATGACTATGGGACAACCAGTTCAAGATGTGTAAGAGGCATTTGGAGATGCATGTCTGCAGCTACTCAGAGAGAAGGCTAGATGTGTAGATCTGAGAGTCACTTGCGTAAAGATGATAACTGAGCCTATAGCAGCTGATGGGGTCATTGAGTGAGACAAGACAGAGTGAAAAGTAAAAGGAACTAATAACAGAGCCCTGGGGAATTCTCAGTTAAAGGATGTGACATGAATTAAAAAAAGGTGGAGAGACTATGCAAAAATTATTCATGCCAAGAATATTCATGCTCCTACTTCTAGGGTCTCCCATAGATATAATTAAAGGATCATGGTTTGAAATGGAGCAAGAGGTGGTGAAGGGGAAGAAACAAACATTTATTAAGTACCTACTATGCATCAGACATTGTGCTAAGCACTTTATAAATGATCTTATTTGAGGGGAAAGAGAAGACCAACTATCCTCCCTTCTGAACTAGACTTCACATAACCCCCTAAAGCAGCTAACATAAGGGCCACCTTTAGGTCTAAAATGCTTCATGACTAAAGAATAGCACACACCCCACTCCCCCCCCCAGAAATCTTTTAATTGGAGATTGAGCCTTGTATTCTATAATAAAAGTTACAAAGGTTTTTAGATGTTGGAGGGTAAAAATTAATATGAATCCAGTCACAAGTACAAACAACATGTCAGATGCTTTTCTCTTGGATAGGACAGGACACAGAGGAAGTTACAGAAGAAAGAGGAACCAGAAGCAGAGGTTAAAGACCCAAAGACAAACTTTGTAGAATCGCTATTTTGTGCATAGGTTTGTTTTCATCTCTGTTTTCATCTCATTGCTGCCTCATCTCTGCATCATCTCTGCATTCGAAGTGTCTCATGCCCTGCTGGGCTGCTTATGAGCATAGTTCAGCAGATATATGATCAAAAGCACAAAACCAATTTTATTTTACAACTATACTGCATCAGTACAGCCATTTCCTTCCCAAATGGAAGAAAGTAGCTAATATTAAGACTCATGGTAACCTTTAAAACAAAATGAAATTATATGAGGAAATCTCATTAAGGTAAGTGAGGAAAAATGTTAAGAATGTTATCCTCTTTAGACTTTGTGCATAATCATCCTCAAAAGACAGGATTTCACAGGGGATAAAATGCTAGATTTGGAATTAGGAAAGCCTGGGTTCAAATTTAGCTGAGACCAATCATGCAATCTCTGAGACTCAGTTTCCACATTTGTAAAACAGAGATTGCAATAGCTCCTACTTCACAGGGATGTTGTGAGGCTAAATGCTTTGTGACCCTTCAGATGTTACATAATTGTGAGTTAGAATTATGAAGAAAGTTGTGATGCCACCTTTTAATCTAGGAAGCCCGAAGTAGAATTCAGGTAAATCTCTCGCCTGGGATCTCCCAAAATGTCTGTGACAGGGTCCCTGTTATATTCACTCTACAAATTTTCTACCCCCCTCCTCCTCCCTCTTGGAGTGCTTTTTGCATGAAACTTCACAGTTTATTTAATTATTTTAACTGGGTTGCTTAGTTTTGTGATCTCTCAACTGGACACAGAGGTGTGTATCACTGACCTCCTTTGATGCTCAATGCTCAGTCAGCATCAACAACTGAGAATTAGGTATCCTATGTCCTTGTCCTATTTTTGCCACTGACTGGTGTGATCTTGGACAAATCCTTTTTTTTTCTGGGACCTGTTTCTTTCTCCTGTACTGGGAGATGTCTTTTCACCTAACTCTCCATTGGGAAAAGGTGGTAGGGGAGTTAGTGACTCCAATCCCCAGATCTTTGATCATGCCTTAGGGAGGCTCTCTGCAAAGCAAGCCCTCCTTTTGACACTCAAAGACCTACCCTGAAAAGAGCTATTTCTAATCTCGGGAAATCCAGGGCAGGAAGAGGAGAGATATATGAGGGCTCAAAATAACACAAAGGCCATCTATGCAATGCTGCTGCTCTAGGGTATATATAGATACAAAAAGGTGGGCTTATTTTTTTTCCTCTTTGAGGAATGTGGCCGAATCGTAAAACTAAAAAAGAAACCAAAAATTATGAAAAAAAAGAAAGAAAGAAAGCTCATCAGCTTTTGCATGACCTTAACTGTCATTGTCAAGGGCAACCCTGAGTGAGTCTCACTGCTGAGTAGCACATGATACTAGTCGGTGCTGGCAAGTAATCTTTAAAGTGATTTCTGGCTGCTCTGAAAAAAAAAACAAACTTCAAAAGATACCGTAGGAGCTTAATTTTATCAGTCTTGCTAAGACAGCTGAGGCCTTTTATGCTTACTTTCATTCTTCAACAGGCACTCTAGCCCCTGTCTTGATAGGGAAGTGGCTCAATATGTCAACTTTCTGGGCACTTTGCTATCTGAACCTTGTTCCTGGACCCAGAATGTGATTTATAGGAAGGAGTCAGCTGAAAAATGACTCTCTTCTTACAGGGCAGTGAGTCAGATTATAGCATGATTTCCATTTTATCACTTTTGATTTTATCTGTATCTTAACTGTATGGTCTGATGTTTACTTAGATGAATAGAAAACTTACACTTTCTGAGACTTTTGCATCTGATTCTAGTCCCTGAAAACCCCACTGAAAAATACGAAATTTCTTTCTTGCTTTCTTTCTCTCATCAGCTTCTATGTGCTTTCCTTTAGATTTGGAAAATGACCATGGTCAGCAGACTGTTTTATGTAGTCAGTTTTGTCTTTATATTTGACTTTGATGAACTGACAGGTCCAGTCCCCAGACATAGGTAATACTGACCATTTCTTTTCCTTTCGGAGTTCAGTGTGCATTCAGGCTTCTTAACATTGTTCTGTGTCCACAAACCCCTTTAGTGACAATCTGGTGAGACCTATAGAGTCCTCAGAATTGTGTTTTTCAACTCATAAAATAAAATGAATAGAACTACAAAGGAAACCAGTTATACTGAAATACAAAATAATATTACACCCCCCCCCCCAGTTCATGGATCCTAAGATGGTACATTATTTCCTCCATACACTCTACATTCCACCTAAACTTTTAAGGTGAGAGAGAATAACTGTGGGTAATTGAGATGATGACTGTGAAGACATTTTCGAGAATATAAAGCCCTATTAAAGTAGTAATATAAAAATAGTAGGTAACTTGCTGCATAGAAATATGAACCTAGTGCCTTCAGTTCTTCAAAGCTCAGCTCAAACATCAGCAAATATGTGAGACCTTTCCTAATTCTCCCAGATGGCAGTGACCCAACAGAATTATCCTGAATCAATCAATCGATGGACCTATCCATTATCTTTATTGTCTATTTGCCTATCTATTCAATTATATCCCATCTATTTGCTGTCTATATTTTTATTTCTACTTCCCTTCCCTTGTCTCTTTTTCTCTTTCATTGTCTGCCTGTTTTTATATATCCTTGATTTCCTAGTTTGTTCCCCTCTGCCCTCCCCTACCTAGAGAACCGTCTCTTATGACAAAGAAAACTTGTATCATTTTATATAAAATGTTTTATGTATTGTCTTCTCCCATAGAATGTAAGCTCTGTGAGTGCCAGGACCATTTTATTTTTGTCTAGCAGATCATTTGCAACATCCTGGGGTGTTAATGAACAACTATAGATTGATATAAATTTGTCCTAGCACCGTACAACATAATTACCTTAACTGGATTAGCTTGGGTTAAGATTAGATTTACAACAGAATAGGGCTGATTAGAATATGCCATGAGTGATATTAAACAATCTTTAGGCAAACAATTATGATTATATAACTTTTTATATTTCTCCATATCTAAAAAATAATGTATTACTTAAAATAATAAGCAGGAATGCCCCCAATGTATTATTTTCCAGTTGCATTCTTGCTTAGAAGGCTACCTGAAAACTAACTTTGTGATAACTCACAAAGCATCATAGAATCGTATTTCAATAACCATTCCACCAAATTAGATATTTCACCTGACATCCTGCATACATGCTTCTTAAATGCTGTAATGATATAATTGTCACCCAATCATATACTGCTGGCTCTTAGTATGGCATGGTTTGTTTCTAGATGAATAATAATTTGTGATTTGAATTAGAGTTTCTGTGAGTTCACCCGGAAATGAATTTAAATCAAATTTATGAAATGTTACATAACAGACTTTAAAGTAATAATTCAAAATGATTGGAAAAACACCACAAATTTTCTTAAATGCTTTCAGAACACCATATTTACTAGGACTATATACAAACTATGAGAAGATGTGTATTTGAAAGGAATAGCAAGTTGTGCATAGTAGATTTGCAGTTTTATATACAATCATTTTTTTTTGCTGTACTATGTTATAGAAATGCTTGTTTTATTCCATAAATTCAAAATGAAATAAAAAAGAAAGAAAAAGATAAAATGGGAGCTAAGAAAAATAATAAACAAACTTTGGGCCCCCTTCTTGGAGATCTTTAACAAAAAATTTGCCAGTGTGTGTTAGATGTTCAGGAAAGCCATACAAAATTAATGTGAGAAGAGAAAGGAAGAGGTCCTGTACCTGTATCTTTTCACTGGTCTTACAAATGACCTCCCTAAAGGTCTATTTGACAATGATACAAGATTTGGACCTTTGTCTAGGTTAACAGTAAATGATGAGTTTACAGTTATATGGAAGAAGAGATAAGCAAATGGAATTTGGCTTACCAATATGTGTGTCTCATCATTTGTTTGATTTAATGCAAAGTAGAAATTATTACTTAAAAAGACTTTTCATAATATCCACGAAAAATCAACAATAAGAATTTTATAGTATATTGAGTAGATATTTGCGATGCTTTCCTTATCTCCTATGTCAATATGGAATAAATGAACTTTTGGGATAACTCTACATTTTGAAAAGCCATAGCCTATCATTAAAAATCATTTCAGATTAATTTGTTCCAGCATCCAGATGTGATCACTAAAAGATGACTTTGATTTTAATAGTCCCTTGTTAATTTAATTCTGTTAGGTTATAAATTAATTATTAATGATTTTATAATTATTAATAATTAATATGTAGGAACACAATTTATATAGCACATGAAGGTCTGTAAAACACTTTACAAATTCATCTCATTTCATCCTTATAAGAACCCTGGGAATTTTTATTATCCCAATTTTACAGATGAGGAAACTGAGGAAGGCAGTGGGTAAGTGACTTCCCCAGGATTTCACAGGTAATAAGTGTCTGAGACTACATTTGAACACAGGTCTTCCTGACTGCAGGTCCAGTACTCTATTCACTGCCCCACCTAGTTGCCCTTTTTTTAAATATTTAAACTATTTTGTCCTTGTGGAGGATGTGTGTGTGTGTGTGTGTGTGCATGTTTATGATATGTATAGATGGTTTTGTCTAGCAACCTTTCTATTGCCAAATTATAAAATAATCATGGCAAAATTTACTCAGTAAAATATACATTTTATTGAAGAAATAATGTGTTCTAAGTTATTGTTAGATGATGGCATATTTATTCTTCCCCCAAAAACAAATATTAAGAAGTAGAGTCATTTAAAACTTGCAGCAGATTAGGTTTCAAATATAAATCCCAACTCAATTACAGTACAAGCCTATGGATTCATGTCTGTTTTACAATCCAGTTAAACTATTGTTTTTGGCTATAACTGGACTATGAGCTCATTTTTATGCAATCTTAACTTTTAGTGTGTGACATTTTTAAAAAATTTTATTTGTAGAAGAAAGTATATGAGGAAATTGTATTTGGTTAAGAAGTTTAATGAATTCCAATATAAGTACTGGCATCTTGAAAGCATAGCTTTTGTTGTTCAGCTATTTTAGACAGTCCACTGGAGAAGGAAATAGCAAACCATTACAGCAACCTTAGGAGGTAGGTGCTATTATCTCCATTTTACATCTGAGGAAAGTGAAGTAGACAGAGATTAAGTGACTTGCCCAGGGTCATACAGCTAGCAAATATCTGAGGCCAGATTTGAACTGAAATCTTCCCGACTCCAGACCCAGTGCTCTATCGACTTTACCATCTTGCTACCTCTATAATTATTATATCATAGATGGTCACAAAACCATGATGAGAAATCAAGACTTTCTGGTTCTCAGTCTGGTGCACATTCTATTATGCTATCCTGAGTTCCTGGCTTAAATTCTAATCCTTCTAGGGAATTATAAGTCTTTTTTCATAATATATACTTATGTATATGTATAGATAACTAAAAACAAGCAACAACCTTAAGAGTACAAATCTTGGGTCAGCTAGGTGGTGCAGTAAACAGAGCATTGGCCCTGGAGTAAGGAGGACATGAGTTCAAATCTGACCCTAGACACTTAACACTAGCCATGTGACCTTGGGCTAGTCACTTAACCCCAATTGCCCTGTCTTTCCCCCTCCAAAAAGCAAAAAAGAAGAGTGCAAATTTATTGGGGGTGGACATCTATGTATTTTGAATTTTACATAGTATCTCAAGTGAGGAGTTACCGCTGATGAGAATATCTTTAATTTTGCACCATGTTTTGGTACTTTGGTATATGGTACCTCAAGGAGGCAGTGGAACCTTTCATTGTGTATCCAATACACAGATGCTAATGTAGCCATCTCAAATTCACCTTATCCAAAACTGAACTCATCATCTTTCCCTTGAAACCCTCCCCTCTTCCTAACTTTCCCATTGCTGTTACCACCAATTTCCTGGTCACTCAGGTTCACAGCCTGAATATCATCTTAGTCTCACCATTCTCTCTTACCATTCCCTTCCTCCATCCATTCAGTTGCCAAGTCCTACCTTTTATGCTATCTGTATGACCTTGGGCAAGTCACTTAATCTCAGTTAAACTTTACCTCAGTTTTCTCAATTGTAAAATGGAGGTAATAACAGCACCTACCTCCCAAGGTTACTGTAATGGTTTGTCCTTTCCTTTTCCTGTGGATGAGGCAAACAGAGGCTAAGTGTCTAATGACTAGTGCTCTTAATTTTAGTGTCTTCCCTCTGTTATTTCCAATTCATCACGTATCTAGCTTGTTTGTACATAGTTACTGGCATTTTGTCCCCTCCATTAGACTGTGAGATCCCTGATTTTTTTAAATAACATTTTCCCCTTTCTTTTTATTCCCAGAAATATAGGCTTGTTGATGTTATTTGACTAGTGTAGATTTGAGTAATGTAGAAATCTAGAATCTGAAGCCCAGTCCTAGGTCTTTCCTCAATTGTGTCCTGAGAATCTTAAGCAGCTTTGGAGATCCATAGACCTATAGAATACAATCTCCTAGAGGGAAGGTACTGTATTTTCTTTTGTCTTTGTATCACAGTGACTCAAACATAACAGAATCTTAATAAAGACTCATTGTGACAGATTGGATTAGATGAGAATAGAACTAATTTGGGCAATGGCTTGTAACTGAAGTATTTATTTTGATTCCAATCCATCCCTAAGGGTTTTTAAGTTGTTGTGAAGTCATTTTTTTCAGGTTTATCCAACTCTCTATAACTCCCTTTTGGATTTTCTTGGCAAAGATACTACTAAAGTGGTTTCTTCTGTCTCTTGTACATTTTACAGATGAAGTACTGAGACAAACTGGGTTAAGTGACTTGCCCAGGGTCACATGACTAGTAGGTTTCTGAGGCTGGATTTGAATTCATGAAGATGAGTCTTCCTTTATCCAAGCCTAGTGTTCTATCTACTATAACACCTAGTTGCTCTCCCTAAGGGTTTGCCCTGAGGCAACTCCCAAAAGGGTATGGATTGAATTTAGCCTACCAGGATGAGTCCAGAATAACCTGAAACTATTAGGGTTCTAAAAGAATTCTTGTATCTTCTTTTGTGTTCTCTGGACTGAAAAGAAATGTAAAGCCTGGAAAGATACCTCAAAAGCTACCCTGGAATCCTTGATGTCCAGTTGTTCTTGCATACAGAAGCATGTAACACCTGGTGCTGATTCACTCTCTGGCCTGTGCAAGCTTCAAAGTTATTATTAATCTATTTTAAAAAGTATATTTCGACGTGATTAAGCTGCCTGATGGTTAAGCACTTAGTGGAAAATGATCACACCATATATGAAACCTCTTGAATGTTTATTTTGTTTGTTTTGTCAAGAACCTAAGTGTTTCAGCTGGTGTTAGCCTACTGGGATGGAATTCAGAATGTATTTGTCTAAGGAAAGTATATTTGGTTTAAGAACAGTTAAAACTTTCTACAGACTACCAAAAAGTCATTTTCCTACTAAGAAGGTGCCAAATGAAAACTACCTATGTGGAGTATCATTAGAAGTATATCTTGTGTTAGTTATTACTTATTTGATCTTTTTTTTTAAATGGGGAGGGGAAAATAAGTTAATATGGTGGCTAGACATTCCTAAGTATAGCCATAAAATGAACTTCCATGCCTAATAAAAGGACATAAATTTAAGAAACCCATCAACCAATACAGTGTAATTATTTGGCAATCTGGTAGGGAAAAAAGGAGGGGAAAGATGCCATGTTATTTCTTCCCTTTTCTTAAATACTTTTTAAAATTAAAGACTGGAAAATTACAACGTTGATGCTTTCTTTTTGGACAGTTTTCACCCTCTCCCTTTATCCATCCTGTCTCCCAGCCTTACAAGTTTCCATACCCCAGATCTCTTCATGGCACAGTTCCCTTTAATAACAAATTGGCATTTTTGCTCTTTTGGGTATATATTTATGGCACCTACATCAGTAAGAGTCCAGAATTTAGCATCTGTTTATCATTTGAAATGTGTACATTTTTCTAACATGTAGTAGGACTGACTACTATGAATAAACATGAGATGTGTCACCTCAGTCTTCTGGGCCTTGGCCTTCTCACCTGTAAAAGGAGAAGATCTTCTAAGGAATCAGAGATCTAGAGCTGGAATGGTCATCTGAAACCATCTAATCCACACCCTACCCCATTCACCATTCATCTTACAGGCAAAGAAACAGAAGGTCCTATAGATTTTATGACTTGCCTGAAGTACTAAGCATCACAGATGGAATTTGAAACCACATGTTGCTTTTCTTTGTTTTTTTTTTTTTGAAGAGAACCAATGACATTACAGGGTAATGTTTTTTTTTTCCTTTTTGGAAGGCAATTGTGTTAAGTATCTGAGGCAGGATTTAAACTCAGGTCCTCCTGTCCCAGGGCTGGTGCTCCATTCACTGCACCACCTATCTGCCCCAACAGGATAATGTTTTGATTCCTGTGTGAACTGGATTTAAGTGAGGCAGAGTTGCACAATATCATCAGTCTCACTCTCTCTTCCAGAGTCATGGAAGTCCAATGACCAGAGAAAAGTCAAGATGACTGGCAGTGACCCAAGATATAGTGGATGACCTTGGCACTTTTGATGTCTCATAAAGCTCTGTAAAGCCAATCAGCAGCAGATTCCTGAGAGAATGCTACTGTAAACAGCCTTTAAGATTCGGATTACACAGTATTAGTGAACACTCTGCTTATTCCATTACGAAATCAGATTCAGTACAATGTTCACAGTTTCAACAGTTCACAATATTATATACAATCTT
>CM053595.1:254926228-254957547 GCA_028646575.1 Pseudocheirus occidentalis | reverse complement strand
GAAATCAAGGGGTGGAAAGTTTGTGTGATTTGCTAAGAACTTTATTTGGAAACTAAAGTTAATGGTTGCCCCATGAGTGGAAGATCAGTATATTGTGAATTGTTGATTGAATCAACTCCCTCTTAGGGAAACTAGGTGATTCCTTTTGTTAATTGATTGATTGAATCTTTAAATGTGATTCTTTTCTTGTTCCTTGCTACTTTCTGTAATAAGATACAATATTGAGACTTTCCTTGTTCTAAATATTGTATATAATATTGTGAGTTGTTGATACTGTGAATATTGTACTGAATCTTGTTTCATAATGGAATAAACAGAGTGTTCACTAATACTGTGTAATCCGTATCTTAAGAGCTGTTCACAGTAGCATTCTCTTAGGAATCTACTGTTGATTGGCTTTACAGACTCAACCACCTTCTTTCACATTTTTTATTGATTCCCTTAATGTCTTTAAGCTTTTGTTCTTCCAGATAATTTTTTATTATTTTTTCTAACTGAATAAAATTTTTTTGATAATTTGATTGGTATGATACTGAATAAATAGATTAATTTAGGTAGAATTATCATTTTTATTATATTGGTTTTGTCTACCCATGAGCAATTAATATTTTCCAGTTGTTTAGATCTGATTTTATTTGTGTAAAAAATGTTTTGTACTTATATTCATGTTGTTCCTGGATTTGTCTTCTTTAAGCCCAAATATATTTGGAATGCCATATGAATCCAAGAGTTAACTGGGTTGTATAAAACCAGTTTCATATAAACTGGTAATCTTTACCAAGGATATGCCCATTGCATGACTGGACATGGGTCTGTCTGTCTGTCTGTCTGTCTGTCTGTCTCCCTCTCTCTCTCTCTCTCTCTCTCTCTCTCTCTCTCTCTCTCTCTCTCTCTCCCCCCCCCCCCCCGCTTTGCTTCAAATGTTATGCTTTGGAAAATATGCCATTGTTTCTCTATATTCTTTCATTTTCAATTCATGCTTGTACTTGAGGCCATTCTTGGGGAAGCTGATTTGTTACATCATACTGAATGTTTAGATCCATCTTCTTTAAATGAATGGCCAGTGAATAGACCAAATTCATTTTAAATGTTAATTGCAATTTTTGTAAGATATAGAGTATGGCTTATACAGCATAGCAATGACTTGTTTTCTGAAGAGAAAATATTTTACTGAGTTATCTCTATGATGCCCTTTTGTTATGTGTTCAGAGAAGCATTGCCTTCTGTTTTCATTTCCTACAAATAGAACTCAAGTTTCAAGGTTATCCTCAAACTTCCATGTTTTTATTTACACTTGGGGAACACTCATGAGCTTCTGCTTAAGAGGACAGCCTAGAACCAAGTAACCATCCATGTTTTGATGATTCTAGAAAAGTCACTACATCTCAGTTTCTTCCTTTATAGAATAATGCTAATCATTACCTACCTTACGGTTATTGTGAAGAACTCTTTGAACCTAAAAGTATTCTAAGAATATAAGCTGTTATTATTACTCAGTGATAGCCATTCCCCACAGACCACCCTCCCCCAGCATTACCCTTCTACAACCAGCCTATTATCTACAGCTTTTTTCTCTTTCTTTTTTCCTAACACTCTCATGGTTCCTGGGAAAGCTGTCTTACCCTTCCCCTCATCCAACTCCACCCACACCAGAAATCTCAAGCAAACATTCCACTTAATCTTTCCATCACCACCACCACAAATGCACACCAAAAAGAAAAACAGGCACTGTTTCTTACATGTCTTATACCCATTTTACTTTTTTTAATTAAATTTTATTTCTTCAGTTACAAGTATTTATTTTCTCTCCCTCCCACTTCCCACACAAACACACACTGGGACAAAAAAAGAAAAGAAAGAGAAGAAAATTTTAAAAGGAAAAAATCCTTTTAACAAGTATCTCTTTTTCTCTCTTTCCAATTAACCACTACGTTTGTGTGTTGCAAGGAGGGAGAAAAAAGGGAATTTTTTTTCTTTAACAAATTCCTCCCTTCTTTTTTCTTTTTTGAAACAGAAACTACTTCTATCTAACAAAGGTTCTTTTCAACATCTGTCTTCAGCACATCAGAATTTCCAATTGGTTAAATTAATGGATCTTCAAACTACTTGCCACCTACTGCAAAGGAAAAAGGAAAGACAGATCCCTGGCTGGAGCTTACCCCTCCTTCTAGCCAAATGTCTCCACCCTTCTTCTTCCTTACACTTCCATCTCCCTCTCCCTCCTCTTGATGTAGGGGCTTTAGGCCTGTCAGTACAACTGTAGCTGGCAGTGATCCCTCATAACCACCACTAGGTACATGAGATTTGATCATTTACTCTGTCCCTCTTGGCCATGCTTTTTCTCACTTCTAGTTGGTTCTGAAGTGTGAAAATTTAAAACTGGCCACACTTGTAACATTTTCCACATTTCCAGAGGAATACATAAAGCTTTGGGAAAAATCATAACAATGTAAATCGGAGCTAATACTCCTTGGACGTGATCCTTTGGTCCAATATTCCCAGATTCGGTGTCCATGCCAGAGCGATTCATATATTTTCTATTAGCACAAAATTGTCTTTGAAGGTTTGACACACCAGGTAGAATAGCAGCTGTATAATTAAGACAGAAGTTTTGGGCAGTTTTTTAATTGAAATTTTGTTTCCCTTATAATGTGTGAGGTGCTAAAGCCAGTTCAAACAAGATCATGAGAGGTGATTGTTAAATTTTCAGCGTGAGCATTTATATTTTGGAAATCCGCAAATGCCACAAATCAGGACCTGATTTATTGCTTTGTTGATTGTTTAGACTTAAGAAGTTGATAGAGAAAAGTTAATAATTCATATTAAAATTACAAGTGTATCATATGTTTTTTTTCCCAGAGAGGCAGTTGTTAAACATTTACCAGCAAATAACTTTTTAACTATGAAGCAATACAGCAAATTTTTAAACAAAGACACTGTAGTCTGTTTGTTTAAATACATCAGTATTGAACACAGTATTTATATAATATATAATTAAATTAATGTGCAATAATTATAGTATATAAATATTCTAATGTATTATATAATTGTTATATTATATATTGTGTGTATACTTATAATATATTAATATATAGTAATGAATACGTTATTCATTCAATACATTAATTTAAAAAACATCAGCTTTGGAGAGCATACAGTTGTTTTCAACCATGCAGCAGTTCCTCAGAATAGGTTTAAGGCTACATTTTTGGAACTGCTATTTAAGACTGCAGGATATTTCTCTGAATACTCTCAATGGTGATGAAAATTTTGCCTTTTGAGTGTGTTTAGTTCTAGAAAATAATCATTGTTTGGAATTCAGTCTTGTGAGAAAAGTAGGTGATTCTATATTTACTTTTCAACCAATATTTATGATGTTCTTTCTACATCGATCAATTATCCATCATTTATTGAGTGCCTACTATATGCCTAGCACTATACTAAACACTAAGGATGCAAATTTAAAAAATGAAATGGTCCCAGTCATCAAGGAACCTACATTCTATCAGAGATTACAAGTGCAGCCAGATATATACAAAATGAAAAATGGGGAGCTTTATAGGAAAGGCCCTAGCAATTTGGGGGTAGAAAGAGTGAGATGAGGAAAAGGTCCCTGTAGATGATAACATTTGAATTGAATTTTGAAGGAAACTAGGCATCCTGCAAGCCTGCAGTAAGGACACATCCCAAGCATCAAGTACAGCCTGTGCAAAGGCACAGAAAATGTCATGTGTGAAGAACAGCAAGATCAAGTTAGATAGACCACTGAGTGTGCCAATGGAACTTATGTATAACAAATGTGGAAATGCAGCCTGGAAGCAGGTAGTGAAAGGCTGAAATGCCAAAAAGACATTCAAGAAGGCACTGTGCTGAGGGATCAAGCTGGGGCATATCATTTGGAGGAAAAATGAAATGTGACAACAGACGAGACTCATTTTCTTAAGTGACTGGTTAACTGGCTCTAAAGAGAGTTCTGGAAGAGGTTGCACAATATCAGAATTGTTTAAACTGAGGGGAAGGTGGGGGATTCAGTCTAGAATTTGTGTAGCCTAAGATGGCTTTCACTTTTTTGATGCCATATCATAATGTTGGCTCATATTGAAACTTTAATCAACTAAAAAAATACAGATCTTCTTCAGATAAACTTGTCTTTCACATTTTTACTTGTAAAAGCCTTTTTCTGAACCTAGCTACAAAACTTGACATTTACTTCTATGAAGTTTCATCTTATAAAATTCATTCCAATGATTCTAGCTTGTCAGATTCTTTTTGGATCTTGATTCTTTCAACCACGGTATTTATTTATCCCTTGCCAGTTTTACGTCATCTTTGTCTTGATCCGAGTCATGGATATAAATGTCAGGCACCATAGGGTTGGGTATCTGAGCAGGGGATAGTTGAAGAAATTTCTTCTGATAAAAAGATGCCAGACCCACTGTGCTGCTGACATGTGGCCCTGGGAAAGAAGGAACTGCCACACACCAGGGAAGTGCAGAAGCAGTGGAAAGTGGATGCTGAAGACTGTGGGCACTTACAAGAGGATGGAATTCTTGGTTTCAGATCCACATCAGAGGGGAGAATGGAAGGAGGATATGAAGTTAAAGATACCATCCCCCATACTCCAGGACTAGAGGTAATTACAATAATAAGCTCCTATAAATAAATATTTTTTTAAAAAACAGGCAAAGGGAAAAAGAATCCAACCATAGAAAGTTACTATGGGAATAAAGAAGACCAGGGTTCATCTTCATAGGAGGATATTAAAGTAAAAAAAAGCCTCTCCTACCCCAAAGAATAGTGTTAAATGATCACCTGTCCAAAAAGAATTTATATAGGAGCTTTTAAAAGACCTTAAATATCAAATAAGAGAGATTTGGGGATTTTTAATAGATGCATGTATATATGTATCTGTGTGTGCATGAATATATATATATATACATACATACATATACATATACACACACATATCTACAAATACATATATACAGGAATACAAAGAGCAAAAGAACTGAAGTTGTGACTGAAAATACCCAGCAAATTAAGCATAATCTTGAATAAAAAAAAGATAATCAATGAATTGCCAGACTTTCAGTATTTTGCTGCAAAAAGACCTGAAATCAATAGTAAATTTGACAGACAAGATCCAAGAGAAATATGAGGTATACATCAAAGACTATGAGGGACTCAATAAGGACAGACTGTTTACTTTTTTATACAAGGAAATGTAAATTCTGTGTATAAGATTATTAGTAATTGGGTAGTTCAAAAGAAAGATTGGAGTAGAGCTAAGTATGATGCAATACTAAAAAAGTAAACTGTCTAGGAAAAGGTATGGATTAAAAGGAGAACTACGTGTGTGTTTGTGTGTGTGTGTGTGTGTGTGTGTGAATGTAAGGCTATAAAAGTCTTCTAAATTCGGAAAGAAATGAAAGGCTAAGGGGGAAGGGAATAGAAAAAAATAAGGGAGGGATCTGGGGGCAGTTTAAGTAATAAGATGATAAGGTAGTGGGAAGAAGTAAAGTAGAGGAGTCAAGAGGAAAAGGAAACAGGAGATATACACAAACATAAAATAATGATCAGGAGTATAATTTATTAAGGGGGAAGCAAGGGTAGTAATCATGATCTCAACATTAAAGCTAAAACAGATTTAATCAAAAGAGAAAAATATGGAAACTATAGCATTTGTCATTAGCAGTCAATATTGTTTTAAGCTATTTAAAATAACTAGACAATATAAAGTTGGAATGTTGCTGTGATATAAGAAATGATGAATTGGTAAACTTTTAAAAAAATATGGAAAGACTTGGACCTATGAAGGAAGACATTATCCATCCTCAGAGAAACAGATGACAAACAAGGATATTTAATTATTTATTAAAAGTGCAATACAACATATACAATGTTAATTTGTGGTTTTCTAAGTCAATAAGGGGGCCACAGGAATCCTTACATATGGTTTTGTGGCATATTATAGTCTTACACAGATGCATATGAATGTATATGTCTATACATGAGTATGATTATAGATTTCTAAGTATATGTGTTTATATAAGTGCATGTGTGTGTGTATATATATGAATAAGTGTGTATATATGTGCTTGTGCATATACGTATGTAGGGATATGTGTCTGTATGTGTGTGTGTGCTTAATTGTAGCCTACCTGCTGGTGGGAGACAGGTGTGAAGAAGGGGAGAAAAAAACAAGCAAAAAGTTCACAACAGAGAATAAAAGAAAATTTACAAAGAAGCAAAGAAAAGATAGACATCTTGGAACACAAGGTGTAGTATTTATCATATGGGCTTTCTTGAAATGGAAATTTATTGCTATATATTTTGAATCATCTCATGTTCTACTGTGCACATGGCAATGCTATTTTTTTCTTTTCTCATTCTGTATTTAAACTTATATACTTGTTTTTCTTTTATTATTATTTTATTTTAAATAAAACATTTTTTAAGTCTAGGTTAATTATCTTTACAGTTTTGCCCCCAAATCTGTCAAAATAGTCAGTGAAGTCCATCTGATACTATGCGGACTGTAATCATCACATGTGATTATCTAAGATGTTCACTAAACCTTTCTTAAATTATCTGGTCTAGAATTTTTCCAGAAACAAAATCAAGCTCAATGGCATAATTTACAGACTCAATTCTCTTCCTTTATTTTTCTCTTGTAATTGGAACATCTGCCCTTCTCAAATCCTTAATTATTTTTGACAGTTATTCAATAGTATTATCCCTAGTTCTTTCAGTACCTGAGGGTAGAATTCATTTGAGGGAGGTAATTTGAATTTAACAAGGGTAGTTAGATGTCCCCTTACTATTTCTTTATTAAAGTTGGGAACCAATTCCTAATTAATCTTTTTTTGTTCTGTCCTCTCCAGTCTGAAAAGCAACATGGAATAATGGATAAGGAGAGTCAGCCTTGGAGGCAAAAAGACCTGAGTTCAAGTCCCACTGTGACAAGTTCTGCCTATGTTGCCCCTGGGCAAGTTACATAAACTCTCAGTACTCTGGGCCTGTGGTGTCAAACTCAAATAAAAATGCCACTAAACCCTACTTAAGGATCCCTGTGCCTCCTTTTTGGCTTAGAAAACCACAAATTAAAATTATATATGTTGTATTGCACTTTCAATTATTTTGTTCAACATTTTCCAATTACCTTTTGATCTGATTTGACCTCCCTCAAGAGTTTTTATTCAGGGGGCTTGAGTTTGACACCTCTAAAAATTTGGCAACAGTAAAAAGTTTCTGAACACACAAAGATGAAAAATTAATTCAAAACCAAGCACATAATGAATCATAGGTATTTCTGGCAGCACCTCCCATGTTGCATCTCATAGCTTCACTATAGCCTTGGTTATGAACACACAATAATTTATCAAGTTATCAAAGCAACACAGGTTTAAAATTTGGGTTTCCTGAAAAATTGTTAAATGCATTTTGACTGGGGATTAGGACAGAATTTCCAACAATTTCTGAAATAGGTTTAAATATTTTTTATTTATGTAAAGCAGCATTCTCAACATTTGACAATTACAAAATCAAAATATCAGTCAACTCTGAAAAACATTAAAGGTAATCTGTGTCCTACAGTATCAAATATTCCACCACAATTTAGTTCTCTAGGTAAAAATAAACAAGCATATCCATCTCATTCGTATGCAAATTTGCTTTCATCTTTTACTAAATGATAAAAGTATATGTATACCAAAGAACCATTTTAAAACAAATTTCATTATGATTTATTATAAGTAAATGTTTGATTTGTATAACTATTTTACATGCCTATATACTCAGGGTTGTATAAAAAAAATTGGATGAAGAAGGGTCACAAGTAGAAAGAGTTTAAGAAGTCTTGCTTTAGATAACTATCTAAATTCATGCATTGCAACAGAGATCCTTACCCAAATAATACTCAGAGGCTTCTCAAGGTAGGAAGCAGAAAAGAATGGTTTATTACAATCTCGAGAAAGGGTCTCCCTTTTGACAAATGGTCAGGGAGGAGAAGCAGTTTACAAAAGGAAATGGTGAAGTTATAAAGCCCTAATGTGGAATACTCCCCCAACCCCCTTCTGTCCCTTTTCTTCCACTATCTAGAAGTCAGGTGCACAACATATCTGTGGCAATCTACCTCAAGTACCCGAACAAGGAAACAGTAGCCCGCCCAATGTACATTTTGAGAAAGCACTTCTGTGCTTATTTGGCATGTCTTATGCTGAGGTGTCACTGAGGAGAGGGGTGACTCCCTACTGCTCTGAGTTTTGAGACCTTGTAAATCATATGATTTCTGGGTAAAGGGGAACATGGGCCTGTTTCCCATGAAAAAGCCTTACTAGATTTTAGAGTATAGTCTGAGAAGTTTTCACCTCTTTCATTCACTTTCATATTGTCTTTTCCTAACCTCTTCCACCTGAACTCATTCTGGGTTTTAGCTCTTCTGATAGTGTCACTATTCTCCACTTTGTATTAATTTCTTCTTCCTTCCCTAGCTTCTACCTTCTAGGAATTGCTTCTCTTCATCTAGGTTGATGAATTAGCCCTCTACATTTGCGTTAGTCTCTTCAGACAACTCTTATTTCTTCCTCAGCAAAATTGCGTTCCTTTGTCTTTAGAATTTCATTTGTGAGAGTCTATTGTGCTGCCTTATCCTGACTTCCTTGTAGAATTTTAAAGTTTGAAATCAGCTTTACAAAAATCAGGACTTCATGTCAGACTATGTTCAGCTTTTGTTCTTTATCACTAACTCTAAAGAACAGTGGGCATGGGATGGCTAGGTGGCACAGTGAATAGAGCACTGGTCCTGGAGTCAGGAGGACCTGAGTTGAAATACAGCTTCAGACACTTAACACATACTAGCTGTGTTACCTTGGGTAAGTCACTTAACCCCAATGTCCTACATTCCCCCCTCCAAAAAGCAAAAACAAAAAGCAAACAAAAATAAATAAAATAGAGTGGTCACTTCTCCATAAAGTCGCCATGATTAAACTTGTTCTAGAAACAAGTTTAATTTGTTTTCTTGTTTGTTTTCTATATCACTGAGACAGATACAGAACAGATTTTTTTTCTTTATAGTTCTACAGACCAAACTGTAACTAAGGTAAGCCAAGAATTCATTAGTGGCCCCACTTTGGGCAGAAAGAGAGCTCCAGTAGATGTTTACATAATCCAAGACCTCCTTCACTACTGTCCTACATGTTGCCTTTGGATCATGTTCATTATTTATTTCCCATATCATCCATTTTTCTATCCAGATGGTTTGTGGTACCTTCCAATGACAAAAGGACTCTCCCTCCATTTATCTTCACCAAATGTTCTCCTTCATGTTTCATAACCCACTAGGTGTTTTATTTTATGTTCTCACATGAATACTTCTAATTTGGATACAGTGCTATCCCCACCCCATGCCCTTTTACCTATCTTGTTTCCTTTGAAAAAGGTGTACTCATCCTGAGCCATGTTCCATTCCTGAGTTCCATTCCACCAAATCTTTGTAATACCTTTGAAGCCAAATTTTCATACTTGTACTTAGATCTCTAATTTAAAAAGCAACTCAGAAAAAATAAAGTACAAACAAAACATAAAACTATCTTCCAGGATATCCTTTCAAATGGTAAAATCTGCAAATACTTTCCTGGACCAATAATTAGGTATTTTATTTCTGGAATAGAGAGTACACTTAAACCTGAAAAACAAAGTGGATGAAAAATAAACCTTGCTCAGATCGTGGAATGTAATCAGATGAGTTGTCCAATGATTTAATTCATCGATTCATCTTTCTAGGACAGATGTTGAAGATGGCCTGTGAGATAGGATCATATTTGAATAGAGGGAGAAAATCGACTATATTACATTTGGAAAACTGTGCCGACTTTGAGCTCAAGCTACCAATAAAATTTCAGATCTCCTAAATAGCTGTGAATTGTGGAATAGTGAAGTTTCAAAAGAATCAAAATTAAAAATGACTAAAAGAGCAAAGGAAAAATGCATGATGTTTATAAGTAGTCTAAATCATTTATCCATCAAAACACCAAAGTGTCTGTTCTGGGACTTTGGAATAGCTGGATTCAATCTGTTCTCATTTCTCCTAATACCTAGAAGACTGTCTTCCCTTTATGACCTCTACTATACTTCCCACCCCTCAATTTTTTAAATTTGTGAATATTTTCTCAAGAAGATGTTTTAAATATGTTTAGAAGTTTGTGTGAATGTGATATCATCACTTGAGTTCATTACTGTGACCTCCTACCCCTTAAAGAGGTGAATAAAGTACATCCTAGGATAGCAACACTTTGGAAAAGCTTACATAGCAAATCTTTCAAATGAGCAGCCTGTGCATATAAAAGTCCCTTAGAAGACAGTTACAACAAGCTATATTCAAGGTCAATGCAGGGCAATCTGCATAACATTGCTATCAAAACATACAGGCTGTATTGTTCTAATCAAGTTGACAATAATTAAAAATAGATTTTCTTGTGGGCCAAAGAAGAATGTTAATGTACTAAGAAAATAATGTTCTTTCCTTGCTCTCATTTTACCTTAGAAATTGCATGCTTATGGAAGATTCTAACTTACAGAAGGGGAAAGAGATGCATTTGAATCTAAGAAATGTTAGGGCGAGACTTTATTACTGCATTTCTAACTTTAGTGGTATCACTTGGTGCCAAAACAATGTTCCCTTCATAGTACATACCATCAAAGCCCGCATTAGTTTCCAGAGGCCCACAGAAGAGTGGAAATTCAAAGGAGTTTTTTACAAAAGGTCATCATGGAAAAGAGAAACATTTTGGACTAAATTGCTATGAAAAAAAAATATTGCATTATGTGAAAACTTCTGTTTGACAGATTCTGGCTGAGAAATTACAAGGTATATATGCTATTTCTTAAGTACTCACTTTCTTCAAATTAGCTGTTGGCTCACGCACTCCCTTAAAAATTCCATTGCTTTGAGGTCTGCTTTCTGAACAGACTGAAAAATAGTCTAAATTTGACACTACCTTAAAGAATGCCCATCACAGCTGCCTACTCATTTAATGGAAAAATTTGAGACAACTTTTTTTTTTACTTTTTTTTGCAGAAGCAGAAGGGTGAGAGGATAAGATTGGGAAAAGAAGAGTCTGGGAGCTTGAGAAATATCTCAACACTCTTTTACAAAATCACAGTGATCCTGTATCAGCAAAATGACACATATGTGTGTCATAGAGTGCTGTTATAACAACAACAATAACAACACTTTAAAGTTTGTAAAGCACTTCACAAATGTTATGGCATTTCACCCACCAAACAGCCCTGGGAGGTATGTCAGTCTATCAATAAACATTTTTTAAGTGTCTACTATGTGTCAGACACTGTTCTAAGCTCTAGGGATACCAAAAAAAGGGTAAAAGACAATCCCAGCTACTGAACACACAGTCTAATGGAGGAGAAAATACACAAACAAAATTGTACAAACAAGTTAAATATAGGATAATTGGAGATCATCAACAGAGGGAAAACACTAAAATTATGAACAATCAGAAAAAGCTTCCTGTAGAAACTGGGATTTTAGCTTGGACTAGAAGGAGGCTAGAGAAGTGAGAAAGCAAAGAGGAAGAAGGAGAGCATCCCAAGTATGAGAGACAACCAGTGAAAATGTCCAGATTCCAGAGATAGAGTGTCTTGTATGAGGAATGGAAGGAGGCCAGTGTCAGCTGATGGAAGAGTACATGGAAAAGTGTAAGATGTAAGACTAGAAAGCGGGAAGAAGAAGAACTATTCAGGCTGTGAAGGTCTCTGAACATCAAATAGAGAATTTTATATTTGATTCTGGAGGTGGAAGAAAGCTACTTGAGTTTCTTAGATGCTGTTATTATCTCCATTCTACAAATGAAGAAACTGAGTCAAGAATTTAAAAATATCATATATACTTTAAAGTAATATATGAATGTGAATTATTATTACCCTTTGAAAAGTATATAGAATTTGGAACTAATTTATAGTTAGTCCTCCCAGAACAAAATGAAAATCCTTCCACAGAGAACAGAAGCACAGCTTGAGAGACTGCTTATACTTTCTACATTTCATGTTACTTGGTACGTAGCAGGTGCTAAAATTGATTAAACTCAACTGGCAGTATTTATTGACTTACATTGCTCACATAGTTTCATTATCAGATGTGGGGAAAATGTATATTTTTTGCCTATGGCAACTATTACTTTTTTGTGATTGTATAATTAAAATGTACCACAGCTGTTGCTGTGGCAAAGTATTTTGTCCTTAAACACTATACATCTCAATTGGTTGCACATCTGGTGGAAGTATAATAAAATCATCAGGATCTATAACTGTGATCATTTGGTATTTTTTATTGTTATAATTTATAGTTCTCCAGCAAGCATAATCTACAATGCTTTTTTATCAAAGTAATTTACCTGATAAGCAAGACCTTACTTGACAATGAAGACCCTCTACAATGTGGTGTCAGCGTCTTTGGAAACTTTCTAGTCTTATTTCACTTAATTCTTCTCTAAGTACACAAATTCTACTCAAATTGGACCACCTGCTGGTCACTGTAAATGCCTTGTCTTTTTTTATGAGTGTGTAAAGCATTTTGCAAGTGTTAAATAAATAACAGAAGTGCTATTTATTGTTAATTGTTTTGTTGCTGATGAGTTGTTTCAGTCATTTCCAGCTCTACGTTGACCCCATTTGGGTTTTTCTTGGCGAAGATACTGAAGGGATTTGCCATTTCCTTCTCCAGCTCATTTGACAGAGGAGGAAACTAAGACAAGGAGGGTTAAATAATAGCCCAGGGTCACACAAGTAGTAAGTGTCTGAGGCCAAATTTGAACTCAGGAAGATGAGTCTTCCTAACTTCAGGTCTGGAGCTCTACACACTATACCACCTAGCTGACCCTTATAAATGTATTTTATAATTATTCCCTAATTTTTACTACTCCCTATCCCTAAAATATTCTCCTTTCCCACCTCTTGTAAGTGGATTCATAACTATGCTTTAAAGGTCAACTCAAAGAATCTCCACAAAATCTTCTCCAGTTTTCTATTAATGATCTTCAGCTTGGCCTTTATGTAGTCTTTTGTTGTAAAGCTCATTACAATGCTGTTTTTTTTTTTGCTTTTTGGAGGGGGTAGGGCAGGGCAATTGGGGTTAAGTGACTTGCCCAAGGTCCCACAGCTATTTGTAAGTGTTACATGTCTGAGGCTGGATTTGAACTCAGATCCTCCTGACTCCAGGGCTGGTGCTTTATTCACAGCACCACCTAGACACATTTTTATGTGTTTTTTTATGATTATCTGGGCATGTGTCTTACTCACAGTTGTAAGCATCTGGTGGCAAAGTAGATAAGAGTACTATGTGAGAATCAGGGAGATCTGAATTCAAGTCCAATCTCACGCATTTCCAAGCTATGTGACTCTGAGAAAATCTCTTAACCTCTGCCTCAGTTTCCTCAACTGTTAAATAGAAATAATAATAGCACCTGCCTCACAGGATTATTGTGAGAATCAAATGAGATAATGCTTACTTTTTTTAAAAGTGTTTAGCACAGTGTCTAGAACACAGTAGGTATCATGTAAATGCTTATTCCTTTACCTCATGCTAGATTGCCTATACAATCTATAAAGGAAAAGGACTCTGTCTTATTCAATCTTTTCATCTGTCTGAACCTAACAAAGCACTCAGCATACAGCAGGTGCTTAAAAGATGTTTATAAAATTGTATATACCATCAGGCCCAGTTGATGGTTTTGCTGAATAGATTTTTGCTCTTTCTTTTTTATCTGTTGTTAAAAGTGGAAGGGAAAGGAATGAGCCTTTAAGTTACCTACCATGCATCAGGCATTGTGCTAAGTGATTAACAAATATTACCTCTGCTGATTCCCCATAACAACTTTGTGAGGTCAATGCTGTAATCTCTATTTTGCAGCTGGGGAAACTGAGGCATATAGAAGGTAAGTGACTTGTCCAGGGTAACAAACTAGGAATCATCTGAGGCTTGTTGACTGACTTGCAACAGTGGGGGGGGGCTAATTTTTTAAAGGAAGGTGATATGAAATCCAAAGATATAAATGAATTAAATTAACTAAATTCAGGGATTGAATAGGAATGTTTTTGAGCTACTAGCTCAGGTCACAGTGGGAATGGAAATGGGCCAAATCAGTATAAGATTTAGGATGAGCTTAGAATGTGCCCTTGACCACTCTTTCTGACTCCATTTACCCCTTCTTCATCCCAGCACTCACAATAGCTTGAACCTTATCCTAACCTTATCCTATCATATATTAGTGATAATATAGTACCTGGCATTCTCCAGCTTGTCACCTCATCCAGCAAAATCCCAGGACTTATCTCATTGGGACCTTATTAATTCCTTGAAGCTTCTTCTCTCTCTCCTCTTGACCTAGGGTCCTTCCTCCTCTGGGCCTACAGCTTGCTTCCCCATCTTCTTTATGCCTTCCTCCAGGAAAAGAGTCCAGGATTTTTCTTTGGGGATTTTTAAGAGTTAGAGAAAAATACAGAGATTAAAATATACAAGGGCCAATATTTACAACTCTTAATAGTAAGTTCTGATCCCACATGCAGATATAAAAGAACTCAGTTTTAATCTTTCATAATTTCTCCTTTCTTGTCTGTCTGAATATTTCATTCAATATCATGTCTACAAACTCATCCCCATCTATTTCTTTCTTTCTTCTTCCTTTTCTTCTGGTGGTTATGGCAAAAATTTATTTCATACCATGTAAAAGCCATGGCCCTAACCCCTGTGTGGCTTAACAAGTGACACATGGATGAAACAGGAATGTTTATGAGCTACTAGCTCAGGTCATGGTGTGAATTGAATTGGGTCAGATCAGTATGAGATTTAGAATGAGCTTGGAACATTCACTAGACCACTCTTTCTGACTCCATTTATCCTTTCTTAATCCCAGCACCCACAATAGCTTCAATGTTATCCTATCATAGATTAGTGATAATATGGCATCTGACATTCTCCAACTTGTCTATTCCGCACCCTTGGTTATCTTCACCACCTAGCATAAAAAAAGGCACGTGGGTAGAGGAAGGGACCACAGCTGACAAAGTCTATGTTCCTAGGGCCAGGCAACACTGAGGGCATGGGTTAGGAAAGTCTCATGGTGGGGGGGAGCAGGGGAAGGAAAGGAGTCCCTTTGTCTCTGAGGGAAAGTATCAGCCCCTCCTATTTCCATTTTTAAAATCTCCTTCTAGTTGACTTCTCTATCATTTGTTTCATTTTCATCTTTTTGTCCCCAGGTCTTAGCCCAGTATCTTGAACACAGTAAGCACTTAATAAATGCTTATTGATTGATTGGTTGAAAATTTCAACACGGGAGCTTGATGTCAAACCTTTCCCTTTGCTTCAGGTAGCAATTCTCCTAAGGCCCTATTTGTTCTAAGGTCATATTTTCTTACTTTCCTCCAAAATGCTAACCAATCCAAATGATATATTTGTAAAGCACTAAGTACAGCACCTACCAAATAGTAGTTACTTAATAAATGCTTGTTTTCATCCCTCTTTTCACTCAATAGAAAGAGTTTGAGACAATTCAAAAGTGTTTAATATAAAGGTCCTAGCTAGAGTATTATAAGGATGTAAACAGTGAGAGAAGTACATCTTCAAAGAAAAGGGGTGATAGGAGAATCTTCAAACAATCAAACTGAACAAAGAAAAATTCACAAAATAATTCCCAAGGAACCTATGGGACAGTGAAAAATGGTAGAACCAAACAGAAAAGCTAAAGACTTGGTTACATCCTTAATTCAGAATCATGAAAAATTAGACATTAATTCCCTATATACTTGAACGAGGAGTCAGAACTGTTAGGACTTTTGTAAATGCCCATTGGTTATTCCTTGCATTTCTTTAGTAGGAACCATAGTAAAGGAGTGTATGATGCAATAGCAAGGAGTCCCAGGTCCTTACCATTGTGCAACTGACTCAAGGACCCTGTCCCATAGGCAGAGGACTTTTTTATGGAAGAATCTTACCATCTTCTTTACTTCTCTTGTCAACCATATAGAAAAATATGGGCTAGACCAGCAACCTCAAAGTACAATCCATAAGTCCTTGGGACCCTTTCTGAGGAGCCATAAGGTCAAAATTATTTCCATAATCATACTAAGATGCTATTGGTCAATTATAATACTCCTCCCTTTTCTAACTACATATCTTACATGGCTAGATTTTCTTCATATACCTCTAACAAAACAATATATCTCAACAAATTGAATGCAAAAGTAAATATGAGAATCCAGCTGTCTTTCTTAAGTCAGATAGCAAAGATATTTGCAAAAACATATCATTTATTTTTGTTTTGGAAAATATAGTTATTTTGATAAGAATATAATAGTTGTATTCATATGTAATCAATTTGTTATTTTTCAATGAATTAATACATTTTTATTGTTATTTCTAATACAGTAAGTATAAACAGATATAATTTGCTTAAACAAAATCTCTTTGTGGTCCTCAATAATTTTTAAGCTGTAAAGATGAAAATGTTTGAGAACTGCTGGACTAGCCAATGATTTTATTAATTGATAGAGAATTGGTTGAATTACTGGACCAATAGAGTTGTCGTTAGTGGCTAAGTGCCAACAGGGAAGGAGGACCCTTGGGTTGTCCAAAAGCTGTCTGCCTTATACTAGGATGGCTAAAATTTTTATCAAGGACTTGGATAAAGGAATAAATAACATATCAAATTCACAAATAAAATGAAGTCATGGGGGATAGCTAACATAACAGATAACAGATCCAAATAGATCCAACAGATCCAATAACAGATCCAAAAGGATCCCAAGAGATTAGAACATTGGCACAAATGTAAGATGAAATGTGATAGGAATAAATGTAAAGTCTCACACCTGATTTCAAAAAATAGCTTCACAAACTTTTAGCAAACTAACAAATGACATGAATAGCAAATCACAAAAAAAAATGATCATAGGATATAGAACTCTAAAATTTTTCTTCAGATAAAATAGCTGACCTTATATTTTAGCCATAAATTTTATGTTCCAAAATGCAAATACAGATTAGGAAACTTGATAAAATACATAACACAAATGGTCTGCTTATTGAGTACATTGTCATTTTAAAGATTAAAGTGAAATAATCCATGTACTTTTGTTTTTCTCTTTGAAAATAATCTGTTCCCCTTTCACTTAAGCCTCCTATTTCCTAATACTGTTTAGAGATAAATATCTCAGATACAGTTGACATTTATCAGACTTTCTAATATTTACAAATTGCCTTCCATACATTAACTCATCTGATCATCTCAATAGCCATAGAGGGAGATAGTTCAAATATCATAATCTCCATTTAATGGGAAAATGGGGTCAAAGGTGAAATGACTTTCTAAGGTCAAAGACATGAGTACCAGAGTAGGAAGTACCAGAAACAAGACTTGAACTCAGTGTGTTCTAAGTAAAAACCCATTGTTCTTTCCATTATATCATGAGGATCTTCATGGAAACTAAAGTTCAGATATTATAGGCAGCCAAGGAGTCAGAGAATGTGAGCTCTGATCAAAGAACTTCTAGGTTGATGGGAACTACTGGAGTTCAAAAAATTTTTGTCATTTGTCTTGGTGTCCTTATGTAAAATTGTCACATTGGTTTTCTTTTTCTTTTTTCAATAAATGGAGATGGAAGACAGAAAAAACAAATGTTGTTAATTAACCCCCAAATCTTTTCTGTTTGACTTTGAGTGTGGCAAAAATGACAGCAAGATAAAAGGAATGCTTTTTAAGATTAGACTCTTCTGATCCAACCATACTTGAAAGAGGTCTGGAATCTAATTAGGCCAGGAAAGGGAGGAGGTCACAGATAGGAAAAAGCTGTTAGCTCATGGGTTAAAGAGATGACTACGGTTTCAAAGTGTGGGGAGGGGGTGTTAAAATGTGTTGGGAGATGAGTGACAAAATGTGTGTGTGTGTGTGTGTGTGTGTGTGTGTATAAATAAATAAATAAATCTCGAGGCATAATGCTCTTTAGATGGTGGGACCTAGAATCTAAACTTGCTAGTTCAGCTCCAGCATTTACAAGATATATGACTTTGGTCAGGTCACTAAATTTTTCTGAACCTCAGTTTATTCATGGGGAAGTAATCATACTTACACAACTTAACTTCCTAGGGTTGTTAGGAGGAAAGTACTTTGGAAATCACTACATACCTACAAGCCATTAATATTGTTAGTAGGACATGTACTTCAAAGTCTTTTATTTGGGGAAAAAATGTCCCAGTGTTGCAAGCTCTGAAAAGCTTCCAATCTAAGGTTTTCATCTTCCTCACAGTCTAGCATAGTGTTCTGCAGACAGTAGGTGCTTGACAGAGTTTTAAGCTGCATTATTTTCTGCTTAGGCTGGTGTCAACCTTTCTGCAAAATATAGATTACCAGAATCAGGCACACATTCTATGGTCATAAAAGGGAACAAAGATAACTGGCCCAAAGGTGAAGATCAAACTCATAACCTCATTTCTTCTTAAACTTCTTTTTAAAAAATATTTTCTTTTGTTCCAATTATGTGCAAAAACTATTTTTGACCTCTGAAAATTTTGAGTTCCTGATTCTTTCCCTCTCTCCCTCTCCCTTTCCCCTCTCTGAGAAGGCAAGCAATTTGATATAGGTTATACATGTGCATTCATCAAAACATATTTCAGTATTCATCATGTTGTAAAAGGAAACAAATGCCCCTAGAAAAACACACAAAAAATAAAAGTATAGAAAAAGTATGCTTCTATTTGTAGTTAGACTCCATTAGTTCTTTCTTTGGAGTAGAGAGTATTTTTCATATTAAATGGTCTTTCAGATTAGCCTTGGAACTTTGTATTGCTGAGAATATCTAAATCATCCACAACTGACCATCATAAAATACTGCTTTTACTGTGCACAATATTCTCCTGGTTCTGCTCACTTCACTTTGCATCAGTTCATATATGTCTTTCCAGGTTTTTCTGAAAGCATCCTGCTCATCATTTCTTAGAGCATAATAGTATTCAATTATAATAATATACCACAACTTATTTGTCATTCCCCAATTGATAGACATTCCCTCAATTTCCAATTCTTTGCCACCACCAAAAAAAAGCTACTATAGATATTTTTGTACATATAGGCATCATTTTCCTTTTTTATCTCTTTGAAATACAGATCTATTAGTGGTATTTCTGGGTCAAAGAGGATGTACAGTTTTATACCCTTTTCGATATACGATTATCCCTTCCAGATCATGGGAGTTATGGGCCCAGTGCCCCCACAATCTGGAAAGTCTGTGTAAAACATTTGGTCCTCCTTACATACCAAAGAAGTCTGAATTATTTTTTCTTTTTCTTTTAAGGGGGGTTTACATTATTGTAAAATTTAGGTTAATCATTTGGTTATAGCTATATGCAGGTCAATGTTAAGTAAAAATATTGTATGAAAAAGAAATATAAAATACAAAATAAATATGATTTTTTTAAAAAATGAAACAAATTTGAGGAGAACAATACTGAACATATTGCATGTAGAACAAAAGACAGTTTGAAAATAACATTTGAAATTCCCTAGTTTTGTGATCCCTTCTTTGTAGTCATCCCTCATTTTTTATGAACTTCTTTTCAAGTACTTTAGGCATCATTAATAAGCTTATATTCACTTTGGGGAGTAGATAGAAGCCATTGCAATTCAGTAGTGCTTACAGGGCTTTTGTTAACTAAAGCTTGGCTAAGCTACTTAAATTGCTACACTTAAGAGAAATCTAATCGTTTAATGTTTTTTTTTTACTATGATATACTCTCAGGGATGCTAAACCTCTTTCTGCATTGTCTGTTGGCTATCATACACTGTCTTCAAGTCCTGCAGAACTTTCAAAAAATTCTCATTTATAGTCATTTCCTATGCTAACTCATGCTACATCAAAACCTCAAAAAGGAAAGTTACTATGTTCTTAGAAACAAGTTCTATATTGCTCTCCAGATGGGTTGGATCAGTTCACAGCTCCACCAACAGTGCATTAGTGTCCCTTTTTTTCCGCGTCTGCTTCAACATTCAACATTTTCATTTTTTTGTCATATTAGCCAATCTGATAAGTGTGAGATAGTACCTCAGAGTTGTTTTAATTTACCTTTCTTGGAGTATCTAGGTGACACAGTGAATCAGCCCCGAAGTCAGGAGGACTTAGCCTCGGAACTTTGTATTGCTGAGAATATCTAAATCATCCACAACTGATCATCATAAAATATTGATTTTACTGTGCACAATATTCTCCTGGTTCTGCTCACTTCACTTTGCATCAGTTCATATATATGTCTTTCCAGATTTTTCTGAAAGTTTAAATCCGGCCTCAGACCCTCGACATTTAACTAGCTGTGTAACCTTGGGCACTTAACTAGTTGTGTAAACTTGGGAAAGTCACTTAACCCCAATAGCCTTTCCTTCCCCCCTCCAAAAAAATTGCCTTTCTCTAAGTGATAGTGATTTAAAGCATTATTTCATATAACCATAGATGGTTTTGATTCTTCCACTGAAAACTACCTGTTTATATTGTGTGACCACTGAGGACTGATTGTATTTTTATAAATTTGACTTAGTTCTCTATGTATGTGAGAAATGACGCCTTTATTAGAGAAACTTGCCATAAAATTTTTCCCGGTTCCCTGCTTTCTTTCTAATCTTGGTTGTGTTGGTTTTGTTTCTACAAAACCTTTTTAATTTAATGTAATCAAAATTATCCATTTTGTATTCTGTAATGCTCTCTATCATTTCTTTGATTATAAATTCTTCCATTGTCCATAGATCCATGCTCCCCTAATTTGTATATGGTATCACCCCTAATTTGTATATGGTATCACCCTTTAAATCATGTACCCATTTTGACCTTACCTTAGTATGTGGTGAGCTGTTGGTCTATATTTAATTTCTGTTAAACTGTTTTCTACTTTTAGCAATTATTTTTTGTCAAATTGTAAGGTTTTTTGTCCCCCAAATTGAGATCTTTGTGTTTATTTTATCACTAGATCACTATGGTCATTATCTATTGTGCATTGGATAGTCAATCTATTCCACTGATCCACCACTCTATGTCTTAGCCAATACCAGATCAACTTGATGTTACTACTTTATCATACACTTTGAGATCTGTTATGGCTAGGCCACCTTCTTGCACATTGTTTTTCATTGAATCATTTTATGTTCTTGACCTTTTGCTCTTCTAGATGAATTTTTTAATTATTTCTTCTAGCTTTAAAATTATTTTGGTAGTTTCATAGGGCACTGAATAAGTAGATTAATTTAGGTAGAATTATCATTTTTACTCTGCTAGCTCAATCCATCAATGAGCAATTGTAATTTTTCCAATTGTTTCCAAGTGTTTTGTAATTATGTTCATGTAGTTCCTAGGTTTGTCTTGGCAGATAAAATTCCAAGTATTTTATATTGTCTATGGTTATTATAAATGGAATTTCTCTATCTACATCTTACTTCTGGATTTGGTTGGAATGCATGGAAATGTGGACAGGGTTTATTTTATAACTTGCAACTTTGCTAAAGTTGTTAATTATTTCAACTGGTTTTTTTAGTTGATTGTCTTGGATTCTCCAAGTCACCATCATCTCCTCTGCAAAGAGTGATCATTTTTTCCTCGTTTCCTATTCTAGTTCCTTTGACTTCTTTTTGTTCTCTCATTGCTATACCTATTGTTTCTAGTACAATATTGAATGACAAGGGTGATGATAGGCATCTTTGCCTCATTCCCCAATCTCACTGGAAAGGTTTTTAGCTTATCCCCATTACAGGTAATGCCTGTTGATAGATGCTACTTGTCATTTTAAGACAAGTTCTATTTATTCATATGCTCTCTGGTGTTTTAATAGGAATGAGTATTGTATTTTGTCAAAACTTTTACTATATATATTGAGATAATCATATTATTTTGTTTGTTTTCTTATTGATATGGTTAATTATGCTGATAGTTTTCATAACACTGAACCAGTCCTACTTTCTTGGTATAAATTCTACCTGGCCATGGTACATTCTCTTGGTGATATATTGCTGTAAATTCCTTGCTAGGGTTTTATTAAATTTTTTCATGAATATGCATTAAAGGAAAGTGACCTATAGTTTTCTTTCTCTGATTTCACTCTTCCTGATTTTGGTACCAGAACTATATTTATGTCATAAAAGGAATTTGGTAGGACTCCTTTATCTATTTTTCCAAATTGTTTATACAACATTGGAATTAATTGTTCTTTAAATTATTCATAGAACTTTCATGTTAATCCATCAGTCTTGGGGATTTTTTCTTAGGGAGCTCATTGATGGCTTATATAATTTCTTTTTTCTAATATGAAATTATTTCTTTTATTTCCTCTTCTGTTAATCTGGGAAATTGATATTTTTGTAAACATTAATTTCACTTAGACTGTCAGATTTATTAGCACTTAATTAAGGAAAATAGCTCCTAATAATTCCTTTAATTTTCTCTTCATTGGTGGTAAATTTACCCTTTTCATTTTTGATACTGGTTATTTTGTTTTCTTCTTTCTTTTTTTAGTTATGTTAATGGTTTATCTATTTTTTTCATAAAGACAGTTCTTAATTTTATATATTAGTTCAATGATTTTCTTACTTTCAACTGTATTAATCTCTCCTTTGATTTTCAGGATTTCCATGTTAATGCTTAATTGGAGATTTTTTATTTGTTCTTTTTGTAGTTTTTTTAGTTGTTTAGGTAGTTTATTATTCTGCTGTTTCTCTATTTTATTGATATGTGTTTAAAGAAATAATTTTCTTCCTAAGTAATGCTTTGGCTGCCTTCCATAAATTTTGATATGTTGTCTCATTGTTGTCATTCTCTTTAAGAAATTATTGGTTATTTCTATGGTCTGTTCTTTGACCAATTCATTCTTTAGGATTAGTTTCCAGTTAATTTTTAAAGTCTTCCATGGAAAAGTCCTTTGTTGAATGTAATTTTTATCACATTATGATCTGAAAAGGATACATTTAATATTTGTTTTTCTACATTTGTTCATGAGGTTCTTATGCCCTAATACACGGTCAATTTTATGTGCAGGTGCTATGTACCAGTGAGAAAAAGCTATATTCATATCTATTCCCATTTAATTTTCTCCAGAGATCTATCATATCTAACTTTCCTAAAATTCTATTCTCTTCTTTCTTGGTTTTTTTTCATGGTTAGATTCAATTAGTTCTGAGAGGGGACCGTTGAAGTCTCCCACTAGTATAGTTTTACTGTCCACATCCTTTTGTTACTCAATAACTTTTTCTTTAAAAATCTGATTGCTATGCCATTTGGTACATATATATATATATATTTACTATTGCTTTTACTTCATTGTCCACAGTACCTTTTTGCAAAATGTGGTTTCCTAGCTTATTTCTTTTAATTAGATCTGATTTTGTTTTTTATTTAACTAAAATCATGATTTCTACCCCTATTTCCATTTTTTTTTGCTTTGGCTGAAGTATAATACATTCTGCATCAGTCCTTTGCCTTTACTGTCTATAAGTCTCTCTGCTTCACTTGTCTTTGATAAGAGTGCTTAGAGATGTACATTTCTCCTATTTACTATTTTTGCTGCATCTCAAAGGTTTAGATCTGTTTTTTGCTTAATTGTTTTATCTTCTTAGATAAAATTATTCATCATTTACTTGATTTGCTCTTTAGCACACTAATTCTTTAGAATTACATTATTTAGCCTACTTTTGAGTTTGATTATTTTTAAAGGTTCTTTAGGGGTTATAATTCTATCATGTAGTGATCAGTAAAGAATGTGTTTAGTATTTCTGACTTTCTGCATTTATAGGATTTTTATGCCTTTGCATGTGCTCAGTTTGTGAAATGGTGGATCTTACATAGCTACTAAATATGCATTTTCCTTTCTGTTCCCATTGAGTAAATATCAGAGGCATGCTATATTTCACTTTTCTAAATTCTCTTAAGGACCTCATATTATTCTTTGTCTTTTTTGCTAGACTTACATAGCTCTGTAAAGGCCACCTACTACAGTTTTTCTGTCAATTTTCCCCTATAATTTTATTCTCATTTCCTTTAAGTACGTAAATGCTATGCTATTCAGGAATCTTTCTAAGCACTTGCCAAATTCACTAAGACAATGGGCATGACACAATATGATGAAAATGGTAAGAAGTTAAGAGAGAAAAAATTCCACCACTGCTACTACCACCTGTCTCCCTTTGAAGATGAGAGAGAATTTGTAGGACCAGGCAATTGTCTAAGCCTTAGTATTAGAAGCTATATGTGACTTTGTGCATTGAAACAAATGACTGCTTGTTAAAGAATTTCTGTTTAATTTCATTTCTTTTAATAAAACTTGTTATCTTCTTCACTTCCTAGCAATTTACATTTTCCTAAACATCTGACAGATGAGGCTCTCTAAAAGTGAAATGGGTTATCTCTGGAGATGATAGATTCACCAACATGGAAAGTCATCAACAATGGCTTAATGGCTACTTGTTGGATATATTATAGAGGGAATTATTTTCCGGGTGTAAGTGGATTAGGGCCCACGAGCAAGCCACTGGGATTATTTCCATATCTGACATTGCATGATTCTATGATTTATCCTGTAATTCTGTGAGTTACATTCATGTAAGTAGAAAAGAGAGTTCAATGATCTTACAGCTTTAATTTTGGTATCATAGCAGATTTCCTGGGAATGGGCCACAAATATATAAAAGAAGAAAATCCCCCACATTGTACCTGATCATTTTATGTCATGGAAGAGTTTCCACCCCCAAGTATTTCACATATAAATTACCTCTTAATACTTACCATAAAAACCATACCAGCAAACCTCTATCGAATTACTTTGGTTAGCATCACAACTATTATCACCTGTGATGTATTGTTTCATGTGTTGCTAATTTACTAAAAGCAGTTTCTGGATAACTGCTCATAGAATGGTATTTCAAAATGAGCCACAGGATGGAAAAGATTAGTTCTTCAATAAGGTTAAACAGCCGTAGAACAGCGATGTCCTAATGACTAGGCCTGCCTGTACCAATTACCCAGCCTGAAAGACTTGTAGAGAATCTGGATAGAGGTGTGATAGTTCTGATTGTGATAGGTGACTGGAAACATCTTCCTCCAGAGATGCTCAGAAACAGCCCATAGGAACTAAGCCACTAAGTGGTGTGATATCAGCAGGCTGTTCAGTGCACTATCATTGCCACCTACTGGATTAAAAACAAATGTTAAAAGTACAAGAAATTCCCTGAAATCCTCTCTTCACGTGAAACCTCTGTCTACACACACTTCATGGCCTAGGTTTCCAGAGCAGCTTGCTCCTAATTTGTCATTCTCTCCTCTGATTTGGGAGTACAAGCTTCAGAAAACATTTTATTTTTCAGTTTTACAGAACAATGCTCTTTTCATTTGATAGCAAAGGAAGGGGGAAAGAAAAGGGCTTTGTGCAGGCAGCCGTGGTTGTAGGGAAATAGAGAAAGAGCAGCAGGTGAATCTTGTCAAGGGGGCAGTACTGTGGGTTGGCAATTGAGGCACTAAGAAGCATGCTGGTTAATCTGCTTTTCTTCTGTTCAGCTCCTTTGGTGCTTTTGTCCACGGTCCTGACAAAGCTGAGGAAATCTGTTGCAGAGGAATGAAAGTACATGGCTTCGTCCTTATTTTCTTTTCCTCTCAGTCCCATGTGCTTTCTGTAGGAGGCTCAGGGGGCTTCTAGTTTAAATTCAGAGTGCTATGATTTTACCAGCCCTCATACAGCAGCCTTTTTTTTAAAAATCCCATTTTCACTTGCAATTGACTCACAGCATGGAAATCAATCCTTACATTTGAGGTTTGTTCAGATTTCAGGCTTGCACTGCACATGTTGATCAGGGCTGATCTCTAAACACATTTTCCCCCAGCTATTACATTGTTAAAGCTCTGGAGGAAACAAGGAAAGAGGTCAGAGAATAAAGTACATGGATAGCCTCTCTATTATACTTTGTGGGTTCTTTCAATTAGCCATTGCTAAATAGGGGCTCTCTGAGGAGGCCATTGAATGGCTCATTCACTAAAAGTTAAATGACTTGCCTGCATTCACAGAACTTATTAGGGATAAAAGTAGGCCCTGGACCCCTTCCTATCCCAAGTTTTCACATTTCCTGAATAGCTCATTGAGCTATATTGCTTTCACAGGCAGAGTTGAAATGTTTGGTTAACATGACATAAGCAATGGGTCAGTTTCCATAGCTGCTTTTAATTTTACTTTAACAGTTTCTTCAGGGAGTAATGGGTAGTGTCCTTTTCCTAAATATTTGGGGGTCTATATTCAATATAATCTTCTTTGGTTTATCTCTAACTCCCATTTCTCTATTACCCCCCCCAAAAAAGACCTCTTTCTAGATCCAGATGAAGCTTAATAAATCACTCAGATGTCATCTAGGTGAAAAGCAAAACAGTTTCATTTGAGCATGGGGTTATAGGTTTAGTGCTGGAAGAGACTTAGTGGTCATCTAATGAGCCCTTCTCATTTGCATATGAAAAACTGAGTCTCAGAGAAGCTAATTTACCCAAGTTCACACAAATAGTAAGTAGTTCATTGAGGATGTGAACCCATATGATCTGACCCCAAACGTAGTCTCTTTACTGTGTCAAACAATCCTAGGAAGGGCTTAGTTTTATCAAGAAGCATTAAGTAAGGAATTTTAAAATGTGTAAGCTTTACTTTCACTTTAGTCCCCCAAAACATATCCTCAACCTAGTCAACCCTATCTGACTAGAGTCTAGATTCTCTCTCTACTTTTTCTTCCACAGTTTCAAAATATCTTTTCCCAGTTCCCTCTCTTCTAAATCCAGGATAGAGTTCAATCTTATCCCATGTGCAATTCCATTTCTAGACCAAGAAATAATCTTTCTGGAAACAAGACTAGGCAGTCACTCAAAGGAGGACCCTAGGAGCTGTTGACAAGTTTTATATTACCCTGGTGATTCTGAATGGGATGGTTGCAAGATTTTTGACCACACCCTTCACTATATCCTGATAATGTAATGATCACTCTGATACAACAAGATGGGGATGAAATTCCTCTTCCTGCTTCTTGGAAGCCTCACAACTATGGCGAATTACTGCCTACTCCATCCCAGCATGGTATGGAAATAGAAGTTCATCTGAAAATATATCTAAGACTTTTAGTGGCTGCTACAATACTTTAACTGGCCATGTATTCAAGATAAGGGAAGTCATCATCATATTATTCCCTGCTCTAAACTATCTGAACATTGAGTATTATGTTCATTACATAGCACTATGTTTTAGTGGGAACACTGAAAAGCTGTAACATATCTAAAGGAAGGCTGACAGCTATGTGGTACAGTGGAGAGAGTATTAGGCTTGGAGTCAGAAAGATTTGAGTGGATCATGTCTCATACTTATTAGCTGCATGATCCCAAAAAAGAAAGTTGACTTTTCAGCCTCAGAAGACTTCTTTTCTATAAAATTGGGGTACTTCTGGGGCACCTACCTCCCAGTGTGAGGACAATATGAGATAGCATATGCAAAGTGCTTTGCTAACCTGAAGTGCTATATAACTGCTAGTTTGGGTCACTGTGGGTGGTGCTGCTGCTGCTGCTGCTGTTGCTATTGCTGTTGCTGCTGTTAGCAGCAAGATAAAGCAAGATAAAGATAACAAGATAAAGCATCCTTTTATCTTGGCTGAATGAAATAAGGACATTTAGGCTAGCACAGAAGCTTTGATCAACTTTGGTTTTGACCTAGGCCAGTTTGTGTTCCTCTTTAGGAAATCTGCTAAACCTGCTCCTGCCATTAATGTACTGAATATAGGACAAAAACCCAAGCATCTTAGTTCACAGTGACTCAGAACCCCCAAGTCCAGTAATACATAACAGAAAAATTAAGCAGATGAAAAATGTGGATTTCCCAGAAAGGAGTATGCATTTGGAGCATATTCTCTTGCTTTGGTGGAATAAATGAATGAAAGTTACAATTACCTTATTTCCCCCACACCCCCTCCTCTCCTTCCCAGAAGAAATCAGAATAATGGGTAGAAGTACAAAGAGGCACTTTCACATGATGTCAAGAAAACCTTCCTAGCAATCAGCAATGTCCAAAGTTGAATGGGCTGTCAAGAGTATGGTCCCTTGTTAGCTGTGTTGTAATAGAAATTCTTTTTGAGGTATGAGTTGACCTACATGTATGAAATCCCTTGCAACTCAGATATTCTGTGTTCTTGTGATTAATCAACAAATAGCAAATTTTACTTTTAAACAGAAGGAAGAACATTTAATTACCTGCATTAGAAATGAAAAAGGAAAGATCAGAGTAAAGGCAAAGGAAATTTTAAAAAATTATAATTTATTATATACAGCTATATGCCAAGACTATAAAAATGAATAATCACCCCAAAAATACTACAATTGATAAAACTGGTACTAGATAATCTGAATAAATAGAACTGAGAACAAGAAATAAATAGATTATTAATCATGAGATTTAGATCTTGAAAGAATTTTAGAGATCGTCTAGTCCCGGAAAGGTTAAACAATCCATTCAAGTTAATACAAATAAATAGCAGAGCTAAGATTCCAACCCATATCTTGTAGCTCCCAATTCATAGTCTTTCTACATTCCCCTCCCTGAAACAAGGAGAGTAGAGAGATTGACAAATTCTATAAAATACTCAAGGAATAAATAGTCTCATTTTTGTTGTTGTTCAATCATTTGAATCATATTCAATCCTTCATGACCCCATTTGGGGTTTTCTTGGCAAAGATACTGAAGTGGTTTGCCATTTCCTTCTCAAGCTCATTTTACAGATGAGAAAACTAAGGCAAACATGGTTAAGTGACTTCCCTGAAGTCACACAACTAGTAAATGAAGACTGATTTGAACTCCAGTCCTCCTGACTCTAGGGCCAGAGTTCTATCCAATGCAGCCCCTAGCTGACCCTTAGCCTTTTTTATCTGTAAAATTAGGATAACAAAAACACCCATCTCATAGAGATGAATGCCATATAAACTGTTTTCAGAATAGATGCAGATTTCTATGTAAAGCTTTCTATGAAATAAATATTGTTCTGTTTTCTACATCTGAAAGAAAAAAGATAGAAAAATGAAAACCAAAGGCCAGTATAATTCATTAATCCCAAATAAACTACTGACTGGAAATTAGCATTATATAGTAATATATCAAAATGGTTATTCATTATAATCAGATTGGACAAGACGGTTCAATATTAAGAAAATGATCAATATGATAAATTTTATCACTAATGAAAACCATAAAATTATGATTTTATCAAAAAATACAATAGAAAGCATTTAATAAAATACATTTGTCTATGTTTTTTTAAGTATAGGAGGAAGAAATTTTTCCTTAACATGATTAAAAAGGACCTATATGTAAACAAAAGCCAGCATAATCTGTAAGGTAGATGCATTAGGAGCTTTCCCAGTAAGACAAGAATAAAGTAGGGCTATTAATTCTCACCATTATTATTTAACATCATTATCATTATCATCTTATGTGAAATAATGCAGTAAAGAAAGTGTCACCAGTAAAAAAAATGACGTTATAGTACACTGATTATAACAATATTGTTAATGTTATTGCAAATGTTATTTGTGTTATTAATGGTATTATTTAAATGTTATTTATAAATGTTATTAATGTAAAATGTTATTAATGACAATAGTTATAAATGGAACAATACAAAAATAACTCAGAAGATTCTATGGAAGGAAACAGGGTCTGTTGTTATTATCTTGTTAGAGTTAATAGATGAAGGATCCTGTATAGAAAGAAAAGTTCTTCATTTGCTCTTTTTTTGTAAGGGTCAAGACGCAAAATAACAGAGAGCCTTTTTCACTGAGTTCCATAGTCCTGTAAAGAAATCGGCTGAGCAATTCAAAAATGAAAAATCAGCTACACAGAATATTGACCGTGTTATGTCATGTAGTTCAATGGGTAGCCCATTAAGTTCTTCAGGACCTATGTCTTGGATAGGTACTATGCACGGACATTGAGCTGGACCCTGAATTATAGGAGAAAAGAGTCATTTCACTGGCTGTCTTCCATTCCTCCTCACCTATGTTTCATAGATCCTCTCTTCCTTCAAGATGCAACTCAAGTAGGGGGTAGAGCCAAGATGGCAGCATAGAAGCAGCAAGGTCCCGCAGCTCCCACACCGGAACCCTAAACATCCATTAAATTATGAGCCCAGATAAAGTCTAGGAGTCTCAGACTCACAAAAATACAGAGAACCCATCTCTCTCTGAAGGCAGCTCAGCAGCAGGGGCTCATCACGGCAGCCAGGAGCGGAGACTGAAACAGCCTGAAGCCGAGACTGGGGACAAGCCTGGGACAGCGGGAAGGACCTGGGCTAAGCTGAGCCAAGGGTGCACCACAGTCAGCCTGCAGAGGTTCTACAGCCTCCAGCACCTCCACATCTGCCAAGGCGTGAGGAACTGGGACAGGGAGAGGCGCAGCTCGCACCACATCGGAGCAGAGACTGGGCCAGCCCAAAACCGCAGTGGCAGCCACGCGGAGCCTGTCAAACCAGAGCGTGAGTCTACTTCAAAGAAAATCTAAAGCACCTGCCTAAGGGGAGCTTAAAATCGGCAGAGTCGGTTAGTGAAAGTGAAACTTTGAAAATTAATTTGGGGGTGGTGTAGCAGTTCGGCCATTCTGTCCCCCAGACAAGGAAGCAGTGGGGGAAGGGAACTGCTGGAACCTGCAGCAGCCCCCACCAGGCTGCTTCAGAGCCCCTGGCCTACAGACTCCGCAGGGGGGCTGAATCGATTGGTCAGGGCCAAGTGCTCTTGCGTTGAGCGGCCTGGATCCATATCATGGGAAAGAAATCATAAGGAACTTGTCAAATTTGAATTATTTACATGCCAATATGGAAAAATGATAATAGTAAGTTATGAAACTTTTCCTAGCATGATAGGTAAATGGAATACAAATGTATATGTATGTATATGTATATATATATATATATACTTACACATAGATCCATAATATAGGAGGCTATATATGCATATGAATACATATCTGAGCATGTGTGTATATGTGTATATAGAGGGTATAGGACGAATTAAATGTGAATGGATGATACTTTAAAAGGCGAAATGATGATGTGGGAGAGGACTAGAATGAGAGGAGACAGGGAGAGACAAAATGGGATTAATCATCCCATAGAGAAGAGACAAGGGATAACAATTACAATTTTACTTTCAACTACTCTCATTGAAATTGGTTTAGGGAAGAAATGGTATAAACTCTAAACTGGGCATCATGCCACACAGAAGAGTAGGGG
>CM053595.1:254910337-254925728 GCA_028646575.1 Pseudocheirus occidentalis | reverse complement strand
TTTGTAATGGAATAAACAGAGTGTTCACTAATACTGTGTAATCCGAATCTTAAAGGCTGTTCACAGTAGCATTCTCTCAGGAATCTACTGCTTATTGGCTTTACAAGTATGCCATGTGAAACCTATCTGATGTGACATTAATTATAAGAATAAGAATCATTCCCATTCCATAGAAAAGATATGATAGTTCTTGAAATGAGAAATATCAATTATCAATAATCATAAGGAAAAATGATCAAACCCTTGAATTAGTAGAGAAATACAAAACAGATAATAGTAAAATGATGAGCTACCTTATAGCCAGTAAGTTGGCAAGGATAAAATCAGAGACAAATGAAGCATATAAAGAAATATGGATGATATAAATGAAGTAATTCAGAATGAAGAAAGTGAAAGCTCAAAACAGAAATAAGAAACAAATTGTACAATTTCACTAGAATGTGAGAATAAGGGATGACAGGTTAATGAGCAGAGTCTTCCACTGTTATACTCATGTTAGGAGAAAGTGAAGAAGGCCTTCCATATTGGTGGGTCCCCTAGTGGAACTGATAAGAGGACACAGGCAAGAGCTGCATAGAATGGACAGTCACTCTTGGGTAGCAGTCTTCGTCATTGGAAAGACTTTGAATTGATGTGATCACAGATCTACTTGAATACTGTTTAAGTTAATATGTGTATAACAACAACAGCAATAAATAGTAATAATAATAATAAACGATAATAATTTTGACCTATGATTTCATGGCATAGGGAAATCCCTGGTGAAAAAACTCCTTATACTAATGCAAGTCAGTACCTTCTTTGCATCTTATAATCTTAGGGAGTTGCCCAGAGCAGCAAGAGGTTAAGTGATCTGGTTAGGGTTACATACCTGTTATGTGTCCAAATAGGAACTTACACACAGATCTGGTTTTGAGTCCAGTTCTCTATCCATGTCTATATCCTAGACCACCTTTTGTGCATAAAACCAACTGCAAATAATGAAAGTGCACCACACATTTTTAAGCTTCTTGTTTAGTTTTTTAAAGGTTTGTCTTTATTGGTGATTATTATATTGATAAAAATACAACTTTCAAAAAGGAAAGCAGCATTCTCAAAAGTCATCCATCCATTTTGAGATGACTTTTCCTGTAAAAATTTTGGGTCATTGTATCCAATTTATCTTTTCTATGACCATTTAAAAATATGTTTTCTCCAGATCCAGAGATCATGCAGGATTGGTCCACAACCAGCTTTTTCCTTTTAAGCTGAAAAGAATTCCAAGATGAAATTCACTACCTTCCAAGACTCCTATTATATTTACTTTCTCATATAACTCCTTCTTTTTGGTCAGAATAATGTCCAGAAAAGTAATTCTTATTTCTTTCTCTGGCTTTTGAAGATTAAAATTATCGACAAGGCAAATAAAAAATTTATCAGGCACTTTCCTTTGTCAGAGGGAGAGCTCCCACAGCTGTCCACATTAGTAAAGTTACCCATTGCTAGTATAACATGTGTCTATGCCAGGGTTATGATGTTTTATGAATTTCTTCATGTATTGCCTCTCTTGTGGTGATCTATAGTACATACTCTGATAAGAACATTACTTGTTTCTTCTATAGATCTTCAGCCAAATGTTCTACAACTTGCTTCCATCTCCTAATTCCGTATTTTCTTACAAAACACAGCTTAATATATAAATCTCTAAAATGAGTTGGAGAAGGAAATGGCAAACCGTTCCAGTTATCTTTGCCAGGAAAATCCCAAATGGAGTCACAAAGAGTTGAACACAACTGAAACAACAGAACAGTAAATGTACCACTCAGTTCTATTCCTTTAAATAAAATATATGCTTCCTTATCCACAGTCCCATTCACTTAAGTGTCAGTGATACCTATGAGTTCTCAAACTGACTTTTTATAGTAAGATTTTTTTAGGTCACATCAATTTTTTTGGGGGGGGGAGGAGGCAATTGGGGTTAAATGTCTTGCCAAGGGTCATATACCCAGTAAGTGTCTAAGATGAGATTTGAACTAAAGTCCTCCTGACTCCAGAATTGGTGCTCTATCCACTGCACTATGTAGTTGTCTCAGGTCACACGAATTTATTACCCATTCATTTTGCCTTTGTGCATAGGCAGACAACTATGGCCAGGAACTTTTCATATAGGCTTTCTTTTTGGATATTGTCTCCTGAAAATTCTTGGTCCCCTCTGTTAATTATTTTCTCTTATGCCTACAGTACTCCGTACAAGATATATTGGCATGTGTAGGAGGGTTATTTTCTCTTTCCCTTTTCATTTTCAGCTTATGTTAATGATTCACATTTATATGGCACTTTATAATTTATAAATTACTTTATACAGATCAACCTTGTGAGGCAGGTACTACAAGTTACTATTATCTCCACTCTGCAGATGGGAATGGAGGAACAGAAGTTAAATGACTTGCCTAAGGTCACACAGTTCTAGTACTACTGTATAGTAAGTAAGTAGTACAGTACAATATTATTGGTAGAACTGGAAACTGAACTTTTCTTAACTACAAGTCTAGCTTTCTGTTCACTACGATATACTGTTTAAAAACTCTTTGACCAGATTTGAATGGCTACAAGGAAGTATGTATTTTTTCTCTTCAGTCTCTAAGAACCCATCTTTCTGATGCTTTAAACCATAGTCTGGAAACACAAACTGTATTCTCAGGCACCATGTTCTGACCGATTGTTAATTTCCTAAGCCCATTTTTGTCTTCCTCGATCCTAGCCTTTAATTGGCAATAGTGAGAAAAACACCACCTGTGCCTATATGATCTTCAGTTCCTTGCCTAAGGAAAACATGTTACTGAATTCATAATCCCTATTGATGTTTTCTAAGCTCCTTGTGGTAACAATATTCTTTGTTCCTAAATGAATCCCATGAGCAAATTGTGATTTTTAGATTTGACAAGTCTCTCTATCCCACCCCAGACACATTCCTTGAAACAACAGAAATCCTCTCTATTGTATTTGTCAGGTAGACATATGGCAGCTTTCACACTTTTCTGTAGGAAGTCACAGCCTCAATTCATTTTCTCCTCTATCTCTGAAAAGTAGTTGAGAACTTTCTCATGATAGAACCTATTGATTCAGGTCATCATTCCTTTTAAGCACAAGTAGCTGCTTATTTTTAAAAGCTTCATGCCAGAGATTTTTTTTTTACCATTTCTTTGTTTCATGAACTTCTTTGGCAGATTAGTGAAGCTCATGGAACCCTTCTCTGAATAATCCTTTCCCCCTTTTTTATATAGTATTTTATTTTTTTCCATTTACATGTAAAGACAATTTTTAACATTGTTTAAAAAAAATTTGAGTTCTAAACTTTCTCCCTTCCTCACTCATCTTCTCCCTCTCTAAGGTGGTAAGCAATTTGATATAGGTTATACATGTGAAATCAAGTAAAATATATTTCTAATAAACATATTAGTCATGTCGTAGGAGAAGAAGTAGAGCAAAAGAAAAAACCATGAAAAAATGAAGAAAATGAAAATAGTCTGCTTTGATCTATGCTCAGGCTTCATCAGTTCTTTCTCTGCAGGTGGATAGCATTTTCCATCATGAATCCTTTGAAATTGTCTTAGATCACTGTATTGCTGAGAAGAACTAAGTCATTCATAGTTGATTGCCACATAAAGTTGTTGTTACTGTGTACAATGTTCTCCTGGTTCTGCATCAGTTCATGTAAGTCTTTCTATGTTTTTCTGAAATTGGTCTGCTCATCATTTCCTATAGCATGTTCATATACCACAACTCAGAATAACATAATTTTTCTTTTCTTGAGGAGGAAGGCAAGGCAATTTGGGTCAAGTGACTTGCCCAAGATCACACAGATAGTTGTGTCAAATATCTCAGGCTGGATTTGAACTCAGGTCCTCCTGAGTTGGTTGGTGCTCTATTCACTGCACCTAGCTGCCTTACTTAAAAATTTTAATTTTAATTTTTTAGAACAATCTTTTAAAAAACACATAAAGTAAAATACACAGGGCTTCAAAGGAAGCAAAAGGATAGTGAAAATAAAGATGAACTTTTAAAGTTCATGGATCCCTGAAGTCTATACTCAAGTAAGAACCCCAGCTCTTTGAGAAGATCCTTAAACTTGTTACCTAGAAGAAGCTAGGTGAAGGGGTTCAAATATTGGGCCTGAAATCAGGAAAACCTGAATCAAAGTCTCGTCTCAGACACTAGTTCTATGTCCTTGGCCAAGCCACTTAAATGTTATCTGTCTCAATTTCTTCATCTATCAAATAGGGATAATAATAACTACGATTTTTCAGAGGTGTAGTTGGAATAAAATGAAATAACATTTGTAAGGTGCTTTTGAAAACCTTAAAATGCTATATAAAGTTTTCATTGTTTTATTTATTACACATCAAAGGTTACAGTTTTTTCCTTCCTTCTTTGACTCATATTCTTTTGCTCTCCAGACTCTTGACATAGGTTTAGGCTTCTCCCTGCTTTTTCTTTTTTTGTTATGATTTTGGAGTGTTCCAGTCTTTCAAGGAAGTCCTTTACCTTCTCTAGGTGAATGACGAACCTCACCATCAGGCCTCCCTCTTAGTTGCCATAGCAGCAAGCACCCTAGTATACCTAGGATGACTGCTAGCACAGGTTCTTAGATTTGCTTTTCTAAAGGAAAGCAATTCAAAATGTGTTAACTATCTTACTTTAATCAATCAAACATATATCATTTACCTAGTTTAGGGGAAAAAGTCAGCACCCTGAACTTCAAAGAATACAAACAGAAGTTACAAGCAGACAAAAAACACAGACAGAAAAACAAAGCAGCAGATAGGGCTTCCAGCTTTCTGACCATTACATTTATACCTAGTCAGTTATCAGAGAGGGAAACACCAACATCTGGGTTTTCAAAGACAGGGGCTCAATGGTTGCCCAGAGTCCCATCTGGCCAAATCACACAACTCTTCCCAAAGTGAGCCCCAAAGCAAAACCTCACATCAGGGTATACATAACCTTCTCCTGGGGCAGAGAACATCACTACCCTCTTGACCCCCTGCCCAATCACAAAGTAACATGGGGTGGGCATTCCTGAAGAAGAAGCCTCCCACCACAGACTCCATATGACCACATTCAGCCCATTAGGGGGAAGAGTATATTTTCAAATCAGAGAAGGTTCTCAGATTCACTTAAGCCTATCAAGGGCCTAGGGGCAGGGAAGATGTTCAGATTCCCATTACCATTACAGTTGCTTGACATCATCATAAACTTCACAGTCACAGAAGGTAGCTTCTTGCCTGGGAGTGGGGAAAGTAGTACCATTGGTTTAGATTTGGCGATTGAGGTAAGATTTTAAAAGAGTGAAGTAGGTAGAAGATGATGTACCACCTGTCTGGCCAAACTTGTCCTTTTTTTAGAATTGCCTTGTATCTGGAAAGAACTTTGGGTGATAAATTAAAAGTTGTCAAAATAATTGTTGTGATGTAAGGGTAACTGTTAGAAACAAAGGCAGTTGACAACTTTAAGGAGATCATGCAAGATATGACTGAGGAGGAAGAGGAAGTATGGACAGTAAGGTCACTGTGCCTTCTCTTTAGAGGATGCCTCTTCCTCCCACATTCCTGTACCTTTCATTTGGTGACAATTATGAGGACAGGCACACATGGAGATTGAGCTTGAGATATAGCATTGTCTTAGACCATTGCTGAGCATCTAAGAGCAAAGTGATTTGTTCTTGGTCATGCTATTAAAATGTGGTAGAGGTGGTATTTGAGCCCACGTTTTCTGTAAGCCAAGTCCAGAAATCTATGCACTAAGCCTTGTTGCTTGAAGAAGAAGCCTAGAAAAAAAGATAGATATAATCTCACTAGTAAAAAGAGCCTCTTTTTCTTTCTAACTCTAGAACCCTACATTTTGTCAGGGAGTATATTTTGCAGAGGATCAAAAGCTCTCTGCCCAGAACCAAAGAAAGAACAAGACAATGCTTTCATCAGTTCATTGATATGAGAATTGTGATTCTTGGAATATAGCAAAGGAGGAGCCATGTTATGCTGGTGCCCCCTGTCCACACTGAGCTCAGAGAATGAGCTGCATCACACCTACAGTGAAAGATCCTGAGACATCTATTATGAGGATGGCTGGTTATATTGATTCTAAGCAAATTCAAAATTGTCCCATGTTTTATTAATTGCTACATTATTCTGCTTTGTTGCTTATAGATTTTCCCCATTAGAGGGGAAAAATCCTTTTTCCAATTTCCTACTGAAAGTTTGAGAATAAAAACCCAACACTTATTTTTTTTAAATAGCTGACTCTACTTTGCTTAAGGATGCATGTCCTAAACTTTCTACTCTCTGTCTTTCCCCCTTTCCTGTTTCTCACAGATTCATTTTGAAATTGATAATTCATAATCCCACTATCTATTCATTTCTCAATCCCTTACAATCTGTCTCTGAGTCCCAATCAATCTACCTACCAGCTTTTCTGGGTTCACCTAATTGTCAGATCTAATGATCTTTTCCTCATCCTTTTCGCAAATTGGAAACAGTGGCAGATCCATTTTTTCTACGAGGCATTCTTTTCTTTGAGTTCTCCTACCTCCAAGGGGTCCAAAGATAGATTACAGGGGTCTGTAAATTGGAATGGAAAAAAATGGCAACTATATTTTCACTATTATCTAACTGAAATGTAGCATGTCCTTCAATTACAAACGTAGCCAACAAACAATAGAAGTATCAGGATTCACCAGACTGACAAAAAAAATACAGGAAAGAAGGAGAGAACTATGTGTCAGACACTGTGACAAATATTATCTCATTTGGTCATCACAATGATCGTAGGAGGTTGTTAATATTATCCCCATTTTACAGCTGAGGGAACTGAGGCAAACCGGTCAAATGACTTGCCTAACATCATGCAGTAAATGCCTGAGACTAGATTTGAACTCAGGTCTTCCTGATACCAGACCTAGAACTCTATCCCTTTAACCATGTAGTTGCCATGACGCACAAAAGAGTTGAGGACTCTTATTCCAACCAACTTTCATGTCTCTGTTTTTCGCTCTCTTCTGATTCCTCAACTTCTATTACAAATCTAGGTGTCCTAGAATAGTCTCCCTTCATCTCTGTTCTTTTCTTAATGGTGCTTTCCCTGAGTCTACTGATACATTTCTTTGGTGTCAACTTGTTTGTAGATCATATTTAAACCTGCACCTAGAGTCCTGTCTTCTCTTTCAAACTCTAGACCTCCCTAAAGAACTTCTGGATGTTGTGCTGGTACCCCAGCTCAACATACCTCAAACTGAGCTCTTCAGCTTTCCCTACAAACCATTTTCTTTTTCCGGCTTCTCAGTTTCTACTTTAAATTTCCCCAGGCACCATAATTCCAAACCTCCATCAACTTCTTGACTCTACTCTCTCTTAATACCCAAATGTCCAATCAGTTGCTAAGTCTAGTTAAATCTCTTTCTACAATATGTTTCCATCTATCCCTTTCTTGTTATTTTCATGGCTACCAACCCAAGCTGGACCTTCATGATGTTTTACCTGGATTATTGCAGTAATAATCAAATGAAATGATGGGTGGGATTCTTACATATCTGATAATAATGAGATCGTGCCAGTAATGTGTATTGCAACCTCCCCCCCAATAGAATTTAGTTGACAACTCTTAGGGTCACCTTACTTGATTTTTATAACACCTGTACAAAGTACTTATTACATCCATTCATAATTTTAACAGGATATAAGATCTTCCCCATCCATTAATAGGCCCCACCTGGAGCCCATTAAGGGAAACTTGCTTAGGGAGGCTTGCTTATAGGAAGGTTTTCACATCTTTTGCTAATTTCTAATTAGGTACCGAATCAAGAGAATTTAGATGTCTTCTGGCTCTGAGAAGTGTATATATACTCTGAGTTGGTATTTTGCTTTGGGGGCTCCCTTATGAGAAGGATCTTGTGATTCCCTAGTTGAGATTCTGAGTTGCTGTATATTCAGACCTCCCCAACTTCTCAGATGTAAAGGCTCTCTCAATCCAGGGATGTATGTAAAGTGTATAGATGATTCAGGCAGTCAGAGTCCTGTCTGTTAGTCTTTATTTGTCTGCTTGAATTTTCTCTGTTTGCATTTTTCTCTGATGTTCAGGGTGCTGACTTTTCCTATGAACTAGTGAATATAATTATAAAAAGATTGTTGACCCCTTAAACACCTATCTTTCCTAGTAAAGCGTATCTAAGAACCTGTGCTAGCAGCTATCCTGGGTATGCCAGTGTGGTGCTGCTATACCATTTTACAGATGAGGAAATTGAGGCTGATAAGTTATGAATTTCCCAGGGAAACAAAGTTAATTAAGATTCAGAAGCAGAATTTGAATCCATATTTTCCTGATTCCAAGTCTAGTACTCTGTTCATTATGTCATGCTACTTCTTATGTAATAGGTATTTGCACAGAATAGATGCTTAATAAATGTTTTCTGAATTGAATTAATAAAGAGAGAAAGAACGAATGAATTAAAGGACAAATTACCTTTGACAATTGAGTAAACTTAAGTAATTTTTTTGTGGCTGTAAATATAGGAGGTTATCTTACACAACACTCTTTCTCTTGCTAAATGCCTTCTAAATACCATGTAGGCAAGGTGCTGAGCTAACACAGAACTTTAATTTGGACACTTCTTGACTCAAAAAGTATCTGGAAGGCTTAGTTTCACAATGTTAAAGGTGCCTTACATTCTAGGGCTTTTTATTGAACTCAATTTCTAATTTAATGCAATTTTTTCCCCTGGTGTTAAATTCTATTATCTCGCAGAAATTTTGTGTGCTGAAGATAAGTACAGTGGCTGCCACATAGTAAACACTTAATAAATGATTGTTACCTTGCTTCTGGCCTTGAATCTTGAAGAAATGTTGTTTGTTTCAATTTCCTTTTCAAAGAAGAGCAGAGTCTACAACATAAGCCTAGAATATGATTTGTCTTATTTTCTTCTCTCCCTCCTTTTCTCTTTTCCTCTCTCCCTCCCTCCCTCCCTCCCTCCCTCCCTCCCTTCCTTCCTCCCTTCCTTCCTTCCTTCCTTCCTTCCTTCCTTCCTTCCTTCCTTCCTTCCTTCCTTCCTTCCTTCCTTCTTTCCTTCCTTCCTTCCTTCTGTCCTTCTCAAGTTTTTTTTAATTGACAGAAATTTACTTTCTCTTCTCATCCCACTCCATTGGGAAACAAAAGAAAAAAAAACTGCTTGTAACAAATTTCCAGATTCAAGCAAAACAAATTTCCTTACTGACCATATTAAAACACACACACACACACACACACATACACACACTTCTGTTTGATGAGTTCATCACCAATTTGTTAGGATGTGGATAGCAAGTTTCATTGATTTTCTAGAATCATGGATGTCCATTGCATTAATCAGAGTTCCAGTAGTTTTCAAAATTGTCTTCATAGTGTTTGTCTTTATTATACAAATTATTTTTCTGATTCTTTTCATTTAATTTTTCATCAGTTTATAAAAATATCCAAAATTGTTCAGTTTTATAATATTGATGCAACATGACATTGTTCTTTTGGTTCTGTTCATGTTATTCTCATATTCATTCAAGTTTTTTTTCCATGTCTCTTTGAAATGATCTCTTTCCTCATTTTCTACAGCACATTAGTATTTTGTTCTGTGTATTTTGAGTGAGTTGTATATATGGGACATTTCATTCACCCTGTACATTTTATGGTATATTCTAATGTGTATAACCTTGCCGATTTCTCTTTGTTCTTTTGCTTGCTTAAATGGTTTTATTCAATATTTACTATGTGTGATAGTCTCTTGTGCAGCAATTATTTAGTAGGAAGAAACAATGATAGTAGGTATAAACTTGGGGTACTATCCCTCCTTTAGGGTATAGTGGCCATGAATTAGGGTTTTTCTCTGAATTGATCAAGTCTAGATCAGAAATCTTTAAAAGGCAGAGAGATATATTTCTAATCCAGTAACCCTCTCTTAGAAGAAAACAGAGTGGTCAGACTCTTAGCCCTTTATGTTACTTCACTTAAGCAGGAATCACAGTCTCCTATGGAGAAAGGTGGGCAAAAAGGCAGAGATATCTATCAATGATCCCTTGGAGCCATTTGTCTGTACATTTAGACATTTCTTATCCTTAAGACCTATATAGGCAATCACATCTTACATAAGAAGCTGGTAACAGAGATAAGGAAGATATTAAGACTTTAAACAAGATGCAAAATAAGTGTTTATACTTTGTCATCTCTTTGCAAGGGGTGAGGAATTCTTCAATCAATTTGAAGAAATGTTGTTTGTTTCAATTTCCTTTTCAAAGAAGAGCAGAGTCCACAACCTAAGCCTAGAATATGATTTATCTTATTTTCTTCTCTCCCTCCCTCTCTCTTTCCCTCCCTCACTTTCTCCCTTCTCCCTTCTTCCTTCGTTCCTTCGTTCTTTCATTCATTCCTTCCTTCCTTTCTTCTGTCCTTCTCAAGTTTTTTTCCTTTGGAATTCTTATGGAATCAGAGAGGGCAATGAACAGTTTTCTGGCTTAGCCACACCTTTGGTGGCAGTGGGGGAAAAAAAACACCTCATTTTCTAGTAGAGAAGGAGACAGCTCTGAAGAGTGTGAGTTCTGTCAGGTAAGAAGAGAAACAGCTACAGAAAAATGATCTACATCTTTTGTCAAGAATAGGATGTGTATTGTATCTTCACAATGACCTTGTGAGCTAGGAACTTTTTTCTCCCATCATTACCTGTGAATTCATCAGCGTAGGGAACTCCTGGCATAGGAAATCCCTCCACCTATGCAGATTGGCAATGGTCTATACTTCATACTCTTAGAAAGTTTACTGGAGGCATTGAGAGACCAAGTGACTTACTGTGTGTCAGTCACAGTCTTAAACCCAAGTCTTCCTAACTCTAAGGCTGGATCGATAACCACTAGGACACACTGCCTTTTGAAGAAATACTCCCTAGCACTTCAGAAATGGTGACACGACAGCCACAATGTTAAATTAAAGTGTTTTTATTTTAAAAATGTATTACTCATTCTTCACTGATTATGAGTCTTTTCCCATGATCAGTGTCCTTTCATTGCAAAAGTTTGTAGTTCGTTGACAATTTTAAGCCCACTGTGAAATGAGACAACTACATTCAGCAGAATTGAATTGAATGTGATTACCATATAATTAGCAGTTTCTTGTTACAATGAACAAACCTACATATCTGGCAAGCAATCAGAAATCTGTTCAGGAACATGATTTTAAAAAAATAACTATTTATGTGGTGGGCATAAGAATTCTGATCACTTACCTGAAAGTTTTCAGATCGAACTTTCTTTTCCTTATAGGGTTGATATCTTTAGAAAGAGAGTATGACACAGTTGATAGAAGCATGGACTCGAAATTAGTAAGAACTGGCTTTAAATACTGTCTCAGACCCTTCCTAGTTATGTCATGTTAGAAAAGACACAATCTCTCCAAGTCTCTGGTTCCTCATCTATAAAAGGAGATAATATAGAACTAACTTCATAGGGTTATTCTGAGGATCAAATGAGTTAATATAGATATAATGCTTTAAGAGCCTTAAAGTTATATAAGAGTGAGCTTTTGTAAGGAAACATACTTCTCTGGTCACTCACTATCTTCAGAGGAATTGTTATAAAATAAACCAAGGCATTAATGAAAAAGTCTTAATATACTCATTATATAGTTATTAATACCATGCTTTCTAAAGTCCAGATTAGAACAGTTGATATTCTTTTGCAAAGCCCTGTTAAAATGGGATGTTCTCTTTTGAAAATGAGACTGTTTTGCAAATCGCCAAAGTATGGCCATTGTAATTTTGTATGGTCATACTTTTTATCACATCATTTATATTACATTGTGTCGTAATTGGAGACATGTCTTCCCTAGTATAGATCTCCTTTCTTCTTAACTAAAGCAAAGTACAGAAAGCCTGATATCTGAAATGGGTAATGTTTTGTCAGGCACATATGGAGAGAGTATCACAGGATTCTAAAAGATCAGAGCTGAAAGGAGTCTCAGTGACTATCTAGTTGTAGCACCAATGTAATATTCACAGCATCAATGATCACTATAAATATACATGCATGGTGCTTGATTACAAAATATGACATACTCTCCATATAGAAGACAGAAGCAAAACACTTATTCAGGCACCAGAAAACCAAATTCCAACACCAGGAAACTGAATCCATCATAGTAACATAGAAATTAATGCACCACAATGTAGCAGAGAACCACACCATCTTTTAGCCTTCCCACAAACCAATATTTGACCAGTATTTATTTATAATCCTATCTGTGCTCTCTTCCCAGCTGTGTAGTCTAGCTCTGACTCCCAGCTTCCTGTGAGCTCTACTTCTCTTCAGCAAATTCCTCCCACCACAGGCTCCATGTGACTACAGTCAGCCTATTGGGAGGCAGAGTTTATTTTCAAAGCAGGGAAGGTTTTCAAATTACCATTATAGTAGTCCAAACTATATCTGAATAAAAATTTCTTATACAACATTGTGACAAATGATTGCCTACCTACTCTTGGATTGAAGACTTTCAGGGAGGGGAAACATTTATTGGAGGAAACCATTTCAACTTTGAAGTGTGGATTATTGATGTTTTTCCTTGTTATCAAGTCTAAGTTTTCCTTGTTTCCATGTCTACTGTCTATTCCTTGTCCTGCTGTTTGAGAGAGGAGGGCAAGAAGAACAATACTCCTTCCTACTGTGTAGGACAACCCTCCAAACATATGAAGACAGATATAATGCTCCCACTAAGTCTTCATTTCTCCAGGCTGTCTACCCCTAGTTTCTTCAACAGATCTTCTTATGACACAGTGTGTTCTTGTAGGGGGGCCCCCGTTTTGCTTCATACTTTAGGTCCATTTCTTGGCTATGAGGCACCTAATGTCTGCAGTATTTAAAAAGGCCCTGAGTGACCATTAACTGACTTGCTTAGTCCATATAATACTTTTTAAAGTTCAGAGACTAACTTAGAAGGATTGAGCTAAAAAAATAGGTCATGGGCAAACTTAATGGCATCCTTGCTCCTTTGTTGCTATTTGTTACTCTCAACTCTGGGGCCACGCAGAGAACAAATCTCAGAGATTGCAGCCCAGTGCCAACATAGCTGCCTCTCATCTCTGTATGCAAGTCTCATTCCCACTCTTTCTCCATCACAAAATTTTTCTTCTTCCTTCAAATTAATCATTACTTTTAATGTGTAAATGCAAGATTTGTGAGTTTAAGCAACAGATAATACCTTGTCTTCCCACAGATCATCTCTAGAATCCCTAGGAAGTGAAGAAACTGGTAAAGTATCACCAACATCATCTGGGGTGGTACGTATTTTTTTATAAGAGGAAAGTGTAGAAGACGTCTCTGTGTGTGTCTCATGAACTGATAAGGAGATCTTGGCACTTTGCATGGCACTGAGACTAGATCTATAGACCCAGATAAAATGTATTCTCCTTTATAGAGTACCTGGTAGCAAATCAAATCAAAGTAGCTATGTTTTTGGTTCTCAAACATCACTGCTGCTGAATCATTTCAGTTGTGTCTAAGTCTTCATGACCCCATTTGGTGGTTTCTTGGAAAGGATACTGGATACTCATTTTACTGATGAGGAAACTAAGTCAAACAGGGCTAAGTGACTTGCTCAGGGTTACACAACTTGTAAGTGTTTGAATCCTAAATTGAACATGGATCTTCCTACCATACCCCGCACTATATCCACTCTGCCACCTAGCACATCTCAAACATTAAAGACATGACAACTGTGAAATATTTTTCAGGATATCTCCCTAGGATTCATATGTATTTCTGTTTTGATGGCATACACATGTACACACATACATACAAGCATATATCCATGTACATATATATTATATATCTATATACTTACAAGGAAGATTCACAACAGAAAGGAATTAATATATAAATGTGTATACATACACAACGGAAGAAATCAAAATATTTTTGTTGCTTTCTGCTGTGAATCTATCTTGTTCACTTTTTATTTTTGTAATTTAATTTTCTTCTTTCCCTTTTGAACAAATTAGCTAATGGTTTATTGATTTTCTTAGTCCTTTAGGGAAAATATTTATTCTTGTCAGTTTCATAATCTTCTAATATTCAGATTTATTCATCTTCTCATTCTATTGTAAGGTTTCTTGATGATGTTTTTCAGCTATTTCTTATATGAAAATCATTTGTTGTTCTACTGGCTTCTAACATGAGGTTCTCCATTGACTTTCAAATAACTTTCTTTTTTAACCACTTGGATATTGTTATTTGATACTTTACAACTATTTACTACCAGTAGCATAATTTATTAAAAACTTAGATTTTATGCTTGGCACAGTAGCTTGGGTTAATTGAAAATACTGCACAATTCTCAATTTTGATCCAATCCAGTCAATCAACAAACATTTGTTAAGTGCCTACAGTATGCCAAGCACTATGCTAGATGCTGGGGTTACAAATACAATAAGTGAAGCAATATTTACTCCCAAAGTGCTTATGTTTTTTTTTTAATTTTTGCTTTTTGGAGGGGGGAGGGGTCAGGGCAATTGGGGTTAAGTGACTTGCCCAAGGTCACATGGCTATTAAGTGTTAAGTGTCTGAGGCCGGATTGGAACTTATGTCCTCTTGACTTCAGGGCTGGTGCTCTATTCAGTGCACCACCTGGCCATTCCAAAAGTGCTTACATTTTAATGAGAGAGAGAACAAGAATGTAAGTATTTATATAATATAAATAAATATAAGCAACATCTTTATTTATGTATTATGTGATACATCACATATTATAACATATACATATAAAATAAAAGAATACATAAAAGTATATATAGAATAAATATAAAGTGAATAAAAATAAATAAGTACAAAGTAGTTAAATATGAGGTGGTGTGAGAGGAAGGGAACTAGCAATTGAGAGCATCAGAGAAGGTTGAAGATGATACTTGAGTTGCATCTTTTTTTTTAAGTTTATTTTTTATTTGTTTTCTTGTTTACATTATTCATTTTCATTACATTTTTGAATAAAAAATTTTCTCCCCATCTTGCCCCTGTCCCAAGCCTAAAACAGCAAACCCACTGTAAAGCCCCTCCCCTGCTCTGCTCTCTTATTTTCTGGTAGGGCAGGGAGGGTCTCCCTATCCCAGCCCTTATATATCTTAATTCCTAGTTACAGGTATTGGAGAACTTTGAATTCTAGATTCTTTCAATTCCTCCCTTGTCACCCACCCCCACTAGAAGGACACTCAGTTCAATACAAGCTATGGATGTGTGATTATACAGGACATCTTCATAGTGGACATATTGTGACAGTGATCGTCTGTCCCTCCTTCCTATCCCTCCCCCACCCCTTGTTCTGTTCTCTACCCTGTCCCTGTCTGTTTACTGAAGTGTGT
>CM053595.1:254840733-254909475 GCA_028646575.1 Pseudocheirus occidentalis | reverse complement strand
TCTTCCCTGGTCCCAGCTCCCTCCTGAGTCTGTCAAACAATCACCTAGATTCAGGAGCTGAAAGCTGACAGGTTCTCGTCCAGTCCTCAGGGATGAACAGCTCCCAGGTCCTTGTCCTCTGCAAACATCAGTTTCGTCAAAGGGGAAGCCTTTTCTTCATTTTGACTCTGGGTAGTCTCTCTGATTCCCTGGATCCTCTTCCCTGGTCCCAGTTCCCTCCTGAATCTGCCAGACAATCACCTAGATTCAGGAGCTGAAAGCTTACAGGTTCTCCTCCAGTCCTCAGGGATGAACAGCTCCTAGGTCCTTGTCCAATCCTCAAGGCAATTCCCGGCACACACTGAAGTTCACCGGATTCAGTACACCTCAAACCCTTCAGGACTTCTCTTGCCTGAAACTCAAGGATCACCCAGGTCACCAACAAACAAAGTCCCATCCTGTTTACATCTTCAGTCAGCTTCACTCAGGAACCAAATACAAAATCTGTCTTGACTGTATAAAATTATTCCTTATAAACACTGGCCTTCTCCCAAGTCAACAGGGGAGTGTCTCAGCCAATAGCATTCTTCCACATCAACAGGGGAATTCACACCTTTTCACCAATGGACAGAGTTCTATACTTAACCCTAAGTTACTAGGATCTACTTAACCCTAAGTATATGATCTACTTAGCCCTAAGTATATGATCAAACAAATTGATTACCATTACAATACTTCAATAAGAAATGTTTTTAGCAAAAATTTGGCTCCTAACCTATTTTCTTTTTTTCTAGATTCATCAATTTTATTATCTAAAATTCTTTGCATTCATATAATCATATATGTCCATTTTGTCTAGTCTTTATCAAACTCTGTGAAATTATCCCTTGTCAGAAATTAATGGAGAAGTTGTAGTGCCAATGCGATATTCATGGCACCAATGGCAACTCTGAATTGCCAGCATAATTGTAAATCACGAAATATAACATATTCTCCACATAGAAGACAGAAACAAAACATTTACTCAGACACCAGAAAGCCAAATCTCAACCAGAAAACCAAATTCATCATAGCAACAAAGAAATCTATACACAATAATACTGCAGGGAACAACACCATCCCAAAGCCTTCCCACAAGTCTAGATGTCTCCTTACCTGCATCCTTTCTCCTCCCTGCATCCTAACTGCTCTGATTCCCAGCTTCTTCTCAGCTCTGCTCCACCCTTCTTGCTCCATCTGTTCATCAAGCTTCTCCCACCACAGGCTCCATGTGATTATATTCAGTCAATATTAAGGGGCAGGGAAAATCTTCAAATTCCCTTAGGTCTATCAAGGGACAGAGAACATCTTCAAATTACCATTACCATTACAGAAGTGATTCTCAAATTCTTTTGTTTGAAATACAATATCTTTTGCCATGAGAAATCATGGCATGAGACATTTAAGTCAGCAAAACCATGAAAAAAATTAAGAGAGAGTAACATATGCAAAGGCAGGTAGGTGACACAGGAGATAAGAGTACTGAGCCTAGAATCATGAAGATTCATCTTCCTGAGCTCAAATTTGGCCTCAGACACTTACTTTCTGTGTGACTCTGGACGAGTCACTTAACCCTATTTGCCTTCATTTCTTCAATTATTAAATGAGTTGGAGAAAGAAATGGTAAACCACTGTGGTATCTTTGCCATGAAAACCCAAACTGGAGTCACAAAGTGGTGGAAATGACTAGAATGATAGAACAACAAAAAAATGTGTGCAGCTTTATGTCAATAAAAGCAATCTTTCTTTCTGAGTTCTTAGCACATTAAAACCTGACATGCTTTGAGATTAGTGCATACAAGTAACAGGCAAGTTTGATGTATCTGTGAATTATGTTTATCATAGTATGTCTTCAAGGTAAGCAAAACATATATTGTTCATTTTCTTTTCTCTTCAATATCGATCACAAAAATGTCATAGCATCCCTAGAAAAACTAACAACATAATAGGGTGTAATGGAACACCCTTGAAGAACCCCTGAAATATAATCTTGCTTTTGTTGCTACTAATAATCATGTTCCAACATTAAAATACATGCAGAAAAAATAAAATGGAATCTATGTCTTTTCCCAATTCACTCTAGAAATTTTGCAAAATATCTGCATCCTTCCCTTTCTCCCCTCCCCCTGCCATCTGACACAGGAGGATAGTTCTGAGAGATTGTCCGGTCTTCCTCATCCACGCTCTTTTCTTCTCTTATTCTTTGTCTATCAATGTCCAACATCAGCTCGCTCTTTCCATCCTTTTTTTTTCACCTAAAGCATTCTGTGGGCATTTTAGTATTGATCAAAATAACACTGTTGTTATGTTGTTAGCCTACTATAACATGATAATCACATCAAAATAGTGACTAGTTCATCTTAAATGCTTTTATTAATCCTGCATCTGTCTTTACACTTTTTGGTTTTTACAAATTAAAAGTTGTGTCTTCCCACTTCTCTTATCCCTAACCAGACACCAATATTTTAGTGGTGAGAAACTTCGAGGTGTCCTGTGATGTGGTTCCTTCACCTAACAGATCCTCCTCAAGTTATACCAAATGCTTGTTTCATGCATCTCCCAAAAAAATTACTAGCTAAGGCTCTGCTTTCCAAAGTATCCCTGACAACTTTTGCATAGAACTGTTAGAAAATTTTTGCTCACATCAAATCTAAATTTGTGTCCCTTCAATTTCAATCCATTGTTTATAATCTGCTCTTTGGGATCAAGTAGAATAAATCAAAGCCCTCTTTCCTATGATAGTCTTTCCTCTACTTGAATGAAGCTATCAGATTACCCAGAAATCTTCTCTTCTTCAGACTCAACATTCCTTCAATTGATCCCCATGTGGAATGAGCTCAGGGCCCCTTAATGTCCTGGTGACGCTTGTCTGGATGCTCTCTAAACATCAATGTCTTCCACAAGATATGATGCCCAGAACTGAAAACAATACTCAAGATTGACTAATCATTGTTGTTTTTAATCCTTATGTGTCAAGAGTCTGCCATGGGACTTTTCACATGCTGGCTATTAATTAATATTGATTCAGTTGAATTGATTCTCCTTTCAGATATGATACAAGTTGGAGATGTAGAAACCATGGAGAGGATCCATTACCCTGAATTTTCTAGCTGATGGGAATATGTTGAATCCTAAAATGTTCAGAGGAAAGAATATGGTGCCTTAATTATTAAACTATTTCCCTGAATGGGGGTGTCCTCTACCCCCTCTAAATTTATATTGTAATCTGTGGGAAACTCCTTTGTCTTTCTAACCATACCTGCCAGACATGACTGAATCATTCCCTAATTCATCCCCAACATCCACCTACTTCTCTTCAGGGTCATCTGATCCTTTGTAATTAATAAGGGTATACTCTGGTCTTTTTTCCAGGCCTGTCTCCTAAGCCTTTCTTAGAATATAGTGCAATTCCTTTATCAGGAATATCCTTTGTTCTACCCAAATGGCCTCCCTCCCTTCTCTACTCTTCTAGCCTACATTAGAGAAGCAGCTGGGGGATAGAGAGAGATGGACCTAGAATTAGTGAGGTTGTATGTTTTTAATCAGAGATGGATAGTCTTAGATAGATAGATAGATAGATAGATAGATATAGACATATCGTTATAAATACAGATATATATGTATATACATATGATATATATGACTGTTCATCTCTGATCAAAAAATATAGACAGATATAGATAGATATCAATGTTTCATTATATAAATACACATTTTAAGATTGTTCTGTACATTGTGATTTTCCTGCTAAGGAAACAGGTTTCTTCTTTAACCACAAAGGGGCCAAATAATATGATGAAGCACTAAGCCCGCAAGGTCAATTTCTAATGGTTAAACATATTGTCAGGTACGTTGAAGCAAAATGGCCTCTTCAAAATCCCATTACATTCTAATGAGCAGACCAGAATTATATTTAACATCTATTATTGTGGTCCAGTCTTTCTCTATTCTGATTCGCAATTCTGGTAGAATCCTAGTTAGAATAGGTCATATTGCATAGGGAATAAAGCACTAAACTTTCTTTCAAAAAGGTCTGAATTCAAATCCTGCTTCATATATTTCATTGCTATGAGTCTTGGGCTTGTATGTCACTTGACCTTACTGAGAATCAATTACTTATCTTTAAAACCAAATTAATAATATCAACTATATCATTGTGAGAATCAAGTAAATCATGTAAAGTATTTTGAAAGCAAGGGTGGCTATGTGGTGGAGTGAATAGAGTACCAGCCCTGGAATCATGAGGACCTGAGTTCAAATTTGGCATTAGACATTTAACACTAACTAGTCGTGTGACCTTGGGCAAGTCACTTAACCCCAACTGCCTGCCTTGCCCCCTCCAAAAAGCAGCAAAAAAGAGTATTTTGAAGACCTTAAGATGCTATATTAGCATGAGCTATTATTACTTCCCATTCTGAATCCCATTTTGGAGATATTCATCTTGTCCCATTACGAACAGGGTTAGCGGGATGCACTGATTTGAAGGTATCAGTTCTTGTCCCAATTTAAAGGACTAATTGAGTCATCCTTGTACCCTTCCCTTGTCAGTATATCTGATCCCCTTGCAAGTCCCCCCCTAAGCCATATCTCCTTCCTATTTGGGCCTTCCCCAAAATACCAAAGAGAAGGCCCAATTATTTTCAGAGTCACCTGGTTGGCTTGATTCTTCTGTGAGGCATGTTTAGTATCAGAAACATGCCCTAACATCTTCTGAGCACACACACACACACACACACACACACACACACTTTTACATTCATCTTCCTCATCCCCCACACTTTAAGCCTATTTGGCAATTCAGAAAAAGCAGGGGGAAGGGGGTAATAAACTAAATAAAATTAATACAGAATGAGGATCTCAGGGTAATGAAGGAAAATGAAGTTATAGATAGCCTGAGCAAGCCTCAGTAATTTCAGCCAGTGTGACTGAATTTAAAAAGTAATTGCAAGTTGGAGGTGTGGGAGTGTGCATTATCAAGAAGCAATAAGTGAGTGGGTAAATTGTCATGGATGAACAGAAATTCAAGTTCCAGCCTAGACAGGCATATTGATTATAATAAATAAGTATGATTCTTACCAATTATTCGTGATAAACTCTTTGCCAGAATTATTTTTACTTACTATACTTATTATCTGGCATTTCACCTAGAGTTCTTTGGCGCAATCTGTGTCTTTTGATCAAGGAAAATAATTCTTTAATAAAATATGTATGGAAAAGATTGTATATTTTCATTAAGCATGATTAAGGTAACATCTTTGCCATGGATAACATAATTCTGTTAGAACCATTCCACTGAAGCAAATTGAAAGGAGAAAAGCATTCTATTCTGGACTGTGTGCTTTACTGCCCCAATAGTTTCCTTTTGCTTTGAAGCTATAATTGAAAAAAGAAAACTTTGCCTATCAGAAACCATGTGTTCTGCCATTTGGAAAAAATATTGATTTTTATACTTGGACATCTAATCAAGTTTTAGACACATTTACATCTGAATGGTCTTTGAAAGGCTATTTGTCACACTTTTCATTGCTTCCTAGCCTGAAATATTCAATTTCCCGACTTTGCTTCCTCACTCTCCTATGAAACAATTTTCCCCAGACTTTTGTAATTTAAGCCTATCCTACTACCTATATGATTGGTATTCCATTTGCAGAGTTAAAATGACTATTGGGACAAGGAAAGGGAGAGGGGGATTATTTTGTGTAAGTTATGTGACTAAGTGGTTAAAGTGCTGGTGTTCCTGCAAATGTAATCAAATCCCTTCCTCAAACATGGTTGATGGGTTTCAGATGAAAAGCAAAAGGAGGAGTGACAGCAATGTAAATGTAGTATTCACCTTCTTCCAGGCCTACTAAATGTTTCTCAGATTCAGGGAATGTGTCAAGTATAAACAGTATTAATTTTTTTTTAATTTTTTAAAGGGCAGTTTTCCTTCGTCTTTAAAATCATAATGATGATAACTAATATGCATAAAGTACTTTAAATCTCGTAAACTGCTTATCATATATTATCTCATTGGCGCCTAAAGCAATCCTGTTGGATACAGCAGGCATTTTAATTCCTGATCACAAAAAATAAACTTAGGAAAAAGGGAAGAGGGGAAGAAAAAAAGGAAGGGAAGGGAAGGAGGGAGGAAAGAAAATATCTCCTCATAAGACCAAAGATTTAGAGCTATAAAGGACTCAACATCATAGAAACCAACCCTCTCATTGTATAGATGTAGTAACTGAAGCCAGAGAAGTTAATAGATCCATGATCAGTAAGCATCTGACGTGAGATTGAAACCAAAGTCTTCCTGTCTCAAAGTCCAGCACATTATTCACTGTATCTATTATCTCTTATGAAAGGGTTTTGTGAGGGAAATCTATTTCATTGACAATGTAAAAGCTTTAAGGAAAACACTTGGCCTTCTAAGTGAATAGTCTCCCTACACAAACCTTAAAAAATCATTGTCAACTAACTCTAATTTAGGAAATCACTTTCACCTCCCTGAGACTCCCATTTGCCCATCTATTTTTCAAAAAAGGATTTGCATCAGAGACTATTATAAGAATTTTAATTGTTTAAGACCTCTGAGCACCTTTAAAGAGTAATTTCCAAAGAACTACAAGAGTGAATTCAGCAGAATGATTGCATATTCCAAGAGTCTTCAAAATTTCCCATTTGTTATCATATTAGCCCTTAATTATGTACAATGAATAAGAAAAGCTTTTGAAAATGTTTTCCAATTAGAGTTAAGTTAACCCGATCACCATATAATTGATATTCTCACTACATGGAGGTGTTGTTGAAGATTATGGCTGCCGACCACCAATTCTAACAATTCTGACCAAGGGAGAGATGCATGCATGGCTGGTGATAAACTTCATGTCTGTTATATACAGCTTATCACCAAGTTAACTCCAGGTGATTAGCTTTGTTTTGATTTTATTTGGGGGGAACAAGAAAATAAAAGATCATCTGTGTAGTCACAGAACAGTTATGATCTATACTAGTAGAAGAAACACACACACGCAAACGCACATGTGCACATGTGCACGCATGTGCACTTTCTTGAGTATTAAAGCCAGCTAGCATCATCCTTTTCCTTTCTATAAATTCAGCACAATACTGGCTATCTGTATGGAAGGAATAGAGGCAACCTTTATAACCTTTATGGACTGAATAATAATCAGAGATGTGTGGGCAGACCCTTCCAGAAGGCTTGAATTCTCTATTTCACCCCAGGTCCTAGATATTGTCTCGGGTTCATATCACTCCCGCTCACTGGATACATCCTACTCTTAGTATGCCAGGGAATGCTGTTAGCAAATCACTTAGACTTCTTGGAATGCTGAAAGCAAACAGTTGAATAAAAGTGTGGCAACACTGGAAATAGAAGAAGCTAGTAGGAACTTGCAGCCAATCTCAATCCCAGTGACCCAAACTGAAACCTCATCTTCCTGCCATTTGGGAGAATCAAGAAGAGAATTGAGGGAGTTCACTGACTTGACAAAAAGCTAATTTTCTGGATGGGATAGGCAGGGGCCAATCACAGCCACTTCCAGCTTTGTCTAGGTGACCATGACTTGGGTTTAATTCCCAGACCACACTATTCAGACAACTGCAGGGACATGGCTACCACAAAGCTGACTCCCTTCACTGTGCTTTTCACTCTTCTGAACAAGGTAGAAACAAAGTTCCATCTACTCTTATAAGAGTAGGAGAGGTTACTACCATCAGTGACTCAAGACCAGGAAAGATGATTCATACACATGAAAGAATCCATGTTAGTCTATCTCTTCCCATCAACCCATGTCCCTGGCCTTTTCCCTGCTTCCTCCCAGTGAATCCTATAACTTCCTCCTTTGTCACTTCTGCCCAGCCAAACAATCTGGGCCATGTTATCACTGAGGGCAAATAGAAGTATTCTGGTAAATGGTACTCCCTGGGGAAACATTCATCTCAGAGACCATATCCCTGTAATAATAATCAAGCCCCCCCCCCACTATATAGCACTTTTCAGCTGCAAAACACACCTTACACACCTTGTCCCACTCAATTAAAATATTCTGCTTATACAATATTCCTCAGACTCCAAGTAACTCTTACAAATCTATCATATATATCCTACCTCATTGATCTTTACAACAACCCTGTATGGTACGTGCTATTATCCCCACTGACGCAAGATAAAGAAACTCAGGTTCAGAAGGGAAAGTGACTTGCCCCAGATAAGCTGATTAGTAGGTGTCTGAGGCAGGATCTGGACTCATATCTGTCCTAATCCTATGTCCAATCCTTTCTCCACCGTACCATCTAACTACCTCAAGCAGAATATAACTCTGTTCACCTATTTTTCTAACTCCTCATAACAGTGTGATCAGGCTACTACAGTTAGAACTCTGTGCTACTCTTGGGGCTGCCAACTAGTCAATATTTATCCTTTTTAGCTAATACCTCATCACCATAAGGATATGTGATGACATGGAAGTTTGGCCACTGACCTAAATCATTTCTCAAAACTGATGGGTATTGATATGAGGAAGCTATAGCATGGTAGTGATGGCATGAGGGTGTTTTTCTAAAGGGTCTGGTTAGTCTTTATTGTTTTTTTTTATTTTATTTTGATAACTTTTATTTTGATAACTCTACATTTTTTTTCTTGTTCCAGAATTTGTAGATTTGGTGTCTTATCAATAAATTAAGGGTAAGAGAGAAACCGGGGCAACTTTCCCATGTTTTGTATGTATGAGACTGGTATTTTATGACATAGATTTCTGATTTTTAGGAGAGTTAGGTAACTGACCATTTTTATTCTGAACTACAATTTCCCCTAAATAGCCTTACTGTGTTTTAGGTCTTTGAGATCTTTAAAAAGTCTTCTGTCTTTCTGAGTCTATGTGAGCAGGACTTGGTGTGGCAGGAAAGAGAAAGCAAGGAATATTTACTGAAGTTCAGTCCCTGAAAGGTGCCCTATTGCTAACAGTCAAAAGTCCCAATCTTTTCAGAACTGACTTGGAGGGGAAAGTTAGGGCCCATTCTCCTCTTGAGAATGAGGATGGGCTCCACTCAAGTAGATCTGATAACAATGATAATTCAATTAAACAAACGTTTATTAAGTGACTACTATGTGGGAAACATGGTGCTAGGTACTAGTCTAGGGGAGCAGTTCTCAATTTGTGAGTTATGGTCAATTTGAATACATCTGACATATCAGATATTTACATTACAGTTCATAACTGTAGCAAAGTTACAGTTATGAAGTGGCAACAAAATTAATTTTATGGTTGGGGGGGGGGTCACCACAACATGAGGAACTATATTAAAGGGTCACAGCATTAGGAAGGTTGAGAACCACTGGTCTAGGGAGATACCATACTAGGCTGGAGTTAGAAAGATAAATCAAACTGTCCCTGCCCTCTGAGACCTTATATTCTCCTGGGAAATTCTGGTTCTGTGCTTTCTATAGAAATATATTGCATTTCTCTATTTTCAGTAGAAAGATATTACTTTTCTCCTTATCAAGTCCTTAAAAACAGATCCAAAGTTCTTCAATTAACTCATATTTAATTCCAAGTCACATAGAGTTTCATCATAATGAGAGACATTAAAGAGTGATTTTGACATGAAGATAGATGTACAAAATGGAATTGGAGACATGAAAGGAAAATTTCAAGAGGAAAAGCATTTAAAGACTGATTTTGACTCTCAAGTATTTCATTACTGCTTTGATTTCCAATAAGACGTATTGTCAAGAACTCTGATTACTGATTGATTTCTTTCATATTATAATAGGAAGGGCAATTGACTGGAAATTAGGAGACCTCAAATTGAGTTTCAGTTCTGCCATTGACTGCTATGTGAACTGGAACAAGTCTCTCTGGGCCTCAATGTCAGAATTTGTAAAAGTGAGGCAAGATTGGACTAAATGAACTCTAAAAGTATTTCCAGTTGAAATTTTATGATATAGCTGCATAGAAAATATTTGTTGTCTCAAATGAGTTTTAATAGTTCAACTTGGAAATTTTAGAAATGCATTCCTTAAAATAACCTGATGGACCCACAAGGCTACGAAATAGTTTCCATTCTGTGTATTTAACTACAGGAGGGGGGATGTACCTGTTAACACTGCAAAAGTTAATGTTATGGGGGTGAGAGAACAGTGGAAGGGAGGGGGTACGTGACCATGACCATAAATTAAACTTTATTCTTCCCGCTGACTCAACTTAGCACACTACAGCTATAAGTGTTTGCCTCTTGTCTAACAGAACATCTGGTTTGTGATGCTAAAAGTGGGACCCCAAGGGAAGCAGTGATCTTTCCCAAGGCAACTTGATTAATAGTAGGCTTCCAGATTTGAACTAAAAGACATTTTGATGAAACCAGCAAGACTGAATAATTGTTTCCACAAATAGTCCTGATATATTTTCTCTTTCTCTTGGAATTTGCAGGCTATGTGTGTTACACTGCCTTTATCTTTCTCTGTGGCTCCTGCACCTCAAGTTAGTCCCTAGGTTAATCACTTTCACAGAACACCCACATGCCAATGACACTAGATTGGCAAGACAGTCAATTTCTTTGAACACTAAGAGCTTATGTCCAGACACAACTTGAACAACCACCAAATGACCATCCAAGGTGCAAAAGAGAGATTATATGACATGATGAGATTCATGATGGGTTGGGTTGGTCTGAAGGACAAAATGGTCAAATTTCATTGGAGATATGTACCTACATGCAGCAGTTGTTAAGTGGTATGCTGTAAAACTGAGGTATACAGTCAGGTGACACATATGAAAAACCATGTTTTCTGTAAATGAGCCTCACAGGCTGAATAGCCAAGAAATCTTGGTGATAAGATATTGTTGCTTGTTTATCTTCCTTGAAAAGGACCATGACATCAGGGAGGTGATGCCATAGCATGCTAGTGAATTGGATTTAAGTCAGGGAGGGCTGTACAAAGTCACTAGCCTCACTTTCTCCTCCAGAACCATCAGGGTCCAGTTAGAGATGGCCCTGCATGTAGTGGGAGACCTTGACCTTTTCAACTAAGGTCTTTATCAGATCTCAGTTTGTCTGAGGCAACATCCACTGAGTGATTAAGATTAGGTAAGAAATGAGACTGAGAATGACCTTTTACCTAGTCAAAAAAATATCTGAGAGGGGAAGACCCTCAGGGTTTCTGGCCAGAACAGAAATAATTGCTTTTTTCATACAATGAGCCTGGGACCTATTTTTGGCCATTCAATGAGAGCCACAATGATTTGGGTTTAAGGCGTGGTCCTTAAGAAAGAAATCTAGTCCATAAACCCCAAGATAGCTTGCAAGATTTCAGGGATTGAAATCAATATTCTTTTTGATAGAGCACCCACAGAAAAGGGTGTGCTACCCTGTGTAGAAAAAAAGGAAGAGAGAGAGAGAGAGAGAGAGAGAGAGAGAGAGAAGAGAGACAGAAAGAGATGGAAAGAAACAGAAAGAGAGAGGAAGAAAGGAAGGAAGGAAGGAAGGAAGGAAGGAAGGAAGGAAGGAAGGAAGGAAGGAAGGAAGGAAGGAAGGAAGGAAGGAAGGAAGGAAGGAAGGAAGGAAGGAAGGAAAAGAACTTTGTTGCCCAACTGCCCAGTCCTAATTGGTTCCCCAGTAGTGCAGCTCCTACTCACAGAGGTTGTTGTTTCTCCTTTGTTCGTAAAGAGGACCAAAACATCAGGGTGGGGATGCAATGACATGCAACTGTGATAACAATGAAATGTAGAAACAGCTTCTTCGGACAATTACCACTTGTAATGAAGTGTTTCTAAAGTGAAAAGACCTCAGTTCAAATGTCACCTCTGACCCATTCAGTGGTAAGTTATTTAACCTTATTAGACCTCAGTTTCCAAAATGATAAAATAAGAAAGTTGGACAAGATGACCCCTAACATCAGCTCTACGTTCCTATGTCTAATAGAAGAAATTTCAGGCAAACATTCATGGTATTTCAGATTTGGAAGGAAATATGGAGGCCATTTAGTCTAACCCCCTTCCCTAAATAAGAACTCCCTCAACATCATACCCAGGCAAAAGTCAGACAACCTTTACTCAAAGACCTACAAGAGGGAAAAAGCCACTACCACCCAAAGTGGTTTGTTGACTTTTGGACAGTGCAACTTTCTAGAGTTTTTCCTGACATCAGGCTTAAATTTGCAGTTTCTACCCATTCCTCCTAGTTCTGGCCACTAAGCACAAACAGAACAAGTGTAACCCCCTCTTACATATAACAACTCTGTGAACATTTCAAGGCAGCTGCCATACACAAGATTCTATTTTCTTGGAACATACTATAGTTACATAATTGCTTTTCCTTCAATATCTTATGGAAATGATTTAAATGATACATTAAAGTTAGCCATATATCTGGTCAAATTTTTCCCTCCAAAAAGAGAAAAAGAAATTATGTGTTTTTAGTTAGAAACAAAAGCTTCCCTGTTCTTCCTTAAATTAGCGGGGGAATAAAGTGAATAGGGGGTCAGAGCCTCTACATTCAGAAATAAAATGTTTAAAGGACACGTCATTTGGATTCCATTACCAGGCTGTTCATATACTTCTTAGAAAATAGACTGCGGATTGTATCTGGCATTTGTACAGTTTTGCAGTGTTGGCAATTGGGCAGAGTTGTTAGTCACTGGGAATCAAGAGCTACTGAAGACCCTGCTGGAATGAAATTAGTATTTCTATAACAGCAACTCTTGGGGCAAGCCGCAACTTCAATGACAAAGCCAACACCAGCTTGTTTTTGCTTTTAGATTCTCTTTCCTGGCTTAACCCCTAGAAGAAGGCTGACGTTTGCCAGGGTAACCAGATTCAACGTGTCAAGAGCTTCTAATGTACTCAGAATGTTGATGAGAGATACCACATGTGTTTATGGTAGTCATTACTCTGAGGATCCAAGCCACAGTTATTCTGTGCTAGATTGAAGAATTCTTCCAGAGTTAGAAGTAGGAGAAAATACACCCTTACTGTTTTGAATAGTTTTCAGTAGCTGTTTCACAGCCATTGTTGTTCAGTATTGTGACATCTCCATTCCCATATGCTGTGGGGCATATGTTTATTCTTGAAATGAATTTTTTTAAATATTTTTATGAAATCCACCATATGCCTTCAACCCACCCAAGAGAGATCCTAGGCTGTTGTCAAACCACAGTTGGATTTCACCCGAAGTTATGAAATTTAAAATTACTGACCCAAACAGGAGTTTAAACAAAGTAAACAGTACAGTTCCTCTTATTTCATGGCAAGATTGGTCCGAGGTAATAGCCCTTCATTGTCCATAAACAGGTGAGTAAGAATAATGATGCTCAGATTCTCCACTTATAGGATATATTCTACACCAACACTTTAAAATGTTGACTAAACTTTACCTTATAAATGTGGAATAAGTTGCTTGATCATCTTCAGATAGACTAGACTACTATGATCAGAGTAAGAAATTATACTCTATATATGTAAGAAAGGGGGAGGGAGAGAGAAAGAGAAGCAGAGACAGAGAGACAGACATTCAGGCAGAGCTCCACAGTCAATTACAGTTACTTTGGGACTCAATAAGAGGAAGGCTAATCAATAATGTTAAAGAAATACTTTTATTACAAATGTATTTTGTAATACAAAGGCTTGTAATACTCAGAGACATGAGGACATGACAAAGGATGATAATTCAGAAAAAGTAAACACTGAAGTTCTAGTCACCAGAAAATGGGTTACTGGACCTCAGATGAGATGAACTTTAAGCCTTAGTAAGATGAACAAAGGAATCGGTCATCTATACGAAGATGCCTTCTGGACTCAATACAAATCATGTCAAGAAATAATAGATTCTTTTTCAGTACAAACATGTGTTAAGCAAAAAATGTCCCCTCTTCTCACCATTATCTGATATTTATAGTAATACTAGCTATAGAAATAAGAAAAGAGAACAAGACTTCTCTTCAACACAGTCTTATTCTTCTCTATCTACACATATTCTTGATGCTTTCCTCAGTTCCCATAAGGGTAACTATTACCTTTATGTCAATGACTCCTAAAGCTATATGTCCAATTCTAGTCTCTGCCCCCAGGTTTCAATTTCACATCACCAATTTCATATTAGATATTTCAAACTGGATGTTGCAGAAAAGACTCAAACTCAACCTATCTAAAATAGGACTCATTGTCTTTCCAAAAAATTTCCACCCATCTTCCAAATTCCCTTATTTCTGTCTTCAAGCCTCTCAATTTTGGCATTATCCTCAATTCCTCCCTCTCCTTTACCTACATATCTAATGGGTGGACAAGTCGTATCATTTCTCTTTCTATAATATCTCCTGTATTTGATTCCTTCTCTCTATTCGGCTGCCATCATTCAGCTGCCATCAGGCCCCATCATTTCTTACCTAGATTATTGCAATAACCTCCTAATTGGTCTCCATACTTGAAAATTCCCCTCTCACTCTAATTCAACCTCTATACTGTTGCCAAACTAATTTTCTTTAAGTGCAGATGTGATCATGTCACTCTCCCATTCAATCAGCTGCAGTAGCTTCCTCTTGTTCTGAATATCAAATATAAACTGCTCTTTTTTAGCTATTAAAACTTTTATCTTCTCCAACCTACCTTTACAGATTCATTGTACATTATCACCCCATACTGTACTCCATGCAACCACACTGACCTTTTGGATATTCACATGTGATACTCTGTCTCCATTCTCCATGCCTTTGCCTTGGCTGTGCCATTACTAGAATATACTCTATCCTTATCTCTACCTCATAGTATCCTTCTCTTTCTTCAAGATACTGTTTAAACATCATTTTCTATGTGAAGCTTCTCCTGATATCCCTTTAGAAATGCTAGTATATTCTCAAATTACCTTGTATTTAACTAATTTGCATTTATTTGTATATGAATTCTCTTAATATATTTTATTTTATTTTAGACTCACGTAACAGTAATTAACTTAGGAGGTACTTGGTCCTTAGTAACTAAGGGCTAAGTACTTCTATGAAAGAAGCAGAGGGTGTGAACTCTGTCTCCTATGTGAACAGAAGGCTTGAACTCTCTTTCCTGTTGATGAAGTGGTAGGAGGGGTTTGGCTGAGACAGGAGGCCTGTGTGTGTATGTAAGAGGAATTCCAGAGACAGAGAAACAGAATTGGAAATTTTCTTCCTGGTGGTTCCTGGTAGAGAGAGCAGAATTGTCCCAGCATCTGGGAGCTGGGCTGCTGGACTAAGAATTGAGTTGGAGTTTTCTATGAAACCAGAATCTGGTGAAGGTCATCTATAAGGCTGAGAGGGCTTCCTGGAAAGCTTCTTGGAAGGCCAAGATTTATCCTGGGTTCTAGGGCCAGCTGCTTGAGGACTGAAGAAGTATGACCAGGATAAGACTTTGTTTGTTTGTGGCTTGGTTGATCCTTGAGCTCCCGGCAATAGAAGTGGTGAAGGTTTTGAGATGTGCTGGACCCTATGAACTTCAGTGTGTACCAGGAACTACCCAGAGTACTGGAAAATAACCTGGGAGCTATCTTCCCTTGAATCCAGATGACTGTTTGGTGGATTCAGGTAGGAACTTGGAACATGGAAGGGGATCCAGAGTATCTGACAGATCACCCCAAGTCAAGATGAAGAAAAGGCCTCTCCTCGGATGTAGAATGCCTGATGGAACTGAAATTTGCCAGACAGTGAGGGGTGGAGGATTTGTGTAATTTTCTAATGACTGTATTTAGTGACAGATTGCTAGATAAGTGACTGATTAAGTTAATCTATAATTGCCCTATGCATGGAAGATTGATTATTGTGTTGTGAATTGATTGAATGACTAAGTAAGGAGGGTTTCCCCCCTTAGGGAAACCAGATGATTATTCTTTTGTTCGTTGTTCTAAATATTGTGGCTACTGTATTGAAAACTATGTGGTCATTCTAATGTTAAGCTGTTGTGAACACTGTATTGTGATTTTCTGTGATAAGATGTAATGTTGTGAACATTATACTGTACCTTGATTTGTTGTCAATGTTTGCTTTGATTTGTAATGGAATAAATGGAGTGTTCACTATACTGTGTATTTCAGACCTTAAAAGCTGTTCACAGTAGTATTTTTGGGGGAATCTGCTAGTGAATGGCATTACAACTCAAATACCAGAATACAAATATAGAATAGAGAGAAGAAAAAGCATCATAAACTTAAATACTGGAACTTAAATACAAAGTAAGAAAGGGGGAAGCATGCCATGTGCATAGTAGAACATGAGAGGATTCAAAGGATGTAATGATAAATTTTCATTTCAAAATGATATGATAAATACTACACATTGTGTTGAGAGCTGTCCATATTTTATTTGCTTCTTTGTAAGTCTTCTTTTGTTTTCTGCTGTGCACTTTTTACTTTGTTCTTTTTTACCTTTCCTCCCTCCCCCCCCACCCCAGAAGGCTACAATTAAGTGCAGATATATTTCTGTATAGACAAAGATACATATACATATACATATTTACACATATATACATACATAAATAGACATGTACTTTCCCTAACAAATTCTACTCCTGATCTTTGTTTCTATGTTTTTTAGTACCTCTTGTTTCCGATCCCTCCTGGCTCCTCTACTTTACTTCTACCCTCTATCTTGTCCCCCTAATACTTAGCCTACCCTCCTCTAAGGATCCCTCCCTTATCCTCCCATTCCCATTGATCAAAACACCCTTTTATACCCCACTTTAACCTATTCCCTCATCCTCACCCTCTCCCCTAGAGACCCCTCCCTTGTCTTCTCCTCCCTCCCTATCCCCTTACCATTGTATTTCTTCTGAATTTAGAAGACTTTTATACTCTTCTAGATATATATGCATTGTTCCCTCTTAAACCCATTCCCAATGAAGGTAGGTTGCCAGAACTACCAATACTCCTCCCCATCTAATTCTTCTGTATTGATTCTTCTGCTTGTACCTCATTTGTATAAAATAATTATTCTTTTTAGATGCTCCTAAATGGTTTCCCATTTTAAAGTCATATCATATGCAGGTGTATCCAATCTTTCTTACAAACTACCCAATTACTAATGAAAATTTTAGACATATGTTTCTCATTTTGCATATGTAAAAAGTAAACAATCTCTCTTTATTGAATACCTCACAATCAGTCTTTGGTACATACTTTATGTTTATCTTGGCTCTTATATGTCAGATCTTCTATTAAATTCAGGATTTTTTTAACAAAGTCTTGAAAATCTGACAGTCAATCAAATGTCCATTTTTTCCATTCAGGATTATGTTCAACTTTGCTGGGTATGACATTTAGACCTGGAGTCCCAGTTCTTTTGCACTTCAGTACACTATGTTCCAAGATCTACAGTCCTTTAGTGTCATTGCTTATAGGTCTTGGATGATTCTAATTGTGGAACCATAATATTTACATTGTTTTTTCTTGTTGCTTTTAATAATTTCTTCCTGAGTTGGGGATATCAGGATTTAATTATACTATTCCTATGAGTTTTCATCATAGGATCTCTTTCAAGTGGTGATTGATGGATATTTTCTTTTCTATTCTCTCCCTCCCCCCCCCAACCTGTTCTAATGCTTCAGGACAATTTTCTGTAATTATTTCTTATACTATTATATCAAGATTCTTTTTATTTATCATAGCCTTAGGTAGTCTGATCATTTTTGTTTTCTCTTTTTGATCTGTTCTCCAGATCAGTTGTTTTTCTTATAAGATGTTGCACTTTCTTTTCAATTTTTTTTCATTCTTCATACTTTATTTGATTTTTTCTTGATCTCATAACTTCACTGGCTTCACCTCACCCAATTATAATTATCAAGATATCATTTTCTGAATATTATTAAACATGTTCATGTCTCTTTTATTAGCATTTAGGCTCTTAGAGAGTAGAAATTATTTCATTCATATTTGGTTTAACATACATTCTAACATACCATCCAGCATGTTGCTGTTGTTGCTCAATAGTGTCCACTTCTATATTATCCATGGAGTTTTCTTGGAAAAGATACTGCAGCTGTTCTCCATTTCCTTCTCCATTGTGCCCCCATTTTATAGATGAACTGAAGCAGATGGGGTTAAGTGACTTGCCTAGGTTCTCACAGGTAGTAAGTTTCTGAGCATTATTTAAACTCAGACCTTCCTGACTCCAGGTCCAGAGTTTGGTTCTTCTGTCCACTGTACCACCTAGCTGTCCAATAATTTAATAAACAGTTAATAAATGTTTACTGATCAAGTAACCTAGTGTTTCGTAAACCCAAAAATATTAATATCTAGGAAAAGGATTTTTCTTTTTCATAAGAACCACTACTAGACTTAAAAATAATTTAACAGAAATTAGGTTTAGATTAACAACATATCATACACCATAATAAGATTAATTGGGTAAAATTTAATATAGAAATATTGATAAAGAAGAGATGACGTAGGTAAGGTGATTGCTTAGGAAATCTCAGAGACTCAGTGAAAAAAATACTTGAGAATATTAGGGTGTTCAGTAAAACAGCAGATTATAAAATAAATCTATAAAAATTTTAACATATATTACAAAAATAATAAGAAACAACAATAAGAGGACTTCTGTTTAAAATAGCTATAGTGCTTATAAAATATCTAGAAGGTAACCTAGGAAAATACATGCAAGGCTTATACAAATGCAACTGCAAAACATTTTTTACAGAAAGAGACAAATAATTGAACAGATACTTGTCACTTGTGGTTGGACTGTGTCAATATAATAAAAATGATGATATTATTATCTACATTAATTTACATGTGATACATGTAGATAAATGTGATATACTCTGATACCAATCAGACTTCCAAGAACACTGCTTAGGACTTGGCAAAATAGTTTTCTAATTATGTTAAGAAGCAAGAGGTCTAGAATTTCAAAGAAAATAATGAGAAAAAATGCAAATGGAAGGTACACAGCATCATTAGATATTGAACTATGTTTAAAAGTGGTAGTCATATGAAATATTTAGCATTATCTTTTAAAAAGCCAAATAATGGAATAGACTACATAATCAAAAAAGAGTAAAAAATGAAAATTGTAGCCTAGTATTCAAAAAATAAAAGCCAAGAAAATTATTTGCTTTCTATAGTAAACTGTTGGGAAACCTGGAAAGCAGTTGTGCAGCATTTAGATTTAGGTCTGCATCTTACACCATAAGTCATATTTTCCAAATGACTTTGCAACCTAAATATAAAATATCATAAAAAATAATTTTAAGTAAACATACTTTTGACAAGTATGATAAGAAGTGAATTCTTAGCCAGACAGGGGACAGAGGAGACAATATTGATCAAACTATTGATTGCATAAAACTTAAATATTTATGCAAAAAAATGAAATTAATAAGGACGAGAAACTTCCATGTAAGTGTAAATTGCATCTGATGTCACTGATAAGGCTCTAATAACCTAGATGGATAGATAGATAGGTACATACATACATACATACATACACACATACATAAATACTTACATAAATCCTTACATAAATACATGCATACATGGTCAGGGGCTACTCCAAAATAGTTGAATGATCAAAAGATATAAAAAAGTTTTCAAAAGAATTATAGGCTACAAGTGACCATTCAGAAACATGTTCCAAAGCATTAATAGTCTAAGCAATAAACATTAATACAACTCAGAGGTTTTGCTTCACATGCTACAAATGGTCAAAGATGACAAAAATGAAACAATCAAAAAAGCAATGTGCTAGAAGGACTGTTGGAAAAATAGGCACCCTAAAACATTTCTAGCAGTTGTAAATTACTCCTGTTCTGTTCTGCTTATCAATTTGGAATTATGTAAGAGAAGTGATTAAAGTATCTGTACCCTTTGACCCACCAATACCACCATGGGATATATACACCAAGGAAGGTAAAACAGAAATAAACATTTTATAAATGCATGTGTATATGTACACATATGCATACATATGTGCATAAAATGCACATTGTACACATATGAATATATATATTTTGTGTATAACTGTATAACTATATGTACATACACATACATTATACATATAGCTACAGAAAATTCTTCTAGTGATATAACCTGTAAACTAACAGTCACTGCAAATTCGGTTCTGAAGTGAGAAGACACCGCACAGTTTCACTCTTTACAACTGAACCTCTAGTACATACCCAGAATCTAAACTTCACTCTAGCCTTTTGGCCAGCTGCATCATTTTTGTGCCCCTCCTTTTCTTCATCTGGATAATAGCATCAGAGCAACTAGACATCATACAGTTCTGTTGAAATGTGATGAATTTAGAGTCAGAAGAGAGGAGTTCCAATCCTGGCTCTGATATTTCTACTGTTTGAATGACTTTTTGACAGGTCACCTCTGAGCCTCAGCTGACTCGTTGGTAAAATGAGTGGCTAGATTAGATGACCTTTAAGAACATGTCCAAACCTAAGTTTATGATACCTCCCAAGATCTTTTTAAATGGCCATCTAGGGCAGTTTTTAGCTGGTTTTACTCTTCCTCAGTCATCCTGCCTCCTAAAGTAAGCTATAAAAAACATTGCAGAGGCTGTACACAGCACTCTGATTTCTCCAGAGCAACAGAATGATTGCTTAATAGTACAATTATTCTCTTTGCTTTTAATGGTTCTCCTGGATGGGTCTGAAAACACACTTCTCACACGAAAATAGGCAGGAGTCATGGAGTCCAAAAACCCTTTCTAGCCCTTAAATTCTGTGATTTTATGATTCTATGATTTTTTTGGGTTGGAGGGGAGAAGGGGGAAGCTGCTTCATTCCACAAAGTAAATGTGGAGCTCTCTCTCTATTTCTCTCTCTCTCTCTCTCTCTCTCTCTCTCTCTCTCTCTCTCTCTCTCTGTCCTTGTCTCTCGCCCTCCTTGTCTCAAGAAAGAAAAAAAAATAAGGGAGGAAGGAAAGAAGGAACAAAGGAACGAAGGAGGAAAGGAAAAGGGGATTTACCTTCCACAGAAAATGTCAAGAAAACATTGAACTTCAACATCTTTCCTAGACCTTGACTCCTTTTCCAAATACAATCAAATTCCAGAAATTAAGATTAATCAGACCATAAGCAAAGAGGCATTGCTCTCTGAATTTCTGCTGAGTCCAAATTCTAAAACAGTATCACTTTATTACTTGAATAGTTGAAAGAAAAAAGAATTGTCAAATCACATACGCTTCAGCTGACTCTTCAGACCTGCTGAGTGCCCATGAGGCCTCTTTGCTTCTTCCTGCTACTATAAGGCACTGCCCTTGGCCGTCAGGTCAAATGCTACCACCAACTGACATGGGGTGGGGGATGAGAAGACAGCCTGATTTACCCAGAAAGACAACTAAGCCAACCATTTCTAACTCACAGAAGCACCAGTTCAGAGGATTTTACTGCCCCCAAACTATGGTGATAAATTATATCTTGGCAGATAGTACTTTTTCTTTCATTTTGGTTTCTTATATAAGCTCAAGGACACAGGTTTCATAAAATTCAGCATTTATGACCAGGCCATAGGAAAGAAATGGCCATTGTAAACATACTCAGGAATCAGCTTTTTATTAACAGGATCACTACTCTTGGAGCAAATATTATCCCTTTCCCCCTCACTGATCTTAGATCTCTCCAAAGTTAAATTACAATTGCATACACACAACGTGCCAAATTCCTGATTCTCCAGGAACCTAAGTTTAAGATACAGTTCATGAGTTAAAGGGGAAATAAACATGTTGACATCATAGTTTTATCCATATGCACCTTGCTGGACACTGAATTCTATTGTGTTCCCTGAAGCTCTTTAAATACCTGCCATCCTAATACATTTTCATAAATTCAGTCAGGGAAAATGGTGGATGCATTAAAGTTCTAAAGCTAAAGTTTAAAAAAAACAGATTGCCAATTTAAAGAAAATCCAGGGTCCTCATGGCTTCTATATGTTGTGATAAAAATGTCTATAGATCTGATATTCCTCTTGAGGAGCTACCTTAGTTTGAAGGCATCCACTTACATCCTTTAAAGTCATACAACAAACAGCTTAATTTCAACAAATGAAAAGGAGAAAAGAAATAATGAAGCAGCATCTGTCCTCGTTGCAGCTATGGCGCAAGGAGGTGAACCTGGCTCATCATCCAGTGTTCTCGGCATGGAGGCATTCTTACATTGATTTTGTCAGTTTTCTCACAAGTTTCTCTGTAAATCAAGGTTATTGCCATGTCAGTGCATGGGAGAACCAGGTCTTTAATACAGAATCCTAACTTTTCATCCATTCACTTAATCAATAAGCATTTGTGATGTTTTACATGATTGCACATGCTGAACCTCTACTGGATTGCTTTCCATATCAGCGAAGGAGGAGGGCAGGGAGAGAGGAATATAATTTGGAACTCAAAATTTTACCAAAAAAATAAAGAATGTTAAAATTGTTTTAACGTGCATTATTTAAAAAAATATTTATGGGGTGCCTAATAGGTCCATATCAATGAGGAGAAGAAAAAAACATATAATTCAGTTCAAATTAATTCAAAAAACACCTACTATGCAACAGGCACTATATTAAATGTTAGGTAATTTGTTAGGGAGAAAAACTAATGGCTAGAGAGGGGGGGAGAGTCTGAAAAGGCCTCGTGTCTTTTGAACTTGTTTTGGAGAAAACTAGAGATGCTGAGGTAGTAGTAAGGAAGGAGTGCATGCTAGGCAGGGGGCACAGCCTTTGTGAAGGCATAGAGATGGAAAGCAGAATTTTGAGGAAAAGAAGCAGTCACTGAGTCAGTTTTTGTGAAAGGGTATAATAGGTAATGTGTTGAAAAATACTCTTTACCCTCAAATTTAGACTCTAGGGAAAGGGACTCACCCAATGTAGAAATCACTTACACAGGGTGCCTGATAGGCGAACAGGGAAGCTCTGTTTGAATGCCTCCAATTATAGGGAGCTCAGTATCCCAACAGCAACTTGTTCCATGTTTGTATTGTTCAAATTATTAAATAGGTCTTTCTTAGGTTAAGCCAAAAACTGTCTCCCTAGACTTTCCATCTGGTTCTCCAACAAGATACTGCCCTTTTCTAAGGGAACACTTTCCCCTAGAAAGCATAGCATGGATAGAGAGACAAACTGGAGCAGGAAAGACCTAGCTTAGGATTGACTTGGAAACATATAATGAATAAATACTACTTAAAAACCTACCTAACCCCAGCCTATGGAACTCTGCTTCCATCCTATGTCAACATGAACTGAATAAGAAGTAAGGTCTTTCTGAGTCACGTGCAGGAGATACCCAGAACTTCCAGAGACCTGTGATCTCAACAATACAAGTACTTCTTCCAATGATTCAAATATACAACCCAAGCAAGCCAGACTCTCCTGTGAGGTTTTTTTGTCCCCATCATCTCATAAAACCAACCTAAGACCTCTACCCAACTTCTTCTTTTGGCTCTCTTGACATTGTGATGAATGTAACAAATTAGTTATCTCTTTCTCTCACTATATAACTAATACATCTTTTTTTTCTTTCAAACAGACATTTCAGGGCAGCTAAGTGGCATAGTGAATAGAGCACCAGCCCTGGAGTCAGGAGGACCTGAGTTCAAATCCAGCCTCAGAAACTAACACTTACTTGCCATGTGACCTTGGGCAAGTCACTTAATTCCAATTGCCATGTCTTCCCCCCTACAGAAAAAAAAGAATTTCAAACAGACATTTCTAGGAGGCAGAACAATAAAGAATAAAACAATCTAGATTGAACATCCAATGATCAGGTTCAAAGCCTGCTTCTTGTACTTATTAGCTATGTGACCTTAGGCATGCCATTTAATTTCTCTAGGTTTTTGTTTTTATCATCTGTAAAATAGAGAAGGTAGACGAGATTACCTCTAATATCCCTTCCAAAACAAAATCTATGATCCATAGTGATGTATTTGGGTTTTTTTTTTTCTTTCACGCCTGTCATTTTGCAGCTAGATGACACAGAAGATAGAATGTAGATCTTAGAGTCATGAAGACCTGAGTTTGAATCCTTTCTTAAATATTTGCTTTCTGTATGACCCTGGGCAAATCACTTAACCTCTCTCAGCCTTTATTTTCTCATATGTAAAATGGGATTAATAATAGCACCTATTTTACAGAAATGAGAGGAAGATATAACAAGGTAATATGTGTAAAGTGTGTTGTCAACCTTAAGGCGTGATGTAAACATGATACATCAATGCTGCTGTTGTTGATTGAGGCTTTGGATTCTTTTCCTGAAATGTTAGGTTACCCCCCATACCTGTTGGCTGTCTCCATCTTTGGTAAAATAATTTGGAGCATTTCTACATCAAGTTCTCCTCTGGACTGAAATTCAGTAGAATTCAGTTCTTTTTTTCAAACACTTTAGGGAACGGGGTGATGCATCTAGACCATCATTTCCTTGGGCTTAAGAGCCAAAGAAATAGCAATCAATCTTCCTGAAGTCTATGTTATTTTGTTATATTCAGTGTATGCAAGTAAAATATTAAACTATCAAATTATAAGTGAATTAAAATTAAGCAATGCATAATACTTAATTAGAAATTTAGTAGACCTCTAAACTTATACTGTGGGCATCTAGATGGCACAATGGATAGAGTACAGGCTCATTTTCATGAGTTCAAATATCTCAGACATTTACTAGCTGTGTGACCCAGAGCAAGTCACTTAACCCTGTTTGCCTCAGTTTCTTCATCTTTAAAATGGGCTGGAAAAGGAAATGGCCAATCACTCTAATATCTTTGCCAAGAAAAGCCTAAACAGGATCATGCAGAGTTGGGTATAACTAAAAGAATGACTGAACAACAAAAACTTAAAAGTAACTAGCTGAATAGTTGTCCTATGTATAATAATATATGCCAATTCTAGGATCCTCTATAAAATACCAGAAGATGATAAAATGTTTATGCTCATAATAAGATAGATTATGTGAGGTTACTATTGTTTGTATCTTTGTGATTTTCCATATCTCTATTTAATTCCAGAAATCCCTGAATCTGTAGGATATTGCTATGATTTAACAAACCAAAATGTAACTTTGCTTGTTTCCTTACTGTTCAATAAACAGCCTGTCCCAAAATTTTAACTTTAATGTAAAACTCTACAGTGTGAAGTAACTTTTAGAACTTTCCATGAGGATTTCCACAATAGTATATAAGTCACATATTAATTGTGTCAAGCTGGGATACTTGGTTGAGAAAGAAGGATCTCTATAAGGCAATTGTTCTCCAAACAGCTGTTTGAGTATTTTCCAAGAACAATATTGTTTCTAACACATCAGATCACTAAATACAACACCTAGTGACTTCATTTATTTGTCTCAACAGTATAGTACCTTTGATCCCAATCAATTTCTAGTAGAGAATGGAATAGCGATTTTTTTCACTGAACCTCAAAGGTCCGATTCCAGAGGTAAGAAAACCTGCTTTACATCTCTATGGTGTTTATCTGTGAGAAATTGTTTCTGCCAGTATTTGCTCAGATGTGTGTCAGATCAATTTTGTATATATAAAATACGATGGATTCCATGTTAAAATAAGTAGTTGAGTGTTTCACTATAGCAAGATACTGAGATTAGTCTAGTTTTTTATAGGTGGAGTCATTCCAACCAATAAGATAATATTTTTAAAATACCACAGTGTCCGGCATAATTGACACTTAATAAATGCTTTTCTTTCCTTTTCCTTCTCCCTTCCCAGTTGAATTGTGGTCTTCACTAGGTCAGGTATCTTTCCTCTGCAATTCCCTTATCTATCACCAACCTTGAATAAATTATATTTCTAACAGGTAGCTTCCAGGTGTTTTTTCACACTGTGTGAATCAGATTTGCCATGTGTGAATTATAAATACATTTTATGGAATTATGAACAATTCACCCTTCCCTTTATGGCAACGAATATCCTATCCTTGAAATCCAAACTTCTGATATCCTTCCTTTTAGCAATGTAAACCCATCAACCAGCTCTAAGACTTCAACTAATACCAACTACCCCTAACTGCTGCATCAGTACATCAAAAAGCAAGGGACACTGAGAGAGCCTCATGAGCCAATAGGTAAGAGATTTTTCTTTTTCCCTATTTCCTTGCATTTGGGAGAGAAGGATACTTACTTATGGGTTAAAAGTAAAGTTCTGCTCCAATTTCCTTTCTTGAGACTAAATCCTGTGATCTTTCTCACATTACTTCAGGCAAACTATGTGTCTACCATAAATCTCTATTGCTTTACTTTCTATATGTAAGCTCACATAAATGAAAAACTGAATTAGATATTAGAAGTTCTAAGGTTTTATTGGCCCCAGGAAAAAAAAAAGATACTCCAACCTAGTTTAGACAAAAAATACCAAGAATGAATGCAAAGGCTTGCCAGCTTTTGAAAAAGTAAAAATACCTTACCTGTGATGATACTTCTAAACAGTGGTGAATGCAGGGTTGTTGAAATTTCATTTAGAGAAAATCTATTATTTGAAAAGAGAATTTTATTCTCAAGGTTCTAAGATTCATGATGGTCAGTGGGAAGCTTAACATGAAGAAATTGCTAAGAGACCAAAAGAACACTCAGTTCCTTCTGGGATAAACTGAAAGATTAAATCAGCTGAAGATTCTAAACACATATCTCATTAAATAGCTACATTCACCTAAATTGATAGGTATTAAAGAATAATCTTCAATGAATTGGATTATTCCAGTAATACTGTAAAAATCCTACCACCTTATTAAGAACAAGCTCATGTCTCTAAAACAGAAACTACTATAGAAAATCTTATTCCTGTTTCCTCATCTTCTTAAACAAGATCATCCAAAGAATAGTTCTTAAGCTAGGGTCCATGAAATATGTATATAATATATGTGAAACATATTGCATGTTTATATATGTAAATGTTTACACACAAATATACATATACATACATAGCTATATGTATTATGCCTATGCATATACATATAGATGTGTATTTATATATGTACAGAAATATGTAACATTTATATAGGTATAGTTACACACATAAAACATTTATATATACACATGTATATATAAACTTATTTCAATACCATTGATTTCTTTTCAGTTTAATGTATTTCATATTATGCATTTAAAATATTATGAGAATTTTCATCCTTGTTTTAAAAAAACCTCCCATCATCTTAATTTCTCTATTACTGTCAATGCCCCCCCATCCTCCCAGTAACCCAGACATCCAAGTTAGATGCCATCCTCTTCATTCTCTCTCAGCCCCCATATTCAATCTGTTTCTAAGTACTGTTGATTCTGCCTTTATGACAGCTCTCACACAGGCCCCCTTCTCTCCTCTGACACTGCCCCCACCTAGGTCAGGCCTTATGGTCTCATACTTGAACTGTTGCAGTAGCCTTCTGGTTGGTCTTCTTGACTCAAGTCTCTCCCTCCTCTGCTCCATCCTCCATTCCACTGTCAAACTGATCCTCCTAAAGCATAGATCTAATCATGTCACTCAATAAACTTTCATTCAATGAACTTCAATGGCTCCCCTTTACCTCCAAGGTCAAATACAAAATGTTCTACTTGATACTCAAAGTGTTTCATGATCTATCTCCTTCCTACTTTTTCCAATCTTCTTACACCTTAATTCCCTCTATGTACTCTGTGACTCAGTAACATTGGTCTTCCTACTTTTCTTCACACATAACATTGTATCTCCTGACTCCTTACATTTTCACAGGCTGTCTTCTATGTCTGGAATTTCCTCCATCTTCCTCTCTATCTCTTGGCTTTCCTGGATTTCTTCAAGTCCAAGATAAGCCGTTTTATCCTCTTTATACCTTGTTTGTACACAGCTGTTTAATATGCTGTCTCCCCCATTAAACTGTGAATCCTTTGAGAAGAGAAACTGATTTGTGCCTCCCTTTGCATCCCTAAAATTTAGCTGTGTCTGGCAGATAAAAGGCTCTTAATAAGTTCTGGTTGACATGACTTGATTTGACTTTAGAAGGGATCCAAAGGTATCACCAGACTGCCAAATAGGTCCATAACACACAAAAGGTTAAGAACTCCTACAATAGATCACTAGCCCTGGAGTCAGGAGGACCTGAGTTTAAATACAGCCTCAGATATTTAACATTTACTAGCTGTGTGACCTTGGGCAAGTCACTTAACCCCAATTGCCTTGCCCTCCCCCCTCCAAAAAGCAAAAAAAAAAAACTCCTACTCTAGTAGATGATTCTTCAGTCCTGTTTCTCAACATATTCATAACAATCTGCTAGAAACTCATTTTTATCCAATTCCCCCACCCTCAAATCCTAGGAAAAAGATAGAACAGAAGGAGGAATCACTACAACCTTAGCAGCTCCATACCAGCTTCAACCTCCACCCCTAATCTCCCTCCAGCCTCTGCTCCAATCTCAGCCTCAGATCCAATTGCAGCCTCAGTGCATGCTCTAAACTCCTTTAAGACAGCTTCCTGGGCAAGGGGAAATGAAGAACATTTTATTACTATTTCTATTTTCTGGACTCTTGGAGACCTTAAACCTTTAACAAAAAGTTTTCTTAACATTAAAAAATATAAAAATATAAAAAATAAGAGAGGAGCTATGAGTTAATATCAATCGTCATAATCCAACCTGGTCTGACAAATCAACTTTTAGGAAGAGTTTTGCTTCCAGAAGTATTACTTCATTTAAGTTTAAAATCTCAGTGTCCTAATGCAAACAGAAAATGGTGATTGGATTCTTGTTACTCAATGACAAATCCTTGAGGCAATCCTAAAAGATTGCCTAAGGCATACAGATTGGACAAACATAAATAATTATAAACAGGATAAAAATGAAAATCCTCCAGATTTCATGAATCACTTAAAAAGAATTTTTAAAATAAATCCTAATACTTACCATCCAACAGATGTTGTTTCAGAAGTTATTTTAACTGGTCTTGTCCAAGGCTTTTATTTTTGTCAAAGATTCAAGACTTCATGAAACCTGTTTATTGTGATAGACTACATTTTTGTCAGAGAGCTAATCACTATGTAGCTCTCCAAGAAAGCAGAAAAGATCATTTTTGAAACAAACCTTTTAAGTGTACATTTTCAAATTTTTCAGCTTTGTAGCCAAGGACCAAGTAACCTGAGAAGACAGAAAGGAGAACTTGGCAGTGTTCAAAGTCTTATGTTAGATGAAGGTAATAGAATCATTTGCTTTTATTGTGGAAATTACAGTCATTATAAAAAAGGATTGGCCTTGTCCCAATATTCCAGGTGTTTTCAATCCTTGTTTTAATTGCTATATGTCATTTCTTCCTGCATCTCCCCTTTTTCTTCTTCCTATACCTCTCCACCAAACCTAGGTAGCTAGGTCGCACAAGGGATAGAGCACTGGGCCTGGAATAAGGAAGACCTGAGTTCAAATCCAGCCTAGCTGTACGATGTTGGGCAAGACACTTAACCTCCACTTCTCTCAGTTTCTTCAACTGAAAATAGGGATAATAATAGCACCTAATTCCCAAGGTTGTTGTGAGAATCTCAAATAAGATAATATTTGTGGAGAGCTTAAACACAGTGTCTAGAACAGGGGTGGGGAACCTGCAGCCTCAAGGATACATGTGGCCTTCTAGGTCCTGAAATATGGCCCTTTGACTGAATTCAAACAAATCCTGAGATTTGTTCTGTAAAGTTTGGATTTGGTCTAAGGGTCATACTTGAGGATCCAGAGGGCCACATGTGACCTTCAGTCTGTAGGGTTCCCCATCCCTGCTGTAGAACATAGTAGTAACATAAATGCTCCTCCTTTCCCACAGACCTGATTCAATGTCTTATTCCAATGAGCCTTCCTTAGGAAACTCCAAAGGTTAACTTATTCCTAGATATATTGAACATTCTCAACATGAAATTACTGAAAGCTATTACTTACTGTCTATATTGACAGCTCCAGCTGCATAATTTATTGCTTTAAGTAGAACCTGAATATTGACAAACAGCAAATCTATTACCATCTACACTGATTCTAGATATGTTTTTGCTGTTATATATGATTTGGGACAACTTCCAAAGAAAAGATTTTCTCACACCAGGAGGTACTCTAGAAATCATGTTTTAGTAATAGCTGTCCTTGATACATTATAATTACCTACTACTAAGACTATTATTAAATGTACTACTCATCAGAAACTTTATGATGATGAATTTCTTAGCAGAATTCAGCCACTCAAGCTGATTTCCATCCTTTCTGTACCCTGATCTGTTATTATGTTTACTTCCCTTCCTATTCACCATTCTATAGCTTTTCAAGAATATTCCTCTCCTCTAAAATCAGACCCAGGAAACAGAGAGCAAAAACATTTAAATTCTTGCAAAATGTATGTGCCTGCATTCAAGCCATCCATGTCATTCTCAAGCTGTCCAGTTGGTTTTATTCCCTTATTTTGCTCATTAGCCCAGTGCCTGGCAGATAATTGGTGCTTGATAAATGTTAGCTGACTAGCAGACTGACATATCATGGACTGGTACAAATAAGCAAAGGCAGTGGGGGTGCATAGAATAAGAAATGAGTTTGGGAGAAATTTGCTTTGCTTCTGTATCCCAACAATACTATTCAAATTCCCCTGTCAGACACATAAGATTGGGAAACCTATGGTGAAATAAGCAGCCCATGTACCACCATGGAAATTTTATATAAATATACAGATTAATTTTATTCAAATTTCAGAATGTTATCCTGATATACATATATTTGTAATTATATGTTTATATTTGGAATGAACTGAGACTTTTCCTTCTAAGAAGGCAGGTGATTTTAGTTACTAAAAGACTTTTTAAAATTATTACTAGATTTGGTATCCCTTCATCAATAGTATGAGATGCATTCATTTTATAGGACAGATCACAATATTAATGGACAGGTCTATGAGACTTCCTATGTCATCTCCTGTGTCAGTTCAATGATCTAATTTAAAATTAAGTCATAATGTCATTTCTGAATCTTTGAAAAGCATTAATTTAATGTGTTCAAGTTTTCTATGCACAGATGTAAGCTATGTTGCCTAGAGACCCAAAGGAGTAGCGATATCTCTATCCAGCCTGGTGACTGGGTTCATCTGAAGATGCATCAATAGAAAGTTTGCTTGAAACCTCCCTGGAAGGACCCATGTCAAGTTCTACTTACTGCAATAAAGTGCCCAGGCCTTCACACTGGGATCCATATTTCATGTGGTAGGATCACAACCACTCCACAAGACTTTGGAAAAGCACTACCAGTTCCACCAGAAACATTCTCATCAATGAATGATGAGCCAAGTGCCAGTGAGCAGGGTAGTATAATTACTGCGGTAGCCCAAGAATACACTGGATTTGCTACGGAATTTCTGCTATGCCTTCTAGCCAAGAAATCACATCTGCACCTAGCATTTGGCTCCCAAAATGGACATGGCTCATTATTCTGTGGCTGTTTCTTAGTGGTCTTCTCCTGATTATTTTTTGTTATTCAACAGAATTAGAAGATGAAAAATCTCAGAATCAGACCAATTTGCTGTTCTAAGAAAAAAGGTCACCTTCCATCCTAAGAGGATATAATAATGCTTTGCCAACACATTTCACACAAGTATCCTAAAGACTAGAATATTTCTAAATGCTGGGCACACACTCTTACTCCTGACAACATGGGAGAAGGCTTCCCATTGGTACCTATTCTAAAGACGATTGTAGACATAGATGCTTTTGCTTGCTATAAGAAAATAATTATGACCAAAAACATGTTTAAATTTCTGCTTTAATTTTTTTTTAAATTGCTTGTTTAAATTCCTCTGAGTGAGAGAATAGAAAGTTAAAGATGAGTATTATAAAGCATGCCACCGAAGGCCCTTATTTACATCTCTCTCTGACTGAACAGGCTATTGGATTGTGCATATTGTCTAAAAGAGCATCAGTTTCCCTGGAACACAAAGGTAGCCAGTTGGCATGGTGAATAGAGCACTGGATTCAGAATCAGGAAGGCCTGTGTTTGAATATTGCCTTAAGTATTTACTTACTAGTTGTATGATCTTGGCCTGGTCATTTGACTTCTCTTGGTTTCCTTGTGGATAAAAAGGAGATCATACTAGCATCTCTTTCACAAGGTTAGTGTGAGGATCACATAGATGTAAAGAGCTGTATAAAAGCTAGCCTTAGAATTAACTATGACCATTTTAATTGTATCATAACCAGTTTTCATTTTGTTGCCATCAGGATTTTTCTGTCTATATTTTAAATTATTCTCAACAGTTACCAATGCTACTTTAATTTTTAATGGTATGCATAATTATATGTTGAACTTGTTACCAGTAAACTGGCCAGGATCATGTTATTCAGCATACATGACTCAGACTGAGACAATTTTCTCCTTGTGAAATCCATTTCCAAAAGTGGAAATATACTGTCATATTATTCCCAAAATAGGGAGTCACTAGAGCTTTTAGAGAAATAAAACTTTTGTCCAAGCCAAAGAACAAGTGAGCATGAGAGCTTTCCTACTGAAATAATTTTAAAAAATAGTAGGTATTCAAAGCAAACTTGAATGGCTATGGATTTTGTACCAGCTGCTAAAGGAAGTACATATGCTCGATCAGGGAAAGAAAATGTTGTACTTACATTCCTATTGTATCTGAAGACTCTCATGGTCAACTACTCACATCATATGAGACTCAAAACTTCATGAAGATAACCAAGAGAACTTGGTACAGTATACCAATGGCATAGTTCTATTCTGGATCCCTTGCTTTTGCTGTTATACATGGATTTTTAACACTAATTATTGTACTCATCAATATTTGTATGATAATTACAATTGCATAATGAGTACTGTTCGGTAGATATGGTAATTCAAGCATCAAAAGGATTTAACCTAATAGAGAAGATAAAAGCCTATAATATCTATCCTGAAATATTGAAAGTGAAAGAATTTGAAGAAAGGGAAGTAAGATTTCATGTGTACTAACATTTAAGACACATGTTGGGCCAAAAGTCACTAATGGGTGAATTGTGAAATCAGAATATTGGGGTCACAAATTTATAGCTAAAATTAAGTAATGCATAAATAAGCCTTAACCAAAATTCGCTAGTTTTCTAAATGTATAAATTACTAGTTGGCAATCAAAATAAAATAGACTAAGTACTAATTCTAGCATTCACTATATCAGATGATAACGACATTTTCATATATATGATGATATAGAATTTCACTTTCTCTCATAAAACTACTGTTGTATATTTTTTTTCCTATTTGAAATACCTTTACTTCATTCTGGAAGTCCTCAAAGTTGTATGATGCTGACTATTCTGATTTAACATCACAAAGTATAAATTTTATTTGTTTGTTTCTCTGTTTGATAAACACTCTGTTCCTGAATTGAAACTTCAATGTTAAACTCTACAGTATGAGATAATGTCTAGAACTTTCTAGAACTTTACACAAATCCCTGTTTGTAACAAGAGTATTTAAGACCCATACAAATTATATCACTCTGGAATACTTGTTGAGCAATATTTTTACAAACAACTGTTTAAATTATTTTCTAGTAAAAATATTGCTTCTAATAAATCTGGTCATTAAAACTCAATTAAATGTCACTTAGTTTATTTTCTTTGTCATAGACTATTCATGTTTTTCAGTCCATTAAAAAAATAAAATAAAAAAACCTTGCCAGACCCAACAGTGGTTGCAGCAAAGCTGCAATGAATACACAAGAGGTTGGGAATGAAAAGAATGGGGAAGGTGTTTTAACTGCTCTATGCCTTGAATCCCTCACCTGGAATACTCTCCTTTGCTCCAGGCTCTCTCCTTTTCAATTCATACTACACAGAGCCTCAGGAATAATACATACATCTTAGGCACATGTTTGACCATACTCAAAAATCTTCAAGGTTCTCTTTTACTTTGAGGATTAAATACCTAAACCTGAAATTTAAAGCCTTCTACAATCTCATTCCAAAATATATTTCTCTATTAATTTCACATTATTCCCCCCACAATCCTTTGCAGACAGAGCTTAATATACATTTGTTAAGTTGAAGTGTTGGATTCCAGTGAAACTGAGCTATTTCCCAAACTTTGCATAGGACTGTGGGATGGATCACAGAAAGGACTTGAGAGGTTACTTAGCACAAAATATTTTCGTTTTGCAATTACATCCTATCCACTGTCACTTCAGTGTCTTTACACAGAGTGCTCCCCTTGTCTGGAACACACTCGTTCCTCATCTCTCCCTTTTAGGATCTCTAAGGTGCCACCACTTATCAAGGGCTTTCCTGATCTCTCTACTGTTTTTGCCTGTCTTTCTGTCTCTTTCTCTCTGCTTATCTCTGTCTCTACTTCTCTGTCTCTCTGTCTCCCTTTGTCTCTCACCATCTCTGGCTGTCTCTCTCTGTCTCTCCCTCTCTGTTTCTATCTTTGTCTAACCCTCTTTCTTTCTCTTCCTCTCTCTCTGTCTTCTCTGTCTGTCTGTCTCTGTCTCTCTGTCTGTCTGTCTCTGTCTGTCTCTGTCTCCCTCTGTCTCTCTCTGTCTCTCTCTCTTTCTCTCTCTCTCTCTCTTTCTCTCTCTCTCTCTCTCTCTTTCTCTCTCTCTCTGTCTCTGTCTTTCTCTCTTTCACCCCCTTCCCCCACACTTTGGATAATGCTTATTTGTGTACATACTATAACCCTCAAATAAGTTTCCTAGGAGTGGTTGCACACAACAAGAGTTTAATATATTTTTGTTAAATTAAACTATTGAATTCTTGCAAGGAATGAAAGTAAAAAGAAAATACAAGCAGTTCTTTTCATTCCTAAAAAGAAAAACACTTCATAAATTTAAAGTATTATTAAAAGTAAATTCAATCATCTCTAAATATAAAACACTAAAGAACAAGTAGTCCAATATTTCTTTATGCCAAAAGTTATCACACCATTAGCCTCAGGGCTGCAATGGTATCCATTTTAACTAGGGACTCACTGTTGGAGTCTTTGTTTTAGTGATATTTAAAAGGAAAATATTCATTCAATGTGACAAAAAACTAATTTTCTTCCCTTTGTTTAAGGAATGTGATTAGTTTCAAAAAAAAACTCATTTATGCAATGTAATGATATTGCCATAGTAAGTAAGACAGAAAAGCTTAGGGGAAGGAATTTGGAGCTGAAGGTGACAGGAATACTTAATGTCATTCCAAATACATAGGTCTTAGTTGTTTCTGTTCAGTTGTTTTCAGTCATGTGTGACTTTTTGTGATCTTATTTGGGGTTTTCTTGGCAAAGATACTGAAGTGGTTTACAATGTCCTTCTCCAGCTCATTTTACAGATTGGAAAACTGAGGCAAAGGGGTTAAGCCCAGGCTCACACAGTTAATAGGAGGATCAGAAGCAGAATGTTATCAAGAGGAAAAAGAAGACTATTGAGGGTGTGCTCTGCTATCAGTTCTGATACCAGTCCTAGAACAGGTACAGGTCTCTCATTCCAGCCATCTTTTGCACAGAAGCTAGAATGAATAAAACAGATAGTCAAAGATAGGTTTTCATCAGTGACTATGGAAGAAGGCAAAAATAATTAGTCCATGCAGTAATCCAGTCTAACCCAGGTACCATCAGCTTCTGTAGTAATAGTAGTAGTAGTAGTAGCAGCAGCAGCAGCAGCAGCAGCAGCAGCAGCAGCAGCAACAGCAGCAGTAATAATAGTAGCAGCAGCAGCAGTGGCAGCAGTGGCAACAGTAGCAGTTATAGTACTAGTAATGAGATTTGACATTTTAAGCATATTCTAAGTTTTATTTGTAAAGCACTGAACATACATTATCTTATTTTAGCCTCACAACAATCCTGTTAGGTAGATCCTTCTGGAACCATTATTCCCATTTTATTAATAAGAACACTGAGGCTAAGAAAGATTGCCACTTGGCCCACATCAATTGGTTAGTGTCCATGTCTGTATCAGAATTTAGGCTTCCCTGACTCCAGTTTCAGCATTCAATCGACTACTCCACACTGCTTCAAGAAAACTAGAAGAATCCTCATTGTTGGAATGGCATCTGCTCCATGTATTCAAAGCTCTGATGGTTCTTAATTCGATGACTGTGACAAATGAATGTAATCTTTCTGGGGTGTGGTTATCCCACAAATTAGTTCAAAATGGAAATTTTAGCCAGTTTCTCCTCTAATGAAGAGATTTAGGAGCTCTGGTTTTAGACCTTTTTCCCATTGCTTGGGCGATAGCAGTACTTTCTAATTGGAATGAAATTTGGAAAACTTGTTTTATATGTTTTCTCCCAGCATTTGGGATCAGACCAGAAATGTCTCAATACTTCTCCCCAATTTATAATCTGCAATCCTTTCTATGACCTTTCAGAGAGTATATACGACTATATTTCCTTAGGAAGAGAGAAAGTCCTACAAATAAAGTCATATTTTCCCATAAAAGTAATTCCTTCCTTTCTTCTAGAATCACAATATCTTCATTTTCAAAAGGAACTTAGAGATCATCTGGTCTGTCCATATTTTCTAGATGAAGAAACTGAAACAAAGAATAGCAAAATGATTGGAAGGTCACAGATAATAGGAGAAGCAAAGACTAGAACAAGGAGAACACTAACCTTTTCTCCACTGTACTACACTGCCTCTCTGATCACCCTAATCAGTCACTATAATAAGAATGGTTTGGAAAGGTGTACTTCCCTCCAAAGGATGAGATCCATATTCAATAGGGAACAAAGTTTGGCAGCTGTGTCTCTAACATGTTCCTTCTAAAAGGGATAAAAAATCATCTATTAATTATAGTAGACAAAGGATCAAAGCTGGAAAAATATAGCCCTAAGGATCAGTATGAATTATAGAAAAGGATTTTCAAGCCTTTAAATAATTAACATTTTTAAAGAAAATTTCAAAAGAAGAAAATGAGTGTTTTGAATCTTTTACTCGGTGTTAAGTGCTAAGCTATTATTGCATGTCTAAAATATTCAAGTAAGCATGGCTGAGTATCAAAGACCATGGAGGGTTGACAATAACATTCCAGTTAATTACCCTGAGAGCCAATTCAAAAGTCAGCCATTAACCATGAGGAGCTTATTCTCATAATTCCAAATTAGTCTGTCCTTCCTGGGAGGTCTTAATGTGCAATTTATTTTTCTAAGCTTTCCTTTATTTCCTATCAAAGGTGTCAAGGTTCAGTGTTTCATATTTAAGGTAACAACCTCAGATTGTTGATCCATTGAAGCCTCATTCATTTGATTCAGAGGAAAGTTGATTATGATTCATTTGCATTATACAAGCTTCTAGCAGCTCCTTCTTTTTCACTTGAACCTCACCAACCTTGTAGTTCCATGACATTTCTCATATCTGCTTCCTTTCCATGTGTAGCAGCAAGCACCATAGCATATCCAGAATGGCTGCTAGCACAGGTTCTTAGATCTGCTTTCCTAAAGGAAAGCAACTAAAAATGGGTTAACAGTATTACTTTAATCAAACATATATCATATACATCTCCCCTAGTTCAGGGGAGAAAGTCAACACCCTGAACTTCAGAGAATACAAACAGAAGTTACAAGCAGAAGTTACAAGCAGACAGAGAAACAGAGCAGCAGACAGGGCTTCCAGATGTCTGATCATTACATTCATACCTAGTTGGTTCCCAGAGAGGGAAGCACCAACATCTCAGTTTTCAAAGCCAAGGCGGCTCAACAGCTGCCCAGAGTCTCATCTGGCAAAATCACACAACTCTTCCCAAAGTGAGCCCCAAAGCAAAATCTCACATCGGGGTATATATAGCCTTCTCCTGGATCAGAAAATGTCACAACCCTCTTGCCCCACTGCCCCATCACAAAGTAATAAGGTGTGGGCATTCCTGAAGAACAAGCCTCCCACCACAGGCTCCATGTGACCACATTCAGCCTATTAGGGGGTAGAGTATATTTTCAAATCAAGGAAGGTTCTCAAAGTCACTTAAGCCTATCAAAGGGCCTAGGGGTAGAGAAGATCTTCAGATTCCCATAGCACCATGTACATAGCTACCACTCCAGTTCATATCCACATCACCTCTCACTTGGACTGGTGCAGTAATACCCTCACTGTCTTCCCTGCATCTAACCTCTCTGTTTTCTAATGCACCCCTCATTCAGCTGCCAAATTAATATTCCTAAATTGCAAGTCTGAGCATCTCATTTTCCTCTTTGGGAAGCTTAAGACTCCCTCTTGCCTTTAGGATCAAATACAAACTTCTCTCTTTAGTATTTAAAGTCCTTTCTAGATCCTCTCAATTGCTATTGCCTTTCCTCTCAAATTACTTTGCCTTTACCTTATTATATTTATTTAGTTTATACTTAGATGTATATGTGTTGGTTCCCTAAATAGAATGTAAGCTCCTTGAGAAGAGAAAGGACTCTTCTGTTTTTTATCTTTGTATCCCCAAATCCTAGCACAGTATATGGTGCATAAGACACTTAATAATTGACTAGTGATTGATTGTTTCATTACAGAGCCATAAACTGCATCCCTAACTTTAGCCAGTCAGCTCACAAATATGTGCTATTCAGAAAGAACAATTTATTGAGTAACGACAATATTGTAAAGAAAAATAACTCTGAAAAAACAACTCTGATGGATGTAATGACTGAAAACTTATGATAAAGCATGTTTCCAGCCTCCTGATATGTAATATGCTCAGCACCTAGGACAGTGTTTCACACAGAGTAGACATTTAATAAATATTCATGGATAGATGGACTTGAAGTGTAAAATAAGCAACATATTTTAAGACATGGTCATTTTGTAGATTGTTACGTTTTACCAGCAACAGCAGAAGGCAGTGGAGAGTTTCTCAAAACCCATGGGTTTCACTGATGGTAAAAAGGAGGGGGTAGAGTTGAAATTGTTAGAAAATGTGACTTGAAATCAAGGAGATTCAAGCAGATTAGGGTATATTGAGAGAAAGGAGAAAGATTCTAAATTTCAAGTCAAGGGAATGGGACTATGAGAAAGAAATCCTGAATCACAAGCTTTTTAAAGCATAGAGGGAGTATGGTACAGAGACAGTAATCTTTCTTTAATCTTGACACTAGGACTCTGATACTTATTAGTTATGTGGTCTTAAATAAATCATTTCACTCCCATAAACATCATTTTACCTACTTAATAAGAGAGGGATTTGGATTTCATTCATTCATTCATTTGGATGCTACAATATAGCATGGCATAACAGATACTACAGGATTTGAATTTACAAACATCTGGGTTCAAATCCCCTCTCAAAAATTTTCCAAGTATGTGACCATGGAGAAGTCATTAAATTTAACCTGTATAAAATATATATGTAAAATAAATAAAATGTGTAAAAAAATAAATAAACTCCTGTAGTATCAGCTTTACCTGACTGCTTGGAATAAATAGGATGTAGCTTAATTAAATTAGTTCCCCACTAAAGCAGATTACAATAATGCATAGATCATTGTCAGAATGGGGTACACCGTCCATAGAGCTGGACATTTGCCTTGGCCACTTACTGAAGATATGTACTTTACTGAAGAGCACAGTAAACTCCTGATTGGTTCCCAATGGCTGAAATTACCTGGCGATTAATTTATTGAGACTCAGGGAATGAGTTCTTTGGAAGGAATCATTCACTATGTGCTCGCTAACCTTTTGAGCCATTTTCCCTTTTCATATACTTTCTTTCTCTTGTATTTTCAATAAAATTCCCCTCTCTCACTGCCCCCACACACACACACCCCTAAAGCAGCAATGGTAACTTACAACAGAAACATATGGCAATGGGAGACAAATTTTTGCCAAAGTAAGATTGCAGTTTCTTGAACTTCCAATGAATTTTTATTTTCTCTTTCTTTTCTGTTTCCTTTTTTTAGTACAAAATGCTCAAAAAGTAGAAATCCTGAGAATTGAATGTTTATAAGCTTATCAGTTACTTCATGGGTAATACTGAATTTAAATATTCCTGAATCAAGTGTCTGCCACCTAGAGGGAGGAGATTTCTTTAAAAGTATGCTTCTCAGAGAAGAAAAATTGGGATGATACTGCCTCTAGAAGACTAAAACCACTCAGTGAGGGGTCGGGAGATTTCAAACCTGCCACCTTCCTGAATAATTGTTATGTATTGCTTAGACAGGACAAACATTTTCATCAGTCCTAGAAAGGGTTCCTTCTGGGGGAACATAGAGACTTATTGTTAAAAAAACTTCATTTGGGGTTTTCTTGGCAAAGATACTGGAGTGATTTGCCATTTTCTTTTCCAACCCATTTTACAGATGAGGAAACTGAGGCAAACAAGGTTAAATGAGTTGCCCAGGGTCATACAACTGTAAAGTATCTGAGGTCATATTTGAACTCAGGAAGATGAGTCTTCCTGACTCCAGGCCTAGTATTCTATCCCCTGTACCACCTAACTGCCCTATATATAGAATATAATTAGCTATTTGAGCACTTTGTATTTCTGTATTTGTTCATGGGTAACAGCAAATCTTCTGCATCTTGTGTCTTTTCTTTGATGGAAAAAATGAAAAGCTTTCCCATATCACATAGCCATATTGGATACTGAGGATCATTGTAGATGGGGACAATTTAGCCCATATGTAAGGAAACCCTAGACACAAGTCATACCTAAAATTTCTTTTAGAGATTTTCTTGGAAGAACCCAGGTGGGGACATTAATGAGCCAAGGACAACTTAATCCCTTTGGGGACATCTTCCAGATATGCTCCTATAATTGTGAACCCAGAATCTCTGGGAGCAATGATTCCTGGAACATGATGAAGGAGGTTACATATGTAGAGTACTACATAAATATCAGTAATTATTACAACTCTGGAATTTTAAATATATACAGACCTATTCATTGTTAGGAATGTAGAAAAGAGTGAAACCAAAATTCAAACCCATATACTCTAAATACAGTTGAGGGGTTTTGGGGGGGATGTGGGAGAGGCAGAGAAAAGGGATAGGCAGGGCTATGTCTGCATCAGTATAGGGAACTCTTAGTGACAAAATTCTGTACCAGTGCCGACCAGTTACCATTCTGTAACTTATAGTCTTAAGAGAATTGGTTTGGGTGTTGAGAGGTTAAATGACTTGCCTAGAGTCATACAGCCAAAATGTGGCAAATACAAGGCTTAAGACCAGTTCTTCCTGACTCAGGGGGCCATCTCGCTAATATATCAACTTAACAAGGACATCTTCATAGGTAAAGGACACTAATGTACTTATTTTATGACAGGAAAGCAACAAAAGGAAAGAAAAACACACTATAGAAGAAAAGGTTAAATATATCATCATACTTACCAAAACCTCCCAATTAAATACTGGTTTTTAACACAAATAAAATGAGCTAGACTATGAGAATGTCCACATTTGTAGCCCACTTTCCAGTACTGCTTATGGTTTGAACAAACCATCAGGCAAGTTCTGGAAATAGAACCAATATCTGGTCTGATCTGCCTGATGAAAAGCTTCTTTTTGATTTAAGTTTGCTTTGGTTCCAGCATCACAGAAATAACCCCTGCCACACAGGGACAGAAGGACATAAGGGCAAGAGTTCCTCTCCACAAAATAGGATTTTGATCTCTCTTTTCTCACTCCTTCACTCTTTGCATTTGGGGGAAGGAGATGGAACACTAATAATAGCTCGGCATGTTAGGGCTTGGCACCTGACACGACATCCAAGCCCCATTTTTTAGCTAGTGCAAACAAGTAAGATAGTCTTTCCCCAGCCATCTCTTCCAACAGCCAAGAATGCCATGATCAGCATTTCCTCCAGTCAAAATAACTCCCCATATCATCAGCCTGTCATTTATCAGGTGGTGTAGTGACAAATATATTGGCATACCCAGGATGGCTGCTAGCACAGGTTCTTACATCTGCTTTCCTAGGAAAGACAGCTGTTCAAGGGGTCAACAATCTTTTTTAATTACATCCATTTAATTCAGGGGGAAAAGTAAGCACTCTGAACTTCAGAGAAAACTTTTTTAAAAATACAATCAGAAATAAAGACCAACAGACAGGGTTTCTAACTGTCTAAAAAATCAGCATGGATGAACAGATTCAACTGTCTGACCAAGGCATATATAGTTACCAGAGAGAGAAACACCAGCATCTGGGTTTTTCAAAGTCAGAGGGCTCCTTAACAGCTACTAAGTCTCATCTGGCCAAATCACAGGAACACTCTTCCAATGAGTAAGCCCTCAAAGCAAAATGCTAACCTCAGAGTATATATACTCTCTAAGGAGCCAGAGGGCATCACAATCCTCATGACTCAGTGCCTAATTAGAAATTATCAAAAGATGCCTAATTAGAAATTAACAAAAGGTATGAAAGCTTTCCTATAAGCAAGCCTCCCCTAAGCAAGCTTCCCTTAATGGGATCCACATGAGGCCTATTAATGGATGGAAAGATCTTAAATCACATTAACATTACAGGTGGTGACAGGTATGTTTGGCTTCATCATCTTCTGCTTTTGGGTGTCTCTGTTTCTCTTGTACACAGTTTTTATTTCTCTCTGACTTCTGATCTACCTTTTTTTTAATCAGGGCCTCCTTGTGGGTATAGATCTATCTTGAGGCTGAGAAACCCCAACTGTATATTTCTATCAGATATGACACAAATAATCAATATACAATAGGCTCCTAGTTCCAAAAACAATTCTTTGACTCCAAATCGTAAGAGCAGGCATTTCTAAATTGACTATGGAATGAAAATGCATTGTAGCCATCTTTACAATCAGTCAGTACTTTTGCCTCTGAGGGACCTAATTTCTCTCTGGCAGCCTCTAAATTTATTTACCTCTCTTTAAAACTTTTATTTGAGCAGATGCTTTTCTCTCAGGTTCTATCCCAAATTTCATATTTCTACTTTTCTCTTTGTCTTCACACAAAAATATCTTGTTCTTCTCGTCAGTAAATAAAATGCTCACATAAAGGGACAGAGCCTTGCGCTTACAGAATGTAATTGGTTGAGCACCCTAGAAGAATACTTGTATGAAAATACTTCCAAAAGTGGAAAGAAAAAAGGAAAAAGAAAGGGAAATGAAGAAAGGGAAGAAAAAGTCAAAGAATTTTGGAAGAATAAATTTTCCTGAAAAGAAACTCTTGCCTTTTGGTTCTTTCCCCAAAGGAGAAGAAAAATGAAAGTGAAGGGAGGGGGAGAGAGAACAATGAAAAGAAGAAAGAGGGAGAAAGAAAGCAACAAGCTCCGGAATTGCATTGCAGAATTCCCCACTCTTGTCCTAACATAAACCCTTTGGTAATCCAATTTCAGGTGTCCCCTGCCTAACTTAAATCTGAAAATAACAAAATCAAGTACTAGTCTCAAAGACTTTAGAAAGCAAGTAATGGTACAGAGAGGACATCCCTGAAGACAGTAAAGGGATTTCAAGGCCCTAACTGAAAACCCCTTGGGTCTCTAATACATTTCACAGCCAAATTGCCCAAGTAATAAGTTTTCCCCAGTCTCTTAGGATTTGCTTCAGATGGTAACAAAGACACCAGGTATCTAGCATTCCCATGCAAGGTTTTTCTCCCTCTATTCATTTCCCTCCTTTTGCTTCTATTTACTTCTCATGCTACCTTCGGACACCAGGACAGACTTTCTCTATTAATTCAATCCCACTCCCCCTCTACAGAATGACACGCTGATCTGATGAAGACTTTGGAAAGAAAGGTTGAGAAAGAAGTCTAACTCGGCTACAAGAGGGAGAAAAAAGAGGTTGTTCATCCTATTGCCTGAAGGACTTAACCTGTCCTTCCAATGTCTTTCCAACTACTGAGAGTTAGAGCAGTTGGGGGCAATTGTATTATTTGTGCAGAGAGAGGGGAAGAAAGTAAAGATACCTCCCTTTATAACAAGATCAGGGAATTACAAGGTTTCAGAGGCTCTGGCCTTCTCGGGTCACTGACTTCTACAGAGAAAGAGATTGGCTTCAAGCAATCCTCATAAAAGAAAATGCAGATTGACACAAAAGATGAATTATGGGTGAGTGCTTGTTTTAACAGGAGATTTACCAGTATTGGGATAGAGTTCAGTGAAAGTAGAACTAAATTAGAGGTACACTTCAAAAATGATTAATGCGATAGTGTAACTTAGAGGCATCAAGGTCAGGAAAGGATGGGTTCAAGTCTTGCCCCTGACACATAATGACTTTCTGACTATAAGCAAATCACTCAAACTCAGAGTACCCCAAGTCAGCTCTCCAAGGTCATGAATTACAGAGGAGTTGCCAATTTCTGTGGGTAGGAGTTTTAACAACTGATTAGAGGAACTGCCTTATCCATGCACACAAATACCTACCCTACTCCCACCCCATGCCACCATAAGAGAGTCCTGGGATGCTTAAACAATATGAGGGATGGACATCTGGAATTTTGCCCTGGGACTACAAGGCTGACAAGATAGATGTGCTCCAGATAACAGTCAGCCAATTTCATTAGGATTACCAGAACCATATCCTTAAGGGACCTTAGTCTACCCAATTTGCTCAAATTCATTTACCTCCCTTGACAACCACCCTTCCCAGTTGAAAGTAAGCTATTATGTATCCTCAGGAGGGCCCACCTACCTTACTCTGGCTTCAAATGCCTCAATGCCCAGGCTTGCTCATTTGGTATGCCAACTAAATGTTTTAATATTTACTCTCCTAGAATCCCTTCCCCCCCCAAACAAAAGCCTCCAGGGTCCTACCCTAGAAATCTCTCTCCCTCTGCATTTACTCTATTGAAAGATCAAAGCTCACAAAATCCAAAGCCTTCTTCCATTGCTTTGGGAAGGTGGGGGGGGAGGGGGAAATCACTTACTGAACTGATTCATTTAACTCTTTAATTCAGCTGCTCTGAGACTGGGAAAGAAAGAAAAAAGTTCAGAAATGGATATAACTACTTATCACAAGGGTCTTATTTTAGAAACTTTCAAGAAGATCCTAGGTTTGTGAACTGATTCAACCATTTTGTAAAGCAATCTGGAATTATGCCCAAAGAGTTATTAAACTACCCATACCTTTTATCCTAGCAATACCACTTCTAGGTCTATCCAAAGATGATTATGGAAAAGGAAGAAGAACTTATATGTTCTAAAATGTTTATAACATCTCTTTGTGGTGGCAAAAAACTGGAAATTGCAGGGATATTCATCAGTTGGGGAAAGGCTGGACAAGTTGTGGTGTATGATTATGATGGAATACTATAGTGCTATAAGAAATAATGAACTCAATGATCTTAGAAAAACATGGAAAGTTTTGCATAAAATAATGAAGAGAAATATAAGTAGAAGACGGTGGCCATCTATGATTGGGAGTGTGGGAGAGAGAAAGAAAAAGAAGAAAAGTTTACATGAAAACTTTGTTGTATATTTGAAACTAATAGCAATTTGTACATAGTAGAATTATAGGCTCATATGCAATCATCTTTTTATTATGCCATGTTATGAAAATTCTTGTTTTGTTCCATAAATAAAATATATGCTTTAAAAGAAAGTTCTAGGGTAATTCAAAAGCTTAGGAGTCTGTATGACTCAATGGAAAAGCATCTAGATATGGAGGCAGAAGGCCCAGGTTCAAAGCCCAGCCTTGAGGTTTATTACCTATGTAATCTTGGGTTTAGCTTTTTCTGAGTTTCAATGTTCTAATCTACAAAATGAAGGCAGAAGAAGCAGAGGGTCTATAAGGGCCTTCCCAATTCAAATCTAAAATACTGTGACCCTAAAGGTGGAAATGAATCCTCTTGGATTTACTCTTCCATGTGCATAAATGTCATCAGCACGTATAAGTCTTCATAACTTACATTGTTGTCAAGTCTCCTTTCTTACAATATTTTGCAGAGGTATTTTTTTCAAGCTTCAATGTTTAACTTTGAGCATAGATAGGGAAAGGACAACTAGGTGGTGCAGTGTATAGAGTGACTGACATGGAGTCAGGAAAACTCATCTTCCTGAGTTCAAATCTGGCTGCAGACACTTATTAGCTATGTGACCTTTGGCAAGTCACTTAACTCTGCTTGCCTATGAAGCCAAGTACAAGTAGTTTTCCAGAGGACTGCTGCTGTGAACAGCTTCAAGGTTCTGATTACATAGTATAGTTAACTCTATTTATTCAGTAATAAACAAAGACAAAACAATCACAGAAATCAAAGTACAGCATTCACAACATTAGAGCATAACAAGTTATCCCTAAAATGGCCACACAATTTTCACCAAAGTGGCTGCATAATTTTAAACAGAGCACATTCATTTAGTAACTCAGTCATTTAGTAAGTCCTTAATTCAATCATCCTTAAGGAGGCTTGTCTCCTTAGTGGACACAAAGTACAAAGGTCAAGGTTCTCCACCCCTAGGTCACAGTAAATCATAATCTTCTCAGTCAGTGTCTGGTACCTAAGAAGAGATCTTTTCATCTTGACTCAAGGCTGGCTCTCAGCTTCCATAGTTCCTATTCCATGGTCCCAGTTCCTGCCCAAATCTACACAACTGTCACTGGAGTTCAAAGGCAGGCAACTCCCAGTTCCTTGCATAGCTCCTTGTCCAGTTCCCATTCCATATTGAAGCTCACACAGTTGCTGTTTCTGGGAAGACAAAGCTTAAAAGAGCCACAATAACATTCATGCACATTGCTGGCACCATATTCAATTCACTATCTGCCTGTGAAATCAACTCAGACCTAACAACAAGGTCTGGGAACTCAACACAAATTATTAGTATAGTTCTAGGATTCTGAAAATGTCAGTAAGACCCTCCTCCAGGATTTCTATAAACAGACAACAAGAAAATCCTCTTTCAGGGCTTCTGAACCAGCAGCAAGGTCCCAGGGCTTCTGTAACAACAGCATCGTTCTCTATCAACAGACAAATCTGAAAAAGTAACATCAAAACAGCTATGCCTCCTCCCCATTCTCCTCTCTTCCCATTTCTCAATTCTTTTTAATTCTCAGTTCAGTTCTCAGTTCTTATTTCTCTTCTCAGTTCTTCTCAGTTCTCAGTTCAGTTCTCAGTTCTCTTCTCTCTCTCCAGCAGTAGCTGTTCTGCTTCCATGATACTCACTCCCAGAAGTTCTGGCCTTTCTCAGCTTAGGCTTTTCCTTATATATGGTATTAGCTCTCCCTGTACTTCCCCTTCCTGTTACATCAACAAGTCCATCCCATTATGGGATTCCCAAGTCCTAGGTTCTAATACTTGACATAGTCATTAACTTGGAACAAGGTGCTTAGTACCTGTTTGACTGAAAATACAAGAGGCAGGGAGGATTTTCAAATTCCCATTACCATTACATTGCCTCAGTTTCTTCATCTATAAAATGATCTGGAGAAGGAAATGGCAAACCACTCTGTATCTTCAAGGCAATGTTCACAGCACTGAAGGCAACTATGAATATGCCAGCATAGTTCTGAATTGCAAAATATAACAGACTCTCCATTTAGAAAACAGAAGCAAAATGTTTGCTAACACATCAAAAAGCCAAATTCCAACACCAGAAAATCAAATTCATCATAGCAACAGAGAAATCTATACACAGTAACACTGCAGAGAGCAACACCATCCCAAAGCCTTCACACAAACACTCACAAGCCTAGCTGTCCCTTTGCCTGCATCCTCTCTCCTCCCTCCATTATAACTACTCTGACTCCCAGCTTCCTCTGGGTTCTGCTATACCCATTCAGCACCTCCCACCACAGGCTCCATGTGAGCACATTTGGACTATTAAGGAGCAGGGAAGATTTTCAAATTTCCATTACTATTACACACTTCCAAACCATTTCAGGATCTTTGCCAAGATAACCCCTAATGGGGTTGTGAAGTCAGATATGACTGAAGAACATAGCATAGATGAGGTAACTGAGGTTGGGGGGACGGTTTAAATGGTTTGATAGTAATATAAAGTACAATCTCCCTGACACAGTTAGAAAGAATATGGGATGGGGTCTAGATGACTCAGAATTCTATATATTCTACATATAATAACATGCTGATCTATAATCCTGGTAGTCACCAGTTCACTGATGTCTTTTCTGGGAGCCACATTCACCCAAGGACATTCATAAGCTGAAAAGTATAAAGAGAAAGGTAACGTGATGGAGAAGAGGACCTTAAGGCCATGATACAGTAGGACCAGATGGAGGCATTAGGAAATTTTATCCTGAAGAAATAAAAGCAAAAGAAGTCCATAATAAAAGCTTTCAAATATCTGAAGGTGTGTCACGTAGAAGGGGGATTCGTTTTTGTTTTGTTTTGTTTTCCTGGCAGCAGCCAAGTGACACGGCAGATACAGTACTGGAGCTGAGTTCAGATTCTCCCTTATTAACAGCACGATGCTAAATGAGTCACTTAACTGATCTCTGCATCACTTTCCTCGTCTCTAAAATGGTGATAACAGTGGCACCTCCCACACACTGTCTGTAAAGCACCTTTCAAACCTTAAAGCACTATGGTTAGCAATGGCAGGAAGTTTCAAAGAACATTTAGGCTTGAGGTAAAGAAGAATCTTTCCTAGCAATTATTGTTCTGTCATTTAGTCGTATCTGACTTTTCATGACCCCATGGACTACACTGTTCAAAGGGTTTTCTTGGCAAAGATACAGGAGTGGTTTGCCATTTCCTTCTCCAGTGGATTAAAGCAAACAGAGGTTAAGTGACTTGCCCAGGGTCACACAGCTAGGGAGTGTCTGAAACTACATTTAAACTTAAGTCTTACTCCAGGCCCAGAGCTCTATCCACTAAACCACCTACAAGCTCTGTCCTAACAATCACAGCTGTCCAAAAGTAGACTGTGATGCTTCTGAAGAGAGATTTCCCTTCCTTTCAACCAAAGCTAGAGGTCCCCTTTGGGGGTGTGGTCATAGTGTTTCTTGATCCAGTACTAGTTGGACCTCTAAGGCCCCTTCCAATTTTGAGACTCTGTGATTCTATCTTTGAGAGGGAAATGCAACCCAAGGCCAGGGTTGATACTTCTTATTTCATTTCAGTTTATTTATCATTGAGATGACAAAATATTCGGGATATTGTGAAAAAGAACATCTTTTCCTCGGGGTCAGTCTTTTCCTTGTACTTTTTAAGAAACTGTATTAAGAATTTGAAGGGAAAGGGGGAACTGTCCAAGATAATAGGCAGGAAACTACCCGGCTCCCAGAATTCCTCACTCCCTGAACCCCCTTATATGATTGTTGCAAGGTTGGGCAATTATATCTGAGTGGCTTGCTTATTGGGTCTCTTCTTAAGCCTTACTTTCCACCCATCATCCCTCTGGTGTCTCCACATAAATATTGCTGAAGGGGAAGAGAAGATGCTGAATATTTTTGACATGGAGTGAAATATCTAAGACTCCAGACAGCAAGCAAAGAGAAAGAGTAAGGAGAAGAGGCCAATAGATCAGAAGTTAATAGTTTTGCAATTGAGGGCTTAGGGCAGCGGTTCTCAACCTGTGGGTTATATTCCATTTGTAATAATGAAAATGCATCCTGCATATCAGATGTACATTACAATTCATAGCAGTAGTAAAATTACAGTTATGAAGTAGCAACAAAAATAATTTTATGGTTGGGGATCACCACAACATGAGGAACTGTATTAAAGGGTCACAGCATTGGGAAGGTTGAGAACCACTGGCTTAGGGGCAGATGAATCCCATAAGGTAGGGTAGCAGGCAAAGAAGTCTTTGAAGAATCAGAACTCAGATCTTGGAAAGTAAACAGGCAGGTACTAGAAGAGATAAAGAAAAAAGAAGAAACAGACCATTTCCTCTATTTTTTTTTCATTTCAGATTCATGAATATACTTTACATTCTAAGTGGAAAATTAAATTCCCTCCATTTTTCTTTAAAGTAGTGAGCAATGATTTAACAACACCTAGAAATTTTCAATCTGTCTCCTTAGGAGTAGAGGCCAGAGAAATCCTTCACAAAAAACACGCCTCATGAGGTCTACCCAGCTCGACTCAATTTAACAAATATTCCTGGATACACCTCTGGTGCTCAAAGCACCAAGCTGGGCCTTATGTGTCGGACACAATCCATCTGTCCCTTCTTTCAAGGAATTTGCAGTTTAATCAGGCTATAAGACACAAATAACCACAATGCCGGGCAGATTGGGATGGATGCTATGAGAGGCATAGAGTATAGGGGGTTGGGAGAGGAGGTGTCAGCTCTATAATTGGCAAAGACCAGTGTCGATTTATAGATCCAATGAGCCGCAGCGTCAGCTGGTTCCTGCAACCTGGGCAAAGCAGACTGAGCATTCAAGGAGATTGAAAAGGTTATTATCATTGCAGGTGGATCATGAGGCTTGTCAAACCCTGCTGCCTTTCTATAGATTTAGGCATTTGCAGAATGAGGATCACACCTTGGTAAGCCTCAGGAAGGGCATACATTTCCCAAGAGTTTTTCTTAGGAGGGTTTTTCTTTAAACTGAGTCTCCCTATCTCTCTTGGGCTGGAAGTTCAGTGGCCAGTTGCCAGCCCTGCCCCTTCTGCTGATCAGCACAGAGCTTTGACCTGTTTCCTTTCCATTCTGGGCTGGTTTGCCCTTTGTTAGGAAGCCTGGTCCCCCAAGCTCAAGGGATCCACCAGGCTCAGACTCCCTAAGACAAAGGATTGCAACCCTGAACCGCTAAGCCTGACTAGATGTGTATTCTTCACTCTGAGGGTCTTCTTTTCTTCAGGAAAATAGCCAAGGAAACAGTTTAATGTTCTGGGTACTATCCTTGGTACATGATCGTTTGTTTTTTTCTTCAGTTACATCCAACTCTTTGTGATTCATTTGGAGGTTTTCCTGGCAAAGATACAGGAGTGGTTTGCCATTTGCTTCTCCAGTTCATTCTACAGATAAGGAAACTGAAGCAAACAGGGTTAAGTGACTTGTCCAGGGTCACACAGCTAAGTGTGCATCCAAGGGAACTCAGGTCTTCTGAAATCCAGGCTCACCACTCTCTCCACTGTACCACCAAGTTTTCAGGCACTGTGCCAAACCAAGGGTACAAAGAAAGGCAAAATTCAGTCTCTGCCCTCATGGAGCTTACTTGCATTCTAATGGAGGGCAAAGACATGTAAGTGACTATGCATATACAAGATGCATGCAGAATAGACAGAAGTCAATCTCAGAGAAGGCACTAGTAGGTCAGGGGGACCTGGAAAGACCCCCACAGAAGATAGAACCTAAGTCTTGAAGGCAGCCAGGGAAACCAAAAAGCAGAGATGAGGACCAGAGGCAAAAACACTGAAGGAAGAGGCACTTTTAAGTTGTTATAGACAGTTGAGTGTCAAAGGCCTTTTTCAAAGTATAATTAGTTTTAGATGTCAGTTTAATTGGTGTTGCTATTGTTGAAATTTAAGTTCATGATAAATTACATTGATACTTCAAGGAGTTGGAATTCTTTTTGTGTGGGTAATACCTCCACCAGCCCAGAACACAAGGCCTCTCTGACTCAATAGGAAATAGTGATAACAGCTAACAATTACATAGCATTTTAAAGTTTGCAAAGCATTTATTTTTAGATGCTCTGTTTGAGAGTTGTTCAGCTGTTTTTCAGTCATATCAGATTCTTCATGACACCATTTGGGGCTTTCTTGGCAAAGATAACTGGAGTGGTTTGCTATTTCATTCTCAGGCTGATTTTAGAGATGAGGAAACTGAGGCAAACAGCGTTAAGTGACTTGCCCAGGGTCACACAGTTAGTAAGTGTCTGAGGAAATACTTGAAGATGAGACTTCCTGACTCCAGGCCTGGCATTCTATGCACTATGGAGCCACCTAGCTAAGAGTGGTGGTGGCCAAAATGCCCTCATCCTGATGTCAACCTGGTGATAATCCTTTCCAAATTTACCTAGATTTGTCCTTGATTAGGAGGCATACCATCAATTGGAAGGCCTCTACTCAGGATCTTTTCAACTTGATACACCTGCCCAGAATGTTTACTCTGATGGATGGAGACCCCAGAGTCATCTCCACATCATGGATAACTGGATATTGCATTGTAGAAGGACTTTAGTGCAGACACAATGAATTACTTTTTCTTTTTTCAAGACTGATTCATTGGTTTATGTTGTGAATTTTCAAACATGATATGTAATTGTAAATCTTCTCTTCTACTAACCCCCTTTCTCTAAGTATCTCTAATTGCTTTTTACAGTTAACTCTTCTAACATGTCTTTTGGCCCTACTCTGATTGTCCATGATTGGATAGCATGGAAATTGTCCAACTCCAATGAATGATCCATCACCCACCATCACCCCCATACTCCAGCAGAAGAATGATTTCTGTGACACCCTTCTGGGTGTACATTTGGGCTTATAGTAACTAGGCCTTGAGCCATGAGATCTTCACTTTTGACAGCTAAGGAAAACTTTCTAGAACCATGAATTCTCTATGTTCCAGGAGGTAGAGTACTGCTTGATGATCTCCTCTAGGAAAGCTACAGAAAAGGGAGAAGCAGTTCCTAGTTGTCATATAACCCCATCATTCCAGGAAATGACTGAGTCATGGAGTATAAGCATTGTGAAACTGAAAAGAATGGGGTCTCCCTTACAACCAACTGGACCACCCCTCTAGGAATCATTCTAAACATGCCCTAAAGGAGAACAGGCATGCCAGTAGAACCCAAAGGTAGCCAAAATCCCTGGTTCTCCTTGGCTTTACAAACACCCAAAACTACTGGCTACATGGGGAGAGATCCTTTTCCCTTAGAGGAGGGGTCCTTAACCTTTTTTGTTTCATGGCTTTCTTTGCTGAAGTCTATGCCCCACCCCACTCCCCTTAGAATAATGTTTTTAAATACACATTATTATAAAGGAAACTAAATATATAGAAATAGTTATCAAAACTTTTTAAAATAAGTTCATAGAATTCCCCTCACCCCCAGGTTAAAAATTTCTGTATCAGGAGAATGTTTTTGCATATGCTTATATGTGCATTATGTTGTCTCTCTAATTAGAGGGTAGGTATGGTTTCATTTGTTGTTGGGTTGTGTTTTGTTTTGTTTTGTTTTGTCATTGCATGCTCAGCACCTAGCACGGTGCTTGGTACATAAGAAGTACTTGATAAATGCTTGTTGTTTGATTAATTAATTCACTGACTATGACCTTTGAGATGTAGGAGGTTTGCCCTGAAAGTTGAACAGACTGAGTCACTCTCAATAACCCTGGAGGGAAGGTACAGAAACCTCAGCTGAATCTGGTGCATTGCCTAACCTTTCCAGAGACTGAAACCAGGACAGACCTGCGTACCTTAGGTCAGTCTAGACACAACGGTTCCCCACCCCTGGTCTAGATCATCTGGCCTCATTTGTGTCCATTCCTTCTGTTTACCATAGTTTGGACAGTCCCGCAGTCTACACATATAGGGGCTCACCACACACTCAGGCTGCCTCCCTGCCCATTCTCTGAGACTCAGTTTCACCACCTGAAAAAAATGAGAATAACAATACTTTTTTCTCAGACACCTCAAAAAGTTCTTAGAAGGTAAAATAATAATAATAATAAAAACCAATACCTGTGATAGTAGTTTAAAATAAGATATTATTAAGCACTGGGTAGGGATATCTTATGCAAATGGATCCTTATCATTTTCTGTCCCTTGTAGCTTCTGCCTTTCTCTGCCTGGCTGTATTTGCTGAAATACTGGACCATTGATTTAATTTTCCAAGGAGGCTCTCCTAGGGTTAACAATGCTTGTGCATGCCTTCACAAATAAGGATGTATGCAAGAGGGGCCTGTGGGACTGTAAATCTATTAATGACAATGTGTTAGTACCTCTCCTGTAGTGGAACGTTTGTGCCAACCCAGTAAGTTGGAGAGCCTTACATAAATCACCAGGGTGGGAGTAAAGAGCTGCAACCAGGATATTAGATCCTGTCACTGTAGAGGGAGAATAGATGTTCTAGTAAGCTACAGGGCATTTATGGCCAGGGCTTCTGATGCCAGCTTTCTCCAGTAATTACTTGTGTGTTCAGTAGCCTGAGAGGCTTGGAACATGTAGAGGATAATCTATAAAACTAACATCTTAGATTTGTATTGCTTTTTACACTAAAACCCTGACTCTTCAACACCTCCAGGAAATGAATCATCAGAATCATAGAACTGCTAAGTTGGAAAGGGAGGCAGCAGTCAGATAACATGAGCTCAGCCTGCTTCTAAATGTGTGAACATGGGCCTCAATTTCATCATCTGTAGACTGAGGGAGATGGATTTGATGGTCTCACAGCACCCTACACCCCACCCCCAACTCTGGATCTATGACAGGAGGCAACATGGTACAGTGGAAAACAGATTAGGGATGTTTGGTCAGAGGACCTGGGTTCAAATTCTGCTCCTAACACTTGCTGCATGCAATGACCTTGGACATTCACTTCACTACCTAAGTATCCTAATCTGTAAAAATAATGGGATTGGACTAGATGTTTCTTCCATCTCTTAGTCTTGAGGCAACTATGTGGCCTAGTTTATAGGGTGCTAGACCTGGAGTTAAGAGGATCTAAGTTCAAATCTTGCTTCTAAAACTAACTTTTCTCACCATTAGTTTTCTCCTCCAAGAAAGAGGCAGTTGGATTAGATCAGAAGTGGAAAACCTGTGGCCTTGAGGCCACATGTGGCCCTCTAGGTCTTCAAGTGCAGCCCCTTGACTGAATCCAAACTTGCCCTTAATAAAAGGATTTGTTCTGTGAAGTTTGGATTCAGTCAAAGGGCTGCACTTGAGGACTGAGAGGGCCACATGTGGCCTTGAGGCCTCAAGCTCCACACCTTTGGCCTAGATGGTGTTTGAGGTTGCTTCCAGCTCCAAATCTGTGGTCCTAAGACCTTAAGGGACATGGGTCACCTACTAAAACCCCCAACCAAAATAAAAGTCCTTTTTACAACCTTCCAAGTAAGCAAGCCTCCAGCTTCCACTTGAAGACCTCCAATAGTGAGGAACAACTTTCTTTTAAGGCAACTTGTTCCATTTTTGGACAATTCCAGATCTTAGGAAAATTCCCTATCAACAGAGCCACTTCCCAATTAATAAATGGGCTATATATATATATTACAAGCAATTCTTTAGGGAAGAAATTCAGGTGATTAGTAGCTACACAGGGGGAAAAATGCTCCAAATCACTACTAATTACAGTGAAACACAAACTAAAATAATTCTAACATTCTACCTCACACGCATTAGAGTGGAAAAGATAACCAAAAAAAAAAAGGAAAAATTATAAATGTTGTAGGGGCTATGAGAAAGCAGGCATATTGGTGGACCTGCGGATGGGTATGACTATGCTAGAAAGCAATCCGGAATAGAACCCAAAAAGTTATTAACAATATGTGCTCTTTGACCCAGCTATACTACTACCAGTCCTGTACATACAAAAAATATCGTAGCGGCTCTTTTTATGATGGCAGGAAAAAACCCTGAAAACTAATGGGATGACCATCAATTGAAGAATGTCTGAATAAAGTATGGCATATGAATGTGATAAGGAATGTGATGTCCTGTGAAATGAGGAAAGATAATTTCAGAGACAGGGAAAAAAATCTTGCATGAACTGACACCAAGTGAAGGAAGCAAAACCAGAACAACAATTTAATACTACAATATCTGTATTACACAAATGAACAGTTTGGAGGACTTTACTAAGCTGATGAAGAATAAAATGAGTAGAAATGGGAGAACAATTTATAAAATAACAGTACTATAAAAACAAATTTTAGAACTGAAGGAACTGTGGTTGATATAGTGACCATTCATGATTCCAGAGAGATCAGTGATGAAACATTATAGATGGACTTAGGGTTCAGATAAGACATATTTTATATACATGCATATATATATGTATGTATGTGTGTATGCATGCATGCATGCATGGATGTATATACACATATACATATATCTCCACATACATACATACACATGTGTGTATACTTTGTGTGTGTGTCTATATATGCACATTTGTATGCATATATACATATATATTTTAAATGGCTGAGGGGATTGATTCCCTTAACTATATTTATTACAAGGAATTTGTTTGTTTGTTTTTCAGTGAGGTATGGGGTAAGAGAGAGAAAATATAGATTTCAATTTATTTTTAAATAGAGAGGTGGGGATTGCTGCAGATGTAAAACAATGCATGTAGGGGCAGCTAGGTGGTATAGTGAATAGAGCAATGGCCCTCAAGTAAGGAGCTGAGTTCAAATTTTCTACTTTTAACACAGTAGTTGGGTGACCTTAGGCAAGTCACTTAACCCCAACTGCCCTGCCTTCTCCCCTCCAAAAAGACAAAAAAAAATGTTGCATGTACTTTCACAAGAGGTCACTATATTACTAATTTTACTTAACTATTTTGCTTTGCTACAATAGACCTTTCATAAAGTGGGAGAAATCTATAAATATTTATAATGTAGTAACTGAAAAGCAACCAAAATCATTAAAACTTTAAAAAGAAATGAGAAAATAAGTCTTTCCTAGGCCCTTGCCTCCCATTTATACTGTGTATATCTTGTAGGTACATAGTTATTTGCATTCTCTATCCCTCATTAGAAAGGCAGCCCTCTGAGGGCAGGATTCATGGTTTTGCCTTTTTTGTATCCACTGTGCTTAGGACAGTTCTTGTCTCATAGTAAATGCCTAATAAATGCGGGTTGACTGACTGATGAGCAGAGGACCCTCTCACATGGTAACCTGGTCTATTGGTTCAGCCTCCACACTGTTTTTATTCAGTGCTTGGCTGTATATGGCCCTCTGCAGGGTTTTACATAAGGAGGGAACAACACGGGAGCTCTGGGTCTCAGACAGATGTTGATGATATAGACAATGATTAAAGAGGCCCAGCCACAAGAAATATTTAACAAAAAACAATCACATTAAATAATTGCCATGTCATCCAAGACTTAGGTCTAGGAGGCTAATTACTTCCCATTGTGAATGTCAGGGCTGAAAGAGGAGTGAATGAAATGAAGGAAAATCTTCCTGATGTTAGCTAGCTTGACCCTAACCATTCTCTTAAATGAGCTTTATTGGCCTAGGAGGAAGCAAGCTATTCTCCCAAGAGGAAGCAGGGCCTATGTCATTAGGGGGATTCAGATATAAAGGACTATGTCCTTTTCTGGTCTTGATCTGTGGTATTATGATCCAGAGTAAAATTGTCAAGATTGGAAATATTAACTCCTGAGTCTTTTACCAACTTTAGGCCATTGGCTACTAAGATTGGTACATACCAATGGTATGAAATTCAAATAGAAATGGGGCCAATAAATGAGAGAAAAGGATCCCTATGGGCCATATATTGATGGGGTTTTTTACTTATAACTCTGTTTTGTTGTACATTTATCAGTCTTGTTAAACATTTCCCAATCACATTTTCATCAGGTTTGGGCCACCCTTTGGAGGATTGTGGGTCACATGCTATGAGTTTGGCATCTCTGACTTACATGGTTGTGAAAAGAAGGGAAAATCTCAGGTTTGTGAGTGAAACAGATGAGGTTGCCTGTGTAAAGCACCCTCGAAAGCTTCTTCGGCAGAAGTGGATATTGGTTGAACAAAGAGGCATTCTCTTATTATAGCAGTTTCTCCATTTTCTAGGAATGGCTGTGTCAATAGACAGTTCTGGAAAACAAATGGTTAATCATTTAAGGGATAAGATTTTTGTTTCAAACCTTTTTTAATGGAAATCTTTCATTATTGATTATATACTCCATGCTGTGATATACAAAATTTGCAAAACATAATTGATCTTTTTCTTGTAAGTTCAGGACAGGGTAACATAGTGGAAAGAGCTCTGGACTTAGAAACAAGAGAGTTACCTGAATCTGCTATTTATTTCCCGTCTGGGCTTCAGTTTCCACATTTGTAAAAAAAAAAAAATGAAAGGACTAGAGAAGTTGATCTCTATGTTACCTTCCAGCTTTAAATCTTATAATCTGTGATGATTATAAACCAACACAGAAGTAGAAATGAGCAGCATTGGAAGGAGTTGTAGAGATAAGCCAGTCCAATCAATTATTGGATCACCCTGAAAATGTAAAATCTGTGGGACATTTGAACTGAATGAACTCTGGGGCAACAGAAAAAACTTATTAAAATAAGCTCTGGATTTCAGATTACTTTTTTGTTTTTCATTTGTCTTTCTCCGAAAAGTCATGCACAGCTTGAAGAATAGTCGCATAGCTACCTGGGCAGCATTGTTCTACAATTGCACATCAATGGACTGTCTTTCTTCAAAAATTTAATTAAGGAATCCGAGTGAAGGAATCTTCTTGCTTGCTTCCTCACCTTGAGTGTAATCAGTATCACTGTTTTTATCAGGCTCTTGACTTTCCAACATTCAAAGCATTCTCTATAGCAGTAGCTTCTGAGCACCAAGAACCACTTCAACCTCCCTGTCAGTTTCAATCCATTCCTCTATCTCTCTTACTAAGTTGGATTTGGGGATGTATAAAGGAGGAGTATTTCTCGGTTTCAGGATCTTGTGCTCATGTTATTTTTGAAAGGCTTAACATTCTGATAGGCAGAGTAATGCAGTAGAGAGAGCACTGGACTGGTGGGCAGAATATCTGTAGTCTCCGTTTTGCCACTGACTATGTGACCTTAGGCAAGTCATAAATTTTCTGAGCTGCAGTTATAGGAATGCCCCATAGCCATCTCAAACTCAACATGGCTCAGGCAAAACTTTCATCTTTCCTCACTAATCTACTCTTATCCTGAATTTACCCATCACTATTGATATCAGCCTTTTGGTCATTCATATTTGAACCTCTGTATTATCCTCAAATTCTCACCCTTACTTACCTCAGATTTCCAATCAGGTGCCAAAAATTTTCCACTTTTACTTCCACAATATCAGTTATGTACATCCCCTTACTTCTACTCACACAGCCAGTCTCTAGTTCAGGACCTTATCATAGTTTACCTGCACTATTGCAGTGGCCTTCCATGCTAACTGACCGCCTGCCTCAAGTCTTGTCCCATTCCAAGCCATCAGCTACCAAAGTGATTTTCCTAAAAACAGATCTGACTATGGCATCCCCCTATTCACTAAAATCCATTGGTTTGTTCTTACCTCCTATTACCCCTTGAAAATCTTACCACTTTCTACTCCATGTTGTATTCTTCTATACAGTATAATCTAGCCATACTGGGTTATTTACCAATCCTTGAACAGGAGATAGGTTCCAGTCTCCCCGACTCTGTATTGGTTGTTCCCCATATCTGTAACATTCTCCAGTTTCACTTCTGCCTCTAAGCTTCTCTGACTCCCTTCAATATGCAGCTCAAATCTTACCTTTTTCAGGAGGTCTTTCCCAGTGTTCCCAGATGCTAGTACTGTCCCCTCTGAAATTACCTTTTGCATAATATTATATAACATAATATAATGTAATATATGACATGATATAACAATGTAACATAACATAACATATATACATATATGTGCATATTCTATGTGTGTATATAGTATATACCTAGTTCTATGTAAGTGTTTGTATATGTGTGTGTGTATGTGTTATGGGGGGTGGGTGTACAGTATATACTTAAGTTGTTAGGGTTTTTTTCCTTTTTGCTCCCTCCATTGGAATGTGAACTTCTTGAAGGCAGGGACTGTTTTTACCTTTCACATTAACTTAACAGTTTTAGTTTAGTATAATTTTAATCAGGCACAGTTCTTGGCACATAATATGCACTTAATAAATGCTAACTGACCAATTGATTGTTGAAGTTAATATACACACTGCTTCCTGTGAGCTCAGAGGTAAATCCAGTCTGTTTCTATTAACTGGTGAATAAAAGTGTTGGCATTTTGAGCCATGCAAGCCTGTGTGCCTGGAAATGGGAGTTAGTGACTACCATCAGAGAAGTATTAAATATGGAAGTTCTGATATTATCGGAACAGGGCCAGTGAACCAACGGAGTGGGGTGGGGAAGGAGGGAGAGAGGAGCCCTAATGTGTCCATGAGTGCTTTTTATTAGGAGGAAATCTGATAAAATACATTTATTTTATTTCAGCACAAAACTTTGTTCATATATGTAATCTACATAATCCGTCACTCATATAGCATCATTGCCTATTCAGAACTGTACATAATTAGTCCTAGGTGGGGAGATTGATCTAAGGTCTTTTCTGTCAGAGAATTGGTTTTCCTTTAAGTGGAAAAACACCTCAATTAAGCAAGAGAGCTAAGCCTCATCAACCAAAAACACTGAAAGGAATACACAATAAAGGCAATTTATTTTCTCCTAACCCAGCAGGATTTACAAGTAATCCACAGGGAAGAGGGAGGAAGGAGGAAGGGAAGAAGAAGCTGGCTTGCCTTCTCCCAACTGATGTTTATGCTTCTTCACCTCCACTGTGCATATGTGTTATGGCATTATAATGCCAAAGAGGGGTAAATAGATGTTTCCAAGTCCCCAGAAAAAGGAAACAAAGGGCAATCTATCAGATTTGATTACTGTTGTTAGAGTGCTTTTTGGTTTATTTATCAATTATGAAAAGCAAGAATAATGATCATTGTCAGGTCTTCCCTCTGAAAAAATAAACTTCCTTTGACCCTTTATGGAGATGGTATGTTATAGTGGGGAAAGCTCTGGCTCTAATATCAGAGTACCTGGATTCAAATCTCACCTCTGATGCTTGCTAGGTGTATGACCTTGAACGAGTCATTTAACTTCTCATAGGATCAGCTCCCTCATCTGAAAACGAGAGATAATACTATCTCCTACTCAAAAAAAATTTAGTGTCCCTCTCTATATAATCAATTAATCAGCAAGTGTTTATTGGGTGCCTACTACATGCTTAGAACAGAGCTTGGGGGTAGGGATCCAAAGACAAAAATATAACAGACTCTGCTCTGAAGGAGTTACATCATAAAAGGAAGTGGGGGAAGGGGGCAGAGGAGGACCCCATATAGACTGATAAGGATATTCAAAAAAATCTATAGAAAACAACCAAATAAATACAAGGTAGTAGAGGCAAGTGGGAGAATCAGGAAAGGCCTCTCATGAGATGCAGATTTTCAGATGAGTTTCAAAGGAAGCTAGAGATTGTCAGAGGCAAAGGTAAGTTGGGGATGCATTAAAACATAGGGAATGGTCTATTGAAAGGCCTGGAGAAAGGAGGTGAAAGGTTTCACATGAGGAAAACTAAGAAGGTCATTTTCACTGGACCAGAAGAAGACTATAAAGAAGAAAATGTAGGATAATGCTATAAAGGTAGGTAGGAGTCTCATTGTGAAAGGATTTAAATTTCAAAGACATTTATATATAATCCTGGAGGTAACATTTTTTCAGAGGGAAGACCTGTACCTTAAGAATGACTTTGGAGCTTGGTCCAGAGAATAGAGAGCCCTGAAGCAGAGAGATTCATTAGAAAGCAATTACAATAGTCTAGGAAAGAGATGACAAGGTCCCGATCAAAGGCAGGGTAGGTATGTGAGGGGGGAGCTCAGTCCTGGGAGTATGTCCATTTGGTGAACTTGTTTCTGCATTTGCCTGGTGATGTGGAATGAAGAGGACCTATTCTCCACTTCAAAAGAATTGCAGGTGTTCTATGACTCTTTTTTTCCCCTCCAGACTCTGCTCCTGAATTTCCTGACTCCAAAATCATGTATCAATTGCTGTATTATATTGGAACTTTCCTCAGTTCCTGGGAACTCCTCGACCTAGCAGAGCCAATCATACATCCAGCCTTCTTGCTCTGGAATATCCCTCCACCAGACCAGTTCCTTTCTCCCATTAGTGAGCTCTTTTGGGGGCCTCCATTATGTAGAGGGGTCCAGGCCAACCAACCTTCATCTTCCTCCATCTCCCTTTTTTCAGCTGTCTTTTTGTGTACTTTTCCCCTGGGATTCAGATCCTTAATATGGTGCATTTCACATAATAAATGCTTTAAAAAAATTTGTTACCTAAATGCCTTTTTAATCCGCTGACCGTGTAGTGAAGAAAACTGATTTTGTTTGGCTGCTGAGAACGAGGTGAGCTTTCAAAAATTACTTACCAGTCAGAGCAAGTCTCTTACTCAAATAGTCACACAGGGAAAAAGTGAGACCTCTCAATGCTCTAAGCAAGTATCTTAGGCTCTATTCCATCCAGTTGAATGTCTTGTCATTTTCCCTGCTGCCATCTCCCTTCTCCTCACCAGTATGGTGAGGAGATGCTCCAGAGAACATCACTGTAGCAGGTAAGTCGTTTGGTTTGGCTGTTCCAACCACTCAGCTGCCCTGATTGCCAAATGAGTTGCTGCTTGTCCTTAGTTCCCAAAGGGGACCATTACATCAAGAAGGTGGTGTCATGACTTACAGGTGAATTGGACTTAAGTGAGGCAGGGCTGTGCAAATCCACCAGCCTCACTCTCTCCTCTGGAGCCATCCAATGGTCAGATCACAAGTCAGAACAACTGGAAATGGCCCCAAATGCAATGGGAGAGCTTGACCTCGATGGCTCAGAGTGAACATAAATAGCAATTATTTCTGTTTTGACTAGAAACCATGAGTCTTCCCTCCCAGACTGATTCTTTTTATCTAGGTAAAAGAGATCATTCTTTGCCTCATTTCTTATTTAGCCTTAATCACTGATGGGCATTTGCCTCAGTCAAACTGAGACTTTAAAAAGTCAAATGAGTGGAGTACAAACGACCCTCTATATCTAGTCAATCCACATGATGTAACCCACTCTATAGAGCTGCTGACTATAACCAGAGAGTGCTTCACAAGCTGTCCAGTCATCCAGCCCAGAATATCTTATAATTTTCTCTGCTTCTGCCCAAGTCCCCACCTTTCTATCTCTTGCTTGAGAACAGTAATCAAATCAAGATTTCCAGGAAAGGACACGGCAATCAACTAACTACCCAATGGCTTCATTCACCATCCCTGTGACCAACCCCCACTCCAAACCAAAACTTCCTTCCCAGTCACCACTACCACCACACGGTTTTGTTATATCCTATTATATTATTGCTTTATCCTATCATAATGTATCCTGTTATAATGTAAGTTATTTGAGGCAGGGACCATCTCTCTTTTGTAATTTTATTCCCCTCAGAGAGAGTAAGTGTAGAGACCTCCATGTATGGAAACTCTCTCCACTGAAGCAGATTGCATGCTCCTCTATCAGTTACATGAATTAATAAAACAACATTTATCAAGTCCTTTAGTTTATGGTATATACTCTCCCAAAGATGGGGGGACAACAAAGGACTTTATGAGCACACTCTAGTGTTAAAGTGAACTAAGAACTAAGTTCAGGGCAAAAAGACCTTACATTTAATATATTGAACCTCTCACACTGTTCTAACTGCTCCCCTAAGGGGAAGTAAAGTGAGGCTTGGATATAAGAGGAGAGAGACTGCTTCATCCATCAAGACCAGTGCCTCTTCCCAGTTATGGTTTATTCCTGGGGGAGAGGAGGAGAATTTTTAAGGGCTCCTAGAACCTGGAAAAATATTCACTTTCAGTCATGGCTTTGACCCTCTGCTCTCTAGTGCCTCCCACCCCCATTATTTATCCACTGCAGAACTCAAGCCATAGCCCAGCTGGAATCAGTCTTCTCTGTGCTTCGGTCTATCCATTCTCAGCTTTCACCTTATTTTCCTCTCCAAACGCTGTTCCTGCTCCTAGGAAAACCATGCTTATTGCTGGCTGTCAGGAGATTTCCCCAGGAAGGCAAGTGAGTGATGCTTACCTCTCCACTCAAATCCTAATCCATTCAGCCTCTGCCATCAGGGAAATAGAAGGTAGAATTAAGTAGCCAAGAGGTGCTCATAAATTGCCACATGTATACAGAGAGAATGGAGAAGCAGATTGATAAAGCATTCCTCTAAGACATAAATCCTAGAGAAATGACACATTGCCAGGAACAGTAAGTAGCCTTTCTGGTTACCAATTACATCTTGTAGAAGGACAGCTTCAGTCCCTGCTCTGGCAAACTGCATTCTGGGTCAGACAACAAGCATTTAGAGAGTACCCACCATGTACCAAGCACCATGCTAAGCACTAAGGACAGGAAGAATCGTTAAAGATAATCCTTGCTCTGAAAGAGCTCTCACATTTTGGCTGGGGGGTGGGGGGGGGAAGGATGAAGGAGAAGTAAATAATTGTATTTACAATGTAAATGGAAGCTAACCTTAAAGGGAAAGCAATAGCCCTGGGAAGGACCAGGAAAGGCCTCTTGCAAAAGACAGGATTGGCAGAGACTAGAGGGAAGGCAGGGAAGCAACCAGGCAGAGATGAGGAGGGAGAACATTCCAGGCTTCCTGTCAGTGAAAATGCACGGAGTCAAGTTCAGAGAGTAAAGCAGGCCTTGAATGACTCTTTCCTCAAAATGGAAAGGTCCCTCTTCTTTATCCAACCCCAGAAAGTTTGCATGTTTTCTAGCTGCCCAGTAAAACGCCTCAGTCCTTCTGTCATAAAGCTGCCGGTCATACCCATTTTGATCTTGCCACCTTCTGCCCCATTAAAAAATAAGATAAAAGATAAGGCAAGTGAGTCCTAGAAAGATTTGTGGGTAAGTTGTTCAAGACCACCAAGTGGTAAGTGAAAGATCCAAGTTAATCCGGTCTTCTTTTCACTCCACTAAATTGCCTCCTCCTCTTACATGTCTAATGTGAAATCCCTCCTGAACAAAGAGCTCTTAGCAGAAAAGAAAGCAATCCAATAAAGTACGAAATTAAAAGCTTGTTAAGAGGCATAAAGCCTCTAGGAATATCTGTGTTTTAAAGGAGGATTTTTAGAGCCAAATTTCTCAACCTGGAGTTTGTAGACCCCTGAAAAATCCATCATAGATTTTGGAGTGTCCATGAACATGGCGGGGGTGGGGGAATTACATCATTATTTCAATATAATTTAATAATGTAATAAATTCTTAAGAATTTAACATTATATTATAAATTATTTATGTTATTGACATATTAATATATATAATGATATAATATAATATCAACAAACCCACAGGATAATTTGTTTCCTTTGTAATCCTATGTACTATCTGTCGTATATTGATTTTCAGTTGTCTGGCTCTTTGTGACCCCTTTTGGAATTTTCTTGCAAAAGATACTTGAGTGGTTTGCCATTTCCCTCTCCAGTTCATTTTATAGATGAGGAAACTGAGGCAAACAGGGTTAAGTGACTTGCCCAGGATTTGAACTCCAAAAGATGAGTCTAGGTCACCACCTAGCCGCCTAAAAATATTTTGAGGAGTCCATAGGCTATTCCACCCACTCAGCTACTCTGACTGCCAAATGAGTGGAGTACAAATGACCCACTGTATGTAGCCATGTTATACTATACAACCCATATATATAGCAGCCCACTCTAGCTGTAGGGTACTTCACAAGGGATTCACAACATAGAAAAAGTTAAGAGCTCCTATTGTAGACCCAGTGTCTTACCCAAAAGGTAATCCCAAGCGTGGTATTTCAAGCACTTGAATAATGTGAGAGGACATATTTTAAAGAATTTTTAAAGCCCTTCTCTGATCATAGCACATACATGGAGCTTACTCTGTCTAGGTGGCAGAATTAGTACAGGGAGAAGAGCTTTGAATTTGACATCCAAACCCTCAGAAACTCACTTATTTGCAGAATGTTAGAGCCAAAGGGGAGTTAGAAACCACTAGCCCTTCCCCCATCATTTTATAGATTAAAGCTCTGACTTACCCAAGGTAATACAGCTAATGGATGCTAAAGCGTAAATTTGAAGTCAGGCCTTGATGTTTCTAAATCCATTGTTCTTTACGCTATACCACATGATTGGATTCCTCTAGTGTTGGCTCCATGTAACCTTAGACAAGTCCCTGAAACTCAGCTTCTTTATATATAAAATGGAAGTTATGATACCTGTATTACTTTGCTTCATTGCAATATTATGATAATGGATATGACAGTGTTTAATAAACATTATTGCTTTCTATATGTAAGTCATGGTGATGAGAATGATGGTGATGGGTGATATACAGGAAAGAGAAACAGACTTATAGTCAGAAGCTGTAGATTCTACCCTGCAATACCAACATGACGGAAGACAAGTCACTTAAGCTCATGACTCCACTTACTCGTCAACAAAGGTGGTGAAATTGGTCTAGATGGTTTCTGAGGTCCCTTATAGCTCTAAACTCTATGGTCCTGTGATGATCATTTTTAGGCCAACCTTGGCAGACAGAATGCTGAGTCCCTCCTGTAGCATGGCAATTTCCCTGCTATTGGCCATGGAGACTAACATGGACAAGTGAGAGAGAATAATCCTGTCTAATCTTTCTTCCCTTAGAATCTACTCCCTACACATAGCAGGTCACACACACACACACACACACACACAAAAACACACACATTCTTTTGGCTTGATAACACCAACAAACCCACAGGAGAAAAGAACCAGATGGTTCCCCCTCAATCATTAAATAAGAAAATTAACAAGAGAATTCCATTTTGTCATTGATGTGACATTGTGTATGGATATTAAGGATAACAACCACATGACTACTTCATTATTGCAAGAAGTTCCTTTCTTGACCTTAGTATGACAGAATTCACAAATTAGTGTTAAATTTAGACATGGGAGGACTTCACTCTACCTGATGAGCTCCCAATTTGGCTCGTCCATTTCTAAATTGTTATTCCCTTTCCTACAAATTATCTTGGTAACAACATCAGGAAAATATTGGTCATTTAATAAACTCAGTTGTTTACATTATCTCCCTCCTTTCTCTGGTGAATGACCAAGCAACTTAATGTTGAAATTTTATTTGAAAACCCATACAACAAAATTTACAATATACAATCTAAAGACTTTTTTTAATATATGATTTTAAAAACAACAAAACTAACCCATTTGGTACCATTTTCTGCTTTTCTAAAGCATCCTTCAATATAACTACAGAAAATCATTTCACCTCAAAAGGAAGGGGAAAAAGCAATCAAATCAACAAAAATAATTGATAAATGTACAGCATTTTAAGGTTTGCAGAGTTTATCACTGATGCTATATATTTTGAGCCCTGTAGCAATACAGTAAGATAAATTCTAGGGCAGTTCAGCAATACCACTTCTACGGCTGTATCCCAAAGAGATCATACAAGCAGGAGGAAGACCTGTATGTACGAAAATATTTATAGCAGCTCTTTTTGTGCTGGCAAAGAATAGGAAATCAAGGGGGTGCCCATCAATTGGGGAAGGCTAAACAAGTTATGGTATATGAATGTAATGGAATACTATTGTGTGATAAGAAATGAGGAGCAGATGGACTTCATAATAACCTGGAGATACTTATATAAATTGGTGCTGAGTGAGGAGAACAGAACCAGGAGAACTTTGTACACAATTACAAACACATATCTATGATGTATGGACTTTGATAGATTGGGCTCCTCTCAGCAATGCAAGGTTATAAGACAACTCCAAAAGACTCATAATGGGAAGGATATCCACATCCAGAAAAAAGAACTACAGAGTCTGAATGCAGATTGAAGCAAACTACTTACTCTCTCTCTCTCTCTCTCTCTCTCTCTCTCTGTCTCTCTCTCTCTCTCTCTCTCTCTCTCTCTCTCTCTCTCTCCCTCTCTCTCTCTTTTGTGTTTCATTTCGTTTTGTTCCTTCTTTCTTGTTTACTCCATTGGTTATAACTTTTCTTTCTTTGAATAATATTTAATGTGAAGGAATAATGTATAACCTATATCAGAATATATGCTGCCATGGGGGAGTGGGTAGAGGGGAAGGGGGGGGGGAATTTGGAACTTAAGGGATTATGAAATTGAATGTTGCAAAGTAAAAGTAAATAAATAAATTTTAAAAAATAAAAAAGTATTCTAGGGCAATGAAATGGCCAGTAGGTAGAACACAGGCCTGGAATCAAGAAGACCTAAATTCAAATTTGGCCTCAGACACTTATTAGCTATGGGATCCTGATCAAGACACTTAACCCTATCCGCCTCTCAGTTTCCTAAGCTATAAGTTGAGCTAGAGAAGGAAATGGCATTAAAGTGAAGGAAATCAGGTCAGAGGAGCACTACAGTTTGTCTCATGTGCTTTTTCTATTTGACCATTTAACCCTATTTTAAGCTGAGTTTAGACTAGATGACATCTAAGTTCCTTTCTAACTCTTAAGATTCTGTGACTGATCAAAAAAGTCATTCATTTTGCTTGTTGGATAGGTTGGTTACTTGCTTACTTATTTGGTTGGTTGTTTTGCAATTTGTTTGGTTGGGTTAACCAGAATGAACAATGATTAGTAGTTTCATTTTCATTATGACCCTGAGGAACAAAATCACCTGTGACTTCAAAGGGGATCAAGGGCCCTTTCTAGGTTAGATGAGGAGAGCAATAACCACACTTCTCCCTGGATCATGCCACCTTGGAGTCACTGAAAATTTCCAAACCTCCAGAACTAACTCTAAAAACAGCAGTGCAGAAAAGCATGAACAAGAATAGTGTCTAACTTTAATATAAAGTTCAAAGTCAAAAAACATACTCAAGATAAATTAGGGGGCGGAGCCAAGATGGCAGCGTAGAAGCAGCAAAGCACCACAGCTCCCACACAAACACACTAAAAAACTCATAAAATGGGACGCTAAACAGATTTTCAAGCTCCAAAACTCTCCACAAGACAGAAAGCACTACAGGCAGCGCAGCAGGTGGGGCTCTTTGCAGCAGTCTGGGACCTGGGGCTGAAACCCCAGCTGGCTCAGGCCCTGGGGCATCGGGCGGGGAGCCGCGGCTATAGCAGAGCAGATCGGCTGCACTGGAGGCAGAGTTACCACATTTATCAGGACAGAAGAAAAAAAGGCTAAGAGAAAGGTCAGTGGATTTTGCTAACTGAGGAGGAGGAGAAGAGCGGTCCGGCCAAACTGCTCCCAGGGCAAGGAGGCAGCAGGAGGCGGCTGTTGCAGCACGAACAGCTGA
>CM053595.1:254753741-254840233 GCA_028646575.1 Pseudocheirus occidentalis | reverse complement strand
GGGACAAAAAGGGGAGAAAATTTGTAACTCAAAACCTTGTGGAAATGAATGATGTAACCAAGAAAATAAATTAAAATTTAAAAAAAAAACATACTCAAGAATGAGGGGGAAAATCCTGTGCATAAAAATCTGTTACTGTGACAGGGAAGATCAAAACACAAACTCAGAAAAAAAAATGGGAAAACATTTACAAACAAAGCCACAAAGAAAAATGCAAACTGGACAAAAGCCCAATAAAAATTCTTAAAAAGAGTTTAAAATCTAAAATCAAAATGGTAGAAGAAAAATGGGGAAAGAAATGAGAGTAAAGAAAAAATACGAAAAGACAATTAACAGCTGGGTAAAAGAGGTACAGACTTCTCAGATGAAAATAAGTCTGCAAAAAACAAAATTGGCAAAATAGTAAAGGGTATAAAATCTCCTGAAGAAAATAATTCTTTAAAAAATTAGAACTGAGCAAAAGGAAGCTAATGATGCCATGAGACATCAAGAAATAATAAAATAATGTCAAAAGAATGAAAAATAGAAAAAATATTAAATAGTCCACTAGAAAAACAATTGACCTGGAACATAGGAAGAGAAATACTTTAAGAATTATTGAGCTATCTGAAAGTCATGATCAGAGAAAGACCATCTACACCATATTTCGAGAAATTATCAAAGAAAACTTCCTCAATATCCTAGAATTAGTGAGTAAAATAGAAACTGGAAGAGTACCTTTATCACCTCCTGAAAGAGATTCCAAAATGAAAACTCCCAGGAAGATTACAAATTCCAGAGCTTCCAGGTCAAGGAGAAAATATTTCAATTCATCAGAAAGAAACCACTCAAATACTGTGGAGCCAGAATCAGAATCACACAAGATTTACCAGCTACCATATTAAAGGAGTAGAGGACTTGGAAAGATATTCCAGAAAGTTAAAGAAGCTAGGATTTCAAACAAGAATAACCTGCCCAGCAAGGCCTTTCAAGGGGAAAATGGACATTTAATAACAGACAATTTTCAAGCATTCCTGTTGAAAAGACCAAAGTTGAGTAGAAAATTTTACTTTGAAATACAAGGCTCAATAAAAGCGTAAAAAGGTAAAAAGGAAAGAGAATTCATAAATAGTTCAATAAGGTTAAACTGCTTCCATTCTTACATAGGAAGATGATACATGCAATATCTAAGAACTATATCATTATTAGGACACTTAGAAGGACTGCCATAGATATAATGAAAGTAAATCAGTTATATTGGAATGATCTCCAAAAAATGGATGGGCAAGAAAGAGGTATGCAATGGAAGAAGGGGGAAGGAAGAGGAAGAATGGGAGAAATAATTTCAACATTATGAATGCTGTACTTTGGTTTCTGTGAATGTTTTGCTTTAATTTACTAATGAATAAATAGATCGTTCACTACACTGTGTAATCAGAACCTTGAAGCTGTTCACAGAAGCAGTACTCTGGAAAGCTGCTTGTGCTTTGCTTTACAACAGTGGAGGGGAGAAATAGTGGAGGGGTGGGCAATGTTTGAATCTCACTCTCATCTGAATTGGTTCAGAGAAGGAAGAATACACACACACACACACACATGCACACACACAGGGTTGTGTATAGAAATCTATCTTACCCAAGAGGGAAGTGGAAGGGCAATAGGGATAACAAGGGATAGGATAGAACAAAAGGAGAAGGGGAAGAAAGGGAGGGAGGGAAGATAAAAAGAAGTAGTGGTCAGAAACAAAAGAGATTTCTGAGGAGGGATATCATGAAAAAGAGAGAAAGGATAAACGGGGGAAAAAATAAGGTGGAGGAAATACACAATTAGTAAGCATAAATGTGAACGGGATAGATTCATCCATAAAATGAAGCAGATAGCAGAATAGATTAAAAACCAAAATCTGACAATATGTTTTTACAAGAAACATATTGAAACAGAGTGACACACAGAGTTAAAATAAGGGTTGGATTCTATTATGCTTCAGGCAAAGCAAAAAAAGACAGGGGTATCAATTGTGATCTCAGACAAAGGAAAAGGAAAAAAAAACTTCTTAAAAGAGATAAGCAGGTAAACTACATCTTGCTAAGAGGCATCATATAAAATGAAGTAATAACAATACCAAACATATATATATATATATACCAAATGGTACAGCATCTAAATCCTTAAAGGAGAAGTTAAATAGGAGTTTTATAAGTAGAAATAGATATTAAAACTATATAAGTAGGAGACCTCAACTTTCCCCTCTCAGAGTTACATAAATCTGACCATAAAATAAGTAAGAAAGGAGTTAAGGAGATAAAAATAACTTTAGAGCAATTTGAATATGATATGTCTCTGGACAAAATGGAATAGGAATAATATATATATGTATGTATATATATATATATACACCTTTCATCTGTATATGGTACTTTCATAAAAATCAACCATTTATTAGGGCATAAAAACCTCACAAACAATTGGAGAAAAGCAGAAATATCAAGTGTACCCTTTTTAGACCATAATGCAATAAATATTACATTCAGTTAGGGGCTTTGGCAGCACAAATTAAAAATTAATTGAAAATTAAATAGTCAAATCATAAAGGAGTAGATCAAAGAACAAATCATAGAAATAATCAATAATTTGATTAAAGAAAATGAGAACAATGAGACAATATAACAAAGTTTGTGGGATGCAGCCAACACACTACTTAGGTAAAAAATTATGTCTCTAAATACTTACATTAGTAAAATAGAAAAAGAGCTGATTAATAAATTGGGCTTTAATCTGTAAATCAAACTAGAAATAGAACAAATCAAAAATCCCAATTAAACACCAAATGGAAATCCTGAAAACCAAAGGAGAGATTAATAAAATTGAAAATAGAAAACCCATTGAAATTATAAAGAAAACTAGGCACTGGTTTCATGAAAAAAAACAGTAAGTTAGATAAGCTACTCATTAATTTGATTTTTTTAAAGAAATAGAACCAAATTATCAACATCAAAATCAAAAGGGTGAATGCATTACCAGGATAAAATTAAACAACAGGAGTTATTTTTCCCAATTCTATGCCAATAAATGTGACAATCTAAGTGATATGGATGAATATTTACAAAAAATCTAAGTTGCCCTGATTAACAGAAAAAATATAATACTTAAATAACTGTATTTTAGAAAAAAGAAATTGAACAAGCCATCATTGAGCACTCTAAGAAAAAAATCGGATGGAACTATAAGTCAATTCTACCAAACATTTTAAAAAGACAATCTCATTATTATATCAACTATTTGGGGGGGGGGGGGGAAAATATATAAAGAAGTGGTCCTGGCGTGACTAGGTGATGGAATGAATAGAGGACCAGCCCTGGAGTCAGGATGACCTGAGTTCAGATCAACCTCTGACACTTAACACAAAAACTAGCCATGTGACCTTGAGCAAGACACTTAACCTCAATTGCCCTACCTTCCCCCTCCAAAAAGCAAAAAAAAAAAACATATATATATATATATATATATATATATATATATATATATATATGTATGTATGTATGTATGTATGTATGTAGGCAATGAGGAAACAAAACTACCACTCTTTGCAGATAATATGATGGTATACTTAGCAAGTCTTAGAGAAATCAACTAGAAAAATAGTTGAAACAATAACAATTTTGGTAAAGTTGTAAGATAGTAATTAAACACACATAAATCATTAGCATTTCTGTTGCCAACAAAACCCAGTAGGAAAAACTGTGGCTATTATATAGCACTTGGGAGTCCATCTTCCTAAACAAACCCAGGTACTAAATGAACACAATTACAAAATGCTTTTCACACAAATAAAGACAGATCTAAACAACTGGAGAAATATTAATGTCTCGTGGGTAGACTGAGCCAATATAATTAAAAATGACAACTCTACCTAAATTAATTTACTTATTCAGTGCCATACTAGTCAACCAATCAAAGAATTATTTTATGGAACTAGAAAGTATAATAACATAATTTATCTGGAAAAATAAAGGGTCAATGATATCAAGGGAATCAATGAAAAAAAAATTGAAGGAAGGTGGCCTAGCTGTACCAGATCTCAAACTGTGTTACAAAGTAGTAATTTTCAAAAGAATCTGATACTAAGAAATAAAATGGTGGATCAGTGGAATAGATTAAGTTCATAAAATAGTTATAACATAGTTCATAGTCATGAACATTTACAACATAGTTGTAAATGACCATAGTAACCTAGTGTTTGATAAAACCAAATATTCAGACTCCTGGGTCAAGAAGTAACTATTTGACAAAAATTGATAGGAAAACTAAAATACAGTTTTGAAGAAATTAGGTACAGACCAACATCTATATTTTTACACCACATACCAAAATAAAATCAAAATTGGCAAATGGTTTAGCTATAAAGGGTGATATCATAAGCAAAATAGGAGACCATAGAAAAATCTATCTGTGATTTTATAGATAAGAGAAGAGTTTATGACCAACCAACCAAAAAAGTATCATGGGAAGTAAGATGAATAATTTTTATTACATTAAATTGAAAAGGGTTTGCCAAAATTAGGAAGAAAGCAGGAAACCGGGTTGGCAGATGGAGGAATTATACCAAGCTTCTTTGAGAAAGACCTCATTTCTCAAATGTATAGGGAACTGAGCCAAATTTATAATAAAAGAAAAAAAAGGACCATTTCCCAGCTGATGAATGGTCAAAGGATATAAACTAGCAGTTGTCAGAAGAAAGAGAAGTCATTAATAGTCACATGAACAGAAAACATTGTACACAGTAACAGCAATATTTTAAGGGTGATCAACTATGAAGGACTTAGCTACTCTCTTCAAGACAATGATCCAAGAAAGACAATTCCAAAGGACCCATGGTGAAATATGCTATCTACCTCCAGGGAGAAAACTGATGAACTCTGAGGGCAGACTGAAGCATCATTTTTATTGTATTTATCTTTATTGCTTTTTGTTGTGTTTTGTTTTTGCAACATAGCTAATAATGAAAATATATTTTCATGACTTCACACATATAATTGATATCATATCACTTTCCTTCTCAAGGGGTGGAAGAGGGGCAAGAAGGAGGAAGAGAATTTGAAAATCAAATGTTTAAAAATTAATGTTGAAAATAAATAATTTGGGGGTGGCTACATGGCGCAGTGAATAGAGCATCAGCCCTGGAGTAAGGAGGACCTGAGTTCAAATCTGACCTCAGACACTTAACACAAAAACTAGCCATGTGACCTTGGGCCAGTCACTTAACCCCAATTGCCCTCCAAAAAAGGCAAAAAATAAAAATAAATATTTTTTTAAAATAAGTAGCCAATAGACAATGATGCAATAATTAAACTCAATAGGGGGAGACTAGAGTTGTATACATAGATGTGGGAATCATCAGTGTAGACATGTCAGTTTAATCCATGGTAGCTGATGAAATAACCAAGTGAGATAATAAAGAGATGGAAAAAAGTGAATCAGGTAAAGAACAGCTGGGGAAGATCCATGGTAATTAGTTATAATATGAATTAAGATGCAGCAAAGAAAACTGAGGAGACAGAAAGCAAAGTCAGGTAAGAGCAGTGTCACAAAAAAATCCAGAAATAAAAGGGCATCCAGGATGGAGAGGTGATTAACATTGTCAATGGCTTGCCAAGAGATCAAAAAACTTGAGAATTCAAAAATGACCATTAAATTTGAGAGCTTTGGAGAGAGCGATTTCAACTGAATGGTGAAGTCCAAAGTAAGATTTCAAAGGGTTTAAAAGAGAGTGACTGAACAGGGAGTGGAGGCATCTAGCGTAGATTTGTTTTGATGTTTTTGTTTTTTTATAGAGCTTAACTGAAAGGAAAAACAGAAATACACTGTTAAATGATAGATAACATAGATGGTAAGATCTAGTGAGGTCTTACATGTCTAATTGTTGTGAAGAGATGAACCTGGGGTCTCCACGACTGTAAAACTCAAATTCTAATATGTCTTATCCTGGTGGAAAGTTTGTCACTGAACTGTATATTGTCATCTGAGGTCCAGACAAGCTAAGTTTGGAGGAGTTCCCCCCAAATCACCAAAAACTGGCCACCAATTATTTTCCAAACCAGCTCATCTATTAAGGCATGGAGAGGTTATGGTTTTGTACCAATGAAGAAAGTATTCACACAGATACAGTCATGGATCTTTTTCAAATATTGGAAAATGCATCAATAACATACATTTTTTTCACTTCACAGTTTTTCAAAGCACTTTCCTCACTATAAACCTGTGAATTAGATAGTACAACACAAAGATGGGGATGGAGAAACTGAGACATAGAGAAATCAGCAGCTTGCTGAAGGTCCAAAGTAAGCATCATGCCATAGCTCAATCACTCTGAAGTTCCATCAATAGAAGGGATCCAAATCTTGATTCTATCCATATCTCTTCACTTCCCTCCATGTATTTGACAAAGTGATAATCCTAAAGCACAGGGGTAACCATGTAACTAACTCCCTTAGTCAAAAAATTCTAGTATCTCCCTATTACCTCTCTTTGGTTTTTGAAACTCTTTACAAGCTGGCTAGCACCTTCCTTCCATTCCTTTTTATTAGAGGTGATTAGGTGGCACAGTAGATGGAATACTGGATCTGAAGTCAGGCAGACCTGAGTATAAATTCAGCCCAGATGCTTTCTAACTGTGACATGCCATACAAGTCACAACCTCTGTTTGCCTCAGTTTCCTCAACTCTAAAATGGGGATAATAACAACACCTCCCTCACAGAGTTGTTATGAGGACCTAATAAGTTAGTATTGATTAAAAAGCACTTAGCACAGTGGCCAGCACATGGAAGGTGCTCTGTACACTAGTATATAATGTTATACATTACTTCCCTTGCCTCTTCACAGGCATTCCCTTGCATCCCCTTGCCTGGAATGCAATCCCTTCTAGTCACTGTCTTTTAGATTTCCTAATTTCCTCCAAAGCTCAGTGTGAACATCACCTCCAAAATTAGGTCTTTCCTGATGTTCACTAGACACTAACTCCTCTGTCCCAATACTGCCTTGTATATATTTGCATATAATTTTATTTTTGTGCTATTTCTCCTGAAAAAAAAATGTAAACTCCTTGGAGATAAAGATTATTTTATTTTTGCCTAATGTATCTCTTGTGCATAGCACAGAGTAGGCACTGTTGTTGATCGGTTGATTTATTTTCCAGGAAAAGGAAGGTGTGTTGTTTCCTGTATTTGAAGTTCAGTCTTCAAGTTATCACCACCATAGTTTAGGAGAGATGTCAACATATTGGAGCTCTTCCAGAGGAAGACTAGAAAGGTAAAGGGTGGGGTCTCAAGATTGTGCCAGCAATTAAAATCACTGGGGGGAAAAAAGACTCAAATGATTATTCTTAATCATGTCTTGAACAGGTTAAGTGCTTTGCAGGACTGTTATGTGGAAGAGGGAAAAGATTTTATTGTGGCCATGAAGGCTGAGAGCTAGTATTTCTGAGTTGAAGTTATAGAGAGATATATTGGCTCAATATAAAAAAATAACTTGGTTAATAATCAGCACTGTCCAACAAAGAAACAGGCTGCTTTCTAAGGTAGTGAGCTACTATAACTTGAAATGTTCAAACAAAGGGTTATCTGATCATCTGACCCTAATGCTGAGGAAACAATCACCATATTACATTAGGGTTTGAACAAGATTGTCTAGGAGCTCACTTGTAAACAAGTAAGGTTATATGACTCATTGAGCCAAAATCCAACTTTGTTCTACATCCACAGTCAGAAAGCTGAGTACATGAAGGCTTGTACACTTCAAAAGATGATTTCACCAATTTAGTGTGAAATCAGTGCAATTTAGTGAGTTATGGGCTCATGATTGGAAGTCTCTAGGTTGACTTGAGTTTTTTAATCCTGTTGTGCTCCAGTGACTCAAAAATATGTTTAAAGGGGAATACTCTCACCTTGGCATCTTCTTGCCCACCCTCCCCTCTTCCACCCCTGCTCTTCACAAGGATGAAATCACAGCGAAAAAAAATATCCTGGTTTCCATTGGGGGAAGGTGATGAGTAAGCTAAGTTAGTTAATTGCCACAGCTTTAAAATAACTCATCCAGAACTCTTAAGGAAAATATCTGAGATGAGTGGGCTTGGGGGGTTGGTACAAAACAAATGGGGCCTGAAAAAAGTCATGCAAGCAAAAATCTGACTTACACCCCAGACTGGAGGTAGGGGAAATGAGTGGGCAGCCTGGAGAAAGACAAAAAAAAAAGGAGTGGGAATCGGGATGCCTGGGTTCTAGTCCCATCTCTAGTCCCAGCTGCTTCACCTGAAAAGAGAAAGTCATTTCACTCACCCAAGACAAGTTTCCTAATATGTAAAATGGATGAGGACCAAATGATCTCTTTCTATTGTCTTCCTGAATTCAAAGGTCTTAACTAGACCCTTGCCTATCAAGGTCACTGAAAACACTGCCCATGACAATGGAGGGAATTATAGCTGGAATTACAATTTTTATCAACCAATACAATGTTTATTTCTCCTGGAAATTCCAAAAAAAAGACATACATATATGTGTGTGTATGTGTAAATAGGACAAAAAAGAGCTTTTAATTACCATGTGTGTCAGCAATAATACATTAAGCTTTGGTATAGATCTGTGGGGGAACTAAGATTGTGACATCTTGTGCTTCCCAGAAATATAGTTTATCCCTTCAAGAATGTTCTAAAGCAGGCCTGCACAACCTGTGGTCAGCAGGCTGCTTACAACTCTCAGGGACACCGAAGGATTTCAGAATGTTTTCCTCTACGTTTTTTATGGGCCGCCTGAAATCCTTTGGCGTGCCACACATTGTACAGGCCTGTCCTAAAGGAAGGGTTACTAACTTTTTTTATGTCATAGGCCCTGTTAGCCATCTGATTAAGTGTATAGCTCACTTCTTAGAACAATATTTTGTTTTTGATCATAATTTGAATAAATGCTAAATTTCAAACTGCTCTATAGATACCACTGTCTTCTATCATAAGACATAATGTATATTAAATGATTGTAAGCTCTTTGAGGGCAGGGACTATCTTTGGTTTTATTTGCATTTGTATCCCTAGTGCTTAGATAGTGCCTAGAACATAGTAAACCCTTAACAGATGTGTATTGACTGACTGATTGAACTGAAGTACACTGTCCTCTGAGACCTTCTGGAGAATTCAGGAGAAGATAGAATGGGAAAACAGTTCAGGTCTGAAGCAGGCAGGTTGGTCCTTTCCTTGCAGAAACCCATGCTTCTTGCCCATGAAGATAACTCTACAAAGACTTCTGAAGTTCTTTTGAAGAAGAACCTTAGAAAAAGAGAAGAGATCACACAGTCACAGCCTTGGAGATAGAAGAGATGTTGGAGGCCATCTAGTTCAACTCCCTTATTTTGCGAATAAGAATACTGAGGGAGGCTTAGACAGGTAATTTGTCTAAGGTTCCGTAGGCAGCATGCATCTTGAACCAGGATCATCAAATTCCAGAGTTTGTATCCTTTTCACTGAGAAGAATTGATCATTTAGATATAGAACCTTCCAAATGGATTGCAATGCATACCACGAGGTCTAATATTCTATCCACAAACAGATTTGTAACCCCACCTTGCCTTAAATTGATTTATCTCCTGTCTTTGGCTGAGGAGGCATATAGTTTCACCCAGCCCTTTACCTCCTGGGTATAAAGAGTTGGAGTTCAATTTACAATGTACTTATCAAACACCCACCATTGACAAGGTACTAGGACAGGTTGTAGATATGGCCTATGCCTGGTTCTCGAAGAAGTACAAGGAATAGGAAAATACAGAAACACAAATAACTACCAGACAAAAGAAAATGTGGAAAATATATACAAGAGGTTTAATCTTAATGTAATGAGGAACCAAGAAGAGATATAATTTTCAGCTAGAAGCAAAGGGTCAGAGAAATCTAGGAACATTGCATGAAGAAAATGGTGCCTAAGTTGGACCTCCAAGGAAGGGAGTAATTTTAATAGACAGAAATGCAGGGGGAGTATATTCTGGATCTGGCAGACAATATAAACAAAGGTATTGATATGGGAGAGGGAAGTATGAGAAGAGGGATGCTGAATAGTTCAGTTTGGCTGGATCATAAACACCAAATAAAGCAGAACAATATAAAGCTGTGAATGTAGTTTGGGGATAGAATAACAGGCTAAATATTAGACCAGGGAAATAATGTCTTAGCTGTACAGAGTTTTTGTTTTGATTTGGTTTTTTTTTAATATTGAAGTAGGATTAAGGTTACAAACTCTGAGTGCTAGAAGGGCATAAGGAAAGTGGAGTAAGATCTCAAGCCTAAGTGGATATATAATGCAATGGGGAGCTTTAATGTAAAGCAAGCAGAATGAACACAAGCTGCTACAATCAATCAAAATAATAAAGACATTTATATAATGCTTTAAGTTGTCAAAGCATTTTACATGTCTTGTCCTATTTGAGCTTCACAACAACCCTGCAAAATATGCAAAATATTATCTCTCATCTGCAGATGAGGAAACTGAGGCTCAGAGAGTAAGTCCACAAACACTTATGAAGTATCATCAGTCAACAATGAATTGGACGCATTAATTAAGCATCTACTATATGCCAGGCACTGCACTCAATGCTGGGGACAGAAAGAAAGGCAAAACCAGCCCCTACTCTGAAGGAGTTCACATCTTAACAGGGGAAAGAACATGGAGATAATTAGCTGTGTACACAATATATATGCCGAGTTGACGGAAGTTAATCTCAGAGGCAGAAGGCACAAGCAACTGGGAACAAAGTCTCCTGCAGGAGGATGGATTTGAGCTGAGTCTTGAAGGGAAGCTAGGGGTCAGAGGTGAGAAGAAGCACAGAGGGCTTAGAGAGAAGGAAAGAATGAAATGTCTGGAAAGATAAGAAGGGGCCAAGTTATAAAGAGCACTAAGTACTCAAGGGATTCATTTCTAGGTGATTCAGGACGCAAGGGGAAACCACGGGAGGTGATAGAGGGATAGAGTCAGGCCTACACTTTATAAAAGCTACTTCAACAGATAAGTGGAGTCCAGACTAGAATGGGGAGACACTTGAAGCAAGGAGGGAGACTAGTTAAAAAACATTTGCAATAGTATGGGCAGGAGGCTCTGAGGGCCCAGAGGACGCCAGCCTCTCTGTGAGCAAAGAGAAGGTGATGAGCAGATTGGATGTGAGGTAAGTGAAAATGAAGCATCGAGGCTGACACCAAGATTGTACATGGGGGTGGGAGGAAAAGAGCAGGAGGGATGGGAATCACAATCACTTTCCTGCATTTTGATGGATTAACAATGCATGAATCCCCCAACCACCTGGTAGTCTAATATTAGAAAGTTCTCAACCCCTATGCAAGGACGTGGCAAAGCAGATGGTCTCATCTACTGTTGTAACAACTACTTGCTGACCTTGAATAAAAGATCCTGGGGTTTTGACTAAAAGCATGGCTTTCACATGTTTAAAAAAAGTATTTAGTCTTTTCTATCTTGTCTTGTGTCCTTGAGTTGAGAACATTTTCTTATTCTAATAGCGAATCCTGTCACTTATACTCAAAATACTTCCCTTTTCTCCCTTGACTTTTCCCTTTTTTCTCTAACCCTCCCTTTCCTGTGAAAAGCTTGACTTTCTCTATCCCAGATTGCTGCATAATGCTGATTATTTAATGGAAGTAAGCCTGAAAGATTGAAAGGCTATAAAAACCAAATCTGTACCCCCAGGAATCTGTATTTGTTATAACTGAGAGCAGATTCCTTAGAATACTATTAAATCTCTTTACTTTCAGTTTGGCCTCCTATCTTTGACCACAGTCAGCAGACCATTGCTGATGGGTATGACCCTCCCAAGATGTAAGGAAAATTAACCAAAACGGAACTGAGTGATTAGAAGGATAATAGTGCCCTTGATCATAATAAAGAAGGTCGAAAAAGAAGAGAATTTGGGAGGGAAACAAAATGAGTTCTCTTTTGGACATATTAAGTTTGATATGCCCATGGGACATTCAGGCTGAGATGTCCAAAAGGCATTTGGTGATTCATGAATAGCTCATGAGAGAAAGTAGGACTGGATAGAGAGATCCAAGTAAGAATCATCAGTATGGAAATGATCATTGAACCCAACTGATGAGACCACCGATTTAAAAAATAGAGAGCAAAAAGAGCCTTGGGGGACAAGTGTGGGAAGTAGAATCTGATCCCAGGCCTTCCTGATTCCAAGTTGAGCATTCAGACAAGGAAGTAGCAAACACACTTTATCTTTCATATCTATTGATCTCAGGTATCCTATAGATAGGTAGTATTCACTGATCAGCTGGATATAGATATTTTTGTAAAGGAATTAGACCTTTGAACAAAATTGACATCTGCTTGAAGCTAGCTAAAACAAGGGAAGAAAGCAGTAGGGGGCATGATGAGGGGCTTTCTGCATTTAGTTGGGGAAGTGTTCAATGTTGCAATAATGGATAGAGTTGATGGGTGAGTGTGTGGTCTGCAGAGACTCTCCTTCAGCAGGCCAGATGCTGAATAGCAAGAAAGCTACAATGGAAACTTACATTGTGATTCCTCCACCCACTTCCTTCACCCAAAGACCACAAACATACACCTTTAGAACACTTTGGCAAAGTCAGCAGTCCTGTACCCATGTGACTGAAAGGACATGAAAGCTGAAGCTGTTAACAAACAGTTTCTACTTTATTCAGTAGGCAATGGGGAGTCACTGAAAGATTTTAAGTACAGAAGTGAGGTGAACAGTGCTATAACAAGATTTCCCACGTAGATGGGAAGATCTAGAAGATCTAGAGAGGGAATAAAATACAGGCAGAAAGTCTCTTTCCTGGGTCTCTAAAAGGAAACAGGCCTATGTGTACTGGTGTGAACTACGTTGGAGAATAAACCTAATCTTGACTCTGGCATCTTTACACTTAGAATCTTCTCTCCAAAGCCATCAAAGTGCCGGGGTGACCTTCTGAGCTCCTAGGGGTCAAAGAGAAGATTAGCAGAACAGAGGACTCCCAATGGATTTTTTCATTGAATTCTTAGTTATTTCATACCTCTCTGATTTGGAAAAGTTCCTAAAGAGCATTTAAGCCAGCTTCCAAACTAGGATAGGAATTCTCCTTTGCTGACCCCACCCAGAGTGCCCCTGATGGATTGTCATACTGGCCCTGGAGCTTAGGTACTTCTTATGTTCTTATATTCTCACTCTGAAGCTCATAGATTGGACTACAGTAGGTGCCTGCCCAAGCTCCACTTAATGGTTATATTTTGGGCACTCCTGGCTTAGAGTGAATGTTAATGGTAACTGTTTCTCTTTGGAACAGTAACCCTGATGGCCTTCCTCTCCCAGCTTGATTTTTTTTTTCTTTTCTCTAGTTAAAGGAGCCATCCCTTGACTCACTTCTTAAAGAGGCCTATTCACTGAATGGGTGTTATCTCACTCAAAGTGAGAAACCCGAAAAGACCTTAGCCTAAAAGGACCAGGGTCTCCCATTGCATCCTGGGCCATCTCCAATCATCATGATGAATATCTGGCCACTGGACCCAGATGGCTCTGGAGGAGAAAGTGACTCTGTTGACCTTGCACAGCCCTCCCTCACTCAAACCAAAGTCAACTCCAAGTCATGTCATCATTTCCCTGATGTCATGATCCTCTTCAAAGATGAAGGACAAACAAAACAACAACAATGTCGGGGAGTTTGTATGTCATAGGAATACCTCTTACATTATTGGACTGTTCAGTATGTCAGTAAGGATTCCTAAGCAATATTGGCCAATATAAGAAATTACTTTTATTGAACTGAAATCTCCCTCTTTGTAATTCCCACCATTAGGTCTACCAAAAATTCAAATTATTAACTTACCAAACATTTACAATCCAAATTGCTAACTAGTTACTTTTTATAAGGTATCCTCATCCCACTTCCCGATCGTTCACATGCCTCGGTGGAGTATACAGTCAGATCTCAGTGATGAAAAATCCTCTCTTTTTCCCTATTATACTTGAATTACAACCTTACCTCAATTTTTGCTGCAAAGAAAAATTATCTTATGAATGATATATGTAAATATAGAAACCTGAAAATGCTATATTAGTAATAAACCAAAGGGAATATAAGATTAACAGATATCTTTACCTTTAAAGAGGGGCTCCATGACAAGGCCATGTCAAAGTGAGAAAGTAAAATGGTATAAATGAAAAATAACAACCTAAAACCTGGACAGTCAGAAGAAATTGTGATAAAATCAGAGACTAAAAAACAAAACAGCCAATGAAACTGACAGACCTGGAATCTAACGGAAAAAAGAATTCAGGAGGCCTAGGCATTGATTTCAGAAACACACAGCTGAATGCTGGGCCCAGTGGGAACAGGTGAGATGTGGAATCAGCTTGTTGTACTTGGAGTTAAGACTGGTTTGAATACAGCTTCCACTGGACACTAGCTGAGTAATCCAGGGCTGGTAAACTAACCTATCAGGACTTTTTTTTATCTGAAAAATATAGACGACATAGACTACAGTTCTTACTTCCAACCTTATTATTAGGATAGAAAGAAAGAAAGAAAGAAAGAAAGAAAGAAAGAAAGAAAGAAAGAAAGAAAGAAAGAAAGAAAGAAAGAAAGAAAGAAAGAAAGAAAGAAAGAAAGAAAGATGGATGACAGATATGATAACAATTTTAATACTCTCTGTAAATGTCATAATGGAAATCTGGAAGTTGGGAAGCAACCCAGGAAAAGCAGGCTTGGGTAAATAAATTCATGCCCAGGGCTTTTCATTCATCCTAAAGAAAGAAATAAAATCATTTAATGGTTAAGCAAGTTCTATCACTACTGAATTATTAATTATCACAAATTTATTGTCATAGATTTAAAGTTGGAAGATTCTTTAAAGGTCATCTGGTCCAGTCCCCATTCCCCTTATTTCATAGAGAGGAAATTGAGTCTCAGATTAAGTGACTTGGTCAATGTCACACAGGTAGCAGAAGCAGGATTTGAGTCCAGGGCCCCTGCCTCCATGATCTGTACTCTTCTCTTTACAGAATTATCAGAGCTTGAGACTCTAACCGTAGCTGTGATTTCTGTTGTGAAGCCTATTTCGTGGCAGCCAGCTGGAATGTGCTGTCAAGACATTCCTGTGCTACCCCCAAAGGGGTACCTTTGTTTACAAAATCCTCCAATTATACTGAAATTCACCATCCTTTTACTGTAATAAACTGTCCCCATTTCTGGCCAAGCTGACAAGAAGTCATTTCTCCCTTTTAACCCAATAGAGCATTATATCTATTTTTTTCTCCTCTAGCTGACTCTCCACTCAGCATGTTTTTAGAGCCAGAGCAGACAGCTCAGAATAAAGTGGACAATTGTGGGCCATTTGAGACTGCCTGCTGAGAAGACAGAAAAACCCAGGCTTTCTGCTGGCAGGACTAACATACTTTTCAGTAATCCTGGTAAATGACTGGTTTCCAAACAATATAAACAACGGTTGGATTCTGAGAAAGTTCTGAAATAGTGCGGTCACTTTTTATTTACCCACAAGAACATGATAATGGCTTTCTAATGACCTTTCAGACAACTAGTCCTCCTCCAAGCATCCCTCTGAGCCTGGGCATTAGTAACAGTATGGTGATGACTTCCAATTAACACAGTGCTATAAGGTACATAAAGAGCTTTCTTCACAGCCACCCTGTGAGCTGTGTATAATAGAATCCCCTTTAGGCTGATAAGTGAGCTCAGTGGTACGTATAACCTTTCTTCTAAGAGCAGAGAGTAAGCTCGGTTGATGCACAGAGATTAGACTTGATCTGAGATGACAGATTCGTCATCTGTCTTTTTCCACATCTCCTGAGATACAGCAGAGCAGGATCATAATAAATATGGTGCTAGACTTAGGATCAGAAAAACCTGGGTTCAAATTCCATCTAAGACACTAGCTATGTTCCCCTAAATTGCTAGACCTCTCTGGGCCTTAGTTTCCATATTTCTAAAATAAGAAGGTTTGATTCAACTGCCCCTCTGCTCGTAATCTAGGATCCTAAAGAGGGGCCCTCCCCTGTGATGGCATAGATAAAAGCCAATAGGAAAGCCTGGAGAATCAGACCAGCAAGGGGGTAGATTAAATCAGTAAACTCATTAACAGTCCCTAGACCTTGCCTCCTAATCCAGAAACAAACTCCTTGATTTGACTTTCTTTTCCTATTTAAAGTTTCCTTCTTCAGAAGTTTAAAGCATTAAAAATGTTTTTTAAATGTTTTAACATGTAATTGTGGGAAAAAATAAAATATTATATAAAAATATTACATAAAATTAAGTTACTACTTCTATTTTAAAACCTTGGATTTAGCTACTCCAACCCAACCCTGGGTTCTGACTTAGCCAGAACTTTGGTTAACTCTCACATATATCCCCATTAAGAAGTCTCCATATTTCCCTTAATCATGGGTAAGCATCTGTCATCCTTAGTAAAACTTCCTCCCAATTAAATGTTTTATCACCAAGCAATTTAGGAGTGTTATTGCAAACCAAGGGTGGGGACACCACTGCCAGAGACTGCCAGCTCCTCCACCTGTTCTGAACTAATCATGCCTTCCTATATGCCAAAGTTCATGAAAGCCCACATAATGAGCCCAGACTGAATCAGGCCCACCCCCTCCAAGGTTGTGAAAAGGTCTCCTAATTGGAGACAAAATGGTCATCTTCAATTAAGGGGTCAGAATTTGGAAGACAGTTATTTTATCAATAATCTGGAGAAATGCTATTAGATTTTTAGAAATAAGTTGCATGATACGATGATGAATGAGATAGGTGAGAGCATTCTCATAATATGAAAGAGAAAGTCACCAAACTTGAACTAGGTCCTAGACCTCTCTAGGCCTAAGTTTCATGTTCCTGTAAATCACGTGATTGGGGGGAAATCAGATGGCGTGCCCTTTCTCCCCCTCCCTTTTTCCTGTAGGGGGTTTTTGGAGATGGCCCCCTTCTGTTAAGTAAGGATAATCATAGCCATATGTCTCTGTATTGGGTAACAGGGATTTTCCAGGTTCTTGCGTAGACTGTGAGGCCATACAGCCCCACCAATGGTTTGATGGTCCAGCTTTAGGGGAGGGGTAGTGGGAGAGGACTTAGGGCTTATCTGGGAATTTAGTGTTTTTTCATAGAATTGTTTGTGCAAGGGTATATAACTGCTTGCTTGACTCTTGTTGGGTGCTTCCCTTTACCAAGCCTGTCTGGAATAAGTGATGTCCAACTCTCACGAGACTTGTCTTTAGACTAAAGAGCTTCTGTTTCTACCTGGAGAAACCTCTGAGTTTATTTGGGAAAGGGTCTTGGGGGGGTCTTTATCCCACACAATGATATTTAACAATAGGGTCTTCCTCAGCATTGTACCAACTTGAGCAGACTTTTCAGTTTTTTAAAGCTATTTCAATATATTGGGGGGGGGGGGGAAGTAGATTCCAATACATTGGGGAATGACTAAACAAATTGTGGCATGTGACGATCTGAATGTGATGGAATTTTATAGTAAATAAGAAAAGAAGAATATGAAGAATTTAGAACTGCATGAGAAGATTACATTGAGTCAGAGTGAAGTAAACAGAACCAGAAAAGAATACAATGACCCCACAACAATTTACATTAAAAGAATCTCCTCTTTCTCTTTCTCTCTCTCTCTCTCTCTCTCTCTCTCTCTCTCTCTCTTTCTCTTTCTCTCTCTCTCTCTCTCTCTCTCTCTCTCTTTCTTTTTCACACACACACACACACACACACACACACACACACACACATCACCCTCTGGTCTAACGGTCTAAATTTGCTCTTTGTAACTTGTTCTCTGAGGAAACCAAAGAAAGGAAGTTAAATCTGGCTTTCACATGATAGCTGTCCATATACTTGAACCCAACTAAAATGTATCGACTGGTTCTCTTCTTTTCCAGTCTAAACATCTGCAGATCCTACAGTCTTCAGAAGGCAAGATCTTGAGGCCCATTACAATCCTGGATGCTCTTCTATCGGCATCCCTCCTAGACTGTGGATTCCAAACTGACAGTGCTTTTAGAGAAGGAAGTCTGACTGGGACAAAGTCCAGAGGGATTTGCACCTCCTTATGTCTGGAAGCTGAGCCTTTGGACTCAGATGTTTGAATCCTAACTCTGATACTTATTATCTGCATGAGCTTGAGTAAGCAAGTCTTTCAGCCTCTGTGTGTGTGCTTCATCTGTACAGTAAAAAGATTGTACCAGATGATTCTCAAATCACACACACGCATACACATCTCTATGCATGTATATATGTATATTGCTTTGTGTACATGCATGTGTGTTTCTATGTGTAGATGTGTATAGATGAATGTAGGTATATTGTGTATACACATAAACATTGTGTAGACACATACATACATACAAATGTATATGGGTGCTTATAAATTCCAAATGAGTATATTCCAAATCTGTGTATATGTATATGTATATGTATATGTAAATATATATATATATATACACACACCTATATACACATGTACGCATGTATACGTGTATATATTTCTGCGATATTATTGTAACCTAGGATTCTATTAGCATTTTTTTTGGCTGCCACTGCACACTGCTGACTTATATTCAACTAATTGTCTACTAAATGCTCCCCTCTTATGGCTCCCTCCTCTTGCATTTGTAAAGCTGATTTTTGTGGCCAAGTATAAAAGTTTACTTTTTACTTTACTTTTAAAGGTAAAAATATCTGCATTTTGTCTTATTAGTTTCAACCCTGTGCTTTAGTGAATAATGATCTTTTTGAGTCCTGACTTTCATCATGTAGTATGTTAGAAATTCCTCCTAGCTCAGTGTTATCTATAAATCTGATGAGCAGTCTATCTATGTCTTTATATAAGTGTATGCATTTATGTGTATACACATACAAACACAATATGAAAAGAAGTTAATAGTGAGAATGGGGGAAGATACTAGCATGTGGGAGGAACAGAAAAGTCTTTGTGTATAGATGTTAAAAATAATAATAATGATAATATTAAAAATAATAATAGCACTTACATGCCAAGTGCTTTTCTCATTTGATCCTCATAACAACCACAAAACATAGTTGCTATTATTATCCTCATTTCCCATAGGAAGAAACTGAGGCAATCAGAGGTTAAGATGACTTACCCAGGTCACACCGTTAGTAAAATGTCTAAAAGTGGATTTGAACTCAGGTCTTCCTGACTCTAAGGCCAACACTCTATCTACTGTACCACCCGTGTACCCTGAAGTTGGTTCTTGAGCTGAGATTGGAAAGAAATAAGGAATTTTTAGAGGCAGAGGTGAGGAGGGAGTACATTCGAGGAAGGGAGGAAAGTCAGAGGAAAGCCATAGAGGTGGAAGATGGAGTGTCTTGTGTAGGAGAAACAGCAAGTGGGCAAAAATGGTTAGACCACAGTGTTGGAACGGGAGACAAATATAAGAACGACAGAAATGTAGGCTCAAATCCAGCTGTCAAGAACATTGAAAGCCAAATAGAGGCAGCTAGGTGGCACAGTGAATAGAGCACCAGCCCTGGAGTCAGGAGGACCCGAGTTCAAATCCTACCACAAACACTTGACACACTTTCTAGCTGTATGACCTTGGGCAAGTCACCTAACCCCAATTGCTCTCCAAAAAAGCTAAAAAGAAAGTAAGAAAGCCAAATGGAAGAATCTCTATGTGATACCAATGTCAGTAGGGAGCCATTGAAATCTATTAAGTAGGGTTCATCAGATTCCTGCTTTAGGAAGGTCACTTTGGCAGCTAAATAAAAGATGAATTGGTTCAGGAAGACAGTTGAGGCAAGGAGACCAATTAGGAGCCTAATGCCTCCAGTAGAGAGGGCAGGAAGACCTGACCTAGAGTGGTGGCTGACAAAGAGGGCTCCATTCATCCCTGACCATTTGTAAATGTGTTTTGCTTGACCATACTCATTTGTAGGTAAGGAAGACCTCTGTTCTCCTGGTGGAGATTTATGAGGGTGGGGATAAGTGATAGGAATGCAAAAAAACAAAGTTGGATGGGGGGAACATCAGTAAAGCATTTTAAAAATAAACAGGAAAAGAACTGGAAAAAAAATAAAAAGAGAACACATAAGCTGGAGAGTGTTGGTATTATGGTATTAAATTTAATATATACTTTAAAAAATAAGCTATTTGTAATAGAGATTTATTGTTCATATTCAATCTTATTTTATGAATTTATTTTTTATGAAAGTGTTCATGTTTGTTGTTGTCAAGTTCATAATAAAAGAATTTTTCAAGAAAGCAAAAAAAAAAAAAAAAACCAGACAGATGCGTGAGATGCTTGGAGGTAAAAACAAGATTTAAGAACTGATACGTGGATATATGGGTGAGAGACAGTGAGGGGTCCAGATTGTAAACCTGGAATACTGAGGGACAATAGTATCCACAATAGAAATAAGGAAGTTCAGAAAAGAGGTGATTTGGATAATTGATGGTGCTGGCCAGGAGCTCAAGGAGGAGACTAAGGCAGGGGTGGGAAACCTACCACCTCAAGGCTAGTTGTGGCCCTCTAGGCCCTTTGACTGCCACACTTGAGGACCTAGAGCACCACATGGATTCCATCAAGGGGTTGTACTTGAGGACCTAGAGGGCCACATGTGGCCTTGATGTCAAAAGTTCCCCACCCCTTGACTAGAGTCAGATAGCTCAAGAAGACATTCAGAGATGATCATAAAGCTCCTGGGAGCTAAGAAAGGTCATTTGTCTTTGATGAACTGAAATACTATGAGGAAGAGGGATTAACTCAGTTGGGCTTGACACCAGAAGGAAGAATAAGGAACAGTGAGTAGAAAACGTGACAGGGAAATTCAGACTTACTATTGGGTAACAATAATCACTATTGTCCCAAAATGGAATTGTCTGCTTTGAACAGCAATGAGTTCACCATCACTGATGACCATTCATTGGGAATGCCATCGAGGTGATTTCTGCCTGTGTCCAGATTGGGCAAGGTGACATCTGAAGTTCTTCCAGCTCTGAGATTCTATGATTCTATAACCAAATAGCAAAATCTAAATAGATGAGGAAATTGAAATGTTCTAAGACAGAAAGGCCAAAAAGGGAGCAGAAAGAGGAAGTCAATGCTGACAATTCCCTGGGGGTATTTAGCCACAGGTCTGGAATTTTGTCTGGAGGAAATAGCTTCAGATCTGGTACTGGTTAATTTGGAGGCTGAGAGACTAGTCTTGACAGAAGTAATCAAGAGAACATGGAAAGAAAGCTAATAATGATTATAATGAGGGTCTATTCTGGTTGTATGTTGCAGCAGATTGGGAGGGTGAGAGCTATCACAAAATGAATGTAAAGAATAAAAAATAGTGTGTTTGGGAAGGGACTTTGGTTTCAGTAGTAGAATATGGGGGAAAGTGAGGTCCTCACTGAATTCCATGACAAGATCCAAGTTTAGGAGCCCTATCTGCACTTTGGGACCTGGTGCAAGAAAGAATAGGTGTAAATACCATAGAACTCTGACCTGGTTGCTTGTAACCCCACCAGCATGTACCAGCAGAGAAAGCCACAACAGACTGTAAGATCAGATTCTCTCTCACATCTGAATTGTGGCTTTTTGAGATTCTTCTAAATTTCTTTTGAGGATATTTTTAAGTTTGAGTTGAAAATGGTGATCTATGGGGTATAATGAGACAGCATGACAAAAATGACTACTTTTAGATCTGGGAGACATCCACACAGAGACAATAATTAAAATCATATATACTGAGTACATTCTCAAGGCTGATAAACAGGATACAATGGAAAAAGTAACCCTGATTACTTGGCCATTATAACAGAATAGAACTATAATAAAAGGCAAATACATATGACAAGGCAAAATGATTATGAAATTAGGCTTCATCTTATTTTACTATTTATTGGATCCATGAGCTAATGTATGTCTATAGAAATAATTATTATTATAACATTTTTAAAAAAATAATAATAAATAGCTAACATTTATATAGCATTTCAAAGTTTATAAATATTTAGAAATATTATCTCACATTATCCTCACAATAACCCTGGGAAGTTAAGTGCTATTATTATCTCCATTTTACAGATGAGGAAACTGAGGCAAATAGAGGTTAAGTGATTTGTCCAGGGTCATACAACTGGTAAGTATCTGGGGACAAATTTGAACTCAGGTCTTTCTGACTCCAGTACAGTTCCCACATCCACTGTGCTACCTTACTGCTAGATATATTCATATCTATGCCTATGTAATATATGTAAATATAATGAGTGCTAAGATATTTTCACACACACCCCCATCCCATTTAAGAAACTGGGATATAAAGGGTATGCTCCCCAAGTTGTGCATGGTGTGACAGATGGGGTTGATTACTGAGAGCTGCTCAAGAAAAGAGGAATTCTTCGCAGGGAAGAGTTGGGGCAGCCAAAGAAAAGAAAGTATTCTAAAGGGTTTTGTTCTAATCTTGCACCGAGGGATGGCAGGCACACAGTAACAAAATGAGATTCATCTTCTTGATGGTTAGTTAGTTTGTGGAGTTTAGAGCACTGTGAAAAATGGGTCTAAGTTGGAAAGAGGGAAAGTTTTTAAAGATCTCTTCCCATTCCCTTCAGCAGCAAAGAGAAGAACAAGATTTGTTGAAGAAGAATCCTCAACCAGACAATCCCCCCTCTTTGAACCAGTGTAACTGGGGACTAAATGTCTATTTTCCGTGACTAATGGGTGGATTATTTGGAAATTTAAATTTTGTCTTCCTCTTTTTAATACAAGTTTCTTCAGGCAATATTTTAACTGTGTGCTTGTAAGTAGGTGTGAGCAATTTCAATACACCTAGAGTATTACCTAGATATTTTTTCTGGGTTTTCTCTGTGGGAGCTACAAGCCATGAGAGTGAGGAAATGTCCCAGTCATGTTCCAGGGCCCTTCTTTTCATTCAGTTCTGGAGGCCTGAATTCTAGTTATGTTTCTAGCACCAGCTGGCTATGGGATCTTGGGAAGCCATTTTGCTTCTGTGGGACTATTTCCTCATCTGTAAAATGAAGGGCTTGGCCTAAATGATCCCCAAGTTTTCATCCTGTTCTTTTATTTTCACTCAAGGAACTGCATCATCTAAGTAGAATTCTCAAAGCAACCTTTTTCACCAGAAAAGGCCGTTGGATTTCCACAGGGATATGGAACAAGAGGGGCACCTACTGGTCAGTTTGAAAAGTTACAGGCAGATTTTCCTTCCTTGATAGAGAAAGTCAGTATTTACACAAGGTTTGACCTTGGCAAAACATGGCTCTACTTTAATTCAGTAGCGACAGGTAATCTGTTTTATATGCTAAGTGTGAGTAATGTGAAAGACAGGGTTGATCATTGAGAGTTTAGAAATTCAGTAATGAGGGCAATTTTCTAGGGTTTTTTTCTACAAGTGAATCAATTAGTACTGCTATTTCCATGTGGACATGTTTAATTTCCCTTCCTGCTTCCCTGTCTCTCAGTCTTACTTGTTCCTGCCCCAGCCTCTGTGTATATTTTATATAAACTTATTTGTGAACGTTTTGTTTCTCCCATAGAATCTGAGGGCAGGGACTGTGACTTTCCTCTTTGAATCCTCATTCACAAATCAGTTAGTCAACAACCCTGTATTACGCACTTACTGTGTGCTGGGGGGAAGAGGGGGTCGCTGTGTGAGGCACAGGGAATATACAAAGAGAAGCAAAAATATTCCCTGCCTTCAAGAAGCCCACATTCTAATGGGGGGGTGGGTAAGCATGTAACTAACTGGGTACATCCAAGATATATACACAAAATAGATGGAAAGTAATCTGAAAGAGGAAGGTACTAGCAGTTGGGCAAATCAGGAAAGGCCTCCTACAGAAGATAAGGGTTGAGTCTTTTGGGGGGGAAGGGGAGAAGACAAGGCAATTGGGGTTAAGTGACTTACCCAAGGTCACACAGCTAGTTAAGTGTCAAGTGTCTGAGGCCAAATTTGAACTCAGGTTCTCCTGACTCCAGGCCCAGTGCTCTATTCACTGCATCTCCTAGCTGCCCCAGGGCTTGGGTCTTAAAGAAAGCCAAGGAAAACAGGGAGGGGAAAGAAGGGGAGGGGAGGGGAGTGGGCAGAGCATTTTATTGCATGGGAGACCAAAAGTCAGTGCAAAGGGGTAGAGATGCAAGGTGAAAAATGAGAGATGAAATGGAGGAAGGAAATGCAAGCAGGCCAGTGTAGATGGATTATAGAGTATTTGGAAGGGAGTAATGTTTTAAAAGGTAAGAAGAAACCAAATTATGAAGAGCTTTAAATGCCAAACAAAGACCTTGATATCTAAGGCCACTGGATTACATTGCACAGGAAGCGACATGATCAGAAGTATACTTTAGAAAAATCCCCTTGGGAGGTGACTAGGTGGCACAGTGAATATGGCACTGACCCTGGAGTCAGGAGGACCTGAGTTCAAATTTGACCTCAGACACTTAACACTTACTAGCTGTGTGACCTTGGGCAAGTCACTTAACCCCAATTACCCTGCCTCCCCCCCGCCAAAAAGAAAAAAGAAAAAAAGAAAAATCCCCTTGGCAACTAAATGAAAAAATGGATTGGAATAAGGAAAGGCTTCAAGCAGAGAGACAATTTAGAAGGTGTGATGGTTATGGGATTTGAAGATCTTCCATGCCTCTTGAACTTGCTGATGCAGCAGGAAGGGGTGGGGCAGGAGGAAACTGGAGCCTGGAGCCAGTGAGGTGACTGGAAGTGGCTGCAACACAAAATCCTTTTTTTTTTTTTTGAGTCAGCCAGAATTTCTGCTAAGGATTCCTGCTGAGGACTGACAAGGATGGGAACTGCAGGGGGCTGGAGCTGTTGGGAGAGAGCTGCATGGACGCTGAGCAGTTGTTGTAAGTGAGGAAAGGAGGATCTTTGCCTGACATAGCCTAAACTGTTTTGAAGGCTTGAGAATGTGGGTGTTTACTGCATTAACTATATGTGCCAACTCCATAGCTACTGTGATGGCTTTGACTTTCTGGTTTGGAGATTCAGTTTTCTGGTATTTGAATAAATATTCTAGCTTTGTCCTCCATGTAGAGAGCCTGTTACATTTTGTGATTAATAACCATAGCAGCATATTTATAGTTACCGTAGGCATTGTGAATACAGCATTGTTGATATAGAGGGCAATAGCATAGTGTCTGGTACATGGTAAGAATTTAATAGATACATGTTGATTGATTAATGAGTGTATTCATCAAGCAGGACCCTAAGTGGTCCCTACCATTGTTCCAAGTGTTAGTGTAACTGATAGTTCAAAAGATAGAGAAGACTATGGACATGCCTTTTAAGAAGCAGGTCATTTGGGGCAGCTAAGTGGCACAGCAGATAGGACACTGACCCTGGAATCAGGAGTACTTGAGTTCAAATGCAGCCTCAGACACTTACTAGGTATATAACCCTGGACAAGTCACCTTACTAGGTATGTGATGCTGGACAAGCCACTTAACTCCAGGAGAAGAAACAAGCTATTCAAGCTAGAAAAGATATGACAAGGTGAGGGGGGTGGGTCAGAAGGAAGATTAATTGCCTACTATCCATCATACCAGGGCAATGAAAGAAAGGAAATGAAAGCAAGTCCACAAGACAGTTTTGGGTCATTAATTCAAAGCTAAGACTAGATTTAGCCTGGAGAAAAGAAGACTTAAATTGGGATCTGGGATTTGTTGCTGGGTTGCTGGTTTGTTTTATTTTTAATTTTGATAAATGTATTTTAATGTAATTTGTTTCCTTTGTAATCCAATGAATTTTATTTTGTGCATTTAAGAACATGTTTCTAAGAAAGAACCCATAGGCTTCATCAGGCTGGCCAAAGGAATCCATGAAAAAAAAAGTTAAAAACCTTTCAGATTCTGTTAAGGGTCCATATATTTATGGGTATTTGTTCTGTTTGACCCCAAAGGGTTATCAGCAGCATTTTGTTAAATGGTTTTTTTGTGAGGCAATCATTGTCAAGGGTTTGAAGTCAAATTTGAACTCAGGTTCTTATGACTCCAGGGCTGGTGCTCTATCCACTGCACCACCTAGCTTCCCCTCTGGTAAATGTTTAACAACTATTGGGGAAGACAGAGAACGTATACAGGATATACTTTTAAGTTTAATCTGACTTATTAACATTTTTCTATTACTTTCTTAAGTCTAGACACCAACAAAATAATAATCAAGCCCTGATTTGTGACATTTGCTGATTTCTGTGGTATGAATGCTCACACTGGGAATTTAATAACTGCCTCTCTTGAGCCAGGCAGAGCTGACCCCATCTCACCCCTGGCAGAACTAGAAGTAATGAGTAGAAATCAAATAGGCAAAGTTCAGCTTGATGTAAGGGGAAACTTCATAATGATGAAAACAATCTGAAAGTGGAACGGGTCACTGGAGGCAATGAGTGGGTTAATCCTCGCTGAAGTTTCTAAAGTAAATCCTGAATGACTACTAATTTCAGACATTATGGGAGAGATTCCTTGTGGACGTTATGGTCTCTGAGGTCCCATACAGCTCTGTGATCATGTGATAAGTGGGAAGCCGAGTCAACCCCCAAATTAATGGCCTGGGATAAGTGGGATAGGAGTCCACAAACAAATACGAGAAAGGGAATGTCCTAAGATCAGCACAGGATTTGGGAGAGTTTACAGTGAGGTTAATCTGGGATTTGTTCACTGGAAAGTATCCAGCTTCCTTCTCAATCTTCTTTTATCATGTCTACCTATTTCAAAAAGTAACACTCTGGGAATTCTTCTCTGCCAATCACAATCACGGGCTACGTATGAAGGGCCACTGAATGAGCTAGTGTCTATCCAAAGAGAATGATGAATGATGCCTGTTAAATGTATAGGACCCGTTCAATTCACGGAATATGTATTAAGAACCTACTGTATACAAGTCAATAGCATTACAAAGACTATGATACAGTCTTTGAATTTAGAATCTATTGGAGTGATATGTGTTCACAAATTATTAAATACAAAGTATAAAAACCAGTGGTTTCGTTAGTATTGGGAACTCCCAGGAGAGGAAACTCACTCTCCCAATGCAGGAAGGCATCTTTTCTGCTACTTACAGTCTCAGAGTTGCCTAGAGTACTGAGAGCTTGAGTAACTTGCCTAGGGTTACATAACCAATATGTGTCAGAGGAGAAACTCAGAAAATGGGGAACAAACCAAAAAAGCAAGAGACTTGTGTTGAATTTGTTTTGTTTTGTTTTTTAGCATTTTGAGTCTCTTTATGCATTTTCTACATAGTAAACTCAATCTATCTGTCTACTTCATCTCAGCATTGTAGGTGTTGTGTCTAGCACAAAGTCTGGTCTAAGAATGCATTTAACTGATTGTGGCTATGCTTGGAACCCTCAAAGGGAAATGGGAGCAATTTGCCAAAATGGCCAATGCATAACAACACAACAATCCAAATACAGTCCAAGCTTTTTATCTGATACAACCAGTTTTGCTAAGAATATATCCTGTCACCTTCCCTCCTGGCATCTGAGAGTCTCTGACCTAACTTCTTTAGCCCTAATGCTCAAGTAGAATAAGTGAAAAGTCAGGGTCCTGTAGCCTAAGCTGTCTTCAGAATCAAAGACTAGTGATGGGAAGATGTAGGTACTCAAAGTTACTAAAGCCCATGGGTCAGGCGTGCCATGCATGAGCAAACCAGAATGATAAATCAATGTATTGCTCTATAAGAGATAATTGGAATAGATCTCCACTAACTATAGAAGCAGGTGACTTTTGACAATCTCAAGCAGATCTTACCCTATTGTCTCTTCTAATCCATAGGTAGATGCAGGACTAGTGCATAACACTTGGTTTAGCAGCTAGGGAGTGCAGTGACTGGAGTGCTGGGGCTGTCATCAGGACAACCTGAGTTCAGATCCTGCCTCAGACGCTTCTCAGCTGTGTGACCCTATGTGACACTTAACTTCTGTCTGTCTCAGTTTCCTCAACTGTGAAACAGAGATCAGAATAGCATCTACCTGCCAGGGTTTTTTGAGGATCAAATGAAATAATCGTAGTAAAACATCTTATAAACTTGAAATTCAACATAAGTGTTAGCTATTATTATTAGCTAAGACAACAGCAGCTGCGACAAATTTCTCATTGTTTAAACAAGAAACTCAGGCAGGTCTGTTATAATAGAGGCATTTCCTCCATACAATCCCCCCCAAAAAAATGTATTTCAAGCTAGATTCCTTGTTTGTAAATGTTTGGCAGGGTTTTTACTGCAGTGAATACCATTACAAAGAAATCTTGTGCAAAACAAAATCCTCTCTGCATTCTAGATGATGGACCATAGTAACAATGATTTATGGTCAGAACAAACAATTGGTCTCTGTCTTTGCCAAAAAAAAAGAGGCATTTGATGATATATCAAGTGATCTGCAGATGAGTTGGGGGGAAGAACTGAACTGTAACCTAGTTATTTTCTGCCCTTTTGTTCTGCTATCAAGCAGCAAATGATATTAATAAGTACCTCAGAACCATGCTAAGGACTGCAAGAATTTTTAAAAGGGATATGACACTTCATAGGTCCCTTTAAGGAACTCACAATTTGGTTTGAGAGAGAACAACAACAAAGAAGAAGAAGAAGAAGAAGAAGAAGAAGAAGAAGAAGAAGAGGAAGAGGAAGAGGAAGAGGAAGGAAGAAGAGGAAGGAAGAAGAGGAGGAGTGAGGAAGAGAAGGAGGAGGAAAAGGAGGAAAAAGAAAGAAGAAGATGAGGAGAGAAGAAGAGGAGGAGGAGGGAGGAAGAGAAGAAGAAGAAGAAGAAGAAGAAGAAGAAGAAGAAGAAGAAGAAGAAGAAGAAGAAGAAGAAGAAGGTGATCAACATTTATATAGTGCTTTCTATGTGACAGGCATTGTGCTAAGCACTTTACAAATAATATATAATTTGATTCTCACAACAACCCTGGGAGGTAAATGTAATTATTATGCCCATTTTACAGATGAGGAAAATGAGGCAGACAAAGTTGAAGTGGACTTGCCCAGGGTAATGTAGCCAGTAAGTGTCTAAGACCAGATTTTCAAATTGTCTGTGGTCTTCAGTCTAATGATAGTAAATGTTACATTTGATTAGAAAAGGGAAAAGACAGTCATCCAATGAAATAGAGGACTTTCAGGCATTCTTGATGAAAAAACCAGAGCTGAACAGAAAATTTGACTTTCAAATACAAGAAGCAATAGAAGCATGAAAAGGTAAACAGGAAAAAGAAATCATAAGGAACTTACTAAAGTTGAACTATTTACATTCCTACATGACAAAACTATCATTGTAACTCATGAGACTTTTCTCAATATGAGGACAGTTGAAGGGAATATATATGTATATATGTATACATACAAATATGTATGTATGGGAGGGTGTATGTGTGTATAAATATGTATGTGTGTACATGTATACATAGACAGATGGCACAGGATGGGTTGAATATGAAGGGATGATATCTTAAAAATAAAATTAAGAGATGAGAGGAATATATTGGGAGGAGAAAGGGAGAGACAGATTAGGGTGTATTATCTCATGTAATAGACGCAAGAGAACACTGTTACAATGGCGGGAAAGAGCAGGAAGGGAAAGGGAATGGGTCAACCTTACTTTCATTGAATTTGACTTAAGGAGGGAATAACATACATATTCAATTGAATATCTTACCCTATAGGAAAGCAGGAAGGAAGGGTATAAGGATGAGGAGGGGGTGATAGACGGAAGGGCAGATTGGGAGAGAGGGTAGTTAGAAGCAAACATTTTTGAAAAGGGACAGGGTCAAAGGAGAAAATACAATAAATGGGGGCCAAGATAGAATGGAGGGAAATATAGTTAGTCTTTCACAATATAACTACTATGGAAATGTGTTGTGTAACTATACAAGTAAAACCTATGATGAATTGCTTGTCTTCCCCGGGGGAGTGGAGGGGGAAGATGGCACTGAGGAGGGAAGAAGGAAAATAATCTGGAACTCAAAGTTTCAAAAAACAAATGTGAATGCATGTTACATGCAACTGGAAAGAAGATATACAGATACTGGGGTATAGAAATCCATCTTGCCCTACTGAAAATTTGGGGGAGATGGGGGAAGTTATAAGAGAGAGCAGACTGGGGGAAGGGGTATTCAGCAGGCTCACTATTTTGGGGTGGGGGTAGGGGAGAGACAGGGAGAAAAAGGTGTAACTCAAAATTTTATGGAAATGAATGTTGAAGACTAAAAATAAATAAATAAGTTAATTAATTAATTAATAAAAGAATAAGAAAAAAAAGAAAAAGGAAGAGACTTCTGTGAGCTGCAATTCACACAAGTCTCAGAGTTGAAAGACACCTCAGGAAACATCTATGTACAACCAATACCCGGAGGAGAGATCCCTTAACATTCAAGACCAAGTATTAACTCAGAGATTTCCAGTAAAGGGGAACCCAATACCAGAGCATCCCATTCTATTTGTGGCTAGTTGACTTATTAAGACACTTCTCCTTACATTGAGCCTAAACTTGTCTCTAAGTAACACCCCACCCCTCACATTCCTGGTGACTTAGCTCTGCCCTCAGAGGTCAAACAGAACCAAACAATCTCTACTCTGGTAGATTGGTGTCCTCCTCAGGTTGATGAGTCCCCTGCCAGGGGCCTCTGTTTTGTGAAGGTCCCAAGATAGCTTAGCATTAAGCACCTACTATGTGCCAGGCACTGTCCTAAGCACTGGGGATAGAAAGAAAGGTTTCAAACAGTGACAACATGCAAAAAAGAACCAGCATGTAGGAGGAGGACAGGATGGAAATGGTTTACATCATGAAGCTCCTTTTATTTTTATCTTCTATGAATTCAGAGCACTTCTTTGCTGTAGCTAATTTATCACAAAGAGGCCAAGCATCAGCACTGTTTCACCTCCCCTCTCCTCCCCTTCTCCTCTTACAAGCCTGGAATGTGATTTTGAACAATTTATCAGAGTTCTACTGGGACAAACAATATCAACATCCTGTAGAGTTCATTGTAGTAGGGCTTGACCTGCATAAAGAGAGGCCCATAAGAGGAAACAGTAACCAAGGATGCAGAATTGTACTCTGAAGTCCTGAGCTCTATTCCCAGAGTTGACATCAATTTGCCCAATGACCCTTTATGCCCTCGTTTCCCTATTTCCAAAATCAGGTCACAATCTGCCCGCTCTCTCCTCTGGGCCAGGGAATACACATTCCTTGAATACAGTCATAGCAGGAGCTGCCAACATCCCTTCCCATAACCTTTCCTCATGCTACACTGCAGGGGGAAATAGTGCTTTCTAAGCCAAAAGCCTACAAAGTCATTGGCTCCAACTCCTATCTTCATGTCTCTTGAAACCCAGGAGCTCACACAGCCTGGGCACCGATCCAGGGCCAGCCTTGCTAATCAGCTCAGTGGTAGGCATCTACCCACACAAGTGGGGTTTCAGGGGCACTGGGAAGGTTGCCCTAATCAAGGAAAAGCAACATTGTTATTACCACCACTGTCATCGCTTCCCTTCCCCACTACTCTGCTTCAGTACTTCAGTGGGTCTTGAGTCCCATCCATGGAGTACTCACTCCTTCCATCAATACAGATCACAGCTCTGTCCTTGTCTTCTGACTACCACTCATGGACAAGTCAACCTTTCTGAACCTGTTTCTTCTCCTATAAGAAGAGAAGGTTGGATTAGATGACCTTATCATTTGCTACCTGTTAGTGCCTAGATGACTTTAGGAAAGTCATTCTACCTCTCTGGGCCTCTGTTTCCCTAGATGTAAGATTGGGGAGTTGGACTAGATAGACTCTGAGTTCCCTTCTGGCTCTAAATCAATTCCTCCAGGATCCTGTGATTCTCATCGTAGGAAACTTTTCTCAAAATTCTTTTTGAAATTCATGTTATCCCTTGGCCCTTCAACAGAAGATAAACACAATTCTGTGAGACCTTCCATTAGCTCTTCTTCTATCTTATGGACTCCAGATGTCTGTCTGTTATTTCTAGCACTCGCTTTGTGACTGACTCACCTCCTTTTCCAATTATTCATTTCCACAATATCCTTTCAGTAACATATTGCACTTGGGCTATCTCTGGGAATATGTCACACTTTATCTGTGACTGCCACACAGCTCTCCATTGTCCTTTGGGTCACCTATATTTTCATCCTTCAGAAACCTTAATGTTCCAAGATTGGCAGACAGCATCACTGAGAATGCAGTGGGAGCAACTTGGGATCATTAAAAGTACTACACGGAGTCCTATATTCAAACCAGCCTCCTCTCCTCTTCCTATTCAATTCTGGACACAGCTCATTGCCAACTGTTCTTATCTGAGATATAAGAACTCACATACTAAATTAATAGACAAGTCATTCAGCTTCATATGATAGTCTGGACAATTTAGTTTTTCCCATATGAATTGCTGGGCTGGTTTCTCTGGAAGAATCATTGATCTCACTGAAGACACCCTGTAACATTCCAGGGCTTGAAGCAATTAGTACAACATAATCTTCAAACAAAAGCATCTGGAAGACTTCACCATCTAGAAGAAACGCCTCTTTCACTTGGATCTTCTGCAGGGCATCCTCTACAAGAGAGATAAAAACCTTTGATGATCACTGCCCTGTTTCATGCCTTGCTTGATGTTAATGATCCTCATTAAAGAGAATTCTATGATGACGTCTATCAAGGAATCTTATGTGATCTTAGCATATATGCATTAATGAATATATGAATTAATGAATGAAAATGCATTTATTAAGAGAGCACCATGTTCCAGGCATGGTGCTAAATGCTGGGGATGCATAATATCTTGGGGGGGGGGGGAATATACCTGCTCTCAAAGAGCTTATATACTTATCTGGAAAATAATAAAGTCGGAGAGGGCACAGAGCAGTGGTCTGATTTGGAAATGCCTAGGAATAAGGTAAAGATTGACTTATCAGAGCTCAGAACCCAAGTGACAGAGTCCAGATTCTAACTGAAAAAAAAAATGTGAGAAGGATAGCTAGAATTGAAGCAACATAGTTTGGAAATGTTGAGGAAGTGAGAACTTATAGGAATGTCTTAAGACTGTGTTTTGTTCTGCTCAGTCTAATGTAGTCTGTGTGGATCATTCTCATAAAGATCTTCTAGGAAGGAGAAACCAGTCCTATGGATTGGTGGTTATCAATATTCTTTCTCAATCACTTTTTGGGGGTTATTGTATGATATCATCTGTTGGGTTTTTTCCATTATTTTGTTATATTTCCCTCTCCAAGATTATTGTAAAAAATAATCATTCAGTGTTCTCATGTATTTAATGTTATGTCATATGAACTTAATGTGGTCTGGGTGTTCTACCCCATAGCAGTTTTATTACTGTGTTCTTGTCCTTCGTTTTCAAAGAGGACCATGGCATCAGGGAAATGATGACATGACTTGCAGTTGACTTTATTTGAGTGGGGGAGGGCTGTGCAAGGTCACCAGCCTCACCTTCTCCTCCAGAGTCATCTGGTCCAGTGACCAGATTTTCATCAGAATGACCAGAGATGACTCAGGATGCAATGGGAGATCCTGGCTCTTTTAGGCTTAACTCCCTAGTACACAGGGAACTAAATGTTAGGGTCCAAATGCAGTAGTCCCTCTGTCTCAGATGGTGAAAAAGAATTGTATAGAACGATTGTCAAATGTGCTCTGTTTTCCATCTCTTGGTTTTCTTCTTATCACTTTTACCTCTGAATTATTCCTCGATAACCCCCAACAGCATTGGTTCTGAAGACCAGCTTTCTGTAGACTTACTTTAACTTCCTTTACCCTTCTTTGTTTCATAAAGCCACACAGTTTATAAAATTCAGTCATCTTCTCTAATATGTTTTACACAGTTATTTATGCTATATAAGCATGTGATTTCTGAGATTATAAGCCTTTGGTAGCTTTCATTTTGAAATTCTGTGCCTTATCCCTCAACACATTTTTCACCGTTTTCCCCTTTATGTTGAAGTCACCAAATATCAACTCTATGTTGAACTGGTTTAGAGGATCTTGTCAAATTCTTCATAGACGTTTTCTCCATCATTTTCTACAAGATGTTGGCATTTTTACAATTGTCTTCATGACAGTCATTTTGCTTCTGCATGTTACAAGCCTTGCAAGTATCCCATGAGATAAAGTTTATCGTTGCCTTTGGGTGAAAACTGGGACCAGTTTCTTCATTTCCTTTGTTCAAGTTTCCAAGTAGAACATATGAATCTCCCTTCCATTAAGCTACAACTTTATTTTGTCTTCTAATTTCTTTGTCAGAAGAATATCAGTATTGATATAGTTCAGTTCTTCAAACTATATGTCAGTTCTTTGGTTTAAGGTTAGGGAAAAACAAAAATAATGGAAATACCTCTAGAATCACTAAAGCTATAAACTTCATAAGTCATTTACAATTCTATATTAAATATGTTGCATACTAACACAGGCCTTAGTTTAATTGAGTTTATCAGGTTCTTCCTGTATTGCAGGTTTTTATGAGGCAAAGAAGAGAATGAACCTGTGGACTGACTATAGGCATCTCAATGGAAAAAACAGAAGGCATCAATGAAAGGAGCAAAGGGAGCATACATGGGAATGTGAAAGATCAAACTGAAACCTATTTTGTCTCCAAGGTCTAGCCCATGTGTATCTTATTGGAAAAGCTCAACAGTCAAATATAGGCCTATGTAGCTCCACCAAGACAGTGTGATGCGCTAACTTTTGGAGCTGTAAGACCTGGGCTCAAATTGTAGTGTTACCTTTGTGATCTTGGGCATGTCATTTAATATCTTTGGTCCTCATCTATAAAAATGAGAGAGTTGGAACCATTAACTTCTAAGATCCCTTCCCACTTTTAACCCATGATTCCCCTCCCTCCTCTTTTCTCCCTATATAAATCTCTTCATATATTCCTTCAGCTTTGGCTGTCTAGATAACAAGAGAATAATGTTGGTGAAACCCTGGAGATTCCTAAATAAGTCGATGTGACTGAGAAAAACTGATTCTCCTCCTCCTCCTTCTCCTTCTTTTTCTTTTTCTTTCTTTTTCTTCTCCTCTCCCTCCTCCTCCCCTCCTCTTCCTCTTCCTTCTCCTCCTCCTCATCCTTCTCCTCCTCATCTTCCTTTTCCTCCTTTGCACAGGCTAGAAATACAGTGGCCACTCACTGGCTGGATGACCCTGTTCATTGCCATAAAAGTTTCAACTTGTTCTATTTCCAACTCAAGTTGGTAGGCACTTTCTTGGGCAGCCTAGTGGCCCATAATTCCTAGAGGCTCCTCATACTTGCACCAGACTCAATGCATACACCTAGTCAGCTCTGGCCCTACTACAGCCCTGAACTCCTGAACTCAATTGATCCACAAGCTTTGGCTTCCCCAGGAGCAAGGAATATAGGTGTGTGTCACCACTCCAATCAAGAGGCAGGAAACAAACCAAGGTAGGGGAATGGCTTATCTAAGGTCACAAATGCACTTGGTGGCAGAGTCAGGACTCCAAACTGAGGTCTCCTTAGTGCTCAGCGGCATTCTTGCCATTTTATGTCATTACCTCTAAAGTTATACTTCCCTTGTTAGAATATTTAGCAGCCAAACCAATACTTTCTCAACAGGCCATGAAGGGACCAAATCAAGCAACATGCTTTCACTTTGATTTTGCCCTTCATTTCTAAAGCCAAATTCCCAAACTAATTGGAGGTAATTACAGTGCTTATTCCAGAGGGTGAGCTTTGCTTTTTAAAGCTTCAAGGGAAATATATGGTAAGAAGATACCTCCAGCCATCGTCAAAGGTGACCCCTCTGGAAGGCAAGTGGCAGAGCAAACTTGCCCCGAGGCCGAGCCAAGTTGTTGCTAGGAGGCATACCAGTCATGAGAAGGAAGCAAGCTTCATTAACTCCCTGATAAAAATCAAATCTAGTAAAACATTTTTTCCTGGCATTCTCCCTGCTGCAGGCTCAGGAGACTGGGCACATCAAAGCTGGGAAGATTCCAGCTCAGAGCTAAGCAAGAAGCAGAGACACAGCAAGGGGTGTTTTTAATCTTCTGGAGACACAGCTTATCAAAGTGTACCCTTGCCTCTTCACTTCTATTCATCACCAGCTTAATAGTGCAGGGTCCTGGAGGACAGATTCCTCTATTTGGGAATAAGAAGCCTCTGGCCTTCTGGAAAGGATGGGCCAGTGTGACAGGGCTAATAACTACCAGTGTTTCCCTACAACATGAATTAGACTCATATCTCCCTCTTTTCCCCTTGAAAAATGGGTTAGATCCATGCCTCCTCCTTCCCTCCTGTTATTCCTGGGACAACAAGGAGCTCAAAAACTTAAATCAAGAAAAGACTAAAGAATAAGACCAGTTGACGAGGAGGAGAGGAAGGGGGAAAGGGAGAAAAATATATAACCAGATATAGGTAGGGCAAAAAAAATGTATTAATAAACTCTAAAGGGAAAGAGTTAACAAACAAGAAGAGAGAGTCAGAATTGAGGGAAAGTGAGCTGATGTGAACAGGGCCACCTTAAAAGAAAAGATTAAAGTGAAATGATTGAAAGAACAAAAAATTGTGTTTACAGAAGTGGGGAAAATCATAACTTGAAAAAGAGCCCAATATGAGAGACTGATGGGCACTCGGGGCACCCCCCCCCAGATCACGTTTATTATTGGTAAATGTCTGATTTGCATGCCCATATCCTATTTTTCAGGTGAAAAGGGGCCACAAGTGGAAAAAGTTTAAGAAGCATTGCTCTAAACCATGGCTCATGAGCCCCCACCAATGTGTTTATTTTTTTTTAATTTTTTATTTATTAATTATTTATTTTCATTTAAAGCAAATGAATTCAATACCATAAATAATAAAAATAGCTAATCATTTTTTCCATAAGCCTGGGGCTTACTCTCCAACAAATACATGCATCATTATTAGGAAGAATGTATGTTCTTGTGAAGGGAATACATGTAGAAAGGTCTACATATGGGGAGCATAAGTGGCCAAGGCACAGGTGGAAGACATACATAGGAAACATGTAGTCAAAACATATGTGAGGAGGGGCAACTCTCACCTCTTTTGCTATAGGACCACTAATGTTTTCTGATGATGTCCTCATGCTGCTCCAGTTGTGCCTTCTCCATACTGATTGTATGTGGAGAACCTTCTCTCAGATACAAGGTGATGATAGGTTTTCTCTGCTAGTACCACAGTTCCTAGCAGGTACAATTCCACAGAGTAGGAGATTACTGCTCTTTTCAGTCTTCAGTTTGCTTTTAACTGGAATCCCCAGATGAAATGCTACTTCTTCTAGGAGGAGAAATTGTCTCTACCACTGCTTTTACCATAAGGCACAGAAGTTTTGGGGGTTTTTTTCTGCTATAACTAGAGAGGAAAAATTTCACTTGGTTTTCCTTCTTTCCATAATAAAGTTTATTTTTCTGAATGACTGGAATGTGTATTTATTTGTTTGGTTTTTATTTATTTTTTGCAAAAGGAGATTCCTTGCCATAGGGGAACCCAGGGCCAGAGCCTCTCCAGCTAACTAGTGTCTTTGGGCTTGACCTGACATTTTTAGTTCTATTTCCTGGTCACAAAAAGCAAAATTTCTGCCTGATTTGGAAGTGGGGGTAGGTAGGAGGATTTGTTCTGTGAAGTTTGGATTCGGTCAAAGTGCTGGACTCGAAGACCTAGAGGATCACGTGTGGCCTCCAGGCTGCAGGTTCCCCATACCTGGGTTAAACCTATCATCTATTTCATGTAGGGGACTTGAACAAAAATGCTCCCTCTACCCACTGCCCTGGCCCATAGTCTTCAAGAGCTGCCTGAAGTAATGGGAGATAAATGACTTGTGAAGGGTCACATGACCAGTATTTATCAGAGGAAGGACTTAAACCAAGGCCTTCCTGACTCAATACCTTCCCCACCACTCTTAATCTCCTGTAAGACTTTTACGTGTCTTCTGATCATCATGTGTAGCCAACATATAAGCATTTTCTTGGGAATTACCCCCATGAATTATCACACCTAATGAAGTGGAGAGGGACATGAATTACTATACGTAGTTGTACAAATAGAGAAAATTAGGAAAAGAGTAATGATACACATAAAGTCACACAGTCAAGGACAAAGCAAGGAAAAGAAGCCAGGAGTAATCAAGTGTGGCAACCTCTCTGGGCACTCACCCAACTAGGAATAATCAAGTGTGACAACCACTCCAGGCACTCACCCAACTAGGCTTTTTCTGCACTGGTAAGTTAGTTTACCATATTGGGTATGTGACTCCTTTCCTCATAATTCCAGGAGTACCTAAATGATAGGGGCTTCATATACTGCTGTTGCTTATCTCCCACCTGGTTTACCCCCATTATCAATCAACCAGTTCACATAAATTAATTTTTACAAGGGGAATATTTACCAAGAGGGTATAGCAGGGAGCAGTAGTTACAAAAATATTCCCCCCTCCCACCAAGGGTATACAATCAAAAAAATATGAGAGAGGACATGTGAGCACACAAAGGATCATGGGATCATAGATTTAGAGGTAGAAGAGGCCATAGAAGTCATCTAGTCTAACTCCCTCATGCTACCAATGAGAAAACTAAGATATAGATAAGTTCTATGACTTGATGTTCTGGACTGGGCTTGATGTAAACCAGACCCCTTGTGGTTTGAATTTAATATTGGACCAAAATGGGACACTTATAAGTCATTCAAAAGTTAATTTAAAAAATTTACTTAACCATAGCAGAAGGATATCCAAAAAGGATAGACATTAAATACACCTCAAGTTGATTTAGCTAGGTGAAATTTCTTGCCTGGATAATCCATTATGGTCCATCGGTTAAGGATCAGCGAGCAGACCTGGAGCTCATTGTGTCTGTTTTTCACTCAGGCAACGAGGAACTGATGTCAACAGTCTGAGTCTTTAGTCCCTCAAGTCAACCAAGTCTTGAGGATGGTCTCAGAACCTTTTAAGGAAAAACAAGCTTAATTTTCCTGGAGAGGAGAGCTTAAGATATTCCTACTACTACATTTATCCAAAGTCCTAAATAGAAGTGCCAGGAAGTTTAACACAATTTTCATTATGCCACACTGCAAAGAACAAAGGAAAATAAAGAGAAAATAAATAGGAGAAGGTTAAAAGAAAGAAAGGAAGAAATTGGAGAAAGAAGGAAGGCATCTAGCTGCTGAAATTAGACTGACATAGAATAGGTTGTGACATTAAACTGGAACAGCAGCTAAGCCTAGATTTTTCCTAAGTAAATAAGCAAATGAGGCACAGTCATAATGAAAGGGCATTGCATACCAAAGGGAAATGAATTATTAGGGGTTTTTGGTATTTAACTTGAAGATTTAAATCTCACTTACCACCACATTCCCACTCCTGTTTACATAGTCAGTTATCTTCAAAAGGGCTCAGGATGCTTTGCATACATTATTACTATTATTAATATCCTCAGATTTGCATAGATTCTTTTCTCCTAAGACAATAAACCTTTTCATAAGGACTGGCTATCTTGTCTTCAGAATTTTTGTAGGAAAAAATATTATTAGAGTTATATGGCTTCATGAAAAAGTTCTTTAAAACATTTAAAATATACATACCTCATTCTTATTTTTCCCACGGCCCATACTTAATATTTCCATTCTGATTTCCTCTCAATCTTGGAAAAATTAGCTTTTAAAACTGAAGCATAAAAGAATGTCAGTGAACATCAAATTTCTTAACCCTACCTTTCTTTGATTAATTGATTAATTAATTAATTAATTCAAGAGTCAAAACACTGCACTACATTGCAGATTAAAGTTTTTTTTCAATTCTGCTCATTAATTTTGCTGTGCAAGACATGCATTCTACCTTTATAATTCTCATTTTTCTTTTGAACCACTCAAGAACACTGTGTCATGGTTCCACATTCTTCTCAAATTCCACAGGATCCTCTGTTTTGTCAAGTGTGGGATTATTTTCCTTTTTTTCCAGTATTTATTCATAGATACATGAACTCATTGACTAGATCTGGAGGTCATATTTCCATTCATTGTTACAGGTTTTCCTGTTGACTTACCTATTTATGTTCAAGGTCTTTGAGATTTCTTCCTCCTGGAATCTTTGGCAATTTCAATCTTTTTTCCTCCTTATTTTCCCTATCATTCACTTTCTGGCTCCCTTCTCTCTGATTATGGTTTCCTTGGGAGCTGGATATCAAAACATCTTAATCTCTTCTCACCCTGTGCAATTCATGGTTTGTGTTCCAAGTGACTTTTAGGTATTCAGAACTGACCCCATCTGGGTAATGCACTTTTCCCCTCAGACTTAGTAAAGTGCTGCCTAGCCCTACACACATACTGTACCTCATCCTTTAAATCTATCTCATTCCCTCTCTTATTCAGTTCTCCAACCCGGCACTGGCAGTATGGAACCTATTTTCCACAGAATCATCAGTTCAGAGTTTTGCAGCACTGGTGTTATGGGGTTGTAGCCCCTGGCAGGCTTTTGCTCCTGAAGGGCTATGGCCAAGTTGGATGTAAAGGCCCAGGCAAAATTTTGCAGCCCGAATCCAGGATTTCCATGGCACTAGAACAAAGGAGGTGGATCAAGATGAAAGGGTGGGTTTTGTTGTAAGCCTGTGTTGTGTCTTTCAATCTGCTAATGCAGCTTTATTTCCATTAGAGGGGAAAGCAGGAGAGGGGTGCTCAGTGAGCTCAGGGTCAGTGAGTGTCACTTTATGGTTTGTTTGGGGAGTTTGACGGGGGGGGGGGGATTCTACATTTTGGGAGATTTTGAATGTCTTAGACCACGGAGCCATCTAAAGTTACTTTTATCTTTGGAACAGAAGTTGTGGGAATCAGAGAAAATGTTTAGTCCTCCATTTTGTTGCTGATATGACCCAAAAGTCCATACACTATACTACCTAAGCTCTTTAGGATGTATAATGATAAATAAAGCATAGTCCCTGTCCTCAAGTAACTTACAATATATTAGGAGGGATACATATCCACAAGTTTACTCTAAGAATAGTGCAGGAAAGAATAAACTGAAGAAAAGCCATTTCTAGCTACTGTTATTCAAGAAGGTTTTATAGGGAGGAAGGCACCTGAACTGAGTCTTGGAAGAATGAGTAGAACTTTCCCAGATGAAGGTGAAGAAGTCAATTCCAGCACAGGGAATATCATGAATATGGACACTGAGGCAGGAAAACACTAGATTCAGAAGAGGAATGCTGAGTAATCCAGTTTGGCTAAAATATAGTCCACCTGAAGAAAATCTGATTTGACTAGAAAGGTTGGCCAGGACCAGATTGTAGTCTCTCTTGAATGGAGGAGCTTGAATATAATTCAGTAGATGACAGGGTATGTTTGAAAGAATTGGGCTGAGTAAAGATAAGTTTGGCAATGTATGTTGTACTTCTCTCCTAACACATTAATCAAAGCACAAATAAACCCCTATCACTCCTTTTCCCTCCACATTTACCTTTTAATACTGTTCTTTCAGGGTGGAACAAAGCAGGGAGGAAGAAGAAAGAAGGGGTATATGAGTGCCCTGGGTACAGCCATGAAGAGTTAAAGATGAAGGTCTAGAATAAGATAGTGATAAATCACCAACACACTTAACCCAAACATGTGAAGGCTTCCCTCCAGTAGCCTGGATAAGTAAGAAAACAACGTGTCTCAATGACCATGAAGGCAGCTGAAACAGCACTGTGGAGAGCTGGGAGCTTGGTCAGGTATGGAAGGACCCCAAAGTCATCTACTGCATCCTGGGTCATTGCTAGTCCTCCTGACTTTTGTTCTGCCACTGGACTTCAATGACTCAGGAAGAGCGAGCAAGGCTCATGACTACGTACAAGTCTGCCTCACTTAAATCCAATTCATTCAAAAGACATTACCCATGATGTCATCAGTTCTCTTCAAAAATGAAAGACAGACAATAACACTTAACCAAAAAATGTTACCATTATCTTGGGCATCCTAATCATCTCTACCCAGAATCACAGGGTCTCAGAGGCAGAAAGGATTGCAGTCTTTTTGGTCTAACTCCCACCTGAACAAGAATCCCTCTACAGTATCCCAGACAAATAGCCATCCTGGTTTTGCAAACTCAAGGAGGTGAGGTAGGGTCCTAGCTGGCAAAAACCACTGGATATAGAGTTAGAATACTTGGGCTCAAATCCCTACTCTACTATTCACTGACTTGAGGCAAAGTCTCAAACTCTCTGCACATCAACCTCCTCACCTCTAGAGTGGGGAGGTTTGGCTAGATAATATCTGAGTCCCTTCTATCTATAGATAGTCTGATTCAGCAGCTATCTCTTGCACTCTATCTTGGTTCTACAGAATACTGAAAACACATACTATGTCACCTCTTCCATTAGCCCTTTTCTTTAACCAGAAGGGTCTTCTCCTCCCAGATTGACAGTTTTGTAAATTAAGCCATTTTTTGTCTCAATTCTTACCTAACCCTTAGTCACTGAATGGGTGCTGCCTTAGACAAACTAAAACCTGGTAAACACCTTAATTTAAAAGGCCAACGTCACTTGCTGCATTCTGGGTCATTGCCAGTCATCTTAATTCTTATCTGATCAGTAGATTCCAATGACTCTGGAGCAGGCAGGGAGCCTGATGACTTTGTTCAACTCTGCCTCACTTAAATCCAATTTGTGATATCATTGGTCCACCACAGCCCTTTGTAATAAAAAAGAAAATTATTAACTATTTTTGTTCAAATGTAGAAATTGAGACATAATTCAGTGATTTGTCCAAGGACACAAGATATGAAAGAACAGAGTGATGAGGACCAGATCTTCCTCCCTACTCCACACTTCTTTGCATCCTCTCACATTCCCTGAAATGTCAATATATCAAAGGCTGTAATTTCCTATCAATAAAGAAATTTCTTCCACTCACACAGATATTACAACTCATCCTACCAGTGTACTGGAGTCAGCTTGTACTAGCTCATGCAAGTCAATTGTAAAATTTTCAATGTGGGCATTTAGTGAGCCATTCAATAGATATTTATTAAGAACCTGCTTTCTGCTAGACATCGTGCTAAAAGCTGGGGATGCCAAGAAAGGTAAAACACAATACTCAGAAACTGGCACACAGATCAAGGCTTTATTATTTATTTATTGTTTAGTCTTAGAAAGTGACAGAGAAAAATATTAATGTAGGTTAAACTTTCAAGTAAGTAACAAGGATATCACTTTTGGTAGATCTGATTGTTAAACATTTACCATTACACCCTTGTACAGCTCTATAAGCCTTGCTTAAGATCAGCAAGAGTTCAAAAAAGATCTCAGAGAATTAAATCTTTACTGAACTAGAGCTCTGATGGCTATAGGTTAATAAAAATAATAACTATCATTATTATAAATGCATTTATAAAGTTTTCAGAGTGCTTTACATCCATCTTCTCACTGTAACCTCATAAATACCTCTGATGGAGAGGCATTCTAAGTGCGAGGAGCAAGAAATCCTGTGCAAAGATATAGAGGTAGAAGAAGGAATGAAAAATATGGAGAATACCAAGGAGGCCAGTTTGGTTGAAATGCAAAGCAAGTGAAAGGGAGTAATGTGAAATCAGTCTAGAAAAGAAGACAGAGTGGTCCACCAATATTTTGTACATTACATCACTTCTATGACATATTTGAAACCAAGAATTCCATGACCAAAACCATGCTCTATCTGCTGGACTATTGACCTAAGAAACACATGTTCCATAATTTTTTTTATCAATCTAGGCTCTATTTTTAGAATAAAAACCACAGGGGCAAGATTAATGCAATATAGAAGAAATGGTTGAAAAATATTTATTTATTTATTTATTTATTTATTCAATACTGGGGACTCTTAAAAATAGGTTCAATGAAACAACGGAGGGCTCCTTCACCAAAATCCTTCTCTAATGCCTCACTTATAAAGTAGAAGTGACTGAACTCATAACCAATATCATGGAGCCCAAGTTCTAGCAGGTCACAACAAACTGGAAAACTTCAAGTATAGGCTCATTTAAGCGCATGCAAGCCTAAGTTGAAAGAAACATCACCAGAAGGTAATGAATGAATTGGGGGTAAGAGGAGGAAAGAGGTCACAGCTTTAATATGCTAATAATTCAAATAACTGCATCTTGGAAGGATTAGGGTCTACATTAGTAGAGGAAGTGTTGCCACTGATAAAATCCCATATTCTAGGAGTGTTGAGGATCCCTTGTAGAAAAGTATATATTAGACTGTCTTAAGAAAGCCTCTAGTGAGGAAACCCTCTCTACTAATGCAGATTAGCATCTTCTCTGCAAGTTATGGTCTTTAGAGACTTGCTTAGAAAGTTTATGACTTGCTCAGTCACATAGCCAGTACCATAAGAAGCACATCAAATATAGGATAGCTACTTATTTCCTACACCACCAAACATATACTTAAAACACAAAAGGCTTATAATTGTGCACGAACAAATACCCAACTCACCTATTACACTCTCCTAGGAAGTTACAAGGAAAAGTCAGTAAGGCATGTGATATAACTGCTCAGAAAAGAGAAAAACAGTCATCATGATTAAGTCAAACAATGAGATATAAAACATAGCTTGACTAGAGTCCTTGAACTTTTAAGGAAAACTATAAATAAGATTTTTTTTTAAATTAACACTGTCTGAATCTTCTGGCCAATTGAGCCATAGCTTCAGCTTGCTTTGTGTTTTCAGCCAAAATATCTTACCAGCTGTGATCATCTTTTCCTCTGAGAAGTGGTAGATTTTTAGGAATAATCTCCTGGTGACCATCTGGTACTGACTCAGGAATTCAGAAATTTTCAAACTCACAAGGTTGTCACCACCACTGGAAACCATCTCTTGGGATTGATGTTCAGTCACTTGTGCTCATGAAAAGAAACACAAACGAGATGGGGCTAGTTAGGGACTTGAAGTTATGTCTTGAGGTCACTTACAAAAACAGAATTGTGGAAGAAAAAGAAAACAGAATTGATCTCACTGCCATGTGCTCAGAGTTGCCATGGCCCCAGTAGAGATAAGAGGACATTCCTGACCCAGCTGGAAGTCCATGGGAAAACTGGCAGAGTCCCAAGTTACCTACTCAAAATAGAAGCAGTAGAGCTTTTGTATCGTCCTTATCACCTATTGAGGGGGCAGCTTCTTCTGACTTGGTCATACAGCGTCTTCCATGTGGCCCTCACATGGTTGTGTATGTCCTTTAGTAAGAAGTCAGAAAATGTGAAGCAATGGAAGGAGCCAGACTGCATGCTCCTTGCTCCATGAAAAGTGGTGAAATTCAGCTAATGAGGGGATTCTTTTGATCATACACACAGATGCGCACACACACACGCATACATACACACATACATACATATACACACTCACACAGGCACACACACGCACATGTACACACATACATACATACACACACTCACACACAGGCATGCACCCACACAAACACACATGCAGAAGTAATTGAGAAATCATTCAGAGGAAATCCATGTCAAGTTATTAAATCCTGCAGTCCTCTCCTGCACTTAAGCTAGGAACATCTACTCCTGTGGAGGGAACCAGGAGTAGCAACATTGGCACAGATCTTTGCTTCTTCCCTCAGCCCCACTATCTCACCCAACAGCCCAAGACTACTCACTGTCTTGTTTGGAAAACTGGTGACAAGTAGAAAAGATTGAGTGTACCAGATGGGTGGAGAAAATTCTGGACAGCATCAAAGAAATGGTAAGAAACCTTCAGCGAGTAAGTGCATTCCTAGCACCTAGATCTTTCCACACACCAGATGTCAACCCTTGTTTACTTTGGGAGCCTGCCAAGGTTGGTAATAGGCAGGAAGGCTAGTCTAGTTGCCTTTTGGAGAAAGAAATTAGCCAGGGAACAATTAAAGACTTTGAATAAGCAATTAGCCCAATTGGCAAAGACTCATAAATCCTCCCTGGATCAAAACAGTTAATTGATATTGTCAGCCTTTGGGGGGAAATTACTCTTTTTTAAAATTACTCAAAGAGAAAGTGCCATTTGGGTGAATAAAAGCTACAAGGGAAAGGTCAATAAGGCAGATAACATATTTGATCAGAAAAAAGAAAAGCAGGCCTCCCCCATCCCAAGTCATCATGATTAAGTCAAACAATGAGATGTAAAACACAGCTTGACTGGAGGCCTTGAACTTTTAAGGAACACTATAAATAATATCATTCAGTAGGTTGAATAGGAAAGGCTTTCTTAGAACACATTTGCAGATACATATTGGAAGGGATCATCCAGGAACAAAGGAAATGGGGAGACTCATTTCTGCAGTCCATAGATAACTACAGTGGCCTCTGATTCTTGACTGAGGCAGCTAGATGGCACAATGGAAAACATACTGGACTTGGAGTCAGGAAGACCAGAGTTCAAATCCAACCTCAGATTCTTACTAGCTGTGTGATCCTGAGCAAATCATTCAACCTGTTTCAGCCTCTGTTTCTTCATCTGTAAAATGGGGATAGTAATAGTGCCTATCTAAGGTTGCTGTGAAGATCAAATTATATAACGTGCAAAATGCTTCACAAACCTTAAAGTACTATGTCTATTCTAGCTATTACCTAGTCTGACTTCCATTAGTCCTACTGCCAGGTAGAGTGAAGGCTACCCCAAAGACCATTATTGTTTGTCCCTTTTAGCATGTAACCTGATTTAAGGTTGTGCTCTTCCTTTCCCATATGATTCTTGGCACCTGGTAGAGTCACAGATATAATAAAGTCCCACTCAGACTGCAGAGAGATGACTTGGTATGATGGAAAGAGAGCTGGCCTCAGAGTAATGAGAACTGAAGACCAAGTCCCACTGATACATCCTTGGCAAGTCACTTAACTTCTCAGTCACCAGGAAACTCTCTAAGACTATAAATTGCAGAAAAGGTGCCAATTCTCCATTGGTAAAGGAAATCTTTAGGAGTTCTCTACACAGATGAAATCACAGGTCCAGTCAAAAAAAATGGACCGTCCATTCAGAATTCATGATGATTCAAAAACTGAAGTCAATGTCTGTTTCCGTTTGCCTGTTTGGGGGGGGAGGGGTGAAAGGAGAGGAAAGGACCGTTTAACCATTTAACAATGCATGTATGACAACAGGGAAAATATTTAACCAACCTAAGAGAACACAGTGGTCTAAACCATTCTTCATGAGCATGTTAGTTACAAATGATACAAATTCATTGAAGTCATTCCCAATGTCCATAGAATCATAGGCTGAATAGAGAGCCCACCCTTTCATTTTACAGATCAGATAACAGTCAGTGAGATTAAGTGATTCAAGATATGAACAATGGACCTATCTTTGGCATAATTTGTGAGCTGTTACTTCTGACACGTACTTGAAAGTAAGAAATTCTTCTTTTTAAAATGCTGCCATTTAAACTTTTTCAGTTATTCAGGTTGATGCTTCCCCTGAAATGATTCTAAATAAGGGACATTTTAATATGATAGCTTTAACAGTACCCATGCTTGCAATATTATTTTGAATAGCTGGTCAATGCTTTCATTCTTTTGTTATTTTCAAGTAATTTTTAAAAGAAAATTAAATTAAATGCAAAGCATACAGAAATGTTATACTTTTACTAAGTTAGCTTAACCAACTAAACAAAGAAATGATGTCTCTCTCAGAAATATCTCTGACCCAGAGCTTGTAGGCAGGTTGATAGCTCTTGGCCAGGGCTTACACACACACACACACACACACACACACACACACACACACATATATACACACACACATTTACACATATATATGCATGTATATATATATGTGCATATATATTATATATATATATATATATATATATACACCCACACATATATTCAAAGGTACTTACCATTTACAACCTAGGAGGCTTGTTTGTCAACCAAGTACATATTATGCCTTTTATTGGAAGGACATTCAGTTTTTATATATTAATTTGCATTTCATAAACTTGCCTTGAACAGTGCCTGCTGGGCCACTGTTGAAAGACCTTTGTCTTGGCTTGACTTATGTTATCAAAGTTCACAGAGAACAAGACCAGCACTTAGATAAGAGTGTTAAATCTGGAAAGGATCCTGAAGGCCATCTTGTTCAACCCCTCTCATTTTTCATATGAGGAAACTGAGGTCTAGAAAAGTGAACTCACAAATGTAGGAAGTGACAGAGGCAGGATGCTACAGGGGTTTAAAACATGTTTTAATCAAATACCATGAAATATTACCATAAATATAAATACAATGTGGGCTCTTTCTGATATTGCAAAATCACAGAATCTCAGAGTAAAGTGGATTTAGAATTTCTTAATTCTAAATTAACATTAACCCCATCAGGTACTTATTGATTGGTTATAGGATTTAGAGCTCCAAGGATCTAAATTATTGTCTATTCCTGATATCTTCATTTTATTACAATGAAACAAAGTCAGAGAAAGGAAGTGACTTATCCAAAGTCACAGGTGGAATAAGTACCATGGTCAAGATTCAAATCCAGGTCTTCTGTCTCAAATCTAGAGTTCTTTCTGAACCAGACTGTACTACCTCTTGATGTTAGCTTAAGCAGCAGTTCTCAACCTGTGGGTTATGTTCAATTTGTAACAATGAAAATGCATCCTGCATATCAGATATTTACATTACGATTCATAACAGTAGCAAAATTACAGTTATGAAGTAGCAATAAAAATAATTTTATGGTTGGGCGTCACCACAACATGAGGAATTGTATTAAAGGGTCACAGCATTAGAAAGGTTGAGAACCACTGGCTTAGAAGGAGATTTCCTGGGGAATGCCCCAAGGGTTGTCCTCAGCACTGTGCGGCATTTGATATTTTTATCTGCAAGTTGCCAACCACCCTGCCCATTTAGGATCCTCCAGAAATCAACAGCAAGTTTGAAGCACTTTCTGTGTGCCGTTAACCACTCAAAACCATCAATTATCTGCTCCCACCCATATTTGACTCTAAACAGACCAAGGAGATGATATATTAATTAAAGCAAAGGACAGTTAGTTAAACAACACCACAAAATAATTAACAAGAAAGATCTCTACCTCCCATATACATTGGATTATAAAATAATAATGAAATAATAACAGCATTTCTATAGCACTTTAAGGCTTACAGAACACTTTACAGATTTTATCTCGTTTCATCTCAACAACTCTAGGAGATAGGTGCCATTATTATCATTCCCATTTTAGAGAGGAAGACACTGAGGCAGACAAGGATTAAGCGACTTGCTCAGAGTTGCAAATCTGATAAATGTCTGAGACCGGACTTGAACTCAGGTCTTCCCGACTCCAAGTCTAGTGCTCTCTCTACTCAGCCAAAAAAATTGCCTGAGGCTACCATATCACTATTGGCTACCAACTCTTTGATAGATCATCTCCTCACCATTGATGATATGCATGCAGAAAAAAAATGGGGAGAGAATGCATATCGAAGAGCACACACAAAGGGAACATGCATGGCCAGTGAATGGCCAGGGTCAATCATGCATCTGACATTTTAAACCTCTGATGTTTCTCCGCTATTCTCTGATGATGTCTTCATGCTGCTTTTTCCCAGAAATCTCCACTGAGCTCTTCTCTGGTATATATCTCTGCTGAGCTGGGACTATTCTTTGTGATCATTGGCAACGTTTTTGCTATTGTGTAGCTAGTTTCCTCACTGAGTGGCTACTGCCAGAGAAATTTCAGCTGCAAAGCCGCTTTTTGCCAGTAGGGATAAGGGGTTCTCTTTAATTCTTTTATTATGCAGGTCCCAGACAGCTGTACCCAGCTGATCACTAGGCGTACTGGCTCTATTCTTCATTACTATTCAGATAGAAAGTGAGTACAAACTCTGTCTAAATTATGACCTGAAATTCCTCTTAAACATTATCATACCTACTAAGTGGGCCTCCTTCAAATCATCTTGAAACACCATTTAACAAAACTGCAAAGAAGTTTGGTGGATATGGGATGAGGAATTCTTTTCAATCCTTCTAATCTCCGGGTTGCCAACCAAATAATTTCTGGAGCAAGACAGAGAAGGGCTAGGTGCTGCTAGTGAAGATGGAGTCTTTGCCTTTTACCCCTCTAGTATTCCAAATTGTTGTATTCCCTATATATTAATGACTTACATAAAGGTCTAGAAGTCATACTTATCATATTGGTAATGCCACAAAACTAGAAAGGATGGCTAAGACATTAAAAGACAGAGTCAGAATAGAAAAATGCATCAGTAACCTAGAACAATCAACTAAATCTAATAAGATTAAATGTAATAGGACATAAACATGAAGTTTAAGATAACAATTTCAAAAGTACCAAACATAAGAATCACAACATTCAGTAGTTATCTGCTTTGTCTATAATAATAGCAATTATAACAATAACATTTATATAGGGCCTTAAAACTTGAAAAACACTATACATATATTATCTCCCTTGATCCTTACAAAAACCCTGTAAACATAGATGTTATAACTATCCTCATTTTTACAGATGAGAATACTTAACTTGAGAGAGTGACTTCCCCAAGGTCATATAGTTAGTAAATGTCTGAGGCAGGATTTAAACATAGGTCTATTTTGACTCTAAGCCCAGCATGCTTACCGCACCATGCCACCTAGAAAGCTTCCATGTATTGAATTTAATTTAATTTATTAAATTAAATTTATTTTATTAAATTTATTTATTAATATTTTATTTATAAATATATGTTTATATATAAATATATGGCATAATATAAAGCTAATATAAATAAATAAATATAATACAATATATAAATAAACATATAAATATATAAATGAATATATAAATATATGAATAAATAATATGAATAAATAAATAAAATATAAGTTAATACATTTATTTAATTCCACATAATTAATACTCAGCAGTATACTAGCCTGAGTCAACTCCATTGACATTTCAACACCTGGATCCAAAAAGTCTACATTTTGGAATGAACTTGACTAACTCATCAACAAAAATAAAATTTGTTTCACTGAAAGAGAAATTCCAGACATGATGTCTTGGATGAAGAGAAAAGATAGTATCTCATAACAGATACATCTTAGAGATCATTTTTAAAGATACTCAAATTATATCTGTCCTTTTTCTTACAATATATTGGAAAGAGGAGGACTCAGGAGCCAGGGTTGTGCAATGAAAAAGAGAAAAAGAAAAAAACCAAGAAGTTAGGCTCACTGGGTTAGTTCAAATCCCAACTCTTCTAGTCAGTGTGTGTGACCTTGGTTGGGCAAATCATTTAAGCTCTATGGGATTCAGTTGCCTCATCTTTAAACTGAAAAAGTTGGACTTATTTGCCTCTCGGGTCCCTCCTAGCTTTGTCTATGATCCTAGGATAGACTCTTTGTCCCATCTCTCATACTTGCTCATCATTCAGCTTGAGCAAGGCTCCTGCACCTTAGTTTCTTCATCTGAGAAATGAGAATAATGATCCCTCCCCATCCTACCTCAGAATAATCATGAGGAGCAAATGAGCTAATATATCTACCACACTAAGAAAGCCTACATAAGTACAGCTGTTATCAGATTATTAATTTCTCCAGACCATCTGAAAGATAGCAGCCCATTTTCAACATCAATAAAATGAGAGTTTAACAGATAATCCAAGGGGTTTCCTGATCAGTTTACCTCCCTGCTCTTGGTCCTCAGAAAATTCCGCTCAATCAATTGTCATCAAAAAAGTCATACAACAATGCGAATGCTAGGGGTTTAAGAAAATGTCTCTCCTGGAAGAAATATCTTTAAAATTCAGAGTGGATTAAGAGTCTATTGAAAAGAACACAGCAGCTTCCTTAGATAACTCTCTGTAATGACTCTTCTTGCTGTTCCTTTTCACGTTTCCAGCTGATTCTTCACCTGATCAGCTTCTCCTGGCTCTCTAGCCAAAGGAGACAGAAGGAGCTTGTCTTTCATATAAACAGCTTCTTTTTGATGAGCAGCTATAGCTTTCAGTTAATCCAAAGGCATTTAAACAGAAGATAAAGACAGCTGAGCCTCTTGGCTGTCTTGGCTCTGAGGTCCTGAGCCAAAAATGACTAGGCACAGAGTTACTGGCACCCACTCCTTGAAACACAGTCAGTACATATGTTGTATGTGCCCCTCTGGGCTCACTCTCCCAACCTTGACTTGCACTGAAAGCCTGGATCCCCAGAGAGCAAAATAACTATTACTCCTCCCCCCAGGTTCTAGAATAATGCCAGGCAGTGTGGTTTCTGACACCATCACTTCCAAGCCCCCATTTCTTGTGTTCCTCCAGTATCAATCTACCAGTTGAAATCAATTAGTTTTTATACAGAAATATTTACTGAGAATGTATAGCAAGGTCAAAAGTTGTAAAGACATATCCCCCAATTAGGAACATGCTCTTCCCTCTGCACATAGTCCCTAGAGAGAGTTGGCTCACACATAAAGTACACAGGAAGTGAGGGACACATGTAGGAAGCATATGGATCCAAGGGGTGTCTCACAACTCCTGGCCCTGGAAGTCCTTTCCTCTCTTTGTGAAGTCTCCACCAAGTTCTGTTGGGGGAGTGGCATCACAAGATGAGTCACTTCCTTGTTCACCCAAACTGGATCCTTCCAAGATGTGGTGTCTCAGTCAACAGGTCAACAACCTACCTTTGAGTTGGGTCAAGCAGGTCTCTGGGCTGCTAATCTGGCTCCAGTGATATCTGCTACTGATTCAAATTGGTGAGAGAGTATCTGATGCCTCTTATAACCTTTAAAAGCTCACAAGGTCATACTCTGTCCAGTTCCATGTTCATATAGTCAACCTCCTAAGATCAGGAAAGAATGAACTCAGAATAAACTGTCCCCTTGCATTCAGATATATATGGGTGCCAAGTAGAGATATGCACTCCCACTTGGAGATTCACATCAGTCTCCTTACTTGAAAGTTACCAAAGAGAGAGACAGACAGACAGACAGAGACAGAGACAAAGAAAGACAGAGACAAAAACAGAGGCAGACAGAGACAGAGAGAGACCAAGATATATTCTCGAACCCTGTATACACTTTAAGTACCAGCTTATCACTCAATTAGAAGACTGTCACTGTGGTTCCAGTCCCTTAGTCTTCATGGCTAAAAAGAGGCTCATTGTGCCTCCCTGAGTTGTATTGAAATTTTGAAAACTGGGCCCTCACAGGCAGAGCCAAGATGGCAAATTAGAGGCAATCCAGTTGAACTCTCTCAACATTCCCCTCCAAAGAACGTTAAAATGATGCCTCAAATCAACTTCTAGAGTGGCAAAATCAACAAAAGGTCAGGGTAAGACATTTTTCTGGCCTAAGAAAACTTAAAAGGTCAGCAAGAAAAGTTTATAACACTAGAGTAGAAGCCTGTCTAGAGCCCCTACACACTGAGGTAACAAAAGCTGCCTCACCAGCAGTAACTTTAGGAGCTCTTAGCCCAGAGACAGTAAGAGGGTCAGACAACAGGACAGAAAGAGATTATAAGGGAACCTTTACCAATTCTATAATTGTTACTGATTGACAACCTTATTGCCCATATGCAGTTCTGTGTCACAGTTCTAGGGCAGAGAGGAATGCTGGGAGTTGATCACAAGGGAGAAGGGCTCTGGTTCCAGTTCCAAGGCAAAGAAAAGCACTAATACTTATAGCTAAAGGAGAAATCTAGGTAATGACTAGAGTGCATACCAGGAGAGAAGTGACCACACCTTTCCCCACATCACACCACCAAAAATTTGTAGACCCCCAGAACTACTAGCTCTGAAAACAGCAGCACTAAAAAGCCTGCCCCAGGGAGAGCAGAGTCCAACTTTAACATAAAGTTTAAAGTCAGGAAATAAACTGGAAAAAGAGCAAACAATAACTAAAAAATGACCATAAAAAACAAGGTGGCAAGGAAGACCAAAAAAAAAAAAAAACTCAGAAGAAGACAGTGTGAAAACAGCTACAAAAAAGGCCTCAAAGAAAAATGCTAATCGGACGTAAGCCCAGCAAGAATTCCTGTAAGAATTAAAGAGATAAGAATGGTGGATGAAAAACTAGGAAAAGAAATGAGAATGATGTAAGAAAAGTATAAAAAGAGAATTAACAGTTTGATAAAAGAGGCACTAAAAAATACTGAAGAAAATAACACCTTAAAAACAGAATTGGGGGGGGCGGCTAGGTGGTGCAGTGAATAGAGCACCAGCCCTGGAGTCAGGAGTACCTGAGTTCAAATTCGGCCTCAGACACTTAACACGAAAAACTAGCCGTGTGACCTTGGGCAAGTCGCTTAACCCCAACCTGCCCTCCAAAAAGCAAAAAAAAAAAAAAAACCAGAATTGGTCTAATAGTAAAATAGGCCAAAAACAAATTCACTAAGGAAAAAAACTCACTAAAAGTTAGAATTGGGCAAGTGGAAATTAATAACTCCACAAGACATGAAGAAACAATAAAACAAAGTCAAAAGAATAAAAAATAGAAGAAAATGTGAAATATCTCATCAGAAAAATAATTGACTTCTAAAACAGATCAAGGAAAGATCATTTAAGAATTATGGAACTACTTGAAAGCCATGATCAGAGAACAAGCCTAGACATCATATTTGGAGGATTATCAAGGAAAACTGCTCTGATATCTTAGCGTCACAGGAATAATGAACTAATCCAACCATTCTAGATAATAATTTGGAACTAGGCCCAAAAAGCTATAAAACTGTGCTTATCCTTTGACCCAGCAATGCCACTACCAGGTCTACCATTATCAAAGAGATCAAAGAAAAAGAAAAAGGACCTATATATGCAAAAAAAAATTATAGCAGCTCTTTTTTGCAGTGGCAAAGACTTGGAAAATGAGGGGATTCTTACCAATTGGGAAATGGCTGAACAACTTATATGATTATTATGGAATACTATTGTTTTATGGAAAATGACAAAGGAGGATGGCTTCAAAAAAATTTTCAAGATCTCTATGAACTGATGCAAAGTGAAGTGAGAAGAACTGGGAGATCACTGTGCACAACAATAGCAGTGTTGTAAAGACAAACTAAAAGACGTGGCTATTCTGATCAATACTATAATCCAAGACAATTCCCAAAGACTCAAGATAAAAACCGAAAATGTTACCCACCTCCAGAGAGAAAACTGATGAACTCTGAGTGCAAATTCAAGTATAATTTTCTCACTTTATTTTTCTTGCTTTTTTAAAAAATATGATTGATATGGAAATGTTTTACATGATCTCATATATATATATATGTATATTTGATATATTGTTTACCTTCTCAGTGGGGGGGAGAAAATTTGGAACTCAAAATCTTAAAATGTTTAAAATAAATGATAATTTTATTAAATTAATTAAATCACAATTAATTTAAATTTTTTTAAGTTTTATTTATTTTGTTTTTAGTTTATGTAATAACATAAGCATTCCCATAATATAACACAGTTCTGCACATGACATTGCATATCCTGAATTCGTGAATAATCTGTTCTTTCTTGGTTTTCATCAGATTTATCCTTCCAGACCTCCATCTATTTGTTTCAAGATCCTTTTTAAACTTTCTTTGCTAGTTTTCCTTTCTCCTACTCATAAGTGTAGACACCCTCCAGAGTTCTATATTTTTCTATTCCTTCGCTCATTCTCTTTTATTGATGACAGATATTGGGGGGAGGGAGAGGGAAAGCACATTGTGAAGGACTTTAAAAATAAAACAGAGGATTTAGATTTAGTTTTGTGTTTTTTTCCCTGAAGATAAGTTTATTGAATGGAGGGAAGAAGTGACAAAGTCAGACTTGTACTTTAAAAAGACCAATTTGACAGTTGAGGAGAGGATGGATTGGCTTGGGGAGATATTTGATGAAGGAAGTTCAACCAGCAGGCTACTGTAATAATCCCAGCATAGGCTGATGAAGACCTATGCTAGAGTGCTTGTGGTGACAGAGGAGAGAAGGGGGCATATATGAAAGATCTGATGGAGGTAAAAATCTACAGGACTTGGTAACAGATTGGATGTGACTGACAGACTGAGGAAGTTATGACTTCTCAAGGTCACACTGACAGTCAAATCACACGTTCTCCCAGTCTAATTTACCTGACAGTAACATTGACATGTGAACAGTTTCTCTGCCTTCTTTTTTTTTTCAAAGACTCTAAACTGAATTAAAATCCAGGACTATTCCTACCATTTTTGATAACTTAAGTATCCAATAAAAAGTTTTCCATATGAGTAGAGCCTGAGGGACATCTAGTGGTTCCTTTGAGAAATGGAATCACTCTAAATATTTCCCATTTTTCTTTTTCCAAAAGACAACTTTTTTTCATTTTTATTTAAAGAAGCATCTAATTCTGCAAAACAACCACAACGTTAGGAAAGATTAGGCTATAATGATCCCCTTGAGGCCTAGAAGCTAATTGAAAACCTAAGGAGGATAGCCAACATGTTGGACCAAATTCATTAAATAATATTAATAATATTCAGTCATCAAACCAGAATTTTGACCATTGTAATTATTTCCATAGAATTATTGTAATGAAAGGAGCATAAGATTTGGAGTCAGTGGACATGAGTTTAGGAGTTGCTGAAGACTCTGGGATTTACCTAAGTCACTTAACTCCTCTGGGCCTCAGTTACCTCACCAAGGATATGGGGATAGTGGTGTCTCTCTTGCCTATTCACAGGATTGTTGTGTGAGGCTCTAACTGTGAGACTTTGGGCAAATGACTTAACCTCTCTGAGCCCCAGTTTGCACACCTATAAAATGGGAACAATAGCATCTACCTTACAGGGTTGTTTTGAGGATTAATTGAGAGAATGGATCAAAGAACACTCTTTACAAATCTTAGTGTTCTATTAAATATGAGACATAATTATTATCATTAGGTGAATCTTTATAAAATCATAGAGCATTACACAAATATAAAGGTAGAGAAATGGATCTTTCTAGGTAGGTACTCACAGATGAAACAGAGATGAATAATATGGTGGAGTAAAGCAGTAGCACCTTCTCAGCCTAAAAATGCAGCCAGTGTGCCAGTGGGGCCCTCTTTTCCTCACCTGATAAGGAATGAAAGCTCCATTCTTAAGAAGTTAGCTTAGTACAGACGTCTAAGTGTGCTGTTATCAGCCCTCCTTGACTTGGGCTACTCTAGTTCTACGGAATTGCCTGTCCCTGGTGAATGTTAGCTTTCTGCCTCCAGAGGTGTGCTGGTAAATGTTTAACAATCAGTTTTCCAGAAGAAGAAGAAAAATGTATGCTGACACTTTTATGCTTAATTATTAACATGTTTTCTATTACTTTATTAAGTTTAGGCAATCAATTAAACAATAAATCAAAACTCCATTCCCAGAGTTTGCTGATTTCTGAGGTGTAAATGCTCATATAGAAAATTTAAGAATCGGCACTTCAGGACACCCCTGCTTGCCCCCATCCATCACTTGAGAAAAGAGGCTGTTGTCCTCCAACTCAGCCTGGCAATCAGCAGAAAGAAAGTTTGTCCTACAGTGAAGTGGTAATCTCAGAAAGAAACTGAGCTAAGAACTAGGAGATGCCCAAAGAAACAACCCGTTCTTAAAAATTCCTAACATATTTTATAAAGTACATACCCTGGGAAAGTTTCGTTTAACTCCTAAACAGAAGGATGGGCCTGGTTACATGCCCCTGAAAGTTATGTAGTGCTATAAAATGTGGCTAGGGGGCGCTATAGTGTAAAGAGAGCTGGACTTAGAGGGAAAGGACCTGGTTTCCCATTCCTATTCTATTAAGTGACTGTGGAATCGTTGACCCTTTAATACCTGAGCCTCATTTTCCCCCTCTGTAAAATGAAGGGATAGGGTTGGCCTGTCAGGTGTGGAGAACCTGAGGCCTTTAGGCCACATGTGGCCCTTTAGGTCCTCAAACTCCCTAAATAAAAGACTTTGGTGGAGGCAGCTAGATAGTGCAGTGAACAGAGCACCAGCCCTGGAGTCAGGAGGACCTGAGTTCAAATTCAGCCTCAGACACTTAACGCTTACTAGCCATGTGACCTTGGGCAAGTCATTTGACCCCAATTGGCCTGCATTGCCCCCTCCAAAAAAAAAGGAATAAATAAATAAATGAATGAATGAAAGGATTTGTTCTATAAAACTTGGACTCAGTCAAAAGGTCACACCCAAGGACCTAGAAGGCCTCATGCGGCCTTGAGGGCACAGGTTCCCCAGCCCTGACCTAGATCATCTCTTAAGACCTTAGTAAGGAGTTTTCTCTCTTTACAAGTTCTGCCGTAGCTCAGTGGCCCTTGTGACTGTGGTTGAAGGGGTGGTGAAGGGCAGAGAGTAAAGGACATTAATTTCTCTCATAGCCATTTCTTTCCGTTTCTAGCTTCACAGCACTGACAGATGGTTCACCAATTCTCAGTAAAGACATGTCTGATCTTGCTGTGCCATCTCCCCCATGCAAAGAGGCAAACATCTCTAAAGTCTTTATCTTCTTCCTAGTTGCCATCACTGTCCCCTGCAAATGCTTCCTTCTCTCTGTGTCTCTGTCTCTGTCTGTCTGTCTCTCTCCCCCCATAACTATGTACATATTGGAGATGACTTTTTTAAAAAGCTTTATTGGCATATATTAATTCACATACCCCCTCCTCCTTATCAGTGAATGAATTAATGGACAAGAATTGATTAATCTATGTACCAAGTACAATACTAAACACCTGAGATACAAATACAAAAGCAAAGAGAGTCTCTGCCCTCAGGGAGTTTACATTCTAAAGGGAAGAGTGATATTCAGAGGAGAGCGCTGACCAGAAAGGAACATTTTTTTTGTCCAGAAAGTTACAAGGATCATGAGTGAGGTCACAAGGAAATAGACTGTTACACCCTATTCAGGACCAATGGCAGAACTAATCATGGATTATGGTTCTGAAATTGAAGGGAGGAAAAAGGCTACATATGGTAGCAGTGACTGAAGATGAAAAGTAAAGGGAAGTACTGCCAGCAGCATTTCCCAATGTGGCATCTGCTCACCAAGGGAACCCTCTCTTATCATAGTGGAAAAGTTAGGCAAAACTGACAAAGTAATAGTGTCTCTGTTGAAGCCATACCTTGACGGTAGTCCTCTCCCACCTGGAATCTCAATCATGTGATATGCTAGTCATGGGTTTCTAGATACCTTGCTATACCCTAAAGCATAACTTAGTGGGTAGCCAAGATTCTCAACTAAATTCCAATAGATAGTGAGAAAATATGTGGTCATAATTTCTGATAGGATAAGTATACCACACAATATCAGAAATGTCATGCATTATCCTTCTGCTCTAGCCTGAGCATTCCCAGTATATTTAAGAAGATGTATTTGAAACACTCTGGCTTGGGATCTACTTAGGTATGCTTATGCATATTCCTAGACAGAGTCATAATCTTGAATTCTGACACCTTGGGACAGCAGGTTCCTTTGAGCATGGGTGACTATGGTTCAGCTTGGTCCTGAGCTGAAAAGGTTGAGCAGCTGGGAGTACAGAATTTATGAAAAGACCATGATTTGGAAGACACTGAACTTGCTGGGGAAAAGGAAAAGTGGCCTGATGGGACACAGACAATCACACCAAGGATCTGATAGAGTAAAACTTTAAAGAAGTGGTATCTAAGCAACTGTGGCAGAGGGAAGGTCTAAAAGTAGCAGTAAAGGAAGGAACATAACCACTCTTCCTCTTAGCCCTGTGTGTCAGATGGCATGAAAGAAGAAGCCATCTTGGAAAGAATGCCAGGAAATGTGATGATTGTTGTCTTCAAGTAAAAGCTAGATTTCAGTAAGAACAAGAAGATGGAAGGAATGTGGAAAGAAAAGAATGAAAGTATATTTATTAACAATACAGGATTGAAAAGGATATGTTGGAAAGCAAAAATCAAAATTTGTTACAAACCAGGCAGGGGTAGGGCTGAAGCTATTTAGTGATAAACATATTAGAACCAGCAAGGGAAGGAGGCTTTGAAGGGTATGGGTAGCACATTGGTGCCCTGAGGAAGAAGAGTACCTGACTAGGAATGCAGTCACTGGGGATAAAGGGAGTGGCTTGTTTTCTCCCCTCCAGCCCTTACCTCCACTCTCTAGATGTCTCCTCCTAAACTGCTCTACACTAGTCCTAAATCTCTTAATTTCTGCCCGATAAACACTTCTAAGAAATTTGCCTTAGAATCTTAACCCTGTTTTACCCCAGTTTCTGACATAAGCAGTAGAGGAAGGGAGAAGAGGGTAGAGGAGGAGAGAAAACACTTCTTTCCCTCTTCAGTAGGGAGACCTTCATTCCCAGGCAATCGTTATGGGGGTTGGGGAGATGACAGTCCCAGTAAAGAGCAAGGGAGGAGCAGATTGGCAACTTGAATATGGAGAAGTGGTTCAGAACTCTGTAGTTTATTGTTATTAAGGTTACATTTTACTGTGGTACCTCAGACTTTGTAAGTCAGAAGACTTGCACCTACTGAATTACAGATCTCCTTCATCCTTTCTTTATGCATCATTATGGTCTCTAACTGGTAAGACCTATTTCAACAGGACATCTGCCTCAATGGATCTTCTTGGGGGTCTTGTAATTGATAAGGGCAGCTATTTATTTCTGTTTCATAGCATCCTATATTGCACTCTTTAGTCTTTGGCACGTGGGTTGACATCTACCCATATCTGGGACTGTACTTTGTACATGCGTCCCCTGCACAGCTTTGAAAACAACCCAGTTTTGGTCTTTTAGGCCATATCTTCCAAAAGATCTTGACAAAAGGACAAAAGACTGCATTTATTAGAAGATAATCTTGAATGGCAAATTCAAGGACAGAACATTTGGAGCACACCATAGTATAAGGTATCACTCTGAGTGCAGAGTTTTTAAAAAGATGAGGCTAGACTATGGAAAAACAGGATTCTAGTTACTGGTTCTAGTCAATTCAGAAACAGCGTAACCAGAAGAAGCAGAAACATTTCTAGGGTAGACATGAAGGCCCTGCTTTTAGAGAGCATAGTCATTCAAACCAGCCCTGTGGAGTAGTCAGTGTTCCCATTATCATGAATGATATAAACTGAGATGCCCAGCACACCGGAGGGACCATACCTTCTAACCCAGGAACTTCGCCGCCTGTTCTGGGTGGAAAGATGTCAGTTACCATCCACTGGGCAAAGCCTTACAATCTCTCCGGTTCTTTACTTGCAATGTAGAGCCAAGAAACAACTTGGGGAAAGAGGCCTGTGTCAGCTCATGTTACCCCCACCTCCTTGACATGGTACAGGAAGGCTACACTTTGGAAATGGGGTAGAAAAGGGTATGAGGTCTGCATTTTACTCCTTGTTCTTTTTCTCCCATTTCTATTGTTCATAAATGATCTGTTTTCACCACCATGTGTGAGGTCATATAATTGAAAGTAAAGCAGCTTGATCTTTTAAGGAAGCAATTCAGAGGGGACTACAGGTTTGTGAGCATTAATTTGAGTAGATTAAACTAAAACCAGGCTTTAAATGTGTGAGAATAGGTAGGGGGCATTGCATAAATATTGTTTCAAAACCTTGAGTCGGCAGCCTACTTCAGGCTCCGAAATTCCAGTTTCTGAATACAATAATCGACCTCTGACTGGCAAATGCAATAGACCTCTAATACTAATCATACCCCTGGTGTAGAACTATGTCCAGGCCATCCATGCTGACATACAAAGGGATTATTGGACCGGCAGAAGCCCATGTAGGTGCGCTTTTGTGAATGTACATGTGTGCATGTGTGCATGCAAGTGTGCAAGCATGTGTGTGTGTATGTGTCTGCACACTCGTGTGCATAACAATTATGTCATTGAAGATTTGGCCTCATTTCTTATTCCAACAGACTCCAGAGAATGCTAATTTATATAATCCGCACTGCTCTCTTAGACAGGAATGCCTTTGCTAAACTTTCTTTGGCTGCTTGTGATTCCTTCTAACAATATATCCACAGGCAAGATTATAAGAGGATTTGTAACGGTGGAATAATTCTTCCATAAATCTCTAAAAAGCACCAGATCTGAAAAATGTCTGCAGTTCATAACATGTCTTTGGATGTGACCAGGTATTAGGATAACCTTCTCGAGATAGTGCTTGATGACTATTAAACTATTTAATATGTATTTAGCAAATGCTCAGCAACATTGGCACTTATCATCAGTTACAACAGCCTATAACTCTAAATCAGTCCGTCAACAAGCATTCATTAACACCTGCTGTACACTGGGCATTGTGCTAGGTCCTGGAGACACAGTGACAAAAATGAAACTAGTCCCTGCCCTTAAAGTCAGGATGTACAGAATAAAAAGAAATTCAATACAAGATATTGTGCAGGAAGAATGAGGACTAGAAGCTCAGAGAATCAGGAAAGGTTTCACATAGGACAAGACTGTACTTGACCTGGATTTTGAAGGACATGAGAAATTCTACAAGACAAAGAAATGAGGAGTTATTTTGGCTATGGGAAAATGACCAGTGCAAAGGCATAGTGATTGGTAAGAACAAAAATAAGCCATAGCAGCTAGCATGTATATAGCGCTTTGTGGCTCTTCACTAATATTATCCCAATTGATTTTCACAACAATTCTGGGAGTTAGATGTTATTATTTTCCCATTTTACAAATAAGGAAACTGAGGCAATAGAATTAAGTGACTTGCCCAGGGTCACACAGTTAGTACGTATCTAAGGCTGGATTTGAACTTCAAGTCCTCCAGGCCCAGTGATATATCTACTGAACCACCTCGCTTCCTGAATAGAAACATATTTCACCCCTAGACCACAACACAGCAGGCATAGTGCACTCCCTGCTTAGCATAGGGCCTCACACATGGTAAGCAGTTAATAAATGATTGTTGACTGACTAATACTAGGCCCTCTGCTTGCAAGGGGTAGTATCCTGGCTCAGCTGCTAAAAATAGAAAAGATACAAATGTCAGAGACTGTCCTACAATGTCAAGGGCTCTAGTGCTCTGAAGGATTTTTCTCTCTTGCCTTCCAGTCTCTACCTGGGAAATTGTGTGCATAGTTTGCTTCAGTATATTGAGAAAGATTCCCCACTTGCAGACATAGATTGCAAAATACTACAGGAGGAAAAAGGGAAAGAAAACAAAAGTCTTGGTATAACAAGATGTTGAAAATCAGTGGCCAGTGATGGATAGGAAATTCCCCAATGTGTTAGTGATTAATATCTAGCCCCTCCTATTCCTAAAAGAGGAGGGGGAGAAGTATCATGAGACCCTGAAAACAGAGAGCTGGAGTGAGGGTGACCAGATCTGGAGACAGGGTGCAAGCAGGCTGGGATATGGACAGTAGAGTCATGACTGCCACTTGGTCCTGTATCAGGTACAGAGAGAAAAAGGGAGGGGAGGAAAAAGGGAAACAGTGTAGAAGGAGAAAGAAAGAGGTTCAGAACTGAACAAAAGATCTTATTCTTTTTTTATAGCTAGCCAAAAGTGAGAAGACAATCTAATTCCAAACCACATTAGATTAACAAGTTTAGCAGTTTTTGGTATAGGGAAAATTGTGACTTCTGAGAATAGTATTACTGAGGTGATTAGTTCAGGTATTTCCCCTTTCCATTGTTCTTTGAGTGCCCCCACCCATTGGTCTGAAAGAAAAGCAATTCACTCTGAGGGGTGGAGCTGAAGTAATTGACCAAGAAGAAAAATCACATCCAAAATGTCTGGGAAAGCACAGAAGGACCCAACAAGGGTAGGGGCCAGCAAGAGAATAACTTGTGCTCCTAGTTTTCCACATAGCATCTGCCTCACATACCAGAGCTAGTCTTAAATGGGTCCCAAAGGTAAATGAAAATCCTTTGAATGATAGTCCCAAATATAAGAGCTCCTCTGGTAAAAGTCACTCCCCATAAATCCTATCTTGGCCTTCTGCTCCCTTTAATTCAAAGGATGGGGTACATTTTAATTCTCTCTCAGTCTAACTTCTGGCTTTTTTTTACAGTGATATTAGGGCCATACCATTACTAGCTGGTACACCAATTTATCAGGTACAGTGAGGCATCTTTCTATGCTATTTTCCCCATTCTAGATGAAGACAAAGCTTTGTAGAACTCTGTTACCACTGTTCCTCCTCCGGTCCTTCCTCCTCTCCAGTTTCTATCTGTCATCAACCCTACTGTAGTGTCAATGCAATATTGACAGCACCAACAGAGACTGTAAATATGTCAGCATAATGCTCAATCACAAAATATAACAGACTCTCCATATAGAACACAGAATCAAAACCTTTATTAAGACACCAGAAAACCAAATTCCAACACCAGGAAACTAAATCCATCATAGGAACATAGAAGTTAATACACCACAATGCAGCAGAGAGCTATACCATCCTTTATCATTTCCTCAAACATTTACTCACAAGCCTAACTGTCTGTTTGCCTGCCATCCTCTCCTTTCCCACGATCTACTGTTCTGACTCCCAGCTTCCTGTGGGCTCTGCCCTACCCTTCAGCAAATTCCTCCCACCACAGGATCAATGAGACTACATTCCGCCCATTAGGGGGCAGGGAAGATCTTCAAATTTCCATTACACCTACATATGACTATACATACTTTGAGATGGACTCATTTTGGGGGTTTTTTAATATGTTTTTTTCATCCTCCAAGTAGTTTATTTTTTTATATTTTTATTTAAAGTCTTGAATCACAGATTCTATCCCTCCTTCCTTCCCCTCTCCCTAAGATGGCAAGCAATCAGATATATGTTATACATGTGCAATTACGTAAAACATTTCCATATTAGTCATTTTGTACAAGAATAAAAGAAAAAAATGAAAGAAAGTGGAAAATAGCATGCTTCAGTCTGTATTCAATCAATATCAGTTCTTTCTCTGGAGGCAGACAGGAAGCTTCATCCTTAGTTCTTAGGGATTGTCTTGGATCATTGTATTGCTAAGAATAGCTAAGCCATTCACAATTCTTCATGGAACAACATTGCTGTTCTCCTGGTTCTATTCGCTTCACTATGCATCAGTTCATGTAAGTCTTTCCAGGATTTTTTGAAATCATCCTGCTTGTCATTTCTTATAGCCCAATAATATTCCATTATAATTATGTACCATAATTTGTTTAGCCATTTCCAAACTGATGGGCACCCCTTTGATTTCCAATTCTTAGCCACCACAAAAATAGCTGCTATAAATATTTTTACATAGGTAGGTCCTTTCCCTTTTTTTAGATGTCTTATTCATTTTATTTTTACTGTCTACTTAAATGAAAGTAGGAATACAAAGGGGGAAATGCAAGATGAAGTGAGTCAATAAATGTTTCTAAAAGATCTACTCTATGCCAGGCACCATACTATGCACTGGAGATAGAAAAAAAAAAAAGCAAAAGACAGGCCCTTCCCTCCAGGCACTCACAATGAAGAAGGCAGCTCCTTTCTGGAAAATGAAATATAATAGAGGTAAGGGATCCAGCAGAGTAGGGAAGGAATACCACAGGCAAGGGGAAAAAAAGCATAGAAAAAGAAGAGCCTTTCTGCTGTTGTTCAGAACTGGCCTTTCTGACAGGAATATATAAGGATACCACTCAGCTTGTGTGGAACATTTGTTCTCCATTTTCAGAGCCTTGACCTGCTACCCTTCCCCCAGATGCCCTCCCCATAGGACAATGTGGAAAAGGTACAGTCATAGGATTGTAGCAGTAGAGCTCTAAGGAAACTTAGAGGTCACTTACCTGTTGCATTTTACAGATGAGGAAACTGAGGTCCAGAGAAATTGCATAACTTGCTCAAGCAATTAAGTCTCCAAGGCACCCAGGTCTTGATTCCAAGTCTAGAACCCTATTTATTATACTACTTTTAAATAGAACCAGGCAAATGACAAAGCCGCCCTGGGACAAAGCTTTATTATTATAAAAAGGATAATAAATTCATTGGACTGAGTCAGGATTATACTTAGCAAAGATCAGAATATTTTAAACATCGATGAAAAATAAATGAAGCCTCTACATTCTGCACAGTTACAAAGAAGAGGTTTTGCTGTTGCTAACTGGATTTATATTTTTGTTAGCTTTGATGCACTATTTGTAAACTATAAATGGAACTTCCAGATAAAGCACTAGCTTCTTTCATGCATATTTATCAGCATCTCATGGTCTGAGTCGAGGTTAGGTCTGATATGCGATTAAATGCCATTCTATCAAAACAGCATGGATCTTTTATCCCTAAAAAGTAGAGGCATAAATTAACCAAAGAGATACAACCTGTAATTCTACAAGTAAAACAGAGATAGTCTATTGATGTGAATAAAATAACTCCTGTGTGTGGCCCAGGCTGACTCCTGATACACAATTCTAATTAGGATTGCCACAAGCTGTGCCGGTAAAATTGATCTGAAATGGTCAGTTCTTTGGTAGCTGCTAAAGTTCCTTCTGGAGGTTTCCTTAGAATTGCTAAAAATGTCATTCCTAAATTTCCAGCCATCTTTAGACTTTGTTTAATGGCTGCCTTTGCAGCTTTACTTTAGATTCATCTTCTCATAGACACCAGTACAACCCAATGTCTTAAGAAAAAATTTTTGGTCGTGTTGTGTATCATTTCATAAAATACTATTTTAAAATAAAGTTTAGCTGCTGACTTAAAAAATAAATTGTTTTAATTTCTTTGGTTTGCTGAATAAATATAGCATTCCTTTTTATTCAGTGTTTGCCTTAAAAATAAAAGATAAAATTTATCTGGTGTGTACAATAATGAAATGTTCTGCATGTGCCTATAACCATAGGAATAGTAGAATGGGAGGAGAACCTAGAGATGCAGTACAGTTGAAAGATTATTGGCTTGGAAATCAGAAGACTTCAGTTCAGATCCTAGCTCTGCTACTCTCTATGTGACCTCGGGCAATGCATCTTAAGCTTCCTGAATCTCAGTTTTCTCCACTTTAAAATGAGATGGTGGGAGTTGGACTGTATCACCTCTGAGGATGCTTCCATTTTTTAAATTTCAGATCTTAGGATCCTAAAATGCTCTTTTCTCCTCTCCTCCAGATCCCAAAGGCTTCTACAAGAAATCTTTTCTAACCTCTCAATTCTAATATCTCTACTAGTTATTTCATATTTATGTAGCTTATTTGTACATGATTTTTCATTTGTTGCCTTGCCATTAGATTGTGGGATCCTTGAGGGCAAAGATTATCTTTTGCCTCTTTTTGTACAGTAGGCACATAGTACCTAATAAATGCTTATTGACCTAAATGCTTACTGACTGACTGACTCCAATATTCTTTCTAATGCATCATTCTACTCACCCTTCCTCTCTGTTGAGGTGACCTTACCTTTGCCCAATGAATCAGACCTCTAAAGATTGGCTCTTCTCTCCTTTCCTTTCCCTTTCTTTTCTTTTTTGTCTGTTCCTAAAAATAGAGAACTAAAGCACAGCTGGCCATTTCAGGAAGTAATCTGAAAGAACTGAAGACTTTCTTTCGTCTCAAGATTCTCACTGAAATGCATTGGGAGTTGGTTACAACCTGGTGAGTAACAGCATGTCAGTTATTTCATTTAAAAGCTAGAAGAATATGGGGGAAAGTCGCCCAGAATTGATGATCTGCCTCTGTTTTCAGAAAAAGAAACGATTTTTACTGGTCCAGGATTGAAATTTAATAGAATGCTTTAGAGACTTAGTCATCTGCATAACAGTAAATATATATATACATATATTTATATATGTCATTGCATATAAACACACATACACAAATATGTATATAACATGTGTGTGCACATAGGCATGTATATTATGTGTGTGCATGTATGTGTGTGCTTAACGTGTGTATGTGCACATGTGTGTGTCTGTATACACATGAGTATGTTGTGTGCAGACACATGCTAATGTATATGTATGTACATGTGTGTATTGTGTATTTGTGTGTATATGTACATGTATAATGTTTAAAACTAATTCTGAAATTTTATGATAGACGATGAGGCTTTTTAAAAATTCATTTTGATTTTAATTATTTTTGTTCCTTCTTAGGAAGGAAACAGTGTGTTATATCGAAAAGAACACTTGATTTCAAGCCCATAAAACCATTTACTTTTTCTGGGCCTCAATTTCCTCATCTGTAAAATTAGGGAAATGCAATGAAATCCTAGATTTGGATGAGAAGGGACCTTAAAGGTCATCTACTTGATTTAAGATGAAGAATCTGAGGTCAGGAGAAGTGAGACACCTAAAGTAATTCAGATAATAAACGACAGAGCCAGGCTTTGATCTTTGGTATCTGACTCCCAGACTTTCCACTCTCCCATGATCTAAAATCACTTTTAAGCTCCGTATCTCTGAATTCTAAAAGAAGAAAGTTATCTGAGGTAAAGAGTCTCTAACTGTAACTATAAATTATATCAAATATCTAGATGAAAATTGAAAAATTCAATCAGTTATCCAAATGTTCCTCAGTGACTGGATTTTGATGTTGGGTTGTGGGCAAGACAAGTATCTGACTGGTAGGCTGACATTTTAATATTTTAATTGAATATTTAGATGTTAAGATCACCCATACAAGGTAGTTGTAGAAAGGACAAGTATTTCTTCCTTCTCCAAAATGAAAAACCATAAATACCAAAAACCTATTTGCCCCCAACCCATGCCTCTTCAAACAGTACTCAAGAGTTTCATTCTCTTGATCACTGTTGACCACTTTATCCACTGTTAATATGCAAATGTCCCTTAATTCAAAGTAATCAGTCACTTATCCTTGGTGTAGCTGGGAAAGTACTCTATTTGGAGTCAAAATACCGGGTTAGAAATGCACCCCTTAATTATTAACCTTGGACAAATCACTAAAATTTCTCTTAAACCTTCTTCCGCTGGAAAATGGAGAGAGTAATAATGCAGTATCCATCTCACAGGGTCAATGTGCTATGCACAAAAAGCCTGTTGTGGTCCTATAGTGCTATATGCATTCATATATTGTTACTATTAAACAATCTTTCCACAACAGCCAGTCTGATACTGAGACAGGCACCATGAAGAAGAAATAGAGTCATAGCAAAGGGAGGGCAGGGTTACCAGAAGCCAAACTTTGCCAACTTCACAATTTTATCCAGAACACAATTGAAACAGGCTAAGTTTCTGCCTTCTGTAAACTTAGTGAGTAAGCCCCAAGTTCATTCCAGAAGTGTTCCTGTTGCCTTGTAAACAGACTTCACTCACCATTCCACCTCTGCCACAGACTAAACCTACAGTTACAAACTACAAAAGGATACAAGGATACAAACTACAAGGATACAAACTCCAAAAAAATTTAATGTACAAATGACTTGTATTTTCTAGACATAATATTACAATGGTCTGCATAAAATAATTGTGCCAGAATATAACTGATCACAGGTAAATCAAAAGGCTAGAATAGTTACTAAAAATCACATTTCTAAAATCTATTAGAAGAGATGGTACATCATTCTGACAAAAAGGAATGGATTCAAAGTGAGCCTTAAAACAACACTGTGAGACAGGTAGATATTATATGAATGGATTTATCCCCATTTTCTAGGTGAAAGAACTGAGGCAAAGCAAGGTTAAGTGTCTTAGTCATGTTAAAACAACTATTAAACATCAGAGGCAGGATCCAAAGGTTTCTCTGATTCAAGTTCCAGACTCATTCCACTGTTGGAATAGCTATAGCAAGGGGTTCTTAACGCAGAGTTTATAAACTTATTTTAACATTTTGATAACCGCATTTCAACATAATTGCTTTCCTTTGCAATCCTATGTATTTTATTTTTGCATTTAAGAACATTATTCTGAGAAGAGATCCATCAGGCTTTACCAGCCTACCAAAGAGGTCTACAACACACAAAAAGGGTGAAAAATCTCTCATCTACAGGGATATATTTGCAATGCAAGTCAACCAGCATTTCTTAAGCACCTATTTATGTGTCAGACATTGTGCTAAATGCATAGTTATTGCTGACTGTCATACTATCTATAAGAACACTTAGGAATATCTTGTCAATCTATGATCACAGGCTTAATCTGGGATAGAGTTAATCATTTATCAGGCAATCCTAGACATTACATCGCAAGGACAAAGACATTTCAAGATTTCATTTCCTGAAAGAAAACAGATTTCCTGGCCAACCAAAAAACACTTGCCACTTGAATTGTAGCCTGCAATTAATCAGTTCTTTCCAATGTAAAGAATTTTGAGACTAGCCAGGATGAGATAGACCCAACTCCAATCAAAGCTCTGGGAAGCTCAATCTTAGCACTTGAAAACACTTTAAACTGCCTTAAGTAAAGTTTGACCAGTCGGGCCTTTTGAAGTGGAGCGGAAAGCTCTTGGCTGATAGGCAAAAGGACTAAGTTTGACTTCTGGGCACCCCGGGCAGAACTGTACAAAGGCTCTACTTCTCCCAGTCCAGCACCTAATCAATCTGGATTGGAATATCACAATTACCCGGTGGAGCATTTCCAAATGGTAAAGGAACTTCTCAAGTGCAGAAGGTGTTTCATTTCTCATGTGGAAGGAATGCTGAATTATCTCTGACCCTATAAATGTATGAACAATGGATAATCCCCATAGTAACCAAAGAACAGGGAAGTGTAGAATCATTCCAAATTGTGAAAGCATTTTCTGTTTCTAATACCTGCTCACCTACCTCTACCATCTTTACATTCCAGTAACCCCCTATTTTATTTTGTTTTATTTCATTTCTTAATTAGCTTCTTTTCTCTCCTTCCAATCCCCCATCCCTAATGTAAAAGAAAAAAGAAAAATAAAGCTATTATAACAAGTATGCATAGTTAAACAAAACAAACTCCCACATTATCCATGTCCAAAAATGTACATCTCACTCTGCATCTTGATACGTTACCTCTCTGTCAAGAGGCATGTGGTATAGCTCACCAACAATCCTCTGAAATCCTAGTTAGTCATTACATTGGTCACAGCCTCAGTCTTCCAAAGTTGTTTGTCTTTATAAGGAGGTTGTTATTGTATAAATTGTTTTCCTGGTTCTGCTGACGTCACTTTATACCCAAATATAGAAGTCTTCCCAGATTTCTTTGAACCCACCCCTTTCATTATTGCTTTATGGTACAAAAGTATTGCAATACATCCGTATGCATCCTCAATACCAAACTGATAGGCACCCCTTTGCTTAATGTGTAATTCTTTGCCATCACTAAAAGAGCTGCTGAAAATGTTTGTATATGTGGGTCCTTTTCTTCTTTGATCTCTTTGGAGCATAGGCCCAGTAATAATGTTGCTGGCTCACTGTTTTAATGAAGGTGATGAGCTAACTAAATACTCTTATTTCTACCCACCTAAGAAGCACAAACACTTCTATTTTTTTTTCATTTGTTTGGATCTGTTTAATAGTATCCTGATTTCTCATAAAGTCATTTGCTTCCATTTGCTCCACTCTGATTCTGAAGGAATTATTCTCTTCAGTTGGCTTTTGAGATTCTTTTTCCATCTGGCAAATTTGACTTTTTAAGGCATTCTTCTCTTCATTGGCTTTTTGGGCCTCTTTTGCCATTTGAGTTCATCTATTTTTTAAGGTATTATTTTCTTCAGTCAGGTTGTTGGCTCTCTTTTCATGATTTTCTTGCACCATTCTCATTTCTCTTCCCATTTTTCCTCCACTTCTCTTATTTGGTTTTCAAAATCCTTCTTAAGTTCCTCTATGGCCTGTAATCAATTTACATTTTTCTTGGAAGCTTTTGGTGCAGGAGTTCTGACTTTTTTGTCTTCCTCCTGTACCATGCTTTGATCCTTTTTGCCCCCCAAAAAAGAATCTAAAGTTGGATTGCTGTGCTTGCTTTGCTTCCTTTGCATGCTCATGTTGGCAGTCAATTACTTGACTTTTGGGCTCCATAGAACTTTGCTTCCAGAGGGAAGAGCTTTGCCCCAGATCACTGGGGCTTTCACAGCTGCCAGAGCTATTAGGAGGCCATCTCTGCAGCCCCCACCACCTTTGGCTTACTGGTTACTCACCTCAGGACCACCACCCAAGACCACAATCCTGATCCATGCAGATTAAGGCAAGAGCATTTAGCCTCTGATGGTTGATTGGCCCCCCCCTACAATCTGCAGCCCAGGAGCTCTGAAGGAGCCACATGGAGGCAGCTGCAGAGGTGCCACTTCCACTGCTTTCTTGCCCTGGGAGCAATTGGCCAGACCCACAAGAAGCACAAATACTTTTAGTACTCTCTAAATCTCTGTACCCTGAGACAAAGCCAGGGTTATCTATTTGTGCTAAGGTTCTAATATTTTGATACTTTGAAAAATCAGTGTCAATACAAATCATAATCTTTCTTTTATTTATTCATTTATAAGTTGCCATACAGAAAAAAACCTCTTCACCTTATATGCCTTTTGCATATTTAAGTTAGTTCTAGGAAAATAAAGTCTTTAGACTTTCCAACTTGGTAGGACCAGTCATTATGGGATAATATCAAAAAGTCCATATTAACCTCCATTCTACAGTAAGATAGTGGGATATGGCCTTAATGTAATGCTTGAAGTTTAAATTAATTTAAATTTACAAAATTTCTACAAGTGCATCTCATTTCTAGTGTTCTGACTACTTCTCCAATATCTCTAATTTTTCAGAATCATCAGCAGTGGCTCTGAGGTCACATCTTTAAGTTCTTTTAATATTGTGGAACATTATTTCTCTGAACCTAGAAATCAAACCATTTTTAAAATCTTACTATTTTTGCTTTTTTAATTAACAAGCTTTTTTATTAACAGGTCTTTCTCACTACCCTCCCCTTAAAAAAGTAAATAAATAAATCCCTCAGTACATAGCTATACGGTTCAGAAAAATTCCCACATTTGTTGTGTCTGAAATTTTTATATCTCTTTCTGAATTTTAATTTTTTCCACCTCTCTGTCAGGAGGTGAGTATTGGGTTTCACCTTAGTTCTTTCGGACTCATCATTTATCATTGTATTGATCAGAGCTCTAAAATTGTTGTTAACACTATATAACTTGTTCTACTTTCTGCTCATTTCACTCTACATCAGTTCACAGAAATCTTCCCAGTTTCCTCTAAAACTGTCCCATTTCATCATTTCTTGTAGCATGATAATATTCCATTGTATATTGTTCCACAGTTTGTTTAGCTCTTCCCCAATAGGACACCCTCCTAGTTTCTTTTCTTTTCTTTTTGTCCTACCATGAAAAGAGCAGCTATAACTTTTAGATAGATGGATAGATGGATAGATAGATAGATAGATAGATAGATAGATAGATAGATAGATAGATAGATAGATAGTCAGATAGATGGATAGATGGATAGATAGATAGATAGATAGATAGATAGATAGATAGATAGATAGATAGATAGATAGATGGAAAGATGGATGGAAAGATGGATGGATAGATAGATAGATAGATAGATAGATAGATAGATAGATAGATAGATCTATATAATATATGTGTATATATTTTTCTTCTTTTTAAAAAAAAAACTTTTAGGGTATAGACATAATAGTCATATAGTTGTATGTGTAGTTTGGTTACTTTCTAGACATTGTTCCAAGCTAGTTTGCAGAATGGATGGACCAATTCACAGCTCCACCAACTATGCACTAGGATGCCTGTTTCCCTACAGCTCCTCTAACATTTGTCATTCCCCCCCCTCCATTTTTTTAATGAGTTGAACTAAGTAGCCATGGCTACCTAAACTATATTTTCACCTACATCAAACTACCAATACTTTTTTTAGATTGCGGTTATAATGGGCTGCTTTTGAATAGCATTATTCTTTTCTAGTTCCACACTTTTCTATTTTAAGGTATATTTCTTGCTGGAAAAAACAGGAACCAAAGAGAAGCAAAATAGTTCTGTAATAGAGTTTGTCTTTATTCAAAAAAAAAATTAAAAATTGGAGATCCCAAGCCGTTAGAATCTTAAACTTGAAACTATAAACTAAATACGCTAAATATTGTACCTAGACCAGCAAATGGGACTCAAATAGTTTAAAATATATTTGGAAGCAAAGTGTATTGTTTTGTTAAGTATTATTATCACTATTCTAAGGGGGGCAATGACATTTCTTTTTCAGTATCGGTTTTTTTTTTAATGTTAGTTGTGAACCTGTCATTTCATCAGGGCAGGAAAATCCTCATGGGCAAACACCTTCTTCTGATGGAAATCAACCTGCCATCTTTTGATTATATTCTTAAATAGTTCCCTAGAGCACTGAACAGGTCATATGACTTACCTAAGGTCACACAGCCAATATGCAGCAAAGGCAGGATTTGAACTCATCTAGAATTTAAACTTGAAGACAAGATTTGAACCTAGGTCTTGACTCCAAGGCTGGCTTTATGTCCAAATTGTGATAGTCTTATGACTGTGAAATAGTATACGACCCTAGAGCAGCGGTTCTCAACCTGTGGGTCGCTACCCCTTTGGGGATTGAACGACCCTTTCACAGAGGTCACCTAAGACCATCGAAAAACATATATTTCCCATGGTCTTAGGAACAGAGACACCACTCTTCTAGCTGTCTCCAGGTGGGTCCACCCATATGCAGATATGCCTACATACCAGTATTAAAGGGTCGTGACATTAGAAAGGTTGAAAACCACTGCCCCAGAGGGACACTAAGTGGTGCAATGGATAGAACACTAGCCCTATAGTCAGAAGGACCTGACTCAAATCAGACTTCTTTTTTTTTTTTTTTTTGCTTTTTGGAGGGCAATTGGGGTTAAGTGACTTCCCCAAAGTCACACGGCTAGTAAGTGTTAAGTGTCTGAGGTCAGATTTGAACTCATGTCCTCCTGACTCCAGGGCCATTCACTGTGCCACCTAGCTGCCCCCTGAAATCAAACTTCAAACACTTACTATGTGATCCTGGACAAGTCACTTAACCCTGATTGCCTTTTTAAAAACTAGACATAGCCTAGAGGAATTGGGGTCAAAGTGGGCTGATACAGTGAACAAAATTTAGAGACAGAAAGACCTAGGTTTAAATTTTGCTTTAGACAATTACCAGCTATGTGACCCTGGGCAAATCACTTTAATGTCTGGGAAACATTACTGAGGCTGAGAGTCACAGCTTTCTCAAATGCAATAAGAGGGAGAAGGGTTTTGGACTCATCTCCAAGGTCCCTTCCAACTTTTATTATCTATATTTGTTGTAATGAGGACAACTTTATAACTAGCCTACCAAAGGAAGTGTTCTTCCTTCTAATACTTCTTTTAAGTTCGGGGGAGTTTTTTAAGTTCATGGCAAAATGGAAAGCTTTTCCAATTCAATGATTCTAAATCAAAGAATTTCAAAGACCTAAATAAAATATCTGACTTATAATTGGTGACAGAGTTTTGTGGGTTGAAGGCATCTCCTTGATTTATACAAGAGTTTTGAAATGAATGATAAGTGATAACAGATTTCTACCTACACCCCAGTTCCATCAGCATAGTCTTTGATTTTGAGTAGTAAATTCAGAGAAAATCAATGGCTAGTCATTGAGATAAAAATGAGCTATCTGAAGTCATTTCAATATAAATCAGAATGTTTACAACTAAAATTGAATTCCTTCCAAAAAGCAATTGCCTTAGAAGACTGAAATCAAGGACAGAGATGGGAGGAAGACTGTTTATTCTAACAAAATCACTTTCTATAGTGACAGAGATTAAATTTCTCACAATCTCCTTGGCAATGCCAATTTTATAGATGGGGAAACTGAGGCTAGTTTCATTGCTATCAGGGACTAGAAATTAAGAACACTTCACTTACCAATTCAGGTCAGCACCATTTCTGCCCTTACAGTCTGGGAAAATTAACTAAAGTACAAAGAGTTGAAGTGACTTGACCAGGGTTACACAATCAATATGTTTCAGAGGTAGCACATGGCACAGTGCCTACCACATACTAGGTGTTTAATAAATGTTTGTTGACTGATTGACTCAGTAAGCCCTGAAAAAATTCTGTTTGGTTAATTACTTCCAAAATCACATCACCCTTAACACTGGTCCTGAGTGTTGCCAATCACAGTTTGCATCCTGGGCCATCCCCAATCATCTTGATCGATAGCTGACCACTACTGGACCCAGATGGTTCTGGAGGAGAAAGTTAGGCTGGTGACCTTGCACAGCCCTCCCCCACTCAAATCAAAGTCAACTTCAACTCATGTCATCATCTCCCTGATGTCATGGTCCTCTTCAAAAATAAAGGACAAACTACAACCACACAACACAACACAACTGTAAGAGGAGATATCTTGTTTTGTTCCCAAAGGTTTTCAAACACTTCCAAAGGTTTTCAAACACTCTGTATGTTAACTTATTCATTCCTCATGACAACCCTTTGGGATAGTGTTATTATCACTCTCATTTTATAGATGACCAGACTGGACCTTAAGAGAGGTTAAATGACTTGCCCAGGGTCACATAGCTAGTAAATGTCTGAGGCAAGATTCAGACTCAGATCTTCCTAACACCAAGTCCAACATGAATCAGAATCATGAAGGATGAATTAGATAGTGAGGTTTTAACTTGTGTTCTGACCCCAGAAGCAATACTCTCATGTCTGTACTATACTGTTTGGGGCTAATGGTCTCGGCTTTCTTCAACATTAGGATGTCTTTGCATTCAGTGTGGCTATCAACCCCAGTTACTCAGAAACTGCCCATTGGGGCACAGTGGAAATGGTCATGGCCTGAGATATAAGAGATCCCTGTTTCCACACTGGCTCTACAGCTACTAACCACTGTGCAGCTCTGAGAGCATGATTTCCTTCTCTGGGCTAAACTTTCTTTAACTGTAAACTGAAGGAGCTGGATTTATGATATCAAAGGTCCTTCTAGCTCTTAAAAAAAATAGATTCCTATGAGAAGTACCAATTCCCTTACAAAACTACCTCTTCCCTGTAGCAGGAACTAAAATACTTATCTACATTTCAATTCAGTTCAATTCAATGAAGGACTGAGGCAACCAAAATTTATTATGCCCTTACTAAGTGCCAGGAACTGTGCTGAACCCTAGGGCTACCAAAAGAAAGGCACAAAAATGATCCCTGCACTCAAGAAGCTCTCGTTCTAATGGGTGAGTCAACCTGCAAGTAACTGGAAACATAGAAGATATGCACAGATCTCAGTGAAAAGTAATCAATCATGAAGAAGAGATATTAGTAATAGGTGGTGGCTGAAAAGGCCTCCTGAAGAAAGAGGGACTTGAGACATGAAGGAAGCCAGAGAAACTGAGAGGGAGGGAAAAGAAGGGAGAGAGGAAAGGAGGAAGGAAGGGAGGATTTATTAAGTGCCTATTAGGGGCCAGGTACTACACTAAGTGCTTTATAAATATCTCATTTGATTCTCACAACAATCCTGGGAGGCAGGTGCTATTATTTTACCCATTTTACAATTGAGGAAAGTGAAGTACCCAGAGATTAAGTGATTTGTTCAGGGACAAACAGCTAGTAAGTTTCTGAGACCAGATTTGAATTCAGATCTTGGGTCCAGTGCTCTTTTATTCACTTGGAGTAGAGTATCCAAGAAGAGTAATATGAATATCTGGAAAGGTAGACTGGAGTCAATATGTTTATGGGACTCAAATAACAAGGAGAGAAAGTTTGCTTTATCTTACAGTTGATTAAAAGCCAAGGAAGTCTCTATGACATGGTCCAAACTTTGGAAACATCAATTTAGCAGCTGTGTGGAAGATAGATTGGAAGGAGGCGAGACAAGGCAAGGAGATCAATTATAAGACTATTGCAATAATTCTAGCCAGAAGTTATGATAAAGAGACAGATGCATTTGAGAGACATTGAGTGGGGGTAAAAAAAAAACATCAACAATGAATTGACCATTCTAAAGAATTATGAAGAACTGAGGACTGTAAATTCTGTGATGGAATGATTTCTTGTGAACTTACATGATTGAAATGAAGTGGAACCCTTCAAAAAAAAAAGGAAGTTAGGAGGAAAACCTGCTGGGTTTGAGAAGCTTGTGGTAGAGATGTTTAGGGGTCAGTGGGTGAGGTCCTAAAGGACAGGCATGTCCATGTCACCCTACTACTCAATAAATTCCAATGTTTACCAAGTATGTCCAGAATCTGTCATACCCAAACCCAAATCCCAGATCTCTACACACCACCTGATTTGTGGCCCACAATTAAGCACCTTTTATATTTCTGTCTTTGTCTCTATCCCATTCCCTGTCATAGTTTGAAACAGCTTAAGGCACGTCTGGGAATTGCTCAAGTCATACTCCCCTGCCCCCTCCTTCCTCAAATCAACATTCTATATATTCTCCTTGAATCAGCATGAGTGTACAAGGTTCAACTCAGGGTTATGGTGAAATGTAGAGACCACCATGTCCTGTTCCACTGACCAAGCAGGGTTCCCACACCTTTCACCCAGAACATGACCCTGGCCTGTTCTGGGGAATTCTAGTCCCCCTTACTCAATGACCCCTCCACCCTGCTCTGGGAAGCTGATTATGACCCTCTACCCTGTGCCCTCCACCCTGTTCTAGGAGGAACCCCCATGTCATAGGAAGGTTGCACCCTTGTACCCTTGCGCCATATTCCCATATTAGCCCTGAGTTGTTCTTTGCTTCTGTGTGTCATGGCTTCTGCTAGCTCCCCTCCCTGATTGTGGTTTTTGTGGTTTTAGCCTTTATAACCAAAGTCTGTACCTATAATGGATACTACCAATTTGAGTGAACACTCTGGTAGTCACGAGTGTAATCAATAAATCCACGCCTAAATTTATCTTGAACCCAGGTCTCAGCTCATTCTTATTCTCTGCACAACAAATCAACTACAAACCTTCTATTTGGCATTTAAAGCACTTTACAATGTGGATCCTTCTTACCTTTCCAGTCTTCTTACACTTTACTCTCCTCTATGAACCTTATTATCCATTAGCAATAGCCTACTTTTTGTTCTTCCCAAATAGAATTCCATCTCCGATCTCTTTGCCACAACCAGAATTTCTCACGTCTACATTTTAGGTTCCTGTCTTCAAGATTCAGCTCAAATCCCACCTTTTGCAGGAGGTCTTTCCTGGTCTCTCCTGCTGCTTGTGCCTTCTCTCCAAGATTAACTTCCATTTATACTGCATATGTGCCTTTACAGGTTCATGTTGCCTCCCCTAGCAGACTGTGAGCTCTTCATATTTTTGCCTTTCTTTGTATCCCCCAGGTTCAGCATAATGCCTGACGTGTGCTTATCTGGAACTAGTGTTCAGTATAGACAGAAGAACCAGATATTAGACTCGGTTCCTATGGTCATACTTACAATCTTGACTGTGAGCAGAGAGGAGGCCAGCCACAGGTTAATCAAAGCTCCTACCATCCCTGAGGGCTGGGAGATGCATCAGTTTCATTAGGTAAGATTATCAAGGTCAACAGGAGACAGGCCCTGCACCAAAAGGGATAAATCTGCTTATATAGTCATCTGATGCACTAACAACTGCTTATGATTAAAAAGCCCTAAGCCCAGGGACCTTGAAGTTTTCTATATTCCTGCTAAACACACACAAGGGAAATTCTTTTCAGGCAAAAGCAGCCTGACAAAGAATGTTCTCCTGTAGGTTTTTGCCACATTTTAGGAACGAGAGAGAGAAAGAGAAAGAGAAAGAAAGAGAGACAGAGACAGAGATAGAGACAGAGAGACAGAGACAGAGAGAGAGAGAGAGAGAGGGAGAGGGAGAGAGAGAGAGAGAGAGAGAGAAAGAGAGAGAGAGAGAGAGACTCAGATAGTATTATTACTGAACCTAGAATAAATTGCATGAAGCACAGTAAATATTAGCCTCTATATTATTTTTATTACTATCAAGAATATAAATCTACTATGCCCCTGAGAATAAGCATAATGGATATTTGTTTCTATCAGGGGGGTTTTAAGCTTTTTTTTAAATCATAGAGCCCATAGGGTAAAATTGGGTAAAGATAAGCTTTGTAAGTATGTAAAATATATTACATAGAACTACAAAGGAAACTAAATATATATTTTAATATAATTACATTGAAATAAAGATATCAAAATATTCAACAAAGGAAATCAAGTCATGTTCCCCAGAACATGTTTTCCTTGTTCTTGATTCCCTTTGTAGGTGCTGGGGTTCAGAGGGAGTGGCACTCAACCCAACAAACATTTATTATGCAATTGTTTGGTGCCAAGCATGGTACAGAGATGAAAATAAAGCAGAGTTACCCACATTTTGTCTCCCCATTAAAATGTGAGCTCATGGAGAACAGAGACTGTCTTACTTTTCTACTTGTATCCCCAGGATTTACTGTAGTTCTTCGCATATTTTAAGTATTTATCATTTATTTCTTCACTAGTTACCCCCCCCCCCAAGGAATTTCTATTCTCGAAAGGAAATGCAGCATGTAAAAGAACAGATAAAATACATGGTCATTTGAAGAAGAAGAGATCATTAATTCCTGAAGAATCAAAGAAGAGCATACCCAAGAAAGCAGTCACCTAAGAGAAGACTGGAAGCAGTCGGGCTTCTACTCAAAGAGTGCTATCATAGAGACATCAGACCCCAGAAATGACTGAACGCACTTTGACCCAAAATACACCAGTTTGATCATTTTTTTCAAACTTTAAGACTTGCAGGAAGAAACTTATGCACCATAGGGGGAAGATGGGAGGCAGGTAGGGTTGAGCAGATATGTCAAATCCTTGGTTATTGGCTTCCTGAACCTACCCTGCTCCCCCGTGCCATTTTCTTCCAGAACTTTTTCCATCTTACTTTTATCAGCAATTGTTTACATAAAACTTTCTCCTTTGTATTCATGATCTTCCTTCTTTAATGTCCTTTTTTCTTTTAAAGAAGACTCAGCATTTATTAAGCACCTTTAGTGTGAAAGGTGTACTGCTGGGGTGGTTGCAAGATACAAATATCTACAGAGACATTTTGCCTTCCAGAGGGTTTAAAGGCTTATATGCGTTTATGTGATACAAAAAAATAGAAAAAGATGTAAAGGAACAATGATCTCCATTCTTTTCAGTTTTGAGTCTTGACCAGCTGTCATTCCAACCCACCGCTAAACATAATTAATATCAGTTTTTAATTAACAGGCCATCCCCCTTAGATATGGGAAGTCACTTGATTAATACTCTGAAAACAAGGTACAAATGAGTTTTCAATTAATAGGCCATCCCTTTAATGACCAGGCAATTCAATTATTATTAATTAGTTCTCCATAAAGAATCCTAACAACCCAAATAGACATGGGAAACCACTTTATTAATATTTTGAAAACAGGGCAATCCCTGAAGGTGATGAATTAATTACGTATGATTTGCTGGAAGCCTATAAAATAGGAGCTAGTTATCCATGTCTTTATTACTTTGTATCGCTAATTTCCCCACCCCCAATTTGCCTGGAATTCCAGACCATCAGTAACTATTTTATCCATACTACTAATAACCAAGGCCCCCAAGAAATGTCCAGCTAGGCTTTCTCTCCATGACACATAAATCTCATTAAGTAGATGATTAAAGTTACAACACTCAGTCACATCCTCAAGAACTTTTCCTATGTGGGGAAACCTTCACATAGTATGAGACTTGGTTTTACTCAAGCCTCTTCCTTTCCAAGACAAGGAATCACAAAATCAAGGAATGGACTGGTGTGGTGCTTTCCTATTACAAGGAAAACAATGAAGCTCAGAACTGGGTCACCAGTTCTCTTCTTTTCTCCTCCCAGTTCAGAATGCTTACTCCTCTTACTGGCAAACATCCTCCTAGACCTGCAATTAGGCTCCACGTATTCAAGCCTCAATATATTTTTGCAGCCTTTGCCTTTTTCTGGAAAATTGGTCTTGTTGAGCACCATAGTCACATTGCTTCTGCCAGCATTGCCTTCTTCCCTGCATGCAAAGGGAATCCTTGCCTTCTTGTACTGTGTCACTTTGTGAGGCTGGTGCTTGCTGCACTTTTTTGCAGAAAGTTCTGTGGGTTTTCGGGATGTTCACTAAAGGGCAGTACTGTGCTTCCAAGTGGGCCTCTCTGGTATCCAGGTCGCCGAGATGACTCTACTGAGCACTCACCTATGAGTGCTCAGTCTAGGAAGATGATCAGCTGAAGAAGACCCTTAATGTTCTTTTTATTGTGCTCACCCTTTAAGCTATCTATTTTTATTATATGGGAATAAATGGGATTGTAAAGTTTAGAACTAAAAAGATCTCAGAAATCATCTAAGGACAACCCACTTAAGTAACAGAGAAGGGAACAGACCCTGAAAGATTATGGGACTTGCTTAAAGGTCATAAGTATGTAGCAAAGCTGAAATTTGAACCCAGACCCTTTAACTCTAGGGTTCCTTGATATTTCTTTGTACATAAATCTGAGGCAGTAGGAATATGCTAGAGATAGGCTCACAATTGTTAGATTTTCAGTGTGAGCATTTGTGCTTCGGATATTGACAAATGCTATAAACTGGGGCTTGATTTGTGGTTTTGATGATTGCCTAGATTTTAAAAAGTAATAGAGAAGCTGTAAATAATGCAGATTTAACTCCAAGATACATGGTGTACCCAATGGGGGTAGCAGAGGAAGGAGGGGAGTCAACTGTTAAACATTTACCAGCACACCCTTGGATACAAGGTGACTGTAAGAAACTTTCATGTCAACTGTATCAGAGTTTATAATCTACTTAGGGAGATAGAGTATCCAGTAAATATAAAATAACTAACCATTCAAGGGAGGACAGGATGCCAAGTGAGTCAAACATACAAGGGCAAGCAGAGATTGGAAGAGGAAAAGATCACTTTCAATTAGCCAACTAGAACCTCAGGGGAGGCAACATAAAAAGAAAGAAATGGATATAAAAGATATGGTAGAAAGAAAATAAACAGGCAGGGCTAGTGAAAGGTCAATTATATACTTTGGGAGATAAGGAAGAAAACATCAAAGAAATTTCCAGCTTGAGTAAAAATGATGTTACCTTATAAAGAAATAGGGAGTCCCTGAGAAGAGATGACAAAATGCATTTCCTTTCCTTCTTTGAAAAGGTGCAGGATGATAAGTAGTAATGTTGTATATATTCCATCAGACTCTCTTGATTGGTTGGCTAGTTTCTCTGAGATTCTTTTTTTCCTTCTCTTTTTTCTTTTATAAGAGATAGCTAATTAGATAGAGGAGGGAGAGGAATATATTCAGAAATGAAAGTGATATAAAACAAAGATGTAAGTAAAAACATTAAAAAAAGGAGGAAGTGAGGATAGAGAGCTAGTTTTGAAGTGAAGATGTTGGGTTCCATTTTAGACATGCTGAGTTTGAGGTGATTTTACGGTTTTGGGGGGGTCAGGCTGTATAGGTTTCACCTATACCCTTCCTCAACAGGCTTTGGGCGTCCCCGGCTCCCGGCTTCCACTTACTCCGGGAGAAACAGCTGCACAGAAAACTTAGGACTCAGGACTTGCTTCTAGCTGCACTCTCTAAGTTTGGCATGGCTGGACCTCTCTCTTCTTCAGAACACAACACTTGCTTCTAGCTACTTTCTCTAAGCTTGGCGTGGCTGGACTTTCTCTTCTTCAGAACACAACACTTGCTTCTAGCTCTCTAAGCTTGGCATGGCTGGAGCTCTCTCTCATTCTCTAAGCTTGGCATGGCTGGAACTCTCTCTCATTCTCTAAGCTTGGCGTGGCTGGACCTCCCCCTGCCTCCGGGTAGCCTGTATTTAAGTCCTTTCTCCAGGGCCTCTTAGGGCCCCTCGCCTGGCCTTGCCCTCGCCACAGCAAGCCAATCGTGCATCACCCCGAAGGAGAGATGTGCAGCCTTCACATTCTGCCCCCAGGTGATCACAGGCCTCCTGTTAGCTGAAGACCAGTTCAACCCATTACCAACAAGAGCCCCAACAAGGTGACAAGATCTTTAAGCTAATAGGTAGCTGGAGAAACAGTCCTGGGATTCCAAAGAGAGGTCAGAACTACAGGTGTCCATTTGTATAGAGAAGACAGTCCAAGTCATCTATGAGCAAATGAGATCTTCACACCCAAAGCAATGGGTCAAAAACTAAACCTTGAGGAACAGTGGTAGTTAAAGGGAAGAAAGAGGAAGAACTAAATAAAAGGGACAGAAAGGAGAAAGGTTAGAGAACCAAGATAATGTAGCAAGCTAAGAAAAGATTTCAAGGAGGGGAGAATCACAAGATGGAGACAATTAGGGTAACAAATACAACTAAGATCAAAGAGAAATTGGACAGAGAGAAAAGAGTTTGGATTTGGCCATTTTAGATCTTTTAGAGGAGATTTTCATCAACATGATGAGGATAGAATCCAGATTGCCAGTGGTTTAACAATGAGGGAATAGTAATGGGAAAGGCATAAACACCTCTTTCAGGAAGCTCAGCAACAAAAATACAGAGAAAAATAGAATAGCCTTAAGAAGGGGTTCAACCATGAAAGTAACGAGAGAAATAGACTAGCCTTTAAAAGAAAAGGGGTTTAGGGTTTGGATTGTTACCAAATAGGAAAGACTTGTGCACACTTTAATTTATCAAACATATGTAAAGTATGTGCTTAGTATGTTTAAGGCACTCTACTTAAAGGAAGAATAGGAGTCTATGAAGGGACAGAAATAAAGAGGATAAGACTGAAGAGGGAGAAATTGAAAATATTTGAGAAAAGACAAAAAATTCCCATTGGGCGGGTAGAAGATAGCAATAAACTTCTCTGGAGCTTCAGAGCTAATGGAAGAAAGCACCCAGGAGTACATGGGGAGGTAGGAGCTGTTTATAGATAGCTATAGGTATCCCAACTAACAAAGCCAATTAAAGACCACACTCCCAGTGGCTAGGGATTTGTCTACTACCTCTCTGAAACTCAAGGTTAGTCAGGTGGCAGCTACTATCCTCAACCATTAATATTAATGATTACACATTATAGTACTCCTTCTCCTGCCTCCTTTCCTATTTATGGGCTCATCCTTCAGCTTTTCTTATTAATAGAGTAGGTAAGTTTTCCTTCCCTACTTTATAATTCCTAGGTTTCCCCTAGCACCTTTGACAAGTGACCCTTTCTAGACCTCAGTTTTCCCCTACATAAAATAAAGGAGTTGGACTAGATGGCCTCTAAGGTTCTAAGATCCTTTCCAGATCTAGATCTGACACTATAATCCTTCCATGCTGGCTTGGCATATAGATGCCAAAGTTGTTATGTGCACATTTGCTCACCAGGTGGCAATAAAATCTAAGATGGACCCACAGCCCATGATGCTACCATATGACAGCAGCTAACTCCACCACATGGAGTCTGGAAGCAGGATGTTGAAGCCAAATTCCTAGGGAGTTCTCTTTGGGCCACAGACTTGGATCACTCAAACTGTGGACTGCCTCCAGGTCCAGAGACTTAGATCACATGAAAGTGTCCAGGGAAATGAAAAAGCTAACGGCCAAGAGCCTCTGCTCTCCCACTCTCTTCCCAGAGCTGGGAAACTAAAACCCAAACACACAATGGACTGACCAGGCCCCTCCCCATGCCTGAGAACTACAGGAAGTGTCTGAGAAGAAAACACTGGAGAAACAAAGCCTTTTCAGTAGGAAGGAATCATCATCAATCCATTGCTCTCCTCCACTGCTGTTCCTAGAAAAGGAATAAGCCTTTGCAAAAACTGTTACTTTCCATGCAATTAGGAAACATGAACCAGGGAGCCTGATTGTTCCAAAATAAGGGAAATACTCTCTCTCTCTCTCTCTCTCTCTCTGAAGATGGTGAGAACTCAGTTTCTCCTTTACCCCTGCTTTCTTCCAAGTGGTTCATTAGCTGCCATAGATGAAGTCAGTTCCCAAAGATCCTATCTGGGTTCTCATTTCCTTCCCCAAAATTATTCTGTATCTTAACACCTCATTTTAGTGGAAAGAAGTCTTTATTTGTAATCAGAAGATGTGAATATGAATCCTGTGTCTGCCACTTGTCACCCCTGTGACCCTGGGTAAGGCACAAACTCTTTAAGTCTCAGTTTCCCATCTGTAACATCATGGGTTAGTCTAGAATTAGGAGTGCTTAACCTGGGGTTTGTGGATAGATTCCAGGGAGTCTGTGAACTTGCATAGGGAGACAATTACATCTTTATTTCAATATAATTTCATAACCCTATGTATTTTATTTATGAATTTTAAAACATCATTTTAAGAAGGGGTCCATGGGCTTCACCAGGCTCCCAAAACGGCACATGCAACAAAAAAAATTAAGAACTCCCATTATGGATGACCTCTCAGGTTATTTCCCATTTTAAAATCTCTGGGATTTTGTTGCGGGCTACTTGGGGTTTAAGGGACTATAAGGGTCAGCCCTGCCCTCTTTACTTACCGCATTTGCGTACCAAGTCTTCGGTAGCCCAGTGTCCCAGGCACCGGCCTCCGAGGAGGAATAACCAGACAGAGCACCCGAGGTGAAAGGAGGAGGTGAAAGGAGGTGGTGTTTATTCGGTCGCGATCACATCCCGGAACAATAAAGAGACCCCGGAGCTCAGCCACTCCTTATATACGCTTATCTCCTCCCCTAATCCCTCCCTGCCAACTTCCCTAGCCCAATCACATAACAACATCCACAACATTCCCTTAAAAGGCACAGCTAAACTTAGCGAGGCGCCCCTCCCCCGTCCCTTCTAACCCAATCATCTTTTATTATACATAATATTTCCTTATAAGGTATACTTGCAATTTC
>CM053595.1:254719859-254753241 GCA_028646575.1 Pseudocheirus occidentalis | reverse complement strand
GGTTGTTGACCCTCTTTTCATGATTTTCTTGCATCATTCTCATTTGTCTTCCCAATTTTTCCTCCATTTCTCTTATTTGTTTTTCAAAGTCCTTTTTCAATTGATGTATAGCTTCTAGGAATTCTTTAAGTGTCTTGGAAGCATTTGGTGTGGGAGTTCTGACTGTGTTGTCTTCCTCCCATTCCATGCTTTGATCCTTTTTGTCCACAAAAAAGGATTCTTGAGTTTTATTGCTGTTCTTATTTTGCTTCCTTTTCCTCATGTTGGCCAGTCAATTAATTGGTTGGGTTTTTTTTTAGCTTTGTGAAACTCTGCTTCCAGGGGGGAAAGCTCTCTTCCAAATCGCTGGGGTTTTCCCCGCTGCTGGAGCTATTAGGGGGGTGTTGCATGCCCCCCCAGCTTTGGCTTGCTGAAAGCGCTCCCCCCAGGACCACTACCCAAAACCATCATCCAGATCCAGGCCATTCAACGCAATAGCATTTGGCCCTGATCAATTGACTCAGCCCCCCTGAGGAGTCTGCAGGCCAGGGTCTCTGAAGCAGTTCCTGCCCTTCCCCCACTGCTTTCTTGCCCTGGGGGTAGATTGGCCAAACTGATTTTCCTCCCCCAAATTTAGCTTGAAAGCTTCACTCACTTTCACTGACCTCTAATCCTGGCTCAGTAGAAGATTGCTCGAGGTGCTTTCGATCTTCTCTGAAGTAGACTCACGCTGCGTCTTGGGAGGTTTGGCTCCTCGCAGCCACCCTGGAGCCTGGCCACATGGTGGTTTCAGGCTGGGTTGGTCTTGGCTTCCGGCCTGCAGGCCTGCGGGATGAGCCCCTCCTGCTGAGCTGCCTTTCTCTAATCCCTATTTTCCACATCTTGGTAGATGTGGAGTTGCTGGAGGCTGTAGATCTTCCCTCTTGTAGACTGGCTGCTGCAAGGCTCGGCTTGGCTCCTCCTGACTGCCCTGGTGCCTGGCCACGTTTTGATTCCAGGCCCACGTGATGATCCCCTGCTGCCGAGCTGCCCTCCATGAGAGATGTGTTTTCTGTATTTTTGTGAGTTTGAGAGTCCTAGAATTTGTCCAGAGTCACATTCTATGGGTGTTTAGGGTGGCTGCGTGGGAGCTGTGGGACCTTGCTGCTTCTATGCTGCCATCTTGGCTCTGCCCCATCCTATATTTTTTTTTTTGACAAAAACCCTGAAGTGTTTTGCCACTTTCTTCTCGGACTCATTTTACAGATGAGGAAACTGAGGCAAACAGGGTTAAATGACTTGCTCAGGGTTACACCTATAGTTAGTGTCTGAGGTCAGATTTTAACTCAGGAAGATGAGTCTTCCTGACTCGTATCCACATGCTATTCTCAGTACTAGTAGTAGTTCTCAGTACTCTGTACTAGTGTACTCAGTTCTGGGGGCTGCCCCTAGTCAGTTGTTGACTGACATGACCTATAGAACTGAGCAGTTCATCTAGGGATGGCCATAGAGGAAGGACTCAGCTTGGGCTGGGTTGGGAACAGTATTTGCATCAGATGGAATGAGCCCTAAGGATCTCAGGGTAGGGAGTCTGGATCTCAGAAGTATAGTTTTGATCAAATAAGAGAATATTTGTAAAGTGCTAGAGTTGCTTAAGAAATGCTTGTTCCCCTACCCCTTAATTATAGTCCATAAATTTTCAATGGGGTTTAAAGCAGGCAAGTTCCTAGGCCACTGGCATGTTTATTTCTATTTCTTGGATGAATTTCTTAAGCTTTCCTTTTGTATGGCATAGTCCAAGGTTATTCTATCTTCATTGAGGATTTTCTATAATTCTGCTTCCCAGTATATACTTATGAGTGTTTATGATTCCTTTAGTGTATAGAAGACTTCCAGGCTCACTAGAAATAAAAATCCTCAAAATATTTTGGGGGTAGATGTTTTATAGGTTATGAAAATGTCCAGATTGTGTAAATTCATCTAGATTTTTTCTGACAGCAGTTTAGTGTTAGCCTTGAATGAAAAAATAAAGAGTTTCAGTGGCAAAAGTGACCTTTTCTCAGTCTCTTAACACTTCATCCTTTGTGTTATCTTGCCCACGATAAGTATTTTTTTTCCCATACAGTGAGAGTTAGCACTTCCCTTAAAAAAACCAAATTAGTCTTCTCACTGTTCTTCCAAATCTAAGAAACCTGTGGTTTGTAGAGGCATCAATGACTACCCATCCAAACTTCCAGGTCCCTCTGAAGGTCTTAGGCTTATGTCCAGAGGATTAATTAGGTTGTTTTGCATTGTTTGTTATTTCTTAGCATTGTTTTTCATTTTCAACTATATTTTCCTTCAAACAGATTATAAGCTTGAGTCATCCATGAACTACTTAATTTTCTTACACCCCAAAATATTGCAGTATGTCTAACAGTCATTGAAGCAGGCACTTTAAAAACTCTCACTTTCTGCATGTGTTTTAGAAATAAAATTTTTTTTAACTACAGAATTTAGAACACAGACCAAGAAACCAATGAAACATAGATGTCTGACACAAAATCCACCTTTCACCTGACAGAGCTAACTAAAAGTGAAGAAATCAGTTCAATCCAGTTTCATTTGATCAAGTTCAGTCATTTTGAGTCAGTAGAACTATATGGAAATGACCATCACTGTCACAAAATAAAATTATGTGAAAATAATTGTTTGTACTTAGTAATTTGCACTTTTTACAATGTGAAGATAAGAGACATCCTTGATCTCATCTAATGTTAGAAGTATTTGGAAAGCTTCTCCTATCTTTTTCTCCCACAATCCTTCTGTCATGAGGCTCCAAGTGCCATGATTTGTGCTCTTTTCCTTTGGGTTAAGTATTGATGTCTCCTTTCAAACAAAACTCCCCTTCCCCAACAGAATCAGAGACCATCATACCTTGGAAGACTTAACCTTTTTAATCTCCTCTCTGGAACCTTCATCTAGAGACCCTACTGTATTGATTGATTGAGTATCCCATGTGACCCTCTACATCTAAGCTGGTTCTAGTCATACCTCACATCACTCCCAGATTATTTTCTTGACAGCCACCTTGCCCTGCTGGTATGATTTCCTAACCTTTTCTAGTACTAGAACCCTAATCAAATCATTATTGTCATTGGTCCTCACAAGTTATGTCCATCTCTTCCGCTACAGCTCCATTCACTGTCCTTGTAACTTTCCAAACCAAAATACTTCCCCTTGACCACCACTTCCTTATGTGTGTTGTCTTCTCCAGTTAGAATATAAACTTCTCAAGGGAACAAACTGTCTTGGCTTTTGTATCAGAATCCTTAGGCTCAGCACATTTGGCACATAGTAAGAGATGGATAGCTGCTTTTTCTTTCATTCATTCTGTGTCCCTAATACCTCAATGTGAAGCAGCAGGTCTGGGAATATCTGAGGAGACTGCAGGTGAATTTGCCCCTTAAAGGATCTAGGATGGAATGGATCTCAGAGGCCACTTAGTACATAGCTCAGGAAACAGAGACCCAGAGAGGTTGAAGGGCCTTCCCAAGATAACACAGATATGGTACTTCAGAAATGGGATTCGAAACCAAGTTCTCTGGGTTCAAAGCAGGAGGTGAATAAGATAATCCACTCACTTCTCCATTATGGGAAGGGTCACCTCTGAGCAGCTCTGAGCCCTTCCTCATAAATTAATCTGAAAGGGCCCGATGAGCTCCTCCCCATCAGTTGAAAGGTGGATTTTGTGTCAGACATCTATGTTTCATTGGTTTCTTGGTCTGTTTCATTGGTTTCTTTGGTCCTTGCTCTTGAGAAGTTTGGAAGCTACTAAAATTAGATCCCTAAAAGATAAGCTGTATCTCAGGGATGGGCATCTTCAAAGGGGTCAGCACCAGCTTGACAGATGTAACAGTGCCAGTGACCTTCAAAAATGTGAGAATGCTGTTGGTCATTCAGATTTGCATTCAGGCCCATCCAGTAGAGTCAAAGAAAACCCTGACCTTGCTGACTTCAGAATTATTATTCAGAATTATTCAGAATCAGAATTATTCAGAATATATTATATATTCAGAATTATTCCCAGGCAATATGTATTTAATAAAATTTCCAGGATAACCAAAGTCTTTCCTAATCCCATTCTCAAATGTTCAGAATCTTTAAAATCAGCATGAGGAAAAATCTATATCCAAGAGCTAAAGTGAAATAGTCCTCTAAATAGAACACCAGGAAATAGAAAATCCAGGAGAAATGGGGAATCATGATTTAGAGTCTTGATGATCTGGGGTGTTGTTAAGTACAGGTTCAGGAAGGACTTTACTATTTTTTAAAAATCCCAGTTGTGCAAGTGCAACTAGCTTGGGTTGGAGGTGGAGTATATCAGGAGTGTAAGTTTGGGTCATCACTGAAATCAAGATTTCCTTTTTCTGACTTTGCTAGTTTGCCTGATGAAAACTTGAGAATTCCATGAGTCACCTAGATTTTCACAGGCCAAACAAATTATTCCCTGTGGACTTGGAGGATGTCTCTGATTGTGAGAAACTCATGAGGGAGTTGGGTAAGGGTAGGTGATTGAGGGAGAGGCAAAGGCAGAGGCACATTTTTGCTTTCTTAATTTAATTGTAGGCTTCCCTATGGAAAGGTGAGGAAAGCCATTTTGAATATTTTCTACTTCTTCCAAATATGAGACCAGACTAGCTGTCCTAAGGATGACTTTGTACTGTTTCTTCTTTGCCCTTTGTGTCTGTTGGTCTGTAGGCTTGGAGCTGCTGGGCATTTCATAGACTTATAGAGTGGCCATTTGAATATATATTCTTTATCCATTTAATTTTTCTCTCTCTGTCTCTCTCTCTATCTCTCTCTTTCTCTGTCTCTGTCTCTCTCTCTCTCTCTGCCTCTGTCTGTCTGTCTGTCTGTCTGTCTCTGTCTCTGTCTCTCTCTCTAACCCCCCCTCCTGTCTTCCCCCCTGCTCTTTCTCTCTCTCCAAGATGTTGTGCTAGGCGCCAGGGAAAGAGACAGAATATAAATAAGACATTTCCCATGATCTTAAGGAGCTGGCAGTTTGACTGATGGTGGAAAGGACTTGAGGTCAGTAGATCTGGGTTTGAATCCAGGTTTTGACACTTCCTAGCTGTGTGGTCCTAAGGAAATCACTTCGTGTCTCCAGGGCTCAACTTCCTCTTGTAAAAATGGGAATCTTAATGCTTGGGACAGCAACATCACAGGACTGTTATGAGGAAAGTATTTGGCAAAAGTTAAAGGGCTTTATAAATGTATATTAATATGATTAGAAGTGATGTTACAATGTTAGCATTGGAAGGGACCTTGAAGACCATCTGGACTGACTGCTCATTTTGTAGTTGAAGAAACTGAAGCCCTGAGAGATGACATATTCATACAGGGAGTTAGTGGAAAAGGTTGGATTAGAACCCAGATCTCTCGATTCCCAGCTTAGTGTGTGGAACTAGCCCATGCTTCACTGTTTCCTAGGTTTGAGTTTGCCCCTGCAGGTGTCCTAGGCATGCAGTCCTCACCTTAGGGCTGGACTTCTGGGCCCCAGAAGCTTAGAGAAGCCATGGCTCAGTGGGGTTGGGCCTCCCCATTTCGAAAAACAAGATGTTTCCCATTAGTGAGTTTGTGGTGACTGTGTGTATAGAGTGTACACAGTCACATTATGGCATAATAGAATTTGCATCCAAATTGACCGCGCTATGAATCTGCATCCGAGCCCCAAACAAATGTGTTTTTCCTTAGCAGGGAGCTGGGCGTGGGCTGTGTGGGTTATGGCGCTCTGTATCCGGGAGCCTGCTGGGCGTTCCGCAGCTGGGCAGTAGGCCGTGTCAGGAGTGCCCGCTGAGGTGTGAAGTGACATCACAACCAAAACAAACACCAGCTCTGGGAGAATGTTCGTGCACATGAAAAGAGGAGGGGACTTGGAACTCCCAGGGGAATTGGCTTCCCGCAAAACTCCAATTAGCTCCCAAATTAGTTCCCCCATCACGTGTGCAAGGATTTCTAACCAAATTTGCTGGAAAATGGATTCTCAATGCTTCTGTCTATTTACCTAATACTTAACACAAGGATAGCAACACACATACAAATTTAAAATAAAACACATGTTGGTTTTTTTTTAGATAAAAATTTGAAACAGATGGTCTCTTTTAAGACAAATATTTATTCCCCTGACATTTTTCACTTAAATGTTTATATTTTTAAATATAGGCTTTATACTGAGACTTTGGAGATGACATGATAATGAAATCCATGTTGCTCATAATTGTCTATTTCCTAGAATCATAGAAACACAGGGCTAGAAGCAACCTCAAGAGGTTATCTCTGCCATCCCCCTGCCTCTAGGCAGTCCTGAATATAGCCAGCTGGGACAAATGGGTGTTTATCCTGTTTATCTTGGAGCTCTCTGAGGAAGGAAACTCCACAACACCTCCTCCCTCTCCAAGTTCTTTTCATCTCTTGAGAGTTATGGATTCCCAGATTGGATGTAGCATCCTTGGAAGGACTCTGCTTAGTCATAGAGCATAGTTCTGTTACTTCCTGCCATATTGCAGGCTACACTTTTCTCAGCTCCAGGCCCTTTACCTGTGTTTTTAAGCAAAAGAATAACTTGGCTGCCTGGTGTGACCTGGATTAATGTTCTCTGACACAGCCAGTGTTGATTGGGTGCTGCTTTCCTCCTCTCTAAATGAATGTCTCTACAGGCAAAGGGAAGCAGAATTTGGAGAAATTGTTCAGTTGAAAATGAACAATTTTGGGGGCAGCTAGGTGGCACAGTGAATAGAGCACAGCTCTAGAATTAGGAGGATCTGAGTTAAAAATCTGGCCTCAGGAACTTAACACTTATTAGCCGTGTGACCTTGGGCAAGTCACTAACTCCAATTGACCCGCCTTCCCTTCTCTAAACAAAAAAGACAAAAAAAGAAAATGAACAATTTTTTGGAGAAAGTTATAAGTAGAAACTAGCCCTCTGTCTGAGTTATAAGGATAAGAAAAGTCAGAGAATTCTTGGACAGGACTAGATGAACTTTCCTCTCCTCTTTTTGGGTGCAGGCACCTTTGTATTCTCCCTGCTTCCAGCAGCCCCTAGAATCTTGAGCTTGATATATATCTTGTTCAGTGAGCAAATGGATGAATGAATGAATTGATTGATGGATAGTTAGATGCTAATCACTCCTGAACTCTGAGGGAAGTTTGCTCCCTATGAATAGCAACTGTAATACAGCATGCCTTGCACCCTTGGAGCCTTCCTGACTGGCTGTTTGTTGCAGTGTTCATTTCATGCACTTCCCTGGACATTTGCCTAGAGCTTTGCCTACCTACCTATTTTGGGTACCTCACATACCTCTCAGTCTGGTGCCCATCTTGTATATCTGCCCAGACCGATGTCAATCTCACATATTCATTTAGGGAAGAACAGATGACTCACATTTGGCTAGTTGTGTCCCTGCTAAGAGAACAAATGCTGTGGAATTTACTCCTATGTTCTTGAGCCTGGACAGGAAGGAGAATATGGTATAAAGGATTACTGGACTCACTGAACTTTGGATGCATGAAAATGAAAGAGGAGGAGGGAAGGAAGAGGTGACTCTGGATCAAGGCCTTTACAATTTCCTTCTCAGGAGAGGAATCAAAGAAAGAGGTGAAGAAGGGGTGTTTTATTTCATCCTCCCTGGTTTTCCCTAAACTTCAGATGAGTCAACAACTTTCTCAAGGTAAACCAGCAGACTGCTGGAAAATGTTTAATTGCCCACTTTGGGGGGCAGAAGTGGTAAGAATGTGCACAAGACACATACTTTCAAATTTCATCTGCATTCTTAATATTTTCTCCATTGCTTTCTTTAGTCCAGGGGTGGGGAACCTGCCGTCTTGAGACCACATGTGGCCTGATAGGTCCTCAAGTGTGGCCCTTTGACTGAATCCAAGCTTCATAGAACAAATTCCCTTAATAAAAGGATTTGTTCTATAAAATTTGGACTCAGTCAAAAGGCTGCACCCGAGGACCTAGAAGGCCATATGTGGCCTCAAAGCTGTACCTGTTCATTGACACCAATGTTATCAAACTCAAATAGTAATGGGAACCACTAAATAGTCCATAATGATCCTTAGTATGTTGATTTAGAAAACCATATATTAACATTATCTATGTTTTATGGTATTTTAAAAAATGATTTTAAATATTTTCCAATTACATCTTAATCAGATTTGAGCTGTGTTGAGGAGTATTGTGGGTTGACCTCCTGTTGACCCCTCTGGTCTAGATTGTCAAAGAAATGATAAATCAAGCCCCAATTTGGTTGTAGATTTCTGAGGTGTAAACGTTTAAAATGATTATAGTGGGCTCTTATATTGTCAACATCTTTCTGTAAATTGTGAGATGATAAGGATGTTAGATGTCCTTTACAAAAGACTGTTCTTCCCTACTAACCCTCTAGTTGTTTCTATGCTGCAGCCTGCTCACACCCACCACATGCCTTTTTAAAGCTCTCTGTGGTTCATCTCTAGTTCTTCAGAAATAATGGTGTTCAGGTCTTGTGACATAATGGTGAAGTAAGCTTATTTAAAAGATGGACCGTTGCTATTATGGGAAGCTTGGGGTCAGTCAAAGTGCTTTGTAATTTCTTAAAAACTATGAGTCTGCTATCCTTTTCAAATCTGGTCTCAGTTCATTGTCCCTATGTATCATCTCTACCAGATATAGAGGGTTCATTTAGATATATGTAGACATACAGGCAACAGGCATTCTTCATCCATTTGTTGTTTCCTGTATGAATGAATAGGCAAAACTGGGCTTGGTAACATCTTGAAACTGGAGGCAATCAATGTTATCATCAAACAGGAGGGTATGGAATACTTTACAGGTATACAGGTAATCCTTTACAGGTAATCCTCTCTTCGACTTGGACTCTGCACTGGGATCTGCTTCACCACAATGGCAAATGCTTCTGTCAAATATAAATCTCTCTATTTTATAACTCGCCTGCTTTTTAAAATCAGAGAGTCATTTAACAGTCATTTCTTCTGTTATGTCCCCCAAAGAATCCTGAATGATTTTGTTATATGGATGGGAAACATCTTGTAAAACAATATGTAATTCAGTGTTCTATCTTACTCTGATGCTTTTCTTTAATCAATACCAATAACCACAATTAGATTTTCTATTATCTACATTTTTCAGTAAATTGTGAGATGGTAAAGATGTGGATTCATTGTTGAATGATGTCAAATGTTTGCTGACTGAGTTGCTTTTTGTACACTTTGGTTTCCTTGTGATAGCAATTAATTTACGTTGGTTTAACTTGGATGAAATTAAAATAATCTATGTCAATATCATTTCTGTTATCCATTTCCAATTTTGGATTTTTAATCACTTGTTAAAAATTAAGAGTTAAATTTTCTTAATTGTATGCCATATCTTATGTAGAAGATTGCTTATTCTCCACTAACACCATTGAGATATTCTCAATTAATATATATGTATATATGTGTGTATGTACATATATATGTGTGTGTATGCACAAGCTAATCATTGCTGATATTCTCTTGGGTACTTTTTTCCTTTGGTATTAATGATGTCTGAGATTGTTCCATGCTTTTGGTGTCTTTCTCTCCTTTAGAGATCTTATGTATCAGTCCCTCAATGTCCTAACAATCCTATCCTTTCCAGCATTAATCTCTTTTACACATAATTGATCCAATCTGGTTGCTTTTTTTGTTGTCTTTTTCTCTTTCGTGTGCATTTGTGCATCTCTTTTTATAAGTATCTCAGTGATTGTGATATTAGGGTCCAACTATGGTAGCATCACTATCTTTGACAAGATAGCTTGTTGAAATTTTCTTTTGCAAATCTTTCTACTTTTCTTCTGTTTGTGGCCCTTTTTGCATTTTTATCCTTATGTGCCCTTTGGCTGTCTTTGTTTAGTTTGATATCTTGCCAAGCTTTCTTTAAATTAGTTTTATTCTCCATTATTTCTCTTTATTTTATGATGATTCTGCTTACAATCATCCATTGTTATACTTCATAAAATTTTTACAGATGAGCTTGCGTTCTAACCTGGTGTTACATTTGGCAGGCGTCTTTCTCCACTTGGCAAGAAAGTCAAATGTTTGGCTAACTGAGGTACTTTCTGTACATTTTGGTTTCCTTGTGATAGCAATTAATTTACATTGGTCTAACTTGGATGAAATAATAATCTAAGTCAACATCATTTCTGTTATCCATTTCCCATTTTGGATTTTTAGTCACTTGTTAAATAATTAAAATTTAAATCTTCTTAATTGTATACCGTATCTTGTTCTCATTACTACTTAGTCATCTGGGTGGCAGTGGACACTGATTAGGAAGAACTGAGTTCAAATCCTACCTTAGGCACTTACTAGCTGTGTGACTGTGGCAGCTCACTTAATTTCCCTCAGCCTCAATTTCCTGTTTCTCCTAAATGGGGATAATATGCAACAACCTTGGAAGGCTGTTATGAGACTCAAACAAAAAAATATATGCAAAGCACTTTGCAAATCTATTATTCTTTCCTCTTGTTTATCATAAATTTTGATCTTAGTTCTGATAAGTCGATGGTTTAACTTCACAAACCACTGATTTAGGGAGAATTCTCATGTCAATGTGGTCATTTTCATTCTTTATGATGTTATTTGATGTTCTCTACCTCCAGTACTGACCAATTTTTACTTTTGGTGGTATGAAGAAAGTCTTTGTGATAGAAAGGCCTGAAGATTCTATATTATCCAAAAGTCTTTGGCCTCTCTCCTTTCTCTTAAAAACACTTTGCCATCAATTTCTCCCTAAACTAATTTTTATTCACCTTTGTATGGAAGTCACTGGATATCAGATGATATACTGTTTTGATTGGGTCTTATCAGGTACTTCATAGAATTTCCCTATCACTTCATCCTCAGTAACCAATGTTGGTGCATAAGTTGAGATTATCTTCTTGGTGATCTTTTTGCAAATATTTATTAAAAAAATAAATTTTAATTAATGTCTTTTTTTTACATCTTCATAGTTTCCTCCAGTATCTTGCCTCCTCCAGAGATCCATCTTATATAATAAATAATTTTTTTAAAGACAAAAAAAGAGAAGAGAAAAAAACTCCAGCATAACCAATCAATACATTGAAAAAATCTGAAAACATATGCAGTGGGCAATACCTGTGCACCTTGTACCTCCACAAAGCAATGAGTTGGGAGTATCCTTTCATAGGATTTCAAGTCTTTCTTGATCTTTACAATTTTTGCAGATACTTATTAGTATGTGATGACCAAAGGTCTCATGAAATAGTATGCCTTATAGCTTTGGAGAATTCAATAAAACCCCCTCTGCCTACTCCTCTTTTTTTTTCCTGGTCCCTCCAGTAGTTACATGTGGGCTTTTCTTTTATTTATTTGCAACTTTCTTTCTTCTGGTTTAATTTATGGCACAACCAACATGATTCAACTCTTTCAGTAATATGTCCACTCATTAGTCCTTGGACAAGAATCATGCATTTAGAGTACCAATAGTTAAAGTTTGTTGATGGCCTAAAAACTGTGAGATTCTTAACATTTTCTACTTCCTTTTCTACAACTCTGTTGTCTTTGTAGCAGCAGAATGGGATTACACAGAATTAGGGCCATTTGTTTATCTTTCTTTGTTTTTCAGGCTGCCATGGTCAAAAATGTTTCATTACCAGGAGATATGTCTCTCCATTACTTGCTGGATTATTCCTTTCACAGGCCATACCTTAAAACCTTTCCAGCATAGTAGAACCTACTGGTGTTTGTGTTCCCCTGGAATATCCTTCAAGAATCCAGGTGTGATGTTCAGAAATTTCAAGAGGACAGTTTCTGGGTAATTAAAATTTTATTAATAATGCCAGCATCTCATAAACAAAAGGAATGGTTATTTAGTTTTCTCTCTCTTGGATCAAAGACAATCATGGTGGCAAGGCTCATAGCTTATATGCCTTTAGAAAAATGGCCGTTCCAGAGGATGGCAACCAACTCTGATTGGTTAACAACCAATGATAGTTGGACCCATCTGTGAGAGTGACATCATGTCACTCTTGGACAAAAAACTATTTCTATACTAAGACCACCCAGCCTTGGGCAATCTAGACAAAAGTGATCTACCTCCACCCAAACTTGCTTGAGTAGAACACAATGGGCAGGAATTCACCTTAGATTAGATTCCTTGTCAGCTTAGGTGGATCTCACCTGGATTGTGGAGAAAGTTAGTTCAACCTTTAGAGACTGAGCTTTGAAATGAGGACTTTAGAAAAAGAGGGAACTCCGGATCTACCTGAATCACTGGTTATTAATAGTCATTTCTGTCACAGGATCATCTCCATGACATGAGGAAGCACCGGAGCAGGACTTTGTAGATGGGTTTACATATCTCTTTATCTAAACCATTTCATCTGATCCTCATTAAAAACCCTTTGAGATAAGTGCTATAGGTACTATTATTTATATTTTAGTTGAAGACATTGAGGTTCAGAGAAGTCATGTGATTTAATGGTCATAATTGATGTAGACTTAGAAAACTCAGTATTATACAATTGTAAGGTAATATTATTATTGCTGGTCTTTGCATGGAAGGATTTGACCTAAAAATAGTGAAATTCTGGCTTGAGAAAAACGACTTACCTTGGCTTCATTCTGTCTCTAAAGGATAGCGTGTCCTGTCTGTAAGACTGAGAAATCTTCAGAGGGTTGAAGAAACCTTAAGGATTATCTAGTCTTATTTCTTTACCTTATAGATGAGGATGTTGAAACTGAGTGAGGTAGGAAAGCAGTCCAGTGTAGTGGAGAGAGTAATGGGTTTGGAGTTTAGGGAATCTGGGTTTAAAATCCGGTTTAGATATATACCATCACCCATTTGTCCATGAGAATGCCATCACCTGTGTGATGACGCACTTTTCTCACCTGCAAAATAAAGGAATTGTACTATGTGATTTATAAAGTCTTTTCTAGCTTCAAATCCTATGGGGCACCTGTAATTTGCCCAGGGTAATTGGTAGCAAGTGACAAAGCTGGGATTCAAACCAAGGTTTCAGAATGTAGTGTTTATACCACTACAACATGTCCCTACCATACAGGGGTATTCTGGTAAATGTATAACATGTTCTCAGGGGGAAAAATGTATTCAGGGCATACTTTTAAGTTTAATTTGCATTATTAAAACTTTCTTAAGTTTATGGAATCAACCAAACATTAAACCAAGTTCTGATTTGTTGCATTGCTGATTTCCAAGGTATAGGTAGGTACACCAGGTAGCTAGGTGGTACAGTGGAAGGAGTACCAAACCTGGAGTCAGGAAGATTCATCTTCCTGAGTTCAAATCTGGCCTCAGAGACTCACTAACTATGTGACCTTGGGGAAGTCATTTAACCCTATTTACCTCAGTTTCCTCATCTGTCAAATAAAACTGGGAGAGGGAAATGGAAAACTACTCTAGTGTCTTTGCCAAGAAAACCCCAAATGGAGTTATAGAGTCAGACATGACTTCCAATGACTGGGAAATGGTGTAGATGCTTGTACGGAAATTTTAACAATCAGCTTTCACATTTTGGTCAGAGCTGTCTGCTGCACACACTTGCTCTCATTCAACCTAGGGCTCCTTAAGGAGATGGGCTGTACTCCTGATTTGGAATCAGAGGACCTGGGTTCAATTTCTGATTCTTCCCATACTGTCTATGTGACTTTGGGTAATCTGCTTACTTTTTCTAAAATTCAATTTTCTCGCCTGGAAAATAAAATGGACTACATCCCTTTTAGCTCCAAATTTATGATTTTCCACAGCAATCAGTCTAGGACAAAATACTGGCTTGACTAGAGGAAAGTGGTAGAAATTTCATACAATGAAGGATTTGATCTCTGTCTGGCTAATGTTGGCCTGGTTGCTTTTTGCTTTCCATATTCCACAAGATGTTGAGGGGCCATAGGTCCTTGGGTGGCTTTCCTCATGTGACCTATAGACAGAGGTTAAAATTCTGAGCCTGGTGATGGCGGGAGATAAGCTGGCATCTGGAAAACTTCAATTCCACGTCCTCACATTTTGCCTCTTTGTCCTTGTAAGTGAAGTCGACTGAAAACCACTTATGGTACAGTTGAGATCTGCCTCCTTCTGAGGGCCACAAGTGGCCAATGGCCAAAGAAAATGGAGATGATGGTCAGGCACATTTTGGGGACAGGGCATGCAGGGGCTGGATACTGTGGGTGGAGGGAGGATGGGTAAAGGGATTTTAGTTTCAGTAGGGCCTATTGTGGATTGTGTCTGAGTTATTACCCCAGCTCTGCTCCATCAGAGTTGGGTACTGTGGTGCTGAATTATAAATTAAGGTAATCATACCCTTCCTGGAAACCACCAGTTCTACAGTAGTGCACTCAGATCCCTTTCCTGGTGTGTGTGTGTGTGCACGCGCATACTGCATGCACGATGCCCAAATGAGGAAATTGTTGGTGTGTTGACACTTCTGCTCTTAACTTAATGTTTTAAAACTGATGGCTGCTGCCCAGGGTTGGCTGCCGGCCTTGTTGTTAACACATCAGAATGGTGTGTGTTTGAATTTGGCAAAGGCAGCCACACTCTGTTTTTTAACACCTCTCTGAGTACTAACAGCCCCCACTGAGGATGGTTAAACACACAAGCCATTAGGGCAAGAATAGCAGTGTCCAAGAAGGTTAGTCATAGTGGCCAGCAGATCATTATGTATGCGTGGGAAGAGACACAGACCAGAAACAAGAACATTTCTGATTTTTCTCTAGGTGACCCTCTGTGCCTCTCACTTACTCTTTCCAATCCTCAGCAGCCTTCAGTACTCTTGATTGTCCAAGCATACTAGTTCAGAGATTGTGAACTTAAAAAAAAATTCTGGAAACTGTATTTTAATATAATTGGTTTCCTTGGCAACCTATTTTTTTGTTTGTTTTATGCCTTTAAAAATACTGTTCTGAGAAAGAATCCATTGCCTTCCCCAGACTGTCACTAAAAGGGTACATGCCAGAAAAAAGGTCATACTGAAAGAACCCTTGTAATAGTGCTTGTTTCAATGGGCCATATGATGACTGAAGGTTTACTGAATTGAAATTTCACTTCACCAGGGAAACTTACTGACAGGTTTGATGATTAGGGAACTTTCCGTGTCTCCAGAAAATGGCTTCCTGTTTTCAGTGGCCTCAGTTATGTAGTCCTTTCTTTACACTCCTACAGTACTTAAAATTCAATCCACATTTATACCACTGATTATAGATTGCATAGGATGATTTTCTAATTCTACAAAAAGTTCAGTTCAACAAATATTTATAAAGTACCTATGTGAAGGAATCAGAGTTTTCTATGAAGTTTGGATTCAAAAGGCCACACTTGAGGACCTAGAAGGTTATATGTGGCCTTGAGGCTGGCAGTTCCCCACCCCTGGTATAGGACCTACACCAATCAGGAACTGGCAATGAGAAGCAGATACGGACAGAGTCACTATAGGAAGGAATAAATTTGCACTTCAGTTGTGTTGTGAGTTATGAGGAATATGGAAAGGAGAAAGTGGTTGACTTCCTGGCGAACCAAAACACTTTTTCCTTGCAAGGGTAGGACAATCTCAACCACAGGGTAAATACTATTAGTCCGAAAGACTGTATAGCTTCTTGGGAAAGGTGGCATCCCAATGAGGGGAGGACAGTTGTTTTGACTATTTATAGACTTGGATATAAATCCTTTATGATTTGCATTTTCTTTCAACTTAAATAAGCTTAAATAATACCTGTCCTTTATATGATGTAGTGTTAGCTTGAGTGCTCGCATGGATGCTAACTTTTTCTGTAGAGATCTAAATATGAATTAAATTCTTATGTTCTTCATGGAGGATGCAAGATTGGACCTAGTCTTCAGTTAAAACTTAAGGCCGCTTTCTAGAGCTTCAGCTGCCACTACCTCCAAATCAACCATGAGAAATATGAGAGGAAAGGATTCCTTTCAACTGGAGGAAAAAGGAGGGTTTCATGGAATAAGTGGCACTGGAGTTGAACCTAGAATGAAAGGAGTGACTTAAAGAGGCTATTGAGTCTATTCCAGACACAAGGACTGACATATGCTAAGGCACAAAACTCAAGGGGAGGAGCAGTATAAGAATAGGGAATGGTGGAATAGTATGTTTTGGAATGTATTGCACCATACATGAAGTGATGTAGAGTGAGAAGAGGTTGGAAGAGAATCATGGAGGGATCTAAATAGCAGGATAAGGGACTGGTACTTTTTTCAGTAGACAAAGGGACTAACTGAAGGTTTTTGAGCAAAGGAATAAAATCAAGGAAGCCATAGCTTCTTATGGAGGGAAAATTGGTAAACTCCTGCAATTGACTGGATATCTATGTCTATGTCTATGTCTGTCTATGTCTGTCTATGTCTATGTCTATGTCTATGACTATGTCTATGACTATGTCTATGTCTGTCTATGTCTATGTCTATGTCTATGTCTATACTTATATCTACATCTGTCTGTCTATCTGTGCATATAGATAGCTATAGATAAATAGATACAGATAAATAGATATAGATAGGTAGATATAGATGTATATCTTGAGGGAGAGGGAAGGGTAAAAAATGAATCTGAGACTTTGAGCATGGGAGGTGGTGCTATTATCAACAGAAATAGAAAAATTACGAGGGGTAGGATGTTGTTGCTGGGGTTCTATGTGCATTGTTTTCCTTAATATAGAGATTAGGACTTTGAGGCTCAGAAAAGTTAAGTGATTTGTCCCAAATCCAGAGGTAGTCAACGTCAGGGAAAAATGGACCCTAGGTCTGTCTGGACAAAGGGTACAGTTCTTTTTCTTCTGTACTTCTGCTGGAAGACCACAAATGATGGGAAGTTCATTTTCTCTTCAAGACATCCATTTTATATCTGGACAGTTCATGTTTTTAGAGAGCTGCACCTTATTTTAATTCACAGTCTGTCTCCCTGTATGTTCCATTCTTGGTCCTAGACCCTGTGGAGTCACCTAGAATAATTCTGCTCACTCTTCTGCTTGATAATTTTGGAAATGTTTGAAGGTGGCCTATAGTTCCTAAATATTTTCTTCTTCAGACTAAGCATCCTCAGTTTCTTCAAGTGATCTTCATTGGAAATAGTTTTCACTGTCCTGGTTGTCCTCTTCTGAACCTCCTTGTAAAACTATATTTTACTATATATAAAAATATATAACACCTTATTCTGTCTTATTAGTGAGAAGAAGAGTTTGGTTTGTTGTTGAGACCAGGAGAACCAAAAGTATTTAGATATACCCCGTGACTCCTCCCTCCCCTCCCCTCCCCTCTTCTCATCTGTTCCCTCTCTCCTTCCGATTGTTTCTCCAACTCCATTATCTCTTCCATTAGAGGTGCTTTTCATTTTTATTTTTAGCATCCCTACCCTCTCATTTAAAAAAAACATATTTTATTCCCTCCCTCCAATTACATGTTAAAGCAATTTTTAAACTTTTTTTTTAAAAAAGGTTTAAGTTCCAAATTCTATCTGTCCCTCTTTCCCACCCTCCCTGAGGTAGTAAGGAATCTGATATAGTTTATACATGTGCAATCATGTAAAACATATTAGTCATTTTGTATATAACCTCTCATTTCTAGGCAGCATGGCTGACAATGGCAAGAGGAAATCCTTCCAGTAGGCCTTATTGCTTCCCTGAGACTGTTTGAACACCTGGAAAAGGAAGGTTCTAACTACCCATCTAACACATTCCCATACTCAGCATGCAGGAATGGTGGGCAATTAGGGAAAGACAAAAGACATTTCCTGGGCATTTAGAAGGAGGAACCTAGGTTTAGTGGAAAGAACTGGACATTAAGTTGGAAGATCTGGTTTCATTCATTAGCTGTAGCAATTCTATGGTCATGGATAGGCCATTTGACTTCTCTGGGACTCAGTTTCCTCATCTGTATGAGGGATTTTCACTAGATGACGTCTGAGGAACCATCTAGCTCTAAATCTATGAACTAGGTGGTCTCTAGGTCCTGTCCAGTTCTAAGATTCTCTAACTGTGTGAATCATGTGGATTTTCCAAAGTGGCAAAGCTGAAAGCATGCTGAACTTGGAGTCAGAAAGATGTGGCTTTGAATCCTCCCTCAGATACTTACTAACTACTTATGTGAACCTGGAAAAGTCACTTAAGCTTTTTTTGAACTCAATTTCCTTATCTGTGAAGTGGCAATACTAATAGTACCTACTTCCCTGGGTTGTGGTAAAGATCAATTGTGGTAATAGAAGTATCATGCTTTTGTGGACTTAAAAGTATTTTATAAGTGTTATTGCTTACTAATTATAATTAATAAGATTGAGAGAGACCAGGTGGGAACCTACTTGACCTAACGAGTGCCTCTTCTCAAAAAGGCAATTATCTCAGAGGAAGATCCCTCCCTGGGGAGGGGTAACCTGAAGAAGAAAAGATTCAGTTGGGGCAGGATCGTTGTCTTCAAGCAGTAGAAGGGCTTGTACGTGGAAGAAGGATTAGCCAGTCTTAGAGTGATCCTAGCTTGGTCACTTATTACCTGTGTGACCTTGGACAAGTTACTTACTCTCTTGGGACCTCGGGTTTCTCATTTACCCACTGAAAGAGTTGGACTTGATTTCTAAGATTTCTTTTGTCTCTAAATCTATGATGGAATATGATCTAATAAATCAAGAAGGTGAATATTTAGGCTAGGCTAAGGGCAGTTAGGTGGTGCAGTGAATGGAGTGGTAGGCCTGGAGTAAGGAAAAACCTAGTTCAAATCTGATCTCAGACTTACTAGCTGGTAAGTCACTTACCTGAGTTGTCACTTAACCTGAGCAAGTCACTTAACCCGTTTGCCTCAATTTCCTTATATATAAAATGAACTGAAAAAGAAAATGGCAAATCACTCTGGTATCTTTGCCAAGAAAACTCCAAATGGGGCCACGAAGAGTTGGATACAACTGCAATGACTCTACAACAACAGCAATAAAGGGGTTAAATTAACTAATCTATCAAAAATCATTGAGAATTAAAGAATAGACACTGAAGCAAACAATAATAATAATTCACATTTACAGAGCAGTTTGAAGTTTTCCTTATAGCTTTATGACAATAATAGCAATTGATAATAGTATATAATTATATATATATACATATATATATATATATATAAAATAAACATATATGGTAACGATTACTGTAATGATACCTACCATTTATATGGCACTTAAAGGTTTGCAAACAACTTCATTTATATTACATCATTTCATTCTCATAGCAACCATATGAGGTAGGCATTATTATGCTCACTTTGAAAATGGAGAAACTGAGGCTGAGAAAGGTTAAATGAAGCCCAGGGTCTTGTAGCTAGTAAGTGTTTGAAGCAAGATTGGAACCAAGGACTTCCTGGCCCCAACTCTAGTTCTCTTTATCACCTAACCCCACCTTGCTTTATGAGGCAGGTAGTGGGAGAATGATTGTTCCCTTCCTCAGGTGAAAAACTGAAGCTGGCCTGGTGGTGGTGGTGAATTGATTTGGCAAGATCATCCTGGTTAGAACTATCAGAGTCTAGACTTGAATCTGGATCCTCTGGCTCTGAGTCAAGGGTTCTTTTCATTATATCATGAGCCTGAATTAGTGAAGAGGGAATTATTTGGGTTATAAGAAATGATGAGTGGCTTAATGTCAGAAAAATCTGGAAAGACTTACTGTAATGGTAATAAGAATTTAAAGATGTTCCCTGACTCTTAATAAGCCTAAGGGAATTTGAAGACCTTCCCTGATTTGAAGATTTTCCCTGCCCCCTAATAGGCTGAATGTAATCATTGGGCTCATGTGGAGCCCATGGTGGAAGGAGCATGCTGAAGGGTGGAGCAGAGCCCACAGGAAGCTGGGAGTCAGAGCAGCTAGACAGTGGGAGAGAGGACACACCCAGGGAGACAACTAGGCTTGTGAATATTTTCCACCTGCTGTGACAGTTAGGTTTGTGAGTGTTGGTTTGTGGGAAAGCTAAAGGATAGTGTGACTTTCTCCTGTGTTATCGTATATTAACTTCTATGTTGTTATGATGGATTCAGTTTCCTGGTGTTGGGATTTGTTTTTCTGGTGTCTGGAAAAAATGTTTTGCTTTTGTCTTCTTTATGGAGAGTCTATTATATTTTTTGATTGAGAACTGTGTTGGCATATTTACAGTCGCCGTTGGTCCTGTGAATATTGTGTTGGTGGGTGTGGTGTCATTTTGTGAATTCTGGATAGGTAGAAAACAGCATTAGAGAGGAGCATCTGTGGTATACAGAAGAGAGTTTGCCTTAAGGTGAGAGATGTCAGAAAGATGCCAAAAGGGACTCAGAATGTGAGTTGGGAAGGTGCCAGAGACATGTCAACCCATCTGGTGCCCTGGCATCAGCACTGACCCTTCATGCCACTGAAAATAATTTCAAATGTTACCTTTGGCATGCTACTGGAGGTTACAGATACCAGTCTCATACCATTAATTAGTTCAACATTTGCTGAGCACTTACGGGAAGCAGCCATGATGTAGGTGCTATTATCATCATCCCTATTTTAAAAATAAGGAAACTGAGGAAGAGAGGGTTAAATGACTTGCCCAAGGTCACACAGCTAAGTAACTAAGTGTTTCACATGGGATTTGAACTCAAAACTTGAACTGACTCCACATCCCGTGGTCTCATTCTTTGATTTATCTAGCTGTCTTGAAGAACACAAATCTAGATACTGCCATCTTCTACCTTTGTGACTTTGGGGAAATCAGTTACTCTCTATGGAATTCAATTTTTATCATTCATGAGGGCAGGTAACAGACTAGTTGTTCCATAAAGTCCCTCCTAACTTGGAATCCTATGATCCTATAATGTGCAAATTCCTGGCACCGAAGAAAAATAAAAATAATTGGCACAAGCTTGTGTCTTCCAAGAACTTGCAGTCTAGTAGGGGAGACAAGACATTTCTGCAAATGGTTGAATGAAATAGGGCAGAATGAGTGTCTAGGAAAGATTTAAACAAGATGCTACAAGAGTCATGGTAAAGAGACATTACTTTCAGTGGGGAAAAGGGAGATCTATGAAAACTTGCTTGAGAAGATAGAATTTGAATTGAACCTAGAAGGATGGATAGGATTTTAATGGAAAGAGATGGAAGAGAGCATTCTAGGTATAGAGAATGATAGGAAAATGTGGGGTGTGTATTAGGGAACCACAAGTTGGCTGGAGAGCATGATACATTAAAGGGAATAATATGAGACAAGGCCAAAAGTATTGTTTGGAGTCACATAGAGAAATGATCCTATAGTCAGGCTAACAGGTTTAAGATTTTATTAGGTAAGAAATATGGAGCTGTACTTGAATGGAAAGGAAATGATATTTTTTCCAATGCCTTTAGTAAACAGAATTCCTGTTTTTCAATTGCAATGCATGCCTAGAAAACACATCAGAAAGACTGGCAAAAAGCTAGTTATTTTCCCCAGCATACCGTTGTCCCACTGTTTAGCCACAATTATCCTTTCAAACCACTACAGATGGTACTTCTATGTCACTGGTAAGAGAAAATGAAATATTTTTAATGCAACCTGTTGGGGACTGATGAATGGATGAATCACTGGTAAAAGAAAAACACAGATTTTTTTAAAGACCATGTAAGTAGATCAGAGAATTCCAAAGCCACAAGTTAAACATAATTTAATTTTTCTTTCATTTAACAGTCATTTAACTAATATTTAAAATTTTTTTCTTAAGTGCTTGTATTATAATATCAAGGGGTTAGATTGGCCAAGGACTAGGGCAAGTGATGTAGACCTGGGCAAGAATCAGCTTGGGTCCAAGGAAGCAAAGTCAGATATCATTTGGTGGCAGGGAGTCATGGGTGCCTGTAGTTCTCAGTACTGTTTATTTACCCAGACCTACTCTTTTGTCTCACATCTCCAACTACATCTTGGGCTGGATGAAACTCCTCTTTTCTTCTTACTTTCTCTATTATTGTTAAAGGCATCGCCATTTCCCTGATTCCCAGATTCATAATATTGGTGTCATCCTCAACTTCTCACTCTCTTTCACTCCTTATGTTTAATATGTTGGCATGTTCTGTTGATTTTTACCTTCACTGACATCTCTCCTGTATGCCTCCTTCTCTTCTCTGTCACCACCATCTCCCTGTGCAGACTCATGCCTGGACTCTGTGGTTGGTTTCCCTGCCTCCAATTTCTCTACATACCAGTCTATCATCCACTCAGCTGTCAAACTCATCTTAAAGTACAACTCTGACCATGTCACCCCACCTCCCATTCTAGCCACCAGACAAACCACTGACTCTATTAAGCTCTACTTTCACTAGATCCTGTGGTCAAAGCTCCTATGTTATGAGCTGAGAGCCCGACTCCAGAATTCTTCTGTCTGCATCTGTTCACCAGTCCTATGGGAAGAGTGAGTCACCATACTGAAGTATAAGTCAAGCACACTGAAGGAGCTGTGGTTCACTCCTTTGCCTGCTCAAGGGATGATTCAGCCTATGTTTTAGACCTCCTGGGTCTCTCTTGATCCTGTTAAGGGGTTACTTTTAGAATATTAGATATTGGTGAGCTCAGTAGATATTTATATTTCATGCATTGTTTTCAAGTCATTATATATTGTTTACTTATGAATTCTAAATTGAGTGAAAACAATTTATGTAACATCCTGGTATAAGAGTCAACTTCCAGAGAAAACCAAAGAAATCCATTATATTGTAAGGCCATATGACTAGTGCTCACTGAAAAATGTAACAAATATAAAAGGAAACACTCAATATCCTATGGGTGGGGGCTCAGAGCTAATTTTGATTAGAGATACATTTACAAATTCTAGATAGCAATAGTGCAACCTTGTAGAGAAAGGTGGATCTAAGTGATAAAAGACTGACCATTTCTTGATAACTTCAGATCTAATGGGACATATACAAACTGCCAGGGTGAGTGTGAGGACCCTCCCTCCCCAGTGAATAGTAATAACAATTTCACTTGATGGTATAAGTAGTATATGTAACATATACATAAAGTATACACAAAGTCATAATAGATATATATGGTGTTCACAAGCACATATTTCTTACCTGCCTGCTCACCAAGATTTCACTATTGTCTCCATATACTAACATGTTCTTACAAGATTAAATCAATTTTGAAAATCACATCTTTCAATATCCGCTGCCCCTTGGGCTCTTCCCTCTCTCAGATTGCAGAGGGTGGGGGGGTGGTAATTAGAGAGACAGTTCCTAGATCTTCTCTTTTAGCAGAGGGCCCAGGGCAGAGCATCATTTCCCACCTGGCTTCAGGACTTCATCATGCCCTCTGCACCAGGTATCCTCACTTCTTCTCCCCACCTTTTCATCTTTTTTATGTGTTGTCTTCTATTAGATGGTGAGCTCCTTGAACACAGAGATCGTCTTTTTTTTTTTTTTTTGCTTTTTTTTGGGAGGGCAACTGGGGTTAAGTGAATTGCCCAAAGTCACATGGCTAGTAAGTGTGTCAAGTGTCTGAGGCTGGATTTGAACTCAGGTCCTCCTGACTCTAGGGCTGGTGCTCTACTCACTGAGCCACCTAGCCACCCCCAGAGACTGTCTTTTGCCTTTCTTTGTATCCACAGCACTTAGCATAGTGCTTGACACATAGTGGATGCTTTAACACTGGTTTTTAAGTTCTGCATGATTATTCCAGAATTAAAAACACTCTAGAAGTGTAAAAGCAGTAAGGTCCATGGTGTGGGCATAGGTGAAAACTGAGTTGTCCTCTTCACTTTAAGTTAAGAGTAGTGGTCCCTTAAGCAGAGCTTTTTTCTCTCAAGGAGCCTGGAATCCCTATCGAGTAAGCTGATAAGCAGATATACCAGGATCCAAATGGGGATCCCTATTTTTCCTGTGTCCAAGACCCAATAGCATTCCTTTAACAATCATGGGATCATAGAACTATAGATTACTATGTAGAAAAGATCTTTGGAAAATAAATTTTTAATTGATAGTTTTTGTTTTCACATTGCCTAAATTTTCTCCTGCTTCTTTCCACCCACAGTCAGTTCCCAGAGGGCCAGCATAACAGAGAATTTATTTTAAGAAGAAAAAAGAGAGGAAGAAGAGGAAAAAAATCATCACACCTGATTAATATGTTAAAAAACCCTAAAATATAAATGTGATATTCCACACCCATGGACCCTACCTCATGCAGAAGAGTAGGGGAGGTATCTTCTCCTATCTCTTCTTTGGGACCAAGCTTGGTTGTTGTTGTTTTTGGGTACTTTTTCAATGTTTATTTTCAATTGTTTTGTGATGTACATTGGAAAGTATCTCAGAGTTTATCTAGGCCAAGTATAGGATGTTAGAAGACACCTGTTCTAACCTATATCTGAATAGGAACCATTCTATAGCACACCAGCAAAATGGTCATTCAGTTCTCACTTGAAGACCTCTAGTGAGGGGAAACCCATTGCTTCCTAAGGCATCAAATTCCATGCTTGGATGCCTCTAATTGCTTAGGAAGTATTTCCTTACACCACACTCAAAGTTTCTTCTCTATGGCATACACCCTATAAATATTTGCTGATTGTTTGGTTGCTCCAAGTTCTGCCATTCAGGGATAAACAGAACAAGTTTCATGCCTCTCCCAATGGATAAGCTCTTCATATACTTGAAAACAGTTATCTGATTTCCAGCTAAACCTTCTCTTTTCTAAGAAGAAATGTCCGTAATTTATTTAAAGGATTTTCATTCAAAATAATATCTACTCTCAACAACCTATTCACCTTTCTCTGTAAAAACTCAAATTTTTCAATGCCCTTCCTAAAATGAATGCCTAGAAATAAATATACTAACTCAGATGTGATCTGACCAGGAGAGGATATATCAGGGTTATTGCTTTCCTCATTATGGATAACACTTGTCTATTAATGTAGCCTGTGACTGATCACGTTAACTTTTTTGGTTGCTGACCATCTGCTGATTGACATAAGGCTAGTGGTTCCAGCTCTCTCAGATTTCCCCACCCCCTCTCCCAAAATAAACAAACATCTGTTATCTAGCTACATATCCCTATGCTGTACTTATGTGGTTGATTATTTGAATCCATGTATGATTTTACATTTATTTCAACACTTTACCAGCTCTGTGATTTTAATGATTTGGATATTCTCTCTTTTAGTGCAGATACCAATTATACCTTCTTATTCTTGTTTAAATTCATTGATAGCTTCTCCATGGAGCATCTATTCAATTGTAAAAGATTTTCAGTTATGTTTTTGTGGGTGCTGGTGTTGTATCCTGTCTGTTATCTCTATTTATGATCACACATTTCTTTAGATATTTCCTTTATGCCACTTCTAGAGCATGTCATCATTGGAAGTATGTTGCATCCTTCTGGTAGATAACATTTCTCTCTGTCTCTCTGTCTCTGTCTCTCTCTGTCTCTGTCTCTCTCTGTCTCTGTCTCTGTCTCTCTGTCTCTCTGTCTGTCTCTCTGTATCTGTCTGTCTGTCTGTCTCTGTCTCTCTCACTTTTTGGATCACCCACAGCTTTAATTTTCCAGGAAACAAAGACTTTACATTTATTTCTATTCAAATTCATCTTAAATTTAGATCATCCTTCTCAGTACTTCAGAACTTTCTGGATGCTGATTCTGTCATTCAACATTCTACCTACTCCTTCCAGTGCCAAGGTGACTGTTGTAATTCAGAGCAATCAAAGACTGTAGTGGTTAGCAAGACCTAAGAGTGTCCATGCAGAACAGGCAGAGTTGACCAACTTCATCATTCTGTTCTCTCTGCTCAGAGAAGATGCTGGCAAATGGGGGTTGCTTGTGGGGTGGCAAAATAGAGTCTTACAAAGAGTAGGTCTGAGAGAGGGGGCTGGGTTCTGAGTTACAAAAAGTTAAGGTTCAGAGAACCAAATCGAGTGTTGCAGAACAGAGAGATATAGATGATTTGGGGGAATAGTACATCCAAGACAATTGAAACTGACACTTTTTATTGTTGTTGATCAGGGAACCAGCAGATGATATTACATAGCCCCTTTTGATCCTGAAATATGTTTATGTGGGGGTCTCTTGGATCCTTTGGAATCTAAGCCAAGATCCAGCAGTGACTAAGTTGCTGATTCTCCACCTTTCTTTCATATCCATGAAATTGCTCCATGGCCATTTTCTTCAGTCTCTTGACTTTGCCTCCCTTAGCTGCCATCTCACCTTGGATCTTCCCTTGGTACCCAGGGCCTTCTAATATTCCACCATGCCAGCCCCCTTCTTCCTGGGTGAGTTCCTTCCAAGGTTTCCATTTTGGGGAGGGGACCAGGCCAGCCATCCTTCCTTCCCTTCCCAGGGAAGGACTGCCTAGATTTTGAAACTATGCCACAGGTATATTTTTCCCCTACTTCAGTTCCTTTTTTGTAAGTTGTCTTCCCCCATTAGAATATAAGCTTCTTGAGGGTGGGAACTATCTTTCTTTTAGCCTGTATTTGTACCTCCAGCGCCTGATACATAACAAGTGTTTAATAAATGCTTTTTGACTGGTATGAGGCCAGGCAGGAATTCCCAACATGAACAAGAGGGAATGTCTAAAGTAGAACCCAGAAGCCATTGCCCCCATTGTCACCTCTTCATGCTCATGGACCGGCTGTGATTATGTGGGCTCTGCAAAGCTGGCTGTTGGGATCTTCCACCTCAAAGAAAATTCTGAAAAAGATATTGCAGAAAGTGCCCGATTTAGAGAAACTACTCCTGCCAAGACCTTTGTTTTTCTTAATGTTGCTACGACATCTGGCAGGGGAAGAAATGGCATTTTTTGGAAGGGAGTTTTCATCTTTGGAAACAGGATCACCAGTGGGCTTCTGGTCCTGTGCCCTTTGAGAGAGCTTTGGAAATAGAGAGTGGGGGCTGGTAGCCAGACTGGGTGGGAAAGGGAGAGGAAAGGAAAGCCAGCCAGAGTCGGAGGGAAAGCAGAACGTGAGGAAAGAGCCAAAATTCCTGTGTCAGAGATGGTTCAGGATTCATTCCAATGGGACAGACGTCTTTGTGGTGGAGGGAGGGAGGGAGATGCCCAGAGTTAAGTACAGTACTGTGGGAACAGCCTCTGAGTGTCCAGCCTCTAAGGTCCCCATCAATCACAGAAACAGACCTTTCCCTAACTCTGTTATGTTCTTTGCTCCCCATTCCTAGGGAAGGGACACTGAAGAGGCTTTGTAGAGGAAGGAATGAGAGATATAACAACTGACTCAGAATATGGACTTAATATTTTCATTAAGACGGGACGCTGTGAAAGAATGAATTGTATTTCTTCCATCAAATTGGAGGTGGAAGGGTGTGTTTTTCCAAGTATGGTCAGCATATTTTCTGTGTTTCCTTACAGGGTTCAAGATGGAATACAGTAGTATCACAAATCTAAATCCAGAAAGGACTTTAAGAGCTATTCAGTCCGAGGCACAAGGAGGTTAAGCAATTTGTGCAAGGTTACACAGGTAGACCTCAATATATAACCTTGATGTGGAATCTGGATTGGTGTCATATAAGCAGCCAATTCAACCCAATCTATAAACATTTATCAAGTGTTTATGTGCCAGGTGCTATACTGTGTGTGAGGGATACAATGCAAAAGCAAAAAAAGAAAAAAAGTCCCTGTGCTCAAGAAGCTTGCCTTCTAACGAGGGAGACAGCATGAACATACGATTAATAGCTAGTATTTGTATTGCTTTAAGGTTTGCAAAACATTTTACATATAGCATATCATTGGTTGTCATGAGAACCCTGTGAGGTAGGTGGTATTATTATCCTCAGTTTACAGATAAGGAAGGTGGGAGAGACCGGGACAAAAACTTTTTGCAGAAGATGATGCTTAAATTGTACCTTCAAGGAAGCTAGGTATTCTATCAGGTGGAGGGATAGAGGTAGAGCATTCCAGGCAGGAGCACAGTTAGTACAATGGCCTGGAGAATGGAGATGGGAAAAGGGAAGGAAGCAAACATTTCTTCAACATCTACGCTGTGCCAGGCACTGTACAGATTGCTTTACAAATATCATCTCATTTGATCTTCACAATGACATTGGGAGGTCAGGGGTATAATCTCCATTTTTCAGATGAGGAAACTGAGGCCCAGAGACATGAAGGGTTTTTGCTCAAGGTCATGGAGGTAGTAACATGCAGAGCCAAGATCTGACTCCAAGTCCCCTGACTACAAAGCCAGCATTCTTTCCATTGCACCAGGAGATTTAAAGGAATTTTGAAATCTTGTGTTGCTACTTAGAGTCTCCCAGCCAAGCTACAAACCCTGGGAATGGCTATAGGAAGACCGAGCTTTGAATATCAGTTTTGCAAACAAAAGGGGGAAGTTTGAACCCAAGCACCTGAACTGTGTGTTTCTTTGATTTCATGAGTTCTGGTTAGCCATACCACACTTGTCTGAGAAAGTTCCAGAGTGTTAATTATTAAGTGCAGCACAGAAATGCTGGGAATCAACCTGACTGACTGGTCTTTATTATTGAATTGGCCAGTAGTTTCCCCATTTTTCAACTAAATAAGGTCCATGCTGCAATCAATGCTTATGTATGGTAATCAAGCCCGTCCATTTGGGGGTGAGATTTGTGGTATACTATATGGGAGTAAAGGGATAGGACGGTCTCTGGAGAGATTATAGGAGATGGTTATAGTGGTCCAAGAGTTCTTTTCATTTCCTTAAGTGTTTGTTCTGGCTTCTGAATTTCAAGGAGAGGTGATTAGGAGATCCTGTGGCATGTCTTTGTTTCCTTGATATTTGTATGTTATGTAAGTCCATAACTGGGTCTTATTTGGTTACATAACTCAGACATGGAGTTCATATCAGACATATCAAAGGATGTGAGTAATGATGGGGATCTAAGGAACAGTTATGTTTCCTGCTATGAACTGTGACCTGATCCTCTGTAACTGAACTCAATCTTCTGTCCTCTTGAATGGATGGATGCCCAGTGGTGGGCACTGTAATGTGACACTGTTATCCAAAATAACTGTTATTAACTATATTAGTTCTGTTTTAGTCTGAGGGTAGAGCTGAGGTTAGACTGGTTCTGGTTAATGATTAATGAGTAAGACTTCTAAATTTACATAGGTATTTATAGTTCTTCTTGGGAAACTGAAGAGCACCTTCAATGATCCCAGGCATTTTCCTGAAACAAAAATGTCAACTTTTACTTTTAATATTCTTCCAATGATACTATATGGGTTCAAATAATGGAATGCTATAGTATCTGAAGAATCAAAATAATGGGCAATGGAAAAATGAAAGGTAGATATAAACAGACTGGAGTATATTATTAACAATGATTTGCATATGTAAAAAAGGCACAAAGAATATTACCAAAAAGATGTAGAACTAGGAAAGGAAGTGGGTCTGTCAAATAGTGGGGCTAAGGCATAATTGATGGATAGCCTATACTTGACATTCATACCAATGTAATGTCAAGAAATCTAGAGGAAAGCCCTCAATATTGGGTGGACCCATAAGTGGATCAGTGACAAAGAATATGAGTGTATTTGGTTTGCAAACTGCTCTCTTCAAGGCAGGATTCACAAGGATGAAACCATAGATTCTCAGAAGTACTAAAAGTAATCTGTTGTTCCTTAAATGTTGCCCCAATGGTGCATTTAAAAAAAAGTAAATATGGGGCTTAGTAATATTAACTGATTATAGTTATATACCTATTAGTTTGATCAATAAATCCTGAGAAGTGGATGCATTATTCAAATTTGCACTGCATATTTCCATTGGGCTGGAACCAATCAGTATATTTTACATAATTGTAACTTTGAATAATACAAATTTAAATATATGCAATCACTTCAGGAGATTCATTATTTACCCTAATGGGAACTAGCTGTATTAGCTTTACCTTTTAAAATAGAAATACTATTTTAATTGAAAAGCAAGTAAACTGAGAAAAAAATTAACTTCAGTTAATCTCACCTCTAGGGTATGAACACTGGAATTTTGGGGAAAGACAGAATACAATTTCATCTCCTTGTATGCTTGATATATGAATGGATTTGGAGATTTCTGAATTAGTGCTAAAATTCCCTACATGTAGAGGCTTTTTCTTTTCTTGATAGATTGGCACATTTGTTTTTGAGCTAATATTTCCCCAGAGCAGTCAACTTGTATTTTAGCCTTATGTGTGCTTGATAAATATACCCTCTGTTTTCAAAGAGATCTGTGTGTATGTGATTTATCCAAGAACAAGCTATCAAAACATACTGTTGCCATTTGTTTAGATTCCTGAGTTTACAAGACACCAGCAGTCTTGTTAATGGATGAGTGTAGCTCAGCTTGGATTGGGAGTAGAAGCACATTTTTTAGCTTGGGAGGGAAAGCAGATTCCACAGGGAGCAGGGGAGGGATAGCCCTGGGTCAGGAAGGCATGGAGATCAGGGTGCTGATAGAGGCTTCCAGGCTTGAGGTGTAGCATCTAAGTGAGATATGTCCCTGTGACATTGGATAGTCTGTGCCTGAGAACAACTCATACTGGACAGAACTGGAAGGAGAAGAAAATTTTTTTGCATAACATTGCTTGACTTGAGTGGGTATTGGGGTAGATTTGTCTTCCCCTACTCAAACCACTGTCTTGTCTCCCGCTCCCCCCATTTCCTCTTCTCCTCAGCCCTCATATGGGAACAAAGCAAAGGAAGATCTTTTAATGGTCATATCCTTCTCCAATTCATAAGGTTTGAAAGCTAGAAATTTTCTTTGGTTTCTTCTTCTGCCTTGTTCCCTTTACTAAATCAGTTTCTATTCTCTGTTATTTCTTTAGTCTTTATATCTCTCAGGGTTGTTTATTTCTTTCTATTCCCATTTATAATACTCTTGACCAGACCACCATCACTTCATGCTTGTACTATTGTAATAGCCTCCCAATTATCTTTCTCCATTCTCTCCTTTCTTCCATGTGTCTTGCTTACCATAGAGAGATCCATCTTCAAACACTGCATTTATCATGTCACTTCCCTTGGTTCTCCACTGCTTATGAGATAAAGTCCAAATTCAATCTAATATTTAAATCCCTCTGTGATTTCTGGGAATTCTCTATGATTAGCATGAATTTTTAACTTTGAGTGGATTGGTTTTCTCATCCCTTGAGAGCCCCACATTTTTGTTTTTAATCAAGCTATTCTTTATCTTTCTTTATTATCACATAAGATCATAGAATTTAGAGCTGGAATGGACCTTAGAGATCTTCAATTACAACCCCACTATTTTAAAGGTGATGAACCCAGAGAAGGGAAGTAATTTACACAAGGTTATACAGAGAGGAGATGCAAAAGCTTAGTCTTCTGACTCCAAATACAATACTATTCCCACTTCACTACATGGTCCCATCCATTGTTAAAGCTTCCAACAAAACCACAAAGCCAAATGTAAGCTAAGAATGATGTGCATCCCCTTTTGATGGTCCCAGGTGCTCAGAGGCCAAATCACAGTCAGAGCTTTCCTCTACCTAGGCAAATTGCCATGAAGCCTTTTGGCGGAAAGTGCCACATTTGACTAATGATATTGTCATCCTTAGGGTGGACAAAGCCAAAATCAGAGCTTCAGCCTAGAAAATCAAGTCCCTAGAATGGCACTGTGTTCAGAGCAAAAACAAAAAAAGTTTCTTCAAGAATGAATCCTTCTCGGGTTTCAATACAACATGATACTCTCCCAACGTTGCTTGGTTCTTTTTCTCCTGAAACGAATGTTACTGTGCAGAGCCTAACAAAGCAAGCCTTTTAAAAGGAAAATTACCTTAAATCCAAAAGAATAGAAATAAGATACTTGGCATTAATGGTAATAATAACCAGATTCATATGAAGGGCCAAGGTATTGCTACTCTAGTCACTGATTGTTGTGGGAATTAGTACCTTTCAAACTTAACATCTTACCCTTTGGGAACTTTTGTCCAACGTTTTCTTTTGTAGCAAGATATCCAAAGAAAATAGTGTTAAAGAAGCTCATTTTGTCTGACCTATTCCTGTTATTGTTGGAAGAATGAAATTTTAATTATCATTTTAATTTGATGAAAGTTGCCTTATGGTCTTTTGAGGTTTGTTTTTTCCCCCCAAATGATGAGTTTTATCAATAGTCATATTGGGCTGTTTCTGCTCCTGACCCTGTACCAAATCACTTGTGTTGCTAACCTGTAGGGCTTTCAAAAAGTGACATGAATAGGCTTTGTACCAGCAAAGGGTTTTCCCAGAATTGCAGAATTTCAGAGCCTGAAATAGCTCAGAGGCTACTGATTCCTTCCCATGTATGAGAAAGAATTCTGTTTACAATTTACCCAGCAATGGTCATCCAACCTTTGGTCAAAGAAAGGGAAGTCTTTAAATCCTCCCTTCTGAGATAGTTTGATCTGTTTTTGACTGTCTCTAATTTGTAGGAAGGTTTTCCTTCCATGAAACCATAATCTTTTTCTTTGAAACTTCTACTTGTTCTCCCCTTGGGTGGAACAACTCCCTTTTCCTCATGACAGTCCTTCGAATACTTGTGGACAAGTCTTCTCTTCTCCAGACCAAGCATCCTTAGTTCCTTCAACTGATCCTCTGGTATTAATATGTTAAAGCCTTTCACTTTCATTATTGTTTCCCTCCATATGCTTGTTCTCTAGCTTATCACTGTTCTTCCTGCAATATGGTACCCAGAACAATCCAGATGTGATCATACTGGGCCACCTCTCAAGTGCTGGACACTCTGTTCTGGGCCCCAGTTAGATCTCCTTGGTCCTAGGCACTGGCACTCCCCTAACTGTGAACAAAAATTATTTGAACACAGTGATTCTAATATACATCATAGATTTTGCACCTTCCCTCTGAAATTACCTTTACTTTATCTTGCATATATCTAATTGTACATTGTTGTTTGCATATTCTGTTTCCCATTAGACTTTGAGCTCCTTGAGATCAGGGACTGTTTTTACTTTTCTTTGGATTTCCAGTACTCAGTATAATACCTGGCATATAGTAAGTGTTTAATAAATGCTTATTGATTTAGAGACAAAGGGAATCTTAGAGACCATGCAGTCCAACCCACACAGTTGACAAATGAGGGAACTGAAACCTGTAGAGTTTGCCTAAAATCATGTAGCTAGAAAGGAGTATAATTTGGATCTCCTGAATCCAATTCCATTGTACTGTGCTATATTTACACCCATATTTCCTGCTATATCCAGCACAAATTCCACCCTTCTCCCCCAGTCTATATTTCACTACTCTTCAGGTCACTTTCTGTTTGCCCTAAACACCATTAGGAAGCTCTCCAGATGCAAAAAAACCAAGGAACCCCAGCAAAGAAGGAGAAAAGGGGAAGCAGTCAGCTAGGATTTATGCGTTTTTCAATCTAGTTGCCATTGGATTGAAAACTCAAACTCTGGTTAAGGAAGAAATGCTATTTTTCATCAATCTACTAATTTCCTGGAATCTCAGGGGGG
>CM053595.1:254679868-254719759 GCA_028646575.1 Pseudocheirus occidentalis | reverse complement strand
GTTTCCAATAACAATCTCTTGACAAGAGATTCTCTTCAAAATTGCACCCCACTCCTTAACTTCCCTTAGTTTGTGCTTCTATAACCATTTTTTCTTGCTCATTCAGCCTTGCAGTCTCAGGTCCATTTTTGCTTTCTTTTCCCCTCTCTTGGCTCCCACAGTCTGTCAGTCACCAAGTCCTATTGTTTTTTCCTTTGTAATACCTTTGTAAGTGATCTCTTTTTTTCTATTCCCACTGCCAGGGACACCTAGAGCATCTCAGGGTTGAGAAAAAAAATTTTTTTTGGAGGGGGCTTCCTTAGCAAGGGCAGAAAAGAGAGGAGAGAAAAGTTGAGAAGGGAGGGGAGAGGACTGAAGGAGAGTTGAAGAGAGAACAGGGGAGGACAGCTAAAAATCTTTAGATGAGATGTGGGTTGATATTCCCCCATTCCCTTACATACCCTTCCTGGTATACAAATTAAACATGGAAGAGGAGAAGAAAGGATTTAGTTTTAGGAGGACATGGTCATTCCATGAAGACTGACCAAAAGAAATGGGCCATATTCAGCCTCTGGAAGAAAAAGACCAGGGGAGACTTCTCAGTCTCTGTTCTACTGCTTCCTACCTGTGTCTTTGGGTGAGTCATTCAAATACTCTAGGACTCAGTTTACTCATTTGTAAAATGAGAAGATTGTACTAGATTTCTAAGGTCCCTTCTCATTCTAAATCTATAATCCTACCACCCTTCATAATCAGACTGGGAATTAAGGGTAGGGAGCAATAGTTGAAAGAAGGCTCAGAAGGGAAATAAAAAGACTCCTGCTCCTGTACTGTGATCTTCATTGTCACTTAATGAAAAAAAAAGGCCCTTGGGGATAGGGAGAAATTGGGGAAATATGAGAAAAAAATACAAGAGATTATTAGAGTTCTTCTAGATTGGCAGCCCCAAAATGTTTGTGAAACACTGCCTGTCTGTGCCTTAGAAAAGGCTAAAATACTGAGAATTTCTGGAAAAGCTGAATTTATATGTGACAAACTTTGAGTTTGGACATGGAATATTCTTTTTTTTTTACTGTTGTTGAGTATTACTGTTATTTTTGACATTGTCTTTGTAATTGATGCTAAAGAAGGCACAGGAATCTATACTCCTTGGGGCACCCTTTGACTTTCAACGAATTATTACCCTCCTATTTCTGGACACTGCTCTAACTGTTCTGAGGTCAGTCTTTGTATGATAGCAGTGGCCATCCAAATGCCCAAACACCCAGTTCCAGTTACCCAGCAAACTTACCTAAGAACATTTATGTGAAAGGAATGTACTTCATATCTCAGGATCTTTGATAGGACTGTGTAGAGAAACATTTTAACTGTCACCAGTCAAATACAGGAATAATTCTGTGAGCATTGCTCCAAAGCACTCCAAAGATCTAAATGATCTGTCCTAATTTTCCAGTCCTTGATTTTGTTCTAATATTTCCTGTTGTATCATTGTATTATTTAGTTGTTTCTCCATTTTCTTTTTCAGTTTCTTCTACTTCAGTAAAGTTTTTCACTTTCTATTTTTAAAAGCTATCATATCTTTATGAATGATTTAATATAATTTTTAATTTCTTATTTCATCCCATTTAGGTGTCTACAGCTGCTATCCTCTTGAAATCTGCCCAACTTCTGTGCCCACTGGACCAGTGGACCCCTAGATCTCCAGAGATCACACTCTAGGAGAGAGAATCTTTTATCTCTGAAACTCGCTCCCTGGGTCTGAGCTGTTCTGATTGGCGAGTGAATGAATGAGTGATTGAGTACAAACTCATGTAGCCTACTATACATAACCAGTCTCAGATAAAGCCACAATTAAAATATCATTCAACCATCTACCTAGGTCATCTTTTGTCATCTACTTTGTCATAGCATGTCCCAATCCCTGCTTCTAACCTACCACCTCTAACTCTGGAAAAAATTAATCAAATTGATACTACAATTGTTTCTATGAAGAAAATATTAGTTGTCTGTCCAATGACTATTTACCATCTCTGTGACTACCCAGGCCAAAGCACAGTTCACAAACTGCCACTACACAGATGTGTTCCACTTCCCTTATTAGTATTCAGTTACCCTTTTGTATTTTGTATTCCATCCCTTAACATAATGCCTGGTATAAAGGAAGTGCTTAATAAATATCATTCATTCATTCATTTGTTCTTCCAATTCTTCTATCATCTCATGGAAAGGTATCAACTCTTCTATCATATCTTGCAGTCATATTTCTTTTTCCTGGGGTTCTACTCATAGCAGTGATATTTTCTTCTGGGAATTTTTTTTTCCTTGGGATTCTTTTGAGTCACAATGTTTCTTCATTATATAGCACCTACAATGGACAGCCCTTGTCCCTCATGTTATCCTCAGATTGTAGATTGAGTAGCTTGGATCAACTATCTTGGGTTCAAAGTTATTCTGTGGGTCTTGGCAAGGTCTATGACGCACACTTCTTAGTTCAAAAATCAACCGTTATCCATGCAGATACAGGTCCACCATAACTGGTGGGCTTGGAGATTTCACTTACCTACAAATAAATGGTTTATATAATTTAACAAAAAGACATTTTATAAACAAAATTCTCATAGGTCTCAGTGCTTACAAAGGCCTGCAATGGACGAAAATGAAAAAGAAAACTGACTTTTCTTCCTCAGAGGGAAAGTCTGGTCCCATAGCTGGACCTTCACTACTGCCAGTTGTCATACTCCTCAAAACTACTTTCACTGACTGTCTCTGCTTCCTGGAGAAAACGGTGTCTCTTGGTGAGTAGTTCCATTATGAGATGCCATGCCGATGGCAGTGGTAGAAGGTGATGGAAGAGAGAGATATCTCTTCCTTATCAGAAGTGAAGAACTATTCTTTCTCAAGGGCTGGGTTCTTATTCTTTAGCTAGTTTTCTTCTCTGTGAATAGAGGCCACACTTTTCAGGGATGATTTTTTTAGGAGTATGTTTCACTTTTAAAGAGATACCAGAAGTATGGCTAGCCATGACATTGTAAGGAAGAAGAGAGAAATTCATTGTCTCCCTGCTACCCTTTTGTAGAGGCACAAGGGAAAAGACAGAGTGATTTCACTCAAGAAAGGGATTCTTTCTCCATGATTGGTTCTTCTATAGACTGCCAGGGATCATACCCCTTAAGTTCTCTTGCCTGTACCTCTAAGACAATATAACCAAGATTAGGAGGAAAATAGAAAATTGGGAAAGAATTTTTACAACCAGTTTTTCTGATAAAGGTGTCATTTCTAAATTATACAGAGAACTGAGTTAAATCTATAAGAATACAAGTCATTGCCCAATTGATAAATGGTCAAAGGATATGAACAGACAGTTTTCAGAGGAAGAAATTAAAGATATCTATAAGCATATGAAAAATGCTCTAAATCACTGTTTTTTTAAAGGAAATTTCTTTTTTTATGCCTTTTAATTTATTTTTAGTTTACAACATTCAGTTCCACAATCTCTCTTTTTTTCTTTGAGGTAGGATTTATTTATTTATTAATTTATTGACTTGTTTATTGACTTTTAGTTTACAAGATTCAGAGAATCATTTGAGTGTCAGATTTTCCCCCCTCCCTTCTCTCCACCCCATGGTGGCATACAATCATGTATGAGATCTGCAAACACTTTCACATTGTACAATAGTCTTGTTGTATAGAAGCGTTGTAATCAATGGAGCGAATGATGTGAAAAGAAAATAAAAAGAAACAGAAGAAACAAAACCAAACATGGAAAAGAACAATAGCATATGCTACTTCAGTCTCCATTTAAATTCTGATCTTTCTAGATATTTTTCTGAGTGTAGGTATCTCCTTCCATTCTGAGACTTGTAGAGTTGTCTTTTAACTGTGTGTTTCTGCAAAGAGTCCAGTTTATCAGGGTTGGTTGTCATACATATGATGTATCTGTAACTGTATACAAATTTTTCCTGGTTCTGCTCTTCTCACTTAGCATCAATTTGTATAAGCATCTCCAGGTAAATATGAAGTCCATCTCCTTCCCGTTTCTTATAGCACAATAGTATTCCATTACATCTAAATCATTATTGATTAGAGAAATGCAAATCAAAACAACTCTGAGGTACCACATCTCACATGTCAGATTGGCTAATATTAAAAAACAGGAAAACGATAAATGTGGAAAAATTGGAACACTAATTCATTGTTGGTGGAGTTGTGAACTGATCCAACCATTCTGGAGAACAATCTGGAACTATGCCTAAAGGGCTATAAAAAAGTATATACCCTTTGACCCAGCAATACCACTTCTTTGTGATATGCTTTGGGTGTATCCCAAAGAAATCACAGAAATTGGAAAAGGACCCATATGTACAAAAAATTTATAGTAGCTCTATTTGTAAAGAATTGGAAATCATGTGGATACCCATCAGTTGTGGAATGGCTAAACAAATTGTGGTATATGCATGTAATGGAATACTATTGTGCTATAAGAAATGAGGAGAAGATGGACTTCATGATAACCTTAAGAGACTTATATAAATTGATGATGAGTGAGGAGAGCAGAACCAGGAGAACTTTGTACACAATTACAGACACATCATGTATGTGATGACTAACTTTGATAGACTGGGCACCTCTCAGCAATACAAGGTTGGAAGACAACTACAAAAGACTCAAGATGGAAAGGGATATCTGCATCCAGAGAAAGAACGACAGAGTCTGCAGATTGAAGCAAACGATTTGCTCTCTCTTGTTTGTGTTTGGCACATTAGCTTTTTAGAAGCCACCAGGGGCATGACCAATCTTTAGCTGTTAAGATTGTGAACTCCTTGAAGCCAGGAACTATCTTTTGCCTTTCTTTGTATGCCTAGTGTTCAGCATAGTTCCTGGCACACAGCAGGCACTTAATAAATGTATATTGATTGATTTCAGTCAGGTAATTACAAACTGCTCTACAGTTCCATCAGGAAAAACTTTAAATTCAACAGAACATAAATTCATTTTAGTACTTCATTTAACATATTAACACCCTGATGTTTCTGTTACCTGCCCTTTTTGCGATTTCAACAATAGAGTTTTGGTAGAAATCAACTGTAGCATTTTATAGAACCAACTATGCCAGCTTACGTTCATTCCCCTCCCTGTCCTTTTGTTGACTTTCTGGACTTCAAAAGCATATATCCTCTCTTGCTGGTTCATCCTGAAACTTCTCTCAGAACCTGGAGCCTCCTCAATCTGAAATAGCTTATTGTTCCTGCAGCGTCATGAAATAGTCATCTACAAACCCCTTTCTTCCTCCCCCTACCCCACTGATTAGTTTAATTGAGAACCTCTTATTTTGTGGAGGGGTCTAGACCAGTCTACCTTCAGAACTTTCTGTGCTTCAAAACCATTCAAATCTACGCTTTTTGAAGGCAGGGACTACCTTTCTTTTTTCCTTATTTTTGTATCCTCAGCACCTAGCTCAATTCCTGGCACGTAGTAAGTACTTAATAAATGATTGTTTCCTTCCTTCAATAAACACCAGATTTGGAATCCAAAGATGTAGATTCAAATTTGACCTCTGACCATTAACTGTGTGACCACGGGCAGCTTCCTTAACCTCTCTGAGCACCAATTTCCTCATCTGCAAAGTAGTGATAATACCTGTACTATGGATTGTTATGGAGAAAACAAATATGTAAGTTATTATGAATATTCAAGACGTAGCCAGTGTATCTAAGATCACAGAAAGTGACAGAATCAAGATTTGAACCCAGTTCCTTGAAGTCCAAATCCAGTGTTCTTTTTATTATACTGTTTTCATTGTTGTTTCTCATTTACTTTTACTTCATTCAATCATTTGTTCAGTCATTTGGCATGTATTAAGTGCCATCTATGTGGTAGTCATCATTGGAGCTATAAAGATACATCAAGGGAGCCCTTCCTTCAAGGAGCTAACAATTCAGGGCCTAATTTATTGTCCATTTGCAGGTTCTGTCCAAACTATAAATATTGATGGATGTGGATGATACAGTCGTAGATTGTCCATCCAACTGCATATATCATCTAGACAGTAGGCATTCTTCATGCATTTAGGCCAGTATTTGGCACATAGTAAGCACTTAAAGTAAGTAACCACTTATTTCATTCATTAACTTGCTTTTTTCTCATGAAGTTAGTAAGGTCAAACTCTTTTGAATCAAATTAAATCTCATTTAGGTGGCAGTAGTATATTCTACAACTGATACAAGTGGCCCAATGCCATTCATAGACATGAACATACAGAGGACCTTATAATCTTTGACTTGGGCTCTATGCAACATTTTTTCTATGACCACGGCAAACACCTTTCACAAGCATATGTCAACTTGTTCTATGACTTGCCGTATAATAACGATGAGAAGGCCATTGAATAGTTATCTTGTTTATCTCTTTCAAGTGATCTTTAATTTTGACATATTTCCTTTCTGCTGGAGGAGAACCAATATGAGGAAATTTGGCTCTACCAAATCAAATACTTTTGAAAAAATAAATGATATGGTTGTGTATTATCTGCCTATTTTAATCAATTGTATTATAGTAAAGAAATGGTCTGTTGTAGAATCTCACTTATGAAAGCCTACCCCCTTCTAACAGCCTCATCTAAGGTGTCTTTGAAATACACATAGTCTTATTTTTCCAAAACATTTCAGTGTTTTCTTGGTCACTTTTGGGGAAGTGATTAGATTTGATATTTCCCCTCAACATCTTTGGTGTCTTCTCATTCTTCCAAAATCCTGACAATATTTCTTTCAACATCCTCCACCTGCTCAATGTTCTACCTTCTAATTGTGTATACTCAGATACTTTCCCCGCCTTTCATTCAGCACCATTGCCACCATCTCCATAAGTGTATCCAGCACTGCGATCCTACCTATGGGGGAATCCAAGAATCTTGATCATTCTAGACAGTATGTTAGGAAACAACCCCATTCCCCAATAAAATCTTGTACAGAACATCCCTATCTTTTGTCTTTTTGTCCTGCTTCCTGTTTCATCTCAAAATATCCATAGACAGAGTTTGTTTCATTGAGTCTTTCACCTGGATTTCTTTGAATAGGTTTCCCCCTCCATTGATCACTTAAAAAAATGAGGCAATGAAATTCATAATTTTTCAAGAGTTTTTTCCATGTGATTTTATGAAAAATTTCTATTCCAAACTGGCTTTGCCTCCAGTTGCCACATCTCTCTATCGTGCAAGTCAATCAAGTGTTTGCCAACTGAAACATCCTCAGACATTTTTGGTTTTCTCATTATGGCCATTTATTTACTTCTTTTAAATTTTATATGAAATAATTATATTTGAGATCTATCTCTTTGCCTCCCCGTTTCTATTTTTTTGTGATTTGATTTGGTATTCATACTGTCCGGTGCTTTCTAACTCCTTTCTGAAAGAAAGTAATCCTAGTACAGAAATGAAGTTTCTGCGTAGTCTATGATTCTTTGGCCTTTCTCATTCCATGCTTCTGAACCATGCTTCCTAACACATTCTTTTCCACGGCCACTGATTCCCTCCTTTATATTTAAGTCACAGTTGCATTACCTAAGCATGTTGATTTCATTTGGAGGCTCTTATCAAGTTCTTGGTAGAATTTTTCTACCTCTTTATTCTTAACAATAAATGTTGCTCTATAAACTATAGTCATTTTCATGGTGGTCTTTTTTCAAGTACTTATCATGGAATGACCAAACACTCCACAAAATGTTTCCTATTGCCAACTCCTTTATTTATCTCTCCAAGGAAAATCTATGAGCCATCTCTCATTTAGCTATTAACAATCCATGAAAAGAATGCAAAATGGCCCTGAGTCCTGGGTATCCCCCCTTTTGATTCTGCCATGATAGCAGCAATATGGTGGAAAAAGTAGCAGAGTATACTAAGAATTTTAGTTTTTAGATTATTTACACTGAGTGTTATGAGATTCAAATGAATTAATGAATGTAAAGCAGCTAGGTGGTACAGAGGATAGAGTGCCAGGCCTGGAGTCAGACAGGTGAGTTCAATGGCCTTAGATACTTATTAACTTTGTGACCCAGGGCAAGTCATTTAATTCTGCCTTAGTTTCCTCATCTGCAAATACAGCTGGAGAAGGCAATGGCAAACTACTCAAGTATCTTTGCCAAGAAAACCCAAAATTGAGTTATGGAGTACTGGATACAACCCAAACAACTGAATGATGATCATCACAAAGTACTCTGCAAAATTTTAAGCACTATGTAAATGTCAGTTATTACTCATCATCATCATCATCAATATCATCATCATCATCATTGTTACTAGCCTGCAGTCATCAGGCATTCAGTCTGGTTATTACCATTCCCTGAGCCTACTACTGCACTCCTGCTGAGCTTGAGTTTATAGAGCAATACTGGGATGTGTTGATAAATGCTTAACTGGGCTCTCCAGAAAAAAAAGTATGCAACACACTTTTAGGTTTAATCTGCATTAGTAGCACTTTTTTTTTTAAATCAGAGCAGGGCAATTGGAGTTAAGTGACTTGCCCAAGATCATACGGTTAATAAGTGTTTTAAGTGTCTTAGTCTGAATTTGAACTCACATCCTCCTGACTCCAGGGTCAGTGCTCTGTTCACTGTGTCATCTAGTTGCCCCCTATTAACACTTTTTGAAGTCTAGACAATCCAACTAGCCCCCCATTTGTAGCAATTGCAGATCTCAGGTTTAAATGCTCGTACTGAAAATTTCACAATCAATTCTCCTAAGCTGGAGCTGGCTCCAACACAGCCTTGGTTACAGCTGCAATTTCCTTCTGTCTCCTGGTTTTGTTTGTATCATGTAAGATTGATATAATTCACTTCCCCCAGGAGCATGTCTATATTGAATTGTTTCAAATTGCACGACATCTTTTTCTCATTTTTATTCTTCTTATGCCGTGTACTAATTTTGATTTTTTTTCTACCAACCCTGACTGACAGAGACAGCTGATTTAGTAATGACTCCTACATTAGTAAGAAAGTTTTTTCCTATTTGTGAAAATATAATCAGTTTCTTTTTGTGTGTGTGTGTGTGTTACTTTTCAGCATTCAAATCTACTGTGTGTTCTTTGATTGAAGACAGTTTTTGTGATGTAGAGACATGAGACTTCTTTCTATAATTGTCTGGCCTCTTCATTTCCTTTTCTTGACCCCTATTTCTCAGTAAATTCATTTTTCAGTGGTCATCTATTTCCATCTTTTCATTGAAGTAAACGAGTATCAAAGTGTATGCTGATTTAATTTGTTGAATCTTAAAGAGGTCTTTGTAGAATTTCTCTGCCTCTTCATTCTTGTCATTGTTGTTGTTGTATAAAGCTGTAATAAACTTAATGGTGGTCTTTTTGCAAGACTTTATCACAAACATTGAAATGGGAGATGACAATGTCCCATGAAATTATATTCTTGGTGCCCTTGGGCTCATGAAAGACCCAACTCTGTCAGTTCCTTTTCCTCTTCCCCACTTCTGTCGTCTTTCTGTTTATTCGCAACTTCCTTCTTCCTTCTGAATTAATTTTTATTGATAATATCAAGATTGATATGATTAAGTTCTAGTGCTATGTCACTCATTGATTATTGGGTCATATTTTGAATAACATAGCCAAGTCTGAGTTTAAATGGTCCCCAACCTATAATTCTTAGCATCCTCTACGCTCTTTTGTACCAGTCCACCACTGTTGTGGCAGAATCAGAAGGAGGCCACATAACACTCAGAGCCATTTTTCATCTTTTTTTCTGTTTTATGGATTGCTTTGATGAAAAGAATTCACCACCAAGTAGCCAATCTACTACGGGTGAGAGCCCCTCTGTACTTAGCTACGTTGGCCCTTGGCAAATAAAATCAAGGTCATTGTCAAGGTCCTATCACATGATAGGATCTACAGGAATTCACATTCAGCACATAGTAGGTGTTCAATAAATGTTTGTTGAAGGAGCAAATCAAGTTAGTCATCTCTCTGCTTGATATAAATATATATTAACATGTACAAACATATATACATGAGATAAATATATATTAATATGGTAGAGCACCTATTTGGGTGACTGTAGTTGGGATATGTGGTGGAGGATCAGGGATTAATTTCTTTCAGAAGAAACTGATCATCTGTGGCTATTTGTTTCTGAAAGTCTAGCCAGTTATATGATTCATTGTTCTTGCAGAGTACTTCCTAATACCAGGGAGCCAGGAGAAGGAGACATTGTGACAGGCACATAGTTGGGACTGGAGAAGAACTGGCTTATTAAAGGCATAGATCAAGTCACTAGGATAAGGTCTTCATTCCCCCCTGCCCCTACCCTCCAACTTCATTTCACAACTAATAGGTTGGTTGTCGGGGGTTATGGCCTCTTGAGGAATGGTAGCGTGACTCACCTGCCCACCAGAGGTCATGGATTGTGGTCTGCTCTGGAGACAGCAAGCTGGGTCCTGGTTTTAATTTGAGGCTTAATTATTCCCATCATTAGTTATGTTTCTTTTCTTTTGTTTTGTTATTGGCTAAAGGTACAGCACAGATCAGCTTAAGGCCAGACTCCTGGGTGAATCTTGGGTTTTATAGACGGGAAAGAGAAGACGCATGTGTGGGGGTTTCATCAAGATAAAAGTCCACATGGCCCAGGCTAGGAAAGAGCCAGTCATAGCATGTAATCAGAGCAATTACCCTTCATTTCTGTTCCCAGATCTTGAATGTGTTAGACTTCAGGTTTACTTCCTACATTTCTCTCCCTCTCCCAGATCTGCAAGTAATTTAACCATGTTTTTACAGAGCACAAAGACATTCTGCTTGTTTACACTGGAGACAAATTTTCCTCAATTGACGCAATTCTATTGATTAAATAATGGTGTTCTTCCTCATTTAAAGGTAATTTCAGCTGGTATCATGACATGAAAGAGGAAAGTGAATGTTAGGCTCTGTGCGTGCTATGGAGCAGGCCAACAGGGAAGTTTGCTTCTGGCTGCTTTGTTGCAGGGTCTTCACAGTGAGAACTGAAGGACCTTGTTATTCTCACCTGCTCCTGAGACAGAGCCCTCCTTGGGCTCAACTCTAGGCTCCAACTTGGATGGGTTGAAATGAAAAGAGCAGATTTGGTTCCTCACTTGTGGTGTGAGACTGAAAGGGAGCAGATGCTAGTGGGTTTGTTTTGAAAATTTATGGGATTTGCTGTGGTGACTACTGATATACAATAAACAAGGGCCTTTAGTGAGGTTTTTTTTTAAAGACATCATATAAAGGCAACAGATTTTATGTGCATGAAAGATCTCACATTGAATTAAAGGAACCACACATTTAGATAACTATGGGGTAGGAGGAGAGACAACAATTCACGGCAGTGTTGAATGTGCTTACTATGATAAAAACAGACCCTTCTATTTGCATTCCAGCCATCTTTCTCTCTTCAAAACTGGACCAGCCTATAGTGCCCTGGACCATTCCTCTGCCTTGCTTTTGCCAGGGCATCTGCCTAGTCTTCTTTCCCCATCTCCAGCTTCCTTTTATGTGTTGTCTTCCTCTACTGGAATATAAGCTCCTGGAGGGTAAGGACTCTTACTTTTTGCTGGTGTTCGTGTCCCTAGCACTTGGCACAGAGAGTAGCTCAGAATAAGGACTTAAACTCATCCCTTTCTCTGTTTATCTGTCTCTCTCCCTCCTTGCTCCCTTCTCCTTCTCTGCCTTTTTATCTCTCTGTCTCTGTCCTCTCTTTCCTACTCTCTCTGTTTCCCCTCTCCCTGTCTCTCTCTGTCTCCAAATTTCTCTCTGTCTCTGCCTCTCTCTGTCTCTCTCTGTCTCTCTCTCTGTCTCTCTCTCTCTTTCTGTCTTTCTTTCATACTCTCTTACTCTCTCCCTCCTTCCTGTGTCCCTCTCTCCTCTGCCTCTTTTTCTCTCTGTCTCTTTCCCTTCTCCCTCTGTTCCTCTCCCTTCCATTCTCTGTCTCTGTCTCCCCTCTCTCTGTCTCCAAATTTCTCTGTCTCTCTATGCCCCACAATTAGAGGCTAATGAAAATAAACCTGTAATTTTTCCCATGCAAATTCATGGACCCTTAAGTCAAGAATCCTTGGTCTGGATTCTAAATTCAGAGATTTTGGGATAGTAATTTGTTCTCAGCTATAGGAACAGTTAATGTAAAGGATTAGGAAGCCAGAGGCTCTTGACAGAGGATTTGACCCAGGGTACTCTGTTTTCACATAGAGGTTCTTCCATGGGCCTCCCTGAGGCATGAATGACAACAAACCCCTGACCAGGTATTGGAACCAAACCCATGCCTGGCAATATTGCCACCTCAATTATATGCTTGCCAGAAGAAAGGCCAAGTCCGTTCTTGTTGGCAAACTAAGAGACCCCTTTCCTCAACTTCTATCTTCCTTTCATTTACTGGTGCCTGTAATCCAAACTCTCTCCCAGCTCCTCCATGAAAACTTCCTAGTAAGGACTGGCACATATCTCAAGGAGAGCTGCCTGAATAGTCAGGTCAACATTAGATTAGCAGGAAAGGGGAAATGTCAGCAGCAAAAGGCTGGTTTTTAGGCACAACATACCCAGCAGATGCATTGTGCCCCAAGGAAGAGACCGGGGAATCTACTCCCAGAATAGGATGATAGAATGTAAAAGATGTGCCCTGCTCCGCAATTTGGGCAAAGAATAGACATTCTGCTCACCACATGAGACAGAGGCATTGTTGATAGGCTGTGTAGCTGGAACTGTGATACATTCAAAAGGCTCTATCAATATCAATAAACATTAGTTAAGCACCTTCTATGTTTCTAAGCACAGGACTAATCTACAAAAGTAAGACCTCTGCCTTGCTCTGGCTTTTTCCTCCCTAACTATTAGTTGAAGAGGAGGCAGGTAGGTGGCTCAGTGGATAGAGCTCTGGGCCTGGAGTCAAGAAGACCTGAATTCAAATCTAGTTTCAGACACTCATTAGCTATGTGACTGTGGGCAAGTCACTTATTCTCTGTTTGCCTTAATCTACTAGAGAAGAAAATGGCAAACCGCTCCAGTGTCTTTGCCAAGAAAACCCCTTATGGGGTCATGAAGAACTGGACATGACTGAACAACAGTTGTTTGAATAAGAGAGATAATACTATAAAGGGAGAGGCCTTGGGATCTAAAGCCAACATACAGGACTCTACACTTTGTGTCTTCACATCTCTTCTGTCTTGCTTTTAGACGAAGGAGATTGCTATGATCTTATGAACTTCAAAAGGTCAGAATCATGAGCTAGCCCAGTAATGATGCCCTGGGGAAGTGACCTGAAGGACCCAGCTTAGTGGTAGATGAGAGTGTACCACTTTTAGAAGTAAACCTGATTGGGTGAAAGTTAGAAATCACGTTAAGTTTGAACTTTAGTCTCCTCAGGGGCCCAGGTGGGATAGGAGTGAGTGTACCTACTTTTAATTGGTGTTAATTGTTTAAATGACTTTCAGGCACTGATCCCTAGAAGTTAACATTTAGGAAAAACACCACCAGAAGAGGGATTTCTACTGATAGCATTAAACAAAGATTTCCATGACCCATCAGGAATACTCCTAGAACCATGAAGGGGAGATGTAGTCAGTTTCACTCTAGGAGAGTGAGTTCAGAGTCTCTCTATGTTTCAGTAACTGTCATAGTCTGGCATGGACCATTACTATTATTAAATACCTACACTTTACAAATAGTATCTCATTGGATCCCCGTAATAACCCTGGGAGATCGCTGCTCTTATTTTCTCTGTTTTACAGTTAAGGAAGCTGAGGCAGCTAGCAGAGGGATGTTAAATGACTCATACAGGGTCTGTACACAGCTAGTAAGTGTCTGAGGCTGGGTTTGAAATCAGGTTTTCCTAACTTTAAGCCTAGCATTCTGTCCATTGCGCCACCTGCCGTGGTACCCCAGTTATCCTCACCATTATCATTCTGTCTCTACTTCTCTTGTCATTTTCTTAATGTCTTTTTTGAAATACTGGTCACTTAGAATTGAAGTCCATCCCTTTTAAAGGCAAAGTTCTCTTGATTTCCCTGGGGATGATAGCAACTACCTCCCAGAATTGTTGTGGGGATAAAATAAGAAAATATTTGTAAAGTACATTGTAAGTGTTGAAGTCCTATATAAATGTTAGTGAATATCATCGTCATCATAATAACTATTATTACATATATGTAGGTTATATGACTCCAGGTCCAGTCATTTTTTCTTTCTACTTTTGGTTGCTCAGGGTTAAGTATTACAGAGTATCAGAGGCTATCTGGACCAGCCTACTATTTTTACAGATGAGTAAACTGAGGTCCAGAGAGGTTTCATTGTTAGTGTCAGGGGGGGTTTGAACCCAGGTCCTTTGAATTCAGAGCTGGGGCACTATTTTAAGGAAAAGATAAAAAAATGGGGAATTGCGTGCTTTCATGAGAAATAATCTAGACAGTATGGGAGAGAGAATGAAATTGTGTGATCGTGGGAAAGTTACTTTGCTTCCTGGGATCAATTTACTTGTCTGGACAATAAAGTAGTTGGACTAGCAGACTCCTAAGGTCCTTTCCAGTTCTAAAATTAAATAATTCTATGAAAGCTGGGGATTTTTTTCCTATTTATCTTCACCTCAGTCCTTTTTTGTGATGCATTTGAAAGGTCTCAGGCAAACCAAGAATCCAAGAGAGAAATAGATGTTCAGAGGTCCAGGAATTTGGCCCAGGCCTTAGGGGACAGCACTCTGATTAATTAGTGATTCCTTGAGGCCTGGAGGGGTTCAGGGAAAAAATATTCTAGACTAAAGGGAGCAGTTTAAAAGAGAATGCAGAATTCTGAGGAAGGTGGGGAGAGAAAGGCCTGAGTTAGGAAGGAGCAGACTCAGAATCATAGGTTCATAATTGGAAAGAACCTTACAGGTCGAAGATGAGGAAACTGAGGAGCATGCATTTGAAGCAACTCAAATGGGGTCATCTTTATGGACATCAATGACTTTATGGCATTACAGTAGTGCCCTCAAGGGCTGGTGGGATGTAGATTATTTCACTCCTCCCACTCTAAATGCTGTGTTTTTTGGGTTTTCCTCTCACTGACCTACTGTCACTTCTTTCTTCTGTCTCTGTGCCTGCCCTTAGTGCCTTCACACTCTTCTTTCCCTTCTAATTTGATGCTTCTATTATTATTAAATATCTAATAATTAACAAGGATTATTTAAATGGGAGTTAATTAAATAAATGGGAATTAATGTTTAGTGTTAATGAGGAAAGTCACTTTCCTCCTCTAGATTTCCTAAAAATGAAAAAAAAACCCCTGAATTTGCCAGCCTCCATAGTTCCCTGTCCAATGCAAACCTTCTGTTCCTCTGTCTAATCTCTCATGGTGGTAGATTCTGAGGAGGCAGCAGCTGTGCATCAAAGAGGGTTTGCAGCTGTCTGGAGTGATTGATTCCCCCTTGGCTTTAACAGAGCACCAGGGCATAATGCTAGTAATTGGTGGAGTAGTTCTATTAAGAAGCTGGCCTGTGGGTGTTTATGCTGAAATGCAGGAGTTTTGAGAGTTGGGGTTGATTTGAGTTATAGTTTCAGAGCTGGAAGAGACCTTGAAGGTCAGCTAATACAACTCCCTTGTTTTACAGATAAAGAGACTGAGGCCAGAGAGGTGACTTGTTTAAGGGCACGTGGGTAGCAGATGATGGAGCTGGGGTTTGAACCTGGCTCCTCTGGCTCCAAGCATGGGGCTCTCATCCATTGTACCATGATTATTTGTATTGGGAAAGAGTGGTCAGTTAAAGGTGACTCTGGAATTTAGAGAAGTGTGAGATTCAAGTTAGGGCATGTTGGAGCTGTCTTTAGGACCCTGGGACTCAGTTCCAGGTTCAGTGTGAGTCTTTCGTTGTTGCCATGGAGGGTTGTGGCTCATAGGGTAAGGCTGAGGCATGTTTACCTTGGACCCTAGCACTGATTCTCACAAAGTGTTATCAGTATTTAGAGAGTAGTGATGACAAAGCCCAGGCAGATGCTAGATCTGATTAGCTTAGCTCTAAGCCCTCAGAAGTGGCCACATGGGAAAAAGAGACTAGCAGGGTTAGGGAGGACAAACAGAGTAGGCACTTGGGGTGCTTGAGAGTGATTAGAGCCTTAGTGGGTCCTTGCAATGGAAGTGAGGAAGCCAGACAATGAAACTTACTAGAATGACACTTTTTTCCCTCTTTGTTATGTTTATGGTATCTTTATTTGTTCACAAAAGGGATCTGTCCGATGGCCTAGTAGATTGTAAGGTCTAGGAAGGCAAGGACTTTGCCTAAAGGTGGCACTGTAGATAGAACACTGGGCGCAGAGTCTTGAAGACCTGAATTTGAATTCAGCCTCAGACAGTAAGTGACTATGGGCAAAACACTTAATCACTGTCTGCCTCAGTTTCCTCAAAAATAAAATGGGGTTAATAATAGTATCAAACTCCCAGGGTGACTTGTGAAGATCAAATGACATGACATTGGTAAAGTGCTTAGTTCTGTGCCTGACACAAACTTTAATAAATGCTTGTTTCCTTCTTTAAACTTTGTGTCTTTCTCAGCTATTTTAGAAAGGTAGGGCTTCCAAATGCCTACTCTTCAGACTAGGAAAAAAATCCCTTAGCTGCTTTTCAGCCCTATAAGAAGAGACGATCAATCCTTAGAGTGTTATTTGCTCTCTAAAAGGAGATTCCTCAGATTCCTTACCTCTAGGAGCCAAGGTCTTAGAACACAGAGCAGCCAGTTAGCCACGTAGGGCTTGTAAGCTCTATGTCCTATTTTAAACACCTATTTTCTGCTCACTAAGGTTAATTTTCCTGTTAATTTTTCAAATTAATCTTGTCATTGTTCAGTTGTTTCATTTATGTCCAACTCTTCATGACCCCATTTGGGGTTTTCTTGACAAAGCCACTGGAGTGGTTTGCTATTTCCTTCTCTCATTTGACAAATGAAGAAACCGAGGTAAACAGGGTTGAGTGACTTTCTCAGGGTCACATCATATCTGAGGCTGGATTTGAACTCAGGAAGATGAATCTCCATGACTTCAGGCCTAACACTCTATCCACTGTGTCACTTAGCTGCCCTCCTTATTAATCAATAGGCATTTAACCTATTGATTACCTGTGCTTGGTGCTGGGGATATAAAACAAACAAAAAACACCCATAAGAAAATAAAAAGTAAGACAGACCCTGCCCTCAATGAACTTATTTCTGGTCTATGGTATTGTGTCTGAAGCCTCCAACTGATTTGGGCTTAGAAATTCTATGTTCCTGCTTTAATGTCTTATTGCTACATTGGACCCACTCAGCATCATTTTGGGGCTTTATTTATTTACTTTATTTATTCCAACAAATCACCAAGGACTCTCTAGGTCTGAGGCCTCCCAGTTATTTCAACCCCCAGAGTCCTTTGATTTCCTATACAAAGAGGTAGAGGTAGAGGGAGGTAGAAAAGCAGAAGACCAGAGCTAATAGTCAAAGCCCTTCAGAGGCAGCATCCTTTTCAACCCTTTTCAACATTATTATTTGAGATAGTTTTAGAAATACTCAGCACAGCAATAAAACGTGGAAAAAACATTAAGAGAATATAGCAGAGAATAAGGTAGAATCTTTCACTTTTAATAGATTATGTGATGGAATGGTACTGCTGCTGAATTGTACAGTTGTCTGAGAGCCAGTTTAGCTAAGTTTAGAGAGGTTCATCATGAGAATGGTGGCCGAGGAAGGACGGACTGTGACAGCTTTAAAACAAACAAACAACCGTTTGCTGAGCTATAAGAGGGGCTGTGACCTGCATTGGTTGGAGGAGTCACAGCACTGAAATTATAGATACCTGCAGTACTGACATCTAATGGTCTATTTGGAAAACCCAAGAAACTCAACAAATAACAAAAAAATTGATCAAGATAATGAATAGTTTTTAGCATGATAGCAGGATATAAGGAAAACCTACAAAAATCATGAACATATCACTAACTAAAAACAGAAACATAAACAGGAAGGGAAATTCTATTTACAACAAAGACAGTATATCAAATATTTAGGCTACTAAGAAATGTTAGGGCACCTTGGTGGCACAGTGGGTAGAGAACGTGGCCTGGATTCCTCTTCCTGAATTCAAATTTGACCTCAGATACTTAGTAGCTATGTGGCCCTGGGCAAATCACTTACCCCTGTTTGCCTCAATTTCCTCATCTGTAAAACCTGGAGAAGGAAACAGTAAACCACTTTAGCATCTCTGTCAAGAAAACTTCAAATGGAGTTCACAAAGAGTCAGGCATTACCAAAATGACTCAACAAAAGAGACATTAAAGACCCATGTAAATACAATTTTAAAGGAATTTTAACAGAAACAAAGGAAGGATTTATTTGGAGAGGTAGCTCATGGTCATGGCTAGGTCTAGGCAATCTAGGAAAAATTGCATTGCTACCCAAATTAATGTACAAATTGAATGTGATACCTATCAAAGTGCCAATGGGCTACAGAAGAAAACTTGTATGACCTCACATCCTATATTACTGAGAAAACATAGATTATCCATTGTGAGCTTCTCTCCTGTTCTATGTCTTGACCTTCTGTAATAGGCTTCTTTTCTTTGTTCCAGTCTGGAATTTGTGGTCCTTTTCTTTTCCAAGGCTATCCCTTTACTTGTGCTCTTGACATCTATCCCAGCTTTCTCCCTATTTCATTCTGGTCTTCTAATCTTTAGTTTCTCCCTCTCTCCTAACTATTCCTCTTCAATTCATAAAGATATCCAGCATTCTCCTATCTTTAAAAAACAAAAGCACCCTTCACTTTTATCCTGTCATCCACATTCTTTTTCTTTCTTTTTTTTCTTTTGGAGGGGAAAGACAAAGCAGGTGGGGTTAAGTGGCATGCCCAAAGTCACACAACTAGTAAGTGTTAAGTGTCTGAGGCTGGATTTGAATTCAGGTCCTCCTGACTTCAGGACTGGTGCATTCACTGCACCACCTAATTGCCCCTAAGCCAAATTCTTATAAAAACTCATCCATACTCCTTGCCTCCATTTCTTCTATTCACTTCTCAACTAAAAGTTCACTCTCCACTGTTATCAGTGATCCCTTAATTGCTAAATCCTACGGTTTAGGAATAATATGCTCCACGGTCTCACTGATCACTCTGTGGTATTTGTGTCAATCACCCTTTCCTCCTAAGACATGAACTCTTCCTTCTCTTTCTGTCCTAACCTCTGTGTCATATTGAGTCCTCCCTCTGACTCATGTCAGACATCAAACCTGTTTTCAAATTGTGTTGGTTTTTTGCTTTTGCAAGTTTCTTGCCTATATCTCCTTTTTGGGGTATTCATACAATTCCAAATTGCAATTCAAACCCTCATAACCTTATGCTGCACTGTTGCCTTCTAACTGGTCTCCTTCCCTGCCTACCAGTCAGTCCATCTTCCAGTTTCAGCTACCAAGGTGATTTTCCTAAAAAGCAAGTCTGACCACATCACCTCTGACTCAGTGATCTCCAGTGGTTCCCTATAGATTTCAAGATCAAATATAAAATCCTTTGTTTGGCATTTAAAACTCTTCACAACTTTGCCCCTTCCTGCCTTTCTAGTCTCTTAAGTTACTGCAAAAGCAAAAGTTAGGGAGATGGGAAAACATATTAAGCTTTGACAACTACTAATACCTTAGTATGAGTGAGTTTATAAAATCCTTCCAAATGTTTGGGAAGAGCTGGATTGAGGTGGTACATCTAAGGGGGAGGGTAAGAAACTCTAGTTACAAAGGCTATTGGGATAAAAGGTAAAAGGAGCTGATATACACTGTATTCACTTATATACAGTTGTTCTCTGGCCAAGTCTGTCTCACATAATGAAGAAACATGTTGGCATTCTAGCCAGACAAATACTTAAACCAATGAATTTAGTGTCTACTAAATCTCTCTTTATTATTATCTCTACAAGAACTGATAAAATTGAATTTCTGTACCTACAAAACCAGGGACTGTCTTGGATCCCATCAAGGCATGGACACATTCCATGAAGTTTCTTAAGTGTCTTCATTCATATTAATTAAAACTGGACTCTGTGGAAGGAAATGATTGTTCAAATGGGTGGACCCTCCAAATTCTAGCCCCTTTCTTTCTCTTATAGTTCATATCCCAACTATGCATCATGAGACATATATGAAGGAGGAGGGAATCTTTTTCTCTTTGAGAGCTGGTTGGTTGATTCAGTTCTATGCTGTTCCCTCCTCTGGGGAAATGATGCACAAATACATACCTCACTGAGCACATCAAGTCAACTCAGCAAACATTTATTAAGCACCTACTATGTGATAAACATTGTGGTTTAAGGAAAAACAGCAGAGAGTTGAGGATACATATGGCCTGTAACCCTTTCCCTGAGAATGGAGGCATTTTCTCTTTCCATCTCCCACTGGAGATCTTAGAGTCCCTGATCTGTAAGGAACCCAATCTCATAGGTAGTCAATGAAGTGACAGCACCACCTGGTGGTCATGCAAACCATCCCAAAGTGGCTTAGATTTCCCTTTTTCTGAATACCACTTGGGGCTTCTGAATACTCCATGTCTCCATTCAGGATTCACCACCCCTTCCCACCCTGATGCCATCTTCTCTCTTCAGGATCCCAATGTCCTCTGGCCACTGGTTGCCCAAGATCCCATATAGTGACCTCACCCAAGTCTTACTTCTTGGACAAGGGCCCATATTTGAGAATTCTTCCATTTGTCTCAGTTTAAAATCCCACTGTTTGATATTTCATTCAGAAATTATTCTTGTAAAGTTACCCTGTTGGAAATAGCCTGATAAACTCAGTCATACTAAGATATGGTAGTTTAATGTGTTTTCAGTTTTGGAAAGATTATATTTAAACAGGACACATTGCTTCCTCCTGAAGGAATGGACATTAAAAAAAATATTTCAGTTACTTATGATGTCTGTTTTCTCATGCCCCCCACTTATGTGACTACATCTAGTCATGAGTTCAACTGGGAGGGTAGATCAGATATGGGAATAGCATCTTTTAAGGTATATTTGTCCAGTTGAGAGAAAACTGGGATGGGATGATTTAGGAGAATGGAGTTTTGGTGTTTATTTCACCATGCAGTAGTTGTATAATCTTGAGAAAGTTAATGAACTTCCTTGTGATTGTCTTCCTATCCATGAAATGGGAATAAAATTGACCTTTAAAAAAGTGACATATTTTGAATCTAGTTACTCTCCTATATCTGACTAGCTGACTATGGATAAGTCACTCATGAGCTCATTTCTCTAGTAAGTTATAGTTGTGTTGTAATCCTTGGAAGAGCAGGGAAATTACAAATCTTTGACAAGATATGGTCATCATCAATTCAAATATTTAAATCAATATTTGAAAACATTATTCATGAATCCATAAACTCTAAATTACTTATAATCTGTTAAATTGTGATGAATGCTCTGACCTCAGAGTTCTAAAGACTCTGTTCCCAGACCTTCTAGCGGCTCCCTCTGACCTTTTGAAGCTTACGAGGTCATGGCCATGTCTAATCTTCACCTAAAAACAGGAAAGAATAAACACAAAGAGGGAAAAAGGCAAGGTTTGTTTTCATTTGGATGGAGAGGGTCCAAGACCTCACCCCTCACAGCATTATCTCTCACTAGAATGAATCAGACCCAAAGAAACTTGCCCTGGCTGACAAGTGCCTTCTGAATTCACCCCAGTTCTGTTTAGCCTGACAATCAAGAGGGCTCATCTTCATCATGTAGCTAACAGACTAGCACCAGTTAAAGGACCCCTGCATGTCCTCTCCATCTCATCAAAGCATCTCTGCTAGATATCATCATGGCACTCTGGAAAGCAGGCTCCCCAGTCTGATCTACTTGTGGGATTACATCAGGTGAGCATACTGATGCCTAGTCAGCAGCCCCTCCCCCATTACAGAAGCATTATATTCACTCTTAAGAGGAAGATGGATCAGGAGAGTCTCTCAGACTTTGCAGACTTCCCCAATCAAGCTGATGAGATTATAAGTCATGGACTACTCTTTTGAGGTAATGACAGGACACAGGGATCTCTTGTAATGATAGGTTGATTGATGATCAGCCTCCCCACTCTATGGCCTGTAAAAGCAAGCTGGTTGCATTCTCTCACCTGGTCACTCTCTAGGATTCCATCTTTGTCTTTTCTCACACGCTTTCTTCTAGACTAGAGTATGGCAAGGTAGTAGCAGTGGTGGTGGTGGTTGTATAGTAGTGTTTGTTGTTGTTTTGAAGGGCAATCTTCCCTCTACCAAGATCAATAAAGGTAATGTTCAGTGGAGACATCAAGCAGCACCAGACATATGCTTGCATACAGTCTTGGCAGTGACTTCGAGGATCTTCTTCCTGAATTCTGATTTCCTGTATAAAGAATAGGGGAATTTTTGAATTACTAAGGATACATGATACCAAAATTTACCTTTCTAGACAGAAAAGGATGGTTTTCCAGGCTTTAGTTGTCTCCTGGGTGAACCTCAAGTTTGAGAGGGTCTGAGTTTTGGAGTTTGAATTTTTAACTTTTTTGTGCCAGAAATTTCATTGGCAATCTATGGACCCCTTAGTACTATGTTCTTCAATGCATAAAACAAACAGTAGCATAGTATTATAAGAAAAAACAATTCCATTGAAATAGTTTCTCTGTCTCTGTCTCTCCCTCTCCCCAGATCCTATGTTTAGAATCCCTATTTAGAGAGAGATTTCTTGATTTAGCAAGCTCCCTGGAGAAAAATGACTAGAGTCCACAAAATCCTTGTCCTCTTTTTTGGAGAGCAAAGACAGTGAGTTACTTGCCTGGGTAGGTTTGATGAGAAGAGGTTTGTTTGTTCAGTAATCTCCCAAATATTCTTTCCTTCTGGGACACGTTGTCGTAGAGAGGAAGACCACTGTGTTTTTTGTGAGACTCAGGGAGACTGCATAGGATTCCTTATGAAAGAGGAACTCACTAGAGTGACAAAGGTTAGTCTAACGGCAGTTCTACCTGATGAGTATTTTGTTGATTTATCTGTTCATGGGTTCCTGTGTGTCCTTACCATCTTCTGATCTTATGTAGTTTCCATCTTAGAATCTCTGGGGTGGAGAGGGAAAGGGAGAGTAGGAAGCTCTATGGGTGACATAGAACTCCAACACCTTTTTCTGTATCAAGAAATTCAGGAATTTGTGTGCAGAACAGACATCTTACCTGTGAAAACACTCGTCTGTCTTATAGAGTATCTTACCTAGTTTCTTTCTTGCTATCTTATGCAATTCCTATACTGTATTTTGAGAACCTGGGTATGAGTTGGAGACCCTGTTACCTGCATTTGAAGAAGCCTAGGTACAAGCTATATATAAACTTTATTTATTCTGGGTCTAAAAACAAAACAAAAGTTCTCTGTAACAATACCTTTCTCCTTCCCCCCACTTACTGAACAGTGTAGTAAAAATGAAGGCTGCTGGTAATGGGGAGGATTCCTTCAGTCTGTTTCTGACATTCCTTGATTGTCATAAGAAGTTGTCTTAGACTGTAAATTGAAGAGAAGGTGCCAGTCTCTAATGGCAGAAGGAAGCTTTCCAATGGGTGCTCCTTATATCAAGAAAATCATAGGGGCAGACACATTTAAAAAAATAAAATCAAGGCCCTATTTTAATGCCCTGCTTAGATTTGATATCTTCTAAGACACCTTGCCTGATCTCCCATTAAATGGTAATTTCTTTTGTCTTCTACATTTCTGTAGTAAATTCTCTGTATTGATCATACAACATTTATCATGAACTGCCAGGGGAAACTAGCTTCAGAGAAGAGTCTAGGACTACTGGATTGGAGGAAGGATTTTTGTAGGGTGACTTCTGCCCAGGGCAAGACTACTGGTCAATAGCATCCAAGGAAAAGCTTGGACCAAGAGAGAACCAAGAGAGACCAAGAGACTAAGAGAGAACAGTAGAAAAAGTAGAACCAAAATATTTCCACCATCAACCTGTGGCCCACCCTCCCACAAACACATAGTGGGAAGAGTGAACACTGTGTTCACAAATGCAGAGACAGACCAAGAGGTCATGAAGCCCTTCTAACTAAAGGAAGGAAACCTGCAGATTCAAATACAAACTTTTGCATCAGACTTGCAACTGGGACCTAGGTGCAGGTGTGCTAAGGGTTCAAGCCTGGGAGGCCTTTGATCTGCAAAAGCTTCTGTTCTACCAGGAGCTACCTCTCACCAGTTCCAACAGATTCTGTACTTTTTTTTGCTGTAGTAATATTTTTTCTCATGTTTATTTTTAAAAGGTCTACATTTGTGGTGACCATCTCCCATTTGGGAAATTAACTGCATACAGATGTTGATGTGGCACAGTGTACTCCCAGGACCAGAAACCACTGAGGTTTGGATATTGGTTCAAAAAGAAAAAGGGGGGGTGGGTGGGAAACCCAAGCCATCCTGCATCTCTCTGAAGCGTGCAGCAAAAATTCTTAACCTTCCATAAAATGCTTAAATGAGATTTAATATTGGAAATTGAAGGGTGGACAGGTTTTTAAGGTTTTGTGCCCAAGTGTTAAAAGCTTCCATTGAAATTGTCATTTGTTAAACGTTTATGGATGTGTCTGCAGAAAAAGGATCTGCTGTCTCAGCACAATTTTTAAGCCTCTTGGCTTTCAGTCTGTGGGGACTTTGAAGTGTGTAAAAATGCTTAGCTCCCCACCCTGTCCAGCATCAGGCTTAGGCCCCACCCGTACCCACTGCTAAACAGTACTGGGCTCAGCTCTCTTCCTAACCTTGGGCCCCTTGACTTTCTCACACTTGTGGCCCACAAGTATGAATTCTCTGAGGAAGTCCTGATGTGATTCGTCCCAAGGGGAGACAGAAAATGATCTGCTGAAGTTTGAGCAGAATATCCCCAGCTGAACTCCAGGACTCCTGTTGATTCTCATAGATCTTGGGAGAGTTCAGTATGATCCCTGTCCCTGATACCCCAACATCACTTTATCCTAAATACCTGCTCTTGGAGTTCAAGAGGTTCCCAAGCCTCTTGATCTCAAAATTCTGACTCTACAAATTGCTTTTCATCGTCCTTTCCAAGCAGAAGAAACTTTTGAGATTATACAATTTAGTCTCTTCCTTTCCAGATGAGGGAAGTGTAGCTCTTAGAGCAGTGGTTCTCAACCTGTCGGATGTGACCCCTTTGGGGGTTGAATGATCCTTTCACGGGGGTCGCCTAAGACCATCAGAAAACACATATTTCCAATGATCTTAGGAACCGAGACACCTCTGTTCCCTAAAACTATCTTATTGAGGGATAAAAAAAATCTTTATTATTCATGTTTAATCCCTGTTGGTGATCCTGTGCCTACCAAAACCCTTTTCAAGAACTGTGCCAAAGCATCTCTATAGGATCATAGAAAGTGCTGCAAGAACAAAAGCAAAGAGAAGGCAATTTCATTTCCCTCCTCCTTTCAGGTCCACATTTCTGCCTTTATTATGAGTATCTGTTAGCAACAATAACAACTGCCACCACCTTGACTTTTTTCATACTGAATTCTGGCTAATTCCTGCTTTTCCTTCTAAGGTTATTGTGGAGATTGAATGAAATGACATATGGGAAAATATTTTGAAAAGCGTACCCGTGTAAAGCACAATTATGATGATTATTCTGTACTGACACTCATGGTCTTGTCTCTAAGTCTATAGCTCATGTTTCCTTGGCTCTTCTTCCCTCTACCACCATTCAGCTTCCGGAGGCATAGCAAGAAAATTCAATCATTTAAGGGGGGAAAAAAATCCCCTAATTGTTGGAGGGAAGTGGAATAATTTCCAAGTCTTCCTGCTAATAACTGTCTGCTGCCCTCTGCTGGATAAATGTATCCCCTCTATCCTCTGAAACTATTTTTATAGATTAGAAAACCTTTTTCCTCCTGTTTCTTGACATTTTCTTTCCCAGTTCTTAGAAATAGGAAGTTTAGAGTTAGGGCTGGGGACTCTGGGACCGTGGTCTTTGGGGAAGCTGCAACTTCCTTATCTCTGCACCTCCCCTGGAGTGTGCTGTACCCCATTACCCCATTCTTGATTCTGATTTCCAAAGCTTTTAGGGAGACAAGCGTAGGGTTAGTGGTATTAACTAGAGAAATCCTCTGCATGTGGTCTTATCCCAGCATAACCCATATTCATACCTTGATCTCTGGCTCCTTCTGGGGCCTTAAGTTCTTAGAAAAAATGCAAGGAGGTGGGGAGGGAATCCTCCACAGGAAGTAACAGCTCCTGGTGGAGTAACAGCTCTAGGGTGGAAAAGAAGAGAGTAGTTGTATATCATTAGGAGTTTTGTCCAAGTTAATGTGTACACTGCAGATTGGGATAATAGCTTGTTAGAAAGGTATATCTTTCCTCCAGCAAAACAGGCCATACGTACCCAAGACCCTCCTTCAGGGAGTTACCCAACTTTGTCCAGAAATTCTAGCACTGGACCATAGATGAATTGTGTGGTAGGAGCGGTAACTCTGTGTCCCTCCTTTTGGGGGATGAGGCACCACTCTATGATTTAAGGATGAACAAGGCTGTCATGTCTCTCTAACAGCTGTCTATCCCTGTTAAGTACTTTTTTTCCTAGAAAAAACACCACATCAGGCATGCAGTCTATGAAATAAAAATCCCTTTGCCCTCTGTCATCCCTTATTCAGACATCTAAGTTCCTGGACAGGTGTGGTTGGATGCTGGGAGACCTGAGCCATTTGGGGAAAAAGGGACTCCCTTTTAGCAGGGGAAAGGTCTCCAACAATTTTTCTCTAAAGGAAAGCCTTTCTCTCATTTTCCTGTCTATAACCTGGGCTGAAGGGAGCAAGTTGGAGATGGTTCTCAGAGTTAGAGATAGGCATCCTTAGAGACTTGGAGGGAGTAGGGAAGTACATAATGTCTTTCACCTTTAATTCTTCTCACCCCAGACATTCTAGCACTTTAAGTGTGACCTCAGACAAGTTACTTCCCCTCTCTTATCTGTAAAAAGAAGATGTTAGATTAGATGGTCTCCAAAGTGTCTTCCAGCTCTAACTCCCATAATCTACCACATATCCTGTAACCGTACAACTTCCTTTCGCTTTTCCCTTCCCTTCTTGGCTAGCTCACTCTCTCTATTTCTCAGTCATAAGCCACAGGCAAAGAGCTGGAGACACAACATTCCCTGGAGAACATTCCCAGAACTAGAATGTCGGGAAGCTACATGTTCAGGAGACAGTGAGGACGAAGAAGAGAAGCCAAGCATAAAAAAAGCTATTTGATTAACTCTGAATGCATCAGAGAGCTTAGAAAGGCACATGATTCAGGCGGAATTTCAGAAACAGTCTTGGTGGTTTTGTATTTCCTGTTTGCTGACATCCTAGTGGTTATTTTCTCATTTGTCTTAGGGGCCAAGGTTCATTACTTTTTTTTCACTTAATCACATGGAAGAGTCAGCCAATCAATACCTGGATGAGTTTCCCAGAAGCTCTCCCCCAGCTCTTGATCCTAACAGCTTGAATTGCACTGAGTTCAGGGCAGAGTTTAATGGTATAAACTCCAGTTAGGCTGCCAACTCCATACAGGGGAGGGCCCTGGGCCTCTCTGTGCAGGGGTTGGGCATTTTGTGGCCTCTTTGCATGAGGAAGCCACATGTTTTATCTATGTTCCATGCTTTTCAGATTCAGTGATCCTAGACTGTAGACATAGCTTCTGCCACATGTGAATCGCCCTGTGTTGGGGGAAGGCAGGACCCATCTTCTGTTTCCAGTGCCAAAAGACCTTTTTCTGCAGAGACCTACGACCCAAATGCCAGCTTGAGAATTTGGTGGAATCATTGGTCAGCCAACTCCAGGTCCAGGTCCAGACATGGATTCCTCAGCTCAGTTATGTGCCCAGCACAGGGAGGCCCTGAAGCTTATTTGTCAGGAGGATCAGAGGTCTATTTGCTTGGTGTGTCATGCCATCCAGGTACATGGCACTCATCATCTGTTGTCCATTGATGAAGCTGTCCAAGACTGCAGAGTAAGTATTATGTCAGGGACCAGCAGAGTCTTCTTTGGTGAGTCATGCTCTTAGGTGGATGGATGAGTGCATGGGTAAATGGGATGGATGGATGGATGGATAGATGGGTAGAGAGAACATTTATTAAGTACTTAACATATGCCTGGCACTATGTTGAGTACTTGAAATATGAATATAAGTAAACAAGATAGTCTCTTTGCTCCGTGATCTTATATTCTAATGAGGGAAGACAACATATAAAGAAAAACTGGAAAGGGTGGTGACATGGGGCATGGAGGTTGGAGAGCTCTGTAGCATGGACTTGTGGGTCCACAGAGGGGACACCTGGATAACTATGGAGTGGGTCAGCTTCTTTAGTTATAGAGTCCTGGGACTTATTAGATCTTTATTCCAACAGCCAAATTTCTGAAATATTCAAGAAAGTACATTCTCTCTCCAATTTTTATAGCATGTCAAATTTAAAATTTAGAGGTAGCTAAAGGGCACAGTGGGCAGAATGCTAGCCCTGGAGTCAGGAAAACTTGAGTTCAAATCCAGACTCAGACACTTACTATCTGAGTGATCTTGTCAAGCTACTTAACCTCTGTCTACCTCAGTTTCCTCATCTGTAAAATGGAGATAATAATAGCGCCTTGCCTTCTCCCACCATGGCTTTTCTTTGAGTGACTTTTGGTTTTGGTTTTTAAGAGAAACTAAATGTACAGGGAGTAATAGTGACTCTTCCTTTGCATTATCTTATAATTTCATGTAGGGTAGTTATAGGGTGCAGTACATAGAGTGCTGGGTGTGGAGTTAAGAGGTCTTATCTTCCCGAGTTCAAAAGTGTCTTCAGACACTTCTTAGCTATGGAATCCTGGGCAAGTTGCTTAAGCCTGTTTGCCTCAGTTTTCTCATCTATAAAATGGACTGGAAAAGGAAATGGAAATCCACTTCAGGATCTTTGTCTAGAAAACTCCAAATAGGGTCATAGAGAGCTGAACACAAGGGAAAACGATTGAACAACTAATCTACAGGGTTGTTGTGAGATAATAAACTTTGTGAAGCACATAGCACAGTGAGTGAAACATAGCAGGTGCTTAATAACTATTAAAAGCCAAATTCTTGTGGTTCCAAATTGAATGCATTTCCTGCTTTACCAGGCTGGAAGATCCAGACTAGAGCAGAGATGAGAACACTGTGGGAAATGAGAATAGGACAGCAATGCAGAGGACAAACTGTGGGGGAAGGTCTGAGTGTATTGTGGCAGAGAAAAACATGGTCTCAAGAGGAGAAATTTCTAACCCCTTGTGCAGGGATAGTCTTTGAATAGTGGGAAGAAACCTGCACATACGTACATATGTGTATGCATATACATGAATGAGTCAATGTGTGTGCATGGGGTAGCTAGGTGTAATAGTGAATAGAGCACTGGTCCTGGAGTCAGGAGGAACCGAGTTCAGATAGGACACTTGCTAGTTGTGTGACCCTGGGCAAGTCACTTAACCCTATTGCCTCAGTTCCTCATCTGTAAAATTAGTTGGAGAAGGACATGGCAAAGGACACTCTAGGATCTTTGCCAAGAAAACTCCAAATGGGGTCAAGGAGAGTCAGACATGACTGAAAAATTCAACAAAAACAGCATACATACAATTCATCTATCCATTCATCCATCCATCCTTTCATCCATCATCTTTCTCCCCTCCCCTCCTCCCTTCCCCTCCGCTCCCCTCCCCTCTCCTGTCCTGTCCTCTCCCCTCCTCTTCTCTCCCCTTCTCTCCTCCCCTCCCCTCTCCTGTCCTGTCCTGTCCTGGCCTGTCCTCTCTCCTCCTCTTCTCTCCCCTCCTCTCCTCCCCTCCCCTCTCCTGTCCTGTCCTGTCCTGTCCTCCTTATTTACTTCCTAATTTCTAGGACCTTACTTGATTTTTTTTATCACATTCAGGTCAGATTGTTAATTCTCCCACAGGTGTCCAGTCTTCCTTCTAGGAAGACTTTGTGGGCTATCTTGGTCTATCCCTTCTATCTCAGGGAATTACTAAGGTCACAGAGTTTACCTGGAGCTCAGACTGGGTATTGTGGGAGAAACAAAGCTGTCAGATAACTCAAGTGTATTCCTTAGGATAAACTGTCAACTCACCTGGCATTGCTGAAGACAGAAAAGGAAGAGGCCCTAGAGACAAAGCTGAGTGGGGAGCAGGAAATCCAGAGGATGCTGGTAGGTGAACAACCTGGTATCTACACATTGGTCTAAGAGAGAAGGAAACTCTGGAGTAGCTGAGGAAGAGAAGGACTAAGCTGACCCTTTAACATTTTTCTACCAGACCTTTACCACCTTTCCTCTTTCAAGTCCCTCAGGACAAATAGGGCAGCAATCTTTAATGGTCCTGTTCCTTTGCCATTGGCTGTGGACAGGACAGTTTGCTTTTACAAACTCTAAAGAAAGTGATCAGTGTAAGTTTGTGTTCTGGATACCCCGAGTTGTTCCATTGTCCTATTCACTTAGACTCATAGAAGCCTAATCAGAGGGACTTTAGAAGGTACTGAATTCAACTTTTAATTTTACAGAGGACTGGTACTGCATTGGATTTAATTGATTTGAATGGGGAAACTACAATCTTTGTTTTTCAGCAAATACCAATGAGTTGCTTGCTCAAGGTAGAGCCTTGGAGAGATAAAGAAAAACCATTTATTCCAGAAGCTATGCTTGTGCTTGTACACACATGTACAAATGCCCATGCATATACATGCATATACCTGAGGGCACCAAAGCTGTTATATAGTTTTGGTTCTAAGTCCTTGCCTTCTAGAGTTGGATTAGTCCAGTCTTCCCTGGCATCTGGGGTAGATAACCTTGTTGGGAGGTATTGTTATTTGGGGGCTGGCTTTATTCATTCCTCCCTTTCCCAGAGGTTCTTTTAACCTAATTTAATAATTTATTGCCAGGACCCTTCATGCCTCAGAATAATCCTCAGAATCTAGGCAGGGCAATCCTAAAGGGTCCTAGAAAGGATTCTTGATTTGGAGAAGTTTGGTCTTCTTTTCCCTCAGGATCTAGTAAGTGTGGAGATGCAAAATGTGGTGAGCAGCTTTAGCAAAATGCAAGAGTTTCTGAAAGGCCAGGAGAAATTGCTGTTGCTCCAGATGGAAGAACTCAGCAAGGACATTGCCCAGTGGAAGGAACAATTCACCACCCAGCTTTCCCACAAGGTGTCATGGCTTAGTAACCTCATGGCTGAATTGGAAGAGCGGCGCCAGCATTCAGTACTGGAGCTGCTGGAGGTGAGGGGAAAGGAGGCTAGGGCTCTGGTGGGGAGGTCTTTGGAAGCATGTATCATTGCAGGGAAAGAGATTAGCTCTAGCATGAAAGGAGAGAGCTCCAAGTGGGGAAAGAAGCAGGAATAAAAGGATCTCCAGCAAGAGTCTTCCCTCTGGGTATGGGCATCTTGCCCCCTCTTCCTTTTCCCTCCTGTTATTCATCATTGTTTTTTCATGACTCATAACTAGTTTTAGTGCACACTTAACCTTCACTATGAGAGAAAGGGGTTTCAGATGCAGACTACATACAATTGAGGTTGGTTCAGTCAACTTAATTTAATTTATTTCAAACAAAGATTTCTCAAATATCTTCTGTACACAGGTAGGTACTGTGTGAGACCACAAAGAAAAAAACCCACATAAAACCTACTCTACTCTCACAGCGCTTACTTTCTCCTGGGAGCGTTAGAAGATGCATACAGATAAGTTAATACAAGTGATTTCAGGTGGGAGAATTTGCCAACAAGAGTCAGCTTTCAGATTCTACCTAGGCCACTTAGTAGCTGTACAACTCTTGACAAGACTCAATCTCAAGCCTCAGTTTCCTCATTTGTAAAATGAGAAGTTTGGACTTGATGGTGTCCTAGCTCTAAATCTGTGATGCTATGAATGGGAGTGGGTTAGGGATCAGGAAAGACATTTCCTAGAGGGGTGAAATCTAAACTAACCTGAGAAGCTCCAGGTCACTAAGGCAGAAGAGAGATCAGGATTAAATGGAACAAAGAGTCCCTCCAGATGTTTTAGTCAGTCTTTCATCCCTGCCCTATTTGCCCCAGAGAAGGAAGGTTTTTGCTCCTTTGATTCAACTTTCATTAATCTGAGTTCTGGTTTAAAAAAAAAAAGTTGTTTCCCTGAAAGCTGTCTCTCATCTATTCCTCTAGTGCCTCCATATCTATATGCTGAGGATTCCTCCTGTCTTCCTACCATAGTCTCTCTATGGTCTACCTTCAAGAATCCTGAGTTTCATTCTTTGTCCCACTGATTTTTCTGTTTTGGGTTATTCCATCAGCTCTGATCTCTACTTCTAAACTGCAGATCGTCCATCTTGGATCTACCATATTGCGCCCCTGATGTCTTTTTTTTCAAATATTTCATCATGCACCTCTCCCCTCACTCCCATTATACTGTACTACCTCCTGGTCATCATGTCCAAATGTGGCCCAGAGGGATCCAACATATTTTATTTTTTTATGTGGAAACAAAAAACAAAGAAAAAATAGTTGAGCCCTTGTTTTACAATTTTCTTTCCTGGTTACTGCATTTTAGCATAGACAACTCCTGTGTTCCATCTGAAATGTCTTTCCTGTATTCACAATATGCTTTCTTTAATACCAAGGTCCTTACTCAGTCATTTAATGGGTCTTCTGTGTTCCCATAGCATTTTGCTTCCAACTGAATCCCTGAGTCCACCTTCTAGGGTTGAAGAGGTGGCATGGTCTGTTCCAGGGGTGGGGAACCTGAGGCCTCAAGGCCACATGTGGTCCTCTAGGCCCTTAAGTGCCGCCCTTTGACATAATTCAAACTTGGCAGAACTAATCCCCTTAATAAAATGATTTGCTCTGTAAAACTTGAACTTAGTCAAAAGCTCCACCCAAGAACCCAGAAGGCCACATGTGGCCTCGAGGCCATGGGTTACTCACCTTGATCTATCCCAAGACCCAATTCTCTGGGAAGAGAGACATTGAGATTTACTTCCTCTGACCCTGTCTTCACCCCAGAAGGAAAAAGAAGGGCCTGTTTGTCTATAGAAGGTTGGTGTTGATGACTGAAAGAATTAATTCTTTCCCAGTCCCCTATGCCAAACTATGGGACACAGCAGCATCTGGGATTCAGGCCCTTTTGATTTCCTCTTCTCAATCCTCAAAAGTTCTCAAGGAAGGATATCCCAGCTTGTCTTTGTGCACAAACACCACTCTCTTAAGCTCAACATGTCCAAACAGAACATAGTATTTTCTTCCCCCTTTCCTTTTTTCCACTTTCCCCTTTATTGTTAAGGGCATCACCATCTTCTTATCCTGTTAGACTCAACAACCTTGGTGTCATTCTTGACTCCTCAATCCCACTCACCTGACACATCCTGTATGTTACCACTTCTTATCATTTCTCCCTGCATAGTATATTTCAATTGTAGCACATGGCTATTAGCCTACTACTGTACTAACTCATGCTTCTTTCCCATACCCTTGCAATAGAACATTATAGTAACTATTCACCCTGTCTCAAGATACTTCCAGCTGGAGTTCATTATCTACTCAGCTGCCAAAATATTCTTCCTAAAGTTCAGGTCTGAACCTTATCACCCCCTACTCAATAAACTTCAGTGGCTCCCTGTTACCTCCAGGAGCCAATATAAAGTTCTCTATTTGGCCTCTGTGAACTTTCACAACCTGGCCTTTCCTACCTTTATAGTCTTCTTGTACTTTATGCCCCTCCATTTCCTCTGTGATACAGCCATAGTGGCCTGTTTGCTCTCTGAATGTTCTGCCCTGTTAGTCTTTCTTCAAGTCCCAGCTGAAATATCACCCTCTGCAGGAGGGCCTTCTAGATTACCCAGCTGCTAGTGCTTTCCCTTCTAAGATTATCTTCCATCTGTGTGTGTGTGTGTGTGTGTGTGTGCGCGTGTGTGCACATGTGTGTGCATAATATATAGTATGCATTTTTATGTTGCCTATCCCATGGTTAGGGAGTAGTTTTGTCTGTCTTTATACCCCAGCACTTAACACAGTGTGTGACAATAAAAGCTTGTTGACTGGCTGACTACGGAGTGAGGTATTTTCTACCACTAAACATGGACAAGAGATGCCATTCTGATCACACTTCAGAAATAGCATAGTGGGTCCATGAGACCGTGGGGTGTGGGTGGGAGCATGGGTCTTTGTTCGTCACTACAGATAATGAGTTACCTTCTTCTTCTTTCTCTTTCCTAGGACATTGGAGACATATTACAGAGGTAAGAGTCCCTTCCTTTGTACCATCACCTCCATTCCTCGTGCCAACCATGATTTGGAGGGCCTGTTCTATAATACTACTCTTTCCCCTCATCACACGATTTCCCCATCCTTGGTGCCATAACTACAAGACAACTGAGGCTTTGCGTCAGGATGGGGAATTTAGAGGATTTTACTGGGGAGGAGTTTTCTGTCCTGCTACATTCAGGCCCTGGGGAGGGCCCTTCTTTCCATGGCTGATCATGAGGGCCATCAACTTTGTCCTCTTCATGCCCTGCCCAGCTTTCTCCTTGGACTGTGGAACTTTTATCAGGGAAGAAAACTCCCAAGGTGCACTTCCTTCTCCCAGTGGCCGCATTCCTGGACCCTTTTTGGAACTTAGTTTCTCTTCTCCCCAGTTATCTCCTAAGAGATCAAAAGTCCCCCTAATTTTTTACTCAAAGTAAAGAGAATGGATGAACGAAAGAGGGTTTTTAAGAGTTTACTATAAGTCAAACAATTGTAAGCCATTGCCATCTATGCCCATTCCTAGATAGGTCGTGGGAATCACGGAGCATTAGCCTTGAAATCCTCTCTCTTCTGGGAGCTAGGGTGGTAGAGATAGCATGAAACTTCTCTTTTCTTGAGTTGGTTAGGCCTAGTGAGAGGGTAGTGGTCAAACGCAATCTCTTGTTAGTAAGAGGGAACAGGAAGGACTTTGTTTCCAAGGGTATAGAAACAACAGGAGTAAAATATTGCCATCGATGACCTCCCTATTCAATGACAGATATATATAACTGTATGCCTACCATACAGGAGGAACTACACATATGTGTGTATATATGTATGTGTATATATACATGCATGCGTATACAGCAGTGGTTCTTAACCTTCCAAATGCCACAACCCTTTAATACAGTTCCTCATGTTGTGGTTTCCCCCAACCATAAAATCGTTTTCGTTGCTACTTCATAACTGTAATTTTGCTACTGTTATGAATTGTAATGTAAATATCTGACATACAACATTTTCATTGTTACAAATTGAACATAACCCACAGGTTGAGAACTGCTGGTATATGCCCATATCCCTCCTACATATATGTGTATGTAAATATATATTTTCATTTTCCTTTCCCCATGCATGTGACTTGAACCTCCATTACCTTGTGTCCCAACTTCCCTTGAACCACATATACTCTTTTTTTTGGGTGGGGGAAGGGAGAGGCAATGGCTGGTAAGTTTATTAGTTGGGTGTTTCATTGAACTCCAAGTTCAGTAGAGGAAGCAGATGACAAAGAGAAGTCAAGGCAGCCCCCCACATATACCCTTTTTGGAGCCCATCTAAAACCTTAGTAGAATATTAAACAAAGAAGAGAATATTTCTTTCAGAGGGGAACAAGAATTGGCTTTTATTGTTCAGGAACAGCAAAATAATTGACTTGCTATGGTGCCTAATGTAGGGCAGGAGACCTAAGGCTGTTCATTTGATCCCATTCTTCTGTGGTACACAGACTTTGGCCCCAGAGCAGTTACAGCACCACTTGTTTTCCAGGGCTGACATGCCAGTGGCTACATACTCTAAGGCTGTGCCCCCAGAGCTGAGAGACAGAATCCAGCACCTGTCTGGGAAGAGCTGGGTCCTACAAAGGACTATGAGGCGATTCACAGGTCAGAAGGAGGACTGGAATAGTATATGATTCAGACCTGTGGGGTGTGTGTGTGTGTGTGTGTGTGTGTGTGTGTGTGTGTGCGTGTGTGTGCGCGCGCGCGTGTGTGTGTGTGTATGAGAGAGAGACAGAGACAGAGACAGACAGAGAGACAGAGAGAGAGACAGAGACAGAGACAGAGAGACAGAGACAGAGAGACAGAGACAGAGAGACAGAGACAGAGAGACAGAAACAGACAGAAAGAGAGACAGAGAGAGAGACAGAGAGAGAGACAGAGAGACAGAGACAGAGACAGAGAGAGAGACAGAGAGACAGAGACAGAGAGACAGAGACAGACAGAAAGAGAGACAGAGATAGAGAGACAGAGACAGAGACAGAGAGACAGAGATAGAGAGACAGAGACAGAGACAGAGAGAGACAGAGAGACAGAGACAGAGAGACAGAGACAGACAGAAAGAGAGACAGAGACAGAGAGACAGAGACAGAGACAGAGAGACAGAGATAGAGAGACAGAGACAGAAAGACAGAGACAGAGACAGAGAGAGAGGAGAAAAAGGGGGAGGAGGAGAGAGAGGAAGAAAAAAAGAGAGGATGGGGAGAAGAAAGAGAGAACACAGGAGAGAGCCATTTGTGCATATGTGTGTTGAGATACTGGATTATACTTGTGCATGAGATTTTGATTGTGTGTGGATATGTGGAAACTCTCTAAGACTAGAAAGTGAAATCTAAATTGGTAGAGGAAAATTCTCACCAGGAGCTCCCTTCGTTATTAGAATCAGACCTCTGACCTTACTACCTTTATCAATAAACACTCTCATCTTAAATGAAAAAAAGCTGAGCAAGGTCCAGGAGGTTAAGTAACTTACCTAAAGTCAGGCAGAGAATAAACATCAGAGAAGTATTTGAACCCTGAGTTAGTGTTTTTCCTACTATGCCATATATGTACTATGAAGATATAGGTACACAAATATCATATATGTATATATAATATATATAAGTATGTATATATAAATATATATGCACATGTAGTTCCTCCCACATGGTATACATACAGCTATATGGACCCACATACACACATACATGTATATATACCTGATATATATTTGTTTACTGTATATATACATATGTAAATATGTATAGATACAATGTATATGTGTGCACGTATCTTCATGGTATAGTATGTGTGTACATACATGTGTTCATATATTTACACCCATACATGCTACCGTAGAAGAAATACTAGCTCTGGATTTAGAGGACCTGGGTTCAAATGCTACCTCTGATTTGGTAACACTTAACCTCCCTAGACGTGACTCAGTTTTCTCATCTGGAAAATAAGGGGACTTGATTAGTTGGATCAGAAGCCCTTCCTTCTGGACAGCTATAATTCTATGATGACTAGTGCTATCATTTCATAATTGAGAGCTTCTGATTTAAACTTGAAAAAGTTTGCTCTGCTTTGGACGGAACTGAACTTGTAATTCAGGGGTTCTGAAACCAGATGGCATCACACCTCAATCACGGCCCAAATCAGTCAGCCCAAATCACACTTTAAGGCTCAAGCTGAAGGGGTTTTGGATTCAGCCTGTAATCTCACTGGCAGAGGGACCTCCGAATAAGGAACTATCTCAACTAACATCAGTATGTGGCACAGGCAGGGCTTAAATCCAGATCGACCTGACCAGGGGGCCAGCTTTCCATCTACTACACCATGATGGTGTTAGCCTACAGCTAATTGACCTGCCATGGAGCCGAATGTAGGGCAGGAGACCTAGGACTGTTCATTTGCTCCCACTCTTCTGTGGTACACAGACTTTGGCCCCAGAGCAGTTCTAGTACCATACAGACTTAGGTATGTTTGATTGAAATAGAGAAATATAATCCTCTACTCATTTTTAGGTTAAAAATTAGAGCACATGATTGTAACTGTGTTTGTAAGGAATGTTGCATACATGATGGTCTGTGGCTGTGATTGTATGTGCCTGGTTGTGTGTGATTGATTATATGTGACTGTATGATTTTATGTGCCTATTTGTGTGTTTTTTATAACCTAAATTCAAAAATATGAATGAGGAGAAATGTCTCCATAGAGAAGACAAGATGGAAGATTATTATTTCTCTCTTTTTTCCTCCTAGAGTATCTTCAGTCAGAATTGGAGAAAAGGAAAGGTAGGTGAATGACAATGTTCTTGGTTGAGAGACCAGGCCTCCTATGCATTGCAGTTCTATCACTGGGGCTTGACTGGGGAGGAAAGTGAACAAGAAAGATGCTCTTCCTCTGGGAGGTCACGAGCTACCTAATTCCATGGTGGACTAGCTTCCATGCCCCTAATACCATTTTTTTCTCCTTCTCACTTCTCCGAATTCTTCCTCCCCTTCTCCTTTTGCCCATCCCCTCCCTCCCATGCTGGTGGTCTCCCTAACACACTATTCTACATCTTTTTCCTTAACCTGTCCCCCTCTCCTTACTTTTACGTAGTGCTGCTGACTCTTAACCCAGACACAGCCAACACTCATCTGTTTATCTCCTCGGATCAGAAGACCATCCACTTCAGGGAAATCCCACAGAAGTTACCTGACTGCGCTGAGAGATTTGACTCCCATTTCTGTGTGCTGGGCCAGGAAGCCTTCAGCTCAGGGAAGCATTGCTGGGAAGTGTGTGTGGGAGTGGGCTCAATGGAAGGCTGGGCTGTTGGGGTCTCTAGAGCCTCTGGGAGAAGGAAGGGGGAAATCAGTTTTCAGCCCTCAGGAGGGATCTGGGCTATCCAGATGCTGAAGGGGTGTTACGAAGCGCTCACAGCCCCAGAGACTCGACTGACTCTAAATAAGCCCCCTAAGAGACTGGAAGTCTCTCTGGATTATGAAGGAGGAAGCCTAAGCTTTTCAGATGCGGAGACAGGAACTCTCATCTTCACTTTCTCAGTGGATTTCTGTGAGGAGGTCATCCCCTTCTTCTGGCTCTGGGGCCAAGGGGCCCAGCTCACTGTGAATCCCTGAATTCTAGGGAATCTTCTTCCCATTGGATCTCAGTTTCTTCATCCATGAAATGAGGAATGTGTGTGCAGGAGGGCAGAAACTGACCCTTTCTCATCCTACCAGTCTAAACGTGCTCTCAGTGGAGGGAGCAGGTACCTATAAACTGTATCTATAAAATACCAACCAGAGGGGTCCTTTTTACATACTCCCAACCATCCTAAACTCCATCTTTTCTGTTTGCCATTTAACATGCCCATTCTTGGACTATTATTGTGCTGTAAGAAATGACAAGCGGGATAATTTCAGAAAAACCTGGAAAGACTTAATGTGAACTGATACATGGTAAAGTGAACAGAACCAGGAGAATGTTGTACACAGCGACAGCAGTATGGTTTGATGAACAACTGTGAATGACTTGGCCATTCTTAGCAATACAATGATCCAAGACAATCCCAAATGACTCATGATGAAGCATTGATTGATTGTCTACAGACCAAAACATGCTATTTTTCACTTTCTTCTATTTTTTTCCCCAGAATCTTCTCCTACAAAATGACCGTTATGGAGATGTTTTCCCTAATTACATATGTATAACCTATATCTGCTTGCCATCTCAGGGAGGGAGGCAGGGATAGAATTTGAAACCCCAAACTTTAAGTAAAAGTGTTAAAAATTTTTTTTAAAAATATGCCCATTGTTCACCAGTTTTACATGTTCCCCCTTCTCTCCATATCTATGTATATTTTTCCCACTCTTGTTATTTTTTTGCATATACAAAGACCCTATTCTACTGTTTTGTATATTTTTCATCTTCTTTCTCATTATAGCCTTCCTAGCCTCTCACTTCCATTTTTCACTCTGGGCTTAGAACTTGCTGGTCATAACCTAGGATTTTTAATAGGGGTAGGGGCATGGGGGAGGAATACATCATTAAATCCTGTTGGGGGAGGAGGGACTAGGGGCTTAATTGACACAAGATGTTAGTGAAATTGCAAGTATACCTTATAAGGAAATATTATGTATAATAAAAGATGATTGGGTTAGAAGGGATGGGGGAGGGGCGCCTCGCTAAGTTTAGCTGTGCCTTTTAAGGGAATGTTGTGGATGTT
>CM053595.1:254661169-254679368 GCA_028646575.1 Pseudocheirus occidentalis | reverse complement strand
GGTTTTCAAAGTCCTTTTTCAGTTGATGTATAGCTTCTAGGCATTCTTCAATTATCTTGGAAGCGTTTGGTGTGGGAGTTCTGATTTCTGGGCTCTCTTCCTCCTGTTCCATGCTTTGATCCTTTTTATCCATAAAAAAGGATTCTAGAGTTTTATTGGTGTTTTTATTTTGCTTCCTCTTTCTCATGTTGGCCAGTCAATTAATTGGTTGGTTTTTTTAGGTCTGTGAAACTCTGCTTCCAAGGGGGGAAGCTGTGTTCCAAATTGCTGGGGTTTCACCAACTGCCGGAGCTATTGGGGGGGTTGCAAGTCCCCCCAGCTTTGGTTTGCTGAAAGTGCACCCCAGGACCACCACCCAAGACCATGATCCGGATCCAGGCCGCTCAATGCAAAAGCACTTGGCCCTGATCTATCGATTCAGCTCCCCTGTGGAATCCGCAGGCCAGGGGCTCTGAAGCAGCCTGGTGGGGGCCTGCAGATCCATCAGTTCCCTTCCCCCACTGCTTCCTTGGCCTGGGGGCAGATTGGCTGAACTGCTTTATCACCCCCAAATTAATTTTCAAAGTTTCAACTTTCACTAACTGGTCTCTGACTAAAGCTCCCCTCAGGCAGGTGCTTTAGATTTTCTTTGAAGTAGACTCACACTGAGGCTTGGGAGGCTCCACTCTTCCTCGAGGCCGGCCTGGGGCCTCGCCTGGCAACGGCTGCAGTTTTGGGCTGGCCCGGTCTCTTCTCCACTGCTGTGCAAGCTGCCCCTCTCCCAGCCCATTCCTCAGGCCTTGGCAGATGTGGAGGTGCTGGAGGCTGTAGAACCACTGCAGAGCCCCTGCTGCCGAGCTGCCTTCAGCAAGAGCTGTGTTCTCTGTATTTTTGTGAGTCTGAGAGTCCTAGACTTTCCTAGACTTTGTCTGGGCTCATATTTTCTGGGTGTTTAGGGTGGCGGTGGGGGAGCTGCGGGACCTTGCTGCTTCTACGCAGCCATCTTGGCTCTGCCCCCTGTTCCTGATTGTTAAATTTTCAATGTGAGCATTTAAGCCTTGGAAATCAGCAAACACAACAAATCAGGGCTTGAGATACTATTTTATTGATTGCTTAGACTTAGTAAAGCATAAAATGTTAATTATTTTTCAGTTGTATCTGACACTTCATGACCCTATTTGGGGGTTTCTTGGCAAAGATATTGGAGGGATTTGCCCTTTCCTTCTCCAGTACATTTTATAGTTGAGGAATTGAGGCAACAGGGTTAAGTGACTTGCCCAGGATCACACAGCTAATACATGTCTGAGGTCATTTTCAAACTTGGAAATATGAGTCTTACTGACTGTCACTGTCACTGTATCCAATGCACACTTAAATGCCCAAAAACGTTAATAATGAAATATATAATAATATAATATATATTTGTATAATATATACATTATATATAAAAGTAATATTGAATAGCCTATCTTGCACGCTTCCCTCCCCCCAGTCAGTTGTTAAACATGCGTATCCGACTCCCAGAAATTCTTCTTTTGAGCAGTAGCTCCTTTACCTTAATTAACAATGAACACTTGAAGGTGGGATAGAGGACTCCACTAATGGTCCTCATGTGCTCCTCTTATATTCAAAGAAGTTGGGAACCTTTGGTCAAAAGCATTGAAGTAGTTTCACTGAGACTAGATTGGTAATCAGTTTCTTAGTCTGGTCACCTCTTTGCCAATCCCATTCCTTTTGGAGGAAATTTGATTCAACAAATATTTTTTCATACCTATTTCATTAATGATATTGGATGCTTTCTATGTGAGGATACAAAGACAGCAACAAATCCTAAAGTTAAGGAGTCTGCCATCTAGTTAGCAGGAGGGTCTGCTGCTTCCCAAGTGGAATTATTTCCAAGGCAGGAAGTATCAGCATCAGCCAGGAGCTGTCAACGGCTTAAGGCTTAAGGTCAGTCAGAAGATCAAAGGGATAAGGGGAATATCCCAGTTGCCAAGGCTTAGAAGAGTGACTTGAATGAAGACATCTTTGACATGATTTACCATCAATTAGCATTTTGAGCCTTAATTGTCATCAATTAGCTATCCTGCCCAGTAGCTGTGTATTCTGTAACTTTGATAAGCCCTCCATCACTGCCTTCCACCCAGCTCATTGATAAAAATGTTAAACAGCACAAGGCCAATCTGGGAGCACCGGGACACTTTGCTAGAGGATTGCATTGGAACAGTTCCAGGTAGACACTGTTCCATTAACCAGAGATCTTCAGGTAGGACTTCTTAAGGAACCCAAGATCCCTTCTAAGGGTTCACCCCCCTTTTTTTTTTAATACGTTAGGACTGTCTTTTAAAATGTACACACTAGAATTTTTTTTTAGGAGTTTATATCTCACCATCAGCTTATAGGGTTGAAGTATTAGCCTTCTTTACTTTTTTGAAAAGGAGGACATTTGCTCATCCATAGATAAGTAGTACTTCTGTTTGTCACGATTCCTCAGACATGCCTGAGTGTTTGTTGGTGCTTGTCATTATGCCACTTTGTGATATGTGCCTGTTCCAAGGTGCCTTTAGCTTGGGAGCTCTTGAGGGGTGAGGGAGTTTAGGATAAGAGGAGAAGGAAGGGTGAAGTTGTGTTTCTTCCATTGTGGACAGAATTTCCTTATTCCTATAGGGCACTTTGCAGAGATAGAGATTGTTTCTTTCATTGAACCCAGAATACTCTCAGAATGCATGGACTGAGCCCAGTTGCTGGGTCTATGGGTAGGATTCTGATGTCCTGGAGGTGTGTATATGGCAATAAAAGTAGAGAGAGGGGAGGTTCAAATGTGAACTTGGGATTACTTTTGGCCTTTCTTTGTGTCCCTAGCAGTTAGCCTAGTGCCTGGAACATAGTAAGTGTTTAAATACTTCCTGATTGCCTGATTAAGACCTTCTGAGATGGGCATCCTGCTTGAAGATCCCGCTGATCCTTTGAGATTTACTTGCTCAGTGTTTTCTCCTGTCAGGAAAGCTGAAACTGGGAAAGGGGAAGGCCTGAGGTATCTCCTGAACAGCAGTGTCAGAAAGCTGGAATTTGCCTCCTCTTGAGTGCTTCTCTCAGACTAGGCCACCAGGTGGCAATGCCTCCCCAGGATGGAGACCCTGAAGGAAAAGCCAGCTTTTTTTCCTACTCTGAGCAGCTTGAGCTGCCTGGCCAGATTCTGTTTCTAATTTAGGGAGAAGGCCTTGGTTGGCTTATATACTACAGCCCTCATGATATACCTTATCACAGACCTTGGTTTGTGGCCAGGGCAAACTTGAAGGCCCTGATTACATGCCTGGTCAGAAATACCATCTGAAACTCTGTTACTTAGTCCCTGTTACAGCCCCATTAGATGCGTAGTCAATGACTCTGCTACTGGTGCCATCACAAAGTCTCTCCTGCAGTTATCCCAGGACCTGGGTTAGGTCCTCCCCCAAATCCCGCCAGGATGAGGGTCTGTGCACCTGCAGGTCTCTGATTCTCCTTTTAGTCACATGTACTTGCATGTACCTATAGATTCTGAGCTGCCTATAACTAGTAGAAAATATTCCAAATGGCAGAAGTATGCAGCTCCTGCTCTGCTTAGAGAAGGGGTGAGGTATAATGGGAAAAGCATTCAGTTTGGAGTAAGGAGACAGTTTGTAATCTTGATTTTGCCACTGAATAGCTGTATAACCTTGTGACTTTCCCTCTCTGGGTCTCAGTCTCCTCTTTATAAAATGGATATGTGGGAATAGATAGTCCTTTAAAGCCCTAATAGTCAATGTATTCGGTCAGCTTCTGTGACTTTCTTCACAGCTATCCCTGACTTTAAGTTATATACCTTGCCAGAAGCAGTTAGATAGCCCAGGGCACATAGAGTGGTGGGCCTGGAGTCAAGAACTGAGTTCAAATTCTAACTCATATACTTACTAGCAGTGTGACCCTAGGCAAGTCATTTAACCTCTGTTAGTTTCCTCAGTTGTAAAGAGGATAATACTAGCACCTGCCTCCCAGGGTTGTTGTGAAGATAAAACAAAGTAACAACTATAAAGTGCTTAGCACAGGACCTGGCACATAGTTGTCATTGGTCTTTCATTTTGGAAGAGGACCAATGAGATCACAAGGTGATATTTTTGACTTTCAAGTGAAGTGGATTTAAGTGAAGCAGCTGTATAGTCATCATCCTCAACCTCTCTCCCAGAGTCATCCAAGTCCAGTGGCAGGACAAAGTAAAGACAACTGGAGATGGCCCAGGGTGCAGCAACCTTGGCATCTTCAAGGTCTGACCTATCTCTAAGCACTCCACAGTGCCTGCTTCATCAGCCTTCATGGCCATTGGAACAAATTGTTCTCATCCACCCATTCCTCAGGGGCAGTCTTTACGTGCTTGGGGCAGACATACCCCTAATTCAACGAAGGGTTTGAGGCCTACTGGTTACTCTCCACCTGGTTTAGCCCATCTGTCCAGATGGTTTCTGAGTGTAGCCACCATTCACACTACAGCTTCTTGGAGCTATAGGTTGGAGTTGGATAACAGGTGGACACCAAAGATGGATGAGCAGCTCTGAACAGGGCTCAGCAAACTGTCACACCAGATGTGCTAATCCTCCCTGAACACATAATATACCCCCTGGCACACAGTAGGCTTATTTGCTTCCTTTCTTGACTGTTGAGGCCTGGTCCTCAACTCCTATCCTGTGCTCTGGACTTTGGCTGATTTCAGGCCAATAGTCTATTAGAAGCTTGATCTCATCTATCCTATTGATCTCAGACCTTGACCCTTGTCCTATTCTTTATTTCATGCCCCCCCCCCCCAACCCCCCACATCCTCATTGGCTTTGTCCCATTGCCACTTTGTTGTAACAGAATCCTAAGGCTGACCTTAGAAGCAATAAAAGGAAATTTAGAGATCACCCTATTCAATCCCCTAATTTTATAGGTGAGGAAACATGCCCAGAGAGATTAAATATCTTTCTCCAGGGTACAGTTAGAGCCAGAGTTAGGTACAGAGTCTGGCTTTCCAATTCAAGTCTCTTTTTCATTTTAGTGTGGCTTCTGACCTTACCACTCAACTGAAACTGTTACCAAAGTTACCAAAGGGTCCAAAGTTAACAGTGACTCAATTGTTAAATCCAGAACTCTTTTCTCATCCTTCTTCCTTCTTGAATTTGCTGTTGATCTCCTCCTTTGCTTATGTACTTTTTCTTCTCTGGGTTTTTGTGACACTGCTCTCCTGGTTCTCTTCCTATATCTGACTGCTCCTTCTCATTCTACTTTATTGGATCATCATTCACGTCCTGTCCTCTAGCTCTGTATGGGGCCTTCTTTTCTCTCGGTGCTTTCTTACTTGATCTTATCTGCTACTATAGGTTTAGTTATTATCTCTATGTGGGTGCCCCCCAGATCTATATAGCTTGTCCTAGTCTCTCTTCTGAACTCCAGAGTCGCATCACCAACTGATTCTTGGACATTTTGATCTGGATGCTCCATAGCTTCCTCAAAACTCAACATGTCCAAACTAAAATGTATTATCACTCGCTTTCAAAACCACTCCTCTTCCAAATTTTCCTACTTCTGTCCAGGGTCTCACCATTCTTCTAGTGACCTAGGTTCACAACCTTGGAGTCATACTGGACAGCTTGATGTTCCTCACTTCACACATCCAATTGATTGTCAAAGCTTGTCATTCCTACCTCAACAATTTCTCTGCCATTGGTCTTATTTTTTCTGCTCATGTGGCTGTCATTTTAGTTCAGGCCTTCATCACCTCTCACCTGGACTATTTCAATAAGTTTCTAATTGGTTTCCATGGTTTATGTCCCTCCTCCCTCCAATCCATCTTCCATACAGCTGCCAGAGTGGTTTTCCTAGAGAACAGATCTGACCACATAGTCAATCTCCTGCTCAAAAACTCCAGTGTCCCCTTAATGTCTTAGGGTAAAATATAAACTCTTGTCTTTGACATTTAAAGTACTTCACAGTCTGATCTGTCTACCTTTTCAGACTTGTTACGCATTTATCCTTTCCACACATTTACTGGTCCAGTCAAACTATTTTATTTCCCGTTCCTTAATGTGACATTTCTTTACCCATCTTCATGCCTTTGCCTAGGTTGTCTCTCATGCACAGAATGCCCTCCCTCTATACATACCTTCAAATTCCTTTCAAAGCTCAGATCAATTTATCTTAATGAAAAATTAGCTTGGACCTCTATTTGAGTTGCCCTATTTGTTGCAGAGACCCAGAAGAATTTTAAACCTGGGACAGCTTAATTTTTCACTGCAAGGTAAAAAAAGGTAACTTTCAGTGTACTAAATGTCCCTAATCCCTGAGAAGAGAGTCCCATATGTTTTGGGAGTTCTTTCTTAGTCTGGGGGAAGGGGAGGGAATAGCTTGATTTTCTTTTCTTTTTTCTTTTTTTTTTTTTTTTGTTCTCTTTGTGTTGAGGCAGACCTTTGCAAGCACCAAGTCAGGCAGTAGCACATGAATGTTTTATAAAATGATGTCATTTTGTTAAAACTGTTTAGCTACAAATTTGGAAGTTAATGTAAAACCCAGACTTACCAGTCAACATAGGTCTATATCCTTGTGTAAGAAATTTAATTTCTGTATTGTTTGTGAAATGTGCTACATGAGCTTTGTCAAAAAGCACCTGAGAACAACAAAAAGCACCTGAGAGGACTAGAAAGAGGGGATTTGGTACCCTCACCAAATAGTTGATCGAATCACAGAAAGCAAAGGATGAATAATACAAATAATGAGGCATTAATGTGTTAATAAGGTGTTAACACCAGGTTATTGTTTTATAGAATATAAACATATTTCTCTAATGGAATTAAATGGAGCAACTTCATTGGACAAGCAAAAATTATATATGTGTTTGCAAAGTTTTAAATAGCTAACCCCTGGAGAGAGATTCATTTGAGATAGTTGTAGAGGAGCTATGTACCTATTCCAGATGGCAGGAAGTTGGGGAGAAGAGTTTCTCCACATCTCTTACCCCAACAGTCAGGACACCTAATAGCAGAGCTACTTGCCTAGAAAGAGATACCCTATCCAGCAGAAAGAAAGCCAGTGCCAGGAAGTACTAGGCACAGTTAATGGGACAGAGACAGACTCCAGACAGACATGGATACGTAGAGGGATTCACCCAGGGCCAGAAGCATTGTCAAAGAGAGGGAGCTATGGGAGAAAAAAGAGAACTGGCCTGAGATTCAAGAGTGAGAGTTAGCTCTGGTAACCAATAGTCAGGGACTAGATTTTGAGAGCCCAGAAGAGCAACTCACTGATATATACATACACACACACATACATTCACATATATACATGTATATATTTGTATGTGTGTATAATGTTGTAAAGGTAGGAATGAGAAGACTTGTCTACATGCATCTTGTGTCACTATCCCTCAAATTTCTTGAGGGCAGGGCCTATCATTTTTATCTTTGTATCTGTACCACCTAGGGCCCTGCTAGGTACCGAAATAGATTTTTTGAATGGTGTTGAATAATTTGCCCATGCCTAGCTTTTTGTTAGGGGCAGCTAGGTGACATAGTGGATAGAGTGCTAGGCCTAGAGTCAGGAAGACTCTACTTCCTGAGTTCAAATCCAGCTTCAGATTCTTATTAGCTGTGTGACCCTGGGCAAATTACTTAATTAAACCTGTTTGTTTCAGTTTCCTCCTCTGTAAAATGAGCTAGAGAAACAAATGATAAACTACTTCAGTATCTTTACCAAGACAACCCCAAATGGGGTCATGAAGAGTTGGACATGACTAAAAAATAACCGAACAATTGAAATTCTTGTTCAATATCCACAAAGAATCATAGGTTTGGAAGGGATCTCTGATGCCATCTAGTCTAACCCACATCTGGACAAGAACACTCTCTATAGCAAACCCAATAGGCATCACTCAGAATTTACTTGAACTCTTCCAATGAGAGAGAACCCATGATTTTCTAAGGCAATCCATTCTACATCTGGACAGTGTAACTGCTAGGAAATGTTTCCTTGTTTCAAGCTGATCTATGCTTTTCTGCAATCCCTACCTACTACTCCTAGCATTTCCTTTGGTTTCAAGTAAAAGAATTTCAATCCTCCTAGCTGATGACTGTCCTTCTCCCCTGAGCCTTCTCTTTTCCTTAACATCTTCAAGTGATCCTCAAATAGAATGGTTTCCCGTGCCCTACCCTTACAGACCAGCCTACTGGTGCCCTTCCAAATAAGTGACCCTCAGAAGTAAACATGATCCTCCAGGTATGGTCTGAGCAGGGCAGAGTCAAGCAGGCCGCCATTCAGTCAGGAAGAACTGGGTTCAAGTTCTGCCTCTGTCAGACACTAGAGGGATGCTCTTCTATGATTCATTTATCCCTTGTAGCTTGCCCCACACAATTTCCTACAATTATAAGCTTCAGGAAAAGTTAGTGATTTGTCTTCTCTGGACATTCCCCCAATGTGATGAAATCACAGGGCTGCTTCCTTCTCCCCTTGCAAATCAGTTGCCTAGTTCCTATCCTCATGCTTCTCAATACCCCCCTAAAATCATTTTGTTCCTCTTCTTTTGCTTCTAAGTCCAAAACGTCCCTCTTCCCCTCAATACATATAGACTGTCCCAAAAGTCTTAGTGTAGCATTAGGCTTTAACAGCTTAAAACTGCACTAAGACTTTTTAGGATACCCTCTATAGTGCTGACCTCAGCACAACCTGGGAGGCTGGTAGGGTGCAAATATTATTATTTGCATTTCACAGCTGGGGAATGTGAAGCTAAGTGACTTCTATGGCTAGCGAGTGACAGAGACTTGGTCTTCTGCCTGCAAGGCCAGGGTTTCACTACAGCACTTAGGGGCCACAGAAGAATCACAGGAGGATGGATAGAGAGCTGGCAGCAGCCTTGGTTACTGTCCAACCCAACCACCTCATTTTATGGGTAGGGAAAAAGAGGCCCATAGGGGAGAAACCCAGCATCACACAAGAAATAAGCAGCAAAGCTAGAATTTGAACTCAGGCCTTCGAATTCAGGGGGCAGCTAGGCCGTGCAGCAGATGGGAAGGAGGAGCTGGAGTCAGGAAGACAACTTCAAGAGTTCAAATCCAACCCCAGACACTTACTAGCTATGTGGCCCTGAACCTCTTAACCCCATTTGCCTCAATTTCCTCATCTGTAAAATGAGCTGGAGAAGGAAATGACAAACCACTCCAGTATCTTTGCCAAGGAAAACCCAAAAGTGGTCATAAAGAGTTGGATGTGACTGAACAATAACCTCGAACTCTAAATCCAGGATTTTTTTTTCACTTTACCACAAACCTGACCCAGCCCCATTCTTTGACCATCTTTTCCAGTCTCGTGTAGATGCTTACGGATCCCACCCCCAGTTTTCTAAGAAGAGCAAGGTTGGGGAACCAGAAACCTGAGAATTGGCTTTTGAAGAATCCTGCTGACCCATTGCCCTGGCTAACACTACTTACAGCCATCCTAGGATGGGTGATCATTGTTTTCTCTCACAGAATATATTCTTTATCTACTTGTGTATTATCTGCTCTATCACTGACCTTCTACTTCTGTCTTCTGATTTCTATTTTGGGAGTCAGCTCATATTTATATAGCATTTCATGGCTACCCAAATACTTTCCAGTATTTTTAGAGGCAGCTGGGTGGCTCAGTGAATAGAGCTCTGGGCCTGGAATCAGGAAGACCTGAGTTCAAATTGAACTTCAGACACTCACTAGTTGTGTGACCCTGGGCAAGTTACTTAACCTCTGTTTGCTTTAATCCACTGTAGAAGGAAATGTCAAATGCCTCCAGTATCTTTGCCAAGAAAACTCCATAGATGGTGTGATCCACAGGGTCACAAAGAATTGAACACCGCTACACAACAACAGGGGTACAATGGATTAAATGCTGGACCTGGAGTCCGGAAGACTGAGTTCAAATCCTGTCTCAGACGCTTGCTAGAGGTATGATTCATTTAACCTGTCTGCCTCAGGTCCTTAAAATGTAAAATGGGGATAATTATAGCACTATAATTATAGCAATATAATATATTCCCTCCCAGGATCAAATGAGATGATATTTGTAAATTGTTAAGTATGATGCCTGGTATAGAGCAGATACTTAAATAAATGCTTGTTCCTTCCCTCCCCTCGATGAGATAACATAAGTAAAGTTTAGGAACCTTAAAATACATAAATATACAATAAATATAAAATACATAAAATACATAAATGCTACTTATTATTTTTTAAGGCAGGTAGCACAATTATTGTGATACTTATTTTAGGCGCAAAGGCTAAATGACTTAATAAATAAATAGGTGATAGCACATGTCAGAGCGGGTACTTGAAACTATTTCCCTTGACTCAAAATCCAGACCTCTTTCTACAGCACCCAGACTGCTTTTCCCAAAATTCCTTTGAGTAGCAGCTAGGGAAGAGCTCCTCCAAGAAGGTAAATGTTCTACAGACTTCTTTGCATCTCAAAGAGGGGTGGAAAGCCCTTTTGGATTATCCACAGTTTTGGATAATCCATGCTTTTGTTTCCCTCTTCAGGACAGATATTTAAAGCCTAGCCAGTTCAGGGACCCTCCCCCGCAGACCCCAGGCAGATTCTGCTGAGACAGGGGCCAGCCTGAGGAACACAGAGAGCTCTGATATTAAGTCAGGAGGATTTCACTCTTTAAACAAACATTTCAGCAAAGCCGTCAAGTCAGGCAGTGATTTATGGCCTGGGCTGAGGTTTTTCCCCAACAAAGATAAACAATCCTGTGGCCTCCCAGACTGGGGCCACTGGGACTTTTGGTTCGAATAATTCCAGGCTGGCCAGAACCATGCTGTCCAGGGCTGAGTGTGGGGTTTGGTTATTCCTGGGCTCCTAATAATCAGGTGGTCAGACCGGGAACCTGGGAGGAGAGACAAGAATGGGGAAAGAGAGCGTCAAGGGAGGGAAGGGGGAAGATGGTTGTAATACACTACACATGCCTGAAGTTGTTTAAAGGTTATCAGGGAGTAGAATGTCCTAGCAGAAAGAGTAATGGATCTGAAAGCAGAGGACCAGGGTTCAAATCCTGATTCTGACACTTATTTCACTTGGGAAGTTGGATTAGTTGTTTCCATTCTCTGGGCCTTGGTTTGCTCATCTGTAGAATGAGAGGCTTGGACTAGATGAACTCTAAGTTTTCGCCTAGTTCTGAATCTTATGCCCTTGTGGAGTGTGTGGGTTCTAGGAGGGACCTCTCACCTTGGCAGGGCACCGTATCAGAACATTGGGGCTAGGAGGCTAGAGCACTCTCTGCGAGGAGACTGACAGCCCTATCCTACTATAGCCATACTCACCTCTAACCCCAGGCCATCAAATCCTTTTCCAGTGCTATTCTCTCCACTCCATTTCTCAGTTCCCTTCCTCCAGGGCTGACATCTATGTTGGGAGAAAGATCAGGAGATGGTCTCCACTTTTAACCAAAAAACTAGGTCAGGTTGGGCTGGGCCTATCGGTAGGCAACTATCCCTTTGTTACTTTAACTTTTATTCAGAGCACATTCCATCTCTTGCCCCTCTGCTTTTGTGCCAGTGGTCCGCCATGTCTGTAATGCACTTTCTTCTCACCTCAACCTCTTAAAATTTTGCTTCATTCAAAGTAGTAAAGTTCAAGTGTCATCTTCCCCAGGATTTTCCAATCCTGCTTCTCTTACCTTTTCTCTCCCTCTTGAAGTGATTTTGGTTATGCTTTGTATTTACTTATTTTGAGCATGTAATATAAGATATTATATTATATAATACCATAGAATATAAGCATCTTGAGAGTAGATACTGTTTCCTTCTTTGTCTTTGTATTGCCAATACTTATCCCAGGGCCTCATACATAGTAGACAGCTAATAGATGTCTGTTGGAGAGAATTAAATTACATTGAATCTGTCCCCTAAGTCATAACAATCAGAAAGGGGGTGATTTGGATAGAGTCTACTGTAGTCTACTAGCTTTATGAAGGAAGACAAGTGGTTATTACCTTAAAAGATCTAAGTGTTTCACTGTCTTCAGTCTAGACTGGAAGGAATGGCTACAGGAGGAGAGCCTGAGAACACCCAATGGTTCAGGATCCCCTGGGAAACATAGATAGAAAAAATGGGGGAGCTGTCCAGGATAAGACAAGAGCCAGGGGTGGGGTACCTGTGAAGATCCTTGGACTAGATTAGGAGTGCACTTGAAGACCTAGAGAACTACATTTGGCCTTGAGGCCACAGGTACCAGATAATATGTGGCATTAGAAAAGGTCAGGAAAAAGGTAATTATCACAGTTGTGAAACTTCTAGATTTGGGAGGTTGATTTGCCTCCTCTTTGCCAAGGCTGATGGTGAAGGATCCAGTTCTCGGGTTAAGGCTTGGCTCAACCTAGCCAGATTCTTGGGCCCCAGCCCCACTGCTTGAAAGTCTTCCAGAGGACTTTTTGCCTTTAGCCTCAGAACTTTCACCTTTCCTTGCTTTCTAAATTTGTCTTGATCTCTGTTCCAATCAGAGGTAAGAACCTTCTGGAGCCTCTAGGCCTATCTTGGCTTCTGAGATGACTTGGATCCCTGGATTGAACAAAAGGTTGTACCTGAGTCCCAATTACCTTTCCCCTTCTTCTGCCCTGCCATACCCTCTAGAACATCTTTCTTTCTTTTCCTTCTTACCTCAGTTACTACACTCTCTAGATTAGGATTTGTTCTGTGAAGTTTGGATTCAGTCAAAGGGACATACTTGAGGACCTAAAGGGCTACATGTGGCCTGGAGGTTGCAGGTTACCCCTCCTGTTCTAGACCATAAGAGTACATTTTTCAAGGATTTGTTGGCAAAGAAAAAAGAATCCTATAAATTTAGAAATAATATTGCAGGGTAAAATAATTAGAAGTACAAATAAATCAATGTAGTGCCAAACTATGTGACTTTTAAACATCCTAAATTATTCTAAGTAGTTAGAGTTCCCTAGGCTTAACTTGACCCTTTATGCTTTTCTCTAGTTTGGAGCTTCTCATATAATCCAGTAGAGAAATTCCACCCCAGAACTCCCACATGCAGGTTTGGAATTACATTACTGCTGATACCTCCCTCTTCCCTCCCACCCTTATCCCATTTATACCAAATATATCTGTCCATTCTACCATGCCAAGCTCATTTTCAGCTAACCTGGGGGAGTTCAAATTGAATGAAATATGTTCTATTTTCATTCCTTTGTAATCACTTTTAGTAGCTTACTTCTTCCTTCCTATTATCCACCCATAACCAAAAAAAATAGATAACAAAATTAAAAATACCAAACAAATAGGTATACACAGTGTTCCCTACACCTTTAAATCAGAAAAATCCAAATCAACACATGTCATCTCCAGAGTTCACAAGAGATGATTCTTTTCCTTAAACTAAACCATCCACATGCACCCTTAAGCCTGTCCCTTTCCATCTCATCTAGTTCCTTATACCACCCATGAATCCCCATTCTGTCTCTCATCTTCAGTCTTTATACCTCTATGAACTCCTTCTTCTTGGCTTTCAAACATGTTCAGGTATTCTTTCCCCTTAAATAACAAAATAAAACAACACAAACAAACAATCTTTCTTTGATTCTTTTGATCCCTCGAGCTATTAGGATATCACTTGCTTTCCCTTCACTGCCAAACTTCTAGAAAGAGAAGTCTGTACTTGCTGACTTCTCCTGCTTCACCACCCACTCAGTTTTCAACTTTCTGCAAACTAGCTTCTTGTCCTACTCTGATACTAAAACCAATATATCAAAGTCACAGATGACTAAATTGAGTGGCCTTTTAAAAGGCCACTTTCATTTGCTTTAACCTTTTTGCAACAAGATCTTTTATCATTCCATTTTTCTTTAGGCTTTACATCATCTAATCCTGTTCTTTGTCCTTACTCGGACCTCTAATTCCTCTAACCCAGCGGTTCTGAACCTGTGGGTCAAGACCCCATTTGGGGGTCAAACGACCTTTCACAGGGGTCACAGGGGTTGCCTAAGACCATCGGAAAACCCATTTCCGATGGTCTTAGGAGCCCAGACACCACTCCTCTATCTGTCTCCAGGCAAGTCTGCCCACATACAGATACTCCCGCATATGAGTATTAAAGGGCCTTGGCATTAGGAAGGTTGAGAACCACTGCTCTAACCTTCCTTACTTTCTCAGGCTATTAATGCCCTCCCCCCTCCCCTTTTAATCTTCACCCCTTGGTGAACCAACTTAATTCTACACTATTCCTTTTTTCTTAAATTTCTTGCCACTTTGTCTCAACACCATTCGCACTTTCTCAAACCCAAACCTTACATTGCTTTTATCATCAATCTTCTTTGCTCCTGATCATGTACTGCCTCAAGGAGCTAACAGAAGTAATGAAATTGTGTTGATTGGGTCTACTATAAATTTGTTAGATAATATTATCTGGGCTTCCACATATAGTGAGACAATTCTACTCCTCAATTGCTTCTTTATCTTACCATACTCTATTTCTTATTCACCACGCTCTATTAGTTCCAAACACTCTATTTCTTGTTGATCCATTGGAGACAATAAGTGTTCTGTCTCTGCCTTAGCACTGTCTGTCCCCTGTGACCTGTTATTCTCTCCTTCCTCACTCCTGCTTGTCAGTCTCTTTTGGATTCCTTCAAAACACAACTCAAATGTCACTTTTTTTTGCAAGAGTACTTTCCCAATTTCTGGGGCAAGTCATGTAACCTTGCTGGGCTATTTCCAGGAACTCCTGTGGTAATTCTGAAACACAGAAATACCCACCTGGCTTCAACAGTTTCATAACTGGGGGAGGGAGGAGATATAGTCTGTGTGGCATAACCAGAGAGAAGACCAGGGAGGTAACTGGGATCTTGGTCTGATGTCATGTTCCCTGGGTTCCCATGTTAGGAAAACAACCATTGTTCTCTATAATACTCTCTGATTTCCATGCCAAAAATGAATAACAATATTCTGTACAGTACAATGCTTCTAAGTTCCCATGACAGCACCTTACTATCAATCACCATAGCTTGAACACACCATGAGTTCAAGATGATCTGTCTATGGAACCAATGTTTTTCAGGGCTGGATTTATGTGGTGGGTACTATCATATCCATATGGCAGAGAAAGATAAAGAAAAAATGACTTTCATTTGTCTAGTGGGATTCTACTAGCTTGAGGACAGTCCCCAAGGAATTTCTAGGCAACCCCCAGTCACCTGCCCAACTACTACTACTTTCTAAGAGCTCATGGAAAATATAATTAGTGACAGGAACAACTTGGAGGTAATGATGCATCTGGATGATTTTGTATTTGAAAAGACTTTGGAAGGACATGAGGAGAAGCTATTCCACAAGTCCCAGATCAGCCAGAAGTCCTTGGTTAGTTGACAAGTGCTGGTTTAGTAGAACTTCTGTCAATGACATGGGTCACAAAATGTCTCAATCATGAGTGAGCGCTGACCCTAAGTAGATAGAAGTGGTCCACATGGGTCAGAGCACATACAATTGTAATGAATTTTTGAATTTTTGTCCCAAGGCAGCCACTGGTAGCCTTTGGGGTAAGCATTGACCACATCTGAAGAATTCTTGAGAACTAAAGGCTTTTCTAGGAGTTGGTGGCTATCTCAGAACCATGTGAAGAGCTGTACTATCACTGTTAATGATCTCCCTAAGTAGAATATATAACAGCAGGACAAGAAAGCTTTAATGCCATTTGAAGGTCAATGAACTAAGGAAATGTGAATAGGCCTTCCATGACTTTACCAATGGCCTCACATGTCAATTAGCATTGACTTTTGCAGCTCCAAGCAAGAACTTAGCATTGTAGACAGATGCTAGGAGGGTGCATGAAGGCCACCAGAAATGTGTTGCATTTGCCAGATGAGGATACACTGACAATGAAACAGATTGTCCTAGGCACAAAATGAAGTTCTTGGCTTTGAGTCCTGAGTCCTGGAGCCATGTGCTTTGAACTTCATTTCAAGTCTTGGCACATATCAATCTAGTGATTAATATGTTTTCTTAGAAGCTCAGGTCTGACTGTCAATTTTATATTCTATAAACTCTACTGGCTCTCTGATGCCTCCAGGATCAAATATAAAATACTCTATTGGCATTCAAAACCTTTCATAACCTAGCCACTACCTTTCTGGTCTTCTGGAATCTCACTCCTTGACATATATACTCTTTGATCCAAGGATACCGGCCTCCTCACTGCTGTTTCTCATACAAGACACACCATCTCCCAACTCTGGGCATTTTCACTGGTTGTCCCTCATGCCTGGAATTTCTCTAATTGGCTTCCCTGGTTTCCTTCAAGTTCCAGCAAAAATTTCACCTTCTAAAAGAAGCCTTTCCTGTTCCCCTTTAATACTAGTGCCTTTTCTCTGTTGGTTATCTCCAATTTTCATTATAGATAGTAGTTTTCATGTTGTCTTCTCCATTAGACTGTGAGCTTCTTGACAGCAGGGACTTTGTATCTTATGTACTTAGCACAATGTCTGGCCCATAGCATGTGCATTTAATAAATGGTTGCTGACTGATACATCTTGATGAGTGCCAAGACGATTGCTGCCTATGGATGGCTGGATGCAGTGTTATGGCATTAACCACCTATACATTCGGTGGTCATTATCATTCAGTGAAACTAGTGTAGACACAGATACTTTATCCCATAAACCTTGTGTGTTTCACATAAGTGTTTAATAAAGGCTTGATAGGGAAATAGTGATTTGCAATAATAATATCTAGTGTTTATTTAGTATTAGGTTTTTTTTTTGGTTGCTTTTTTTTGGAGGGGGAAGGTAGGACAATTAGGGTTAAGTGACTTGCCCAAGGTCACACAGCTAGGTTTTTGTGTTCTGTCTGAGGCCGGATTTGAACTCAGGTCCTCCTGACTCCAGGGCTAGTGCTCTGTTCCCTGCACCACCTAGCTGCCCCTAATATTAGTTTTGAAAAGTGTTATACAAATATTATTTCATTTGATCCTCACAACAACCATGGGAGGCTTGTGTTATTATTATCTCTATTTTATGCATAAGGAGACTTGAACAGGATCACACAGCCACTAAGTGTCTGAGGCAGGATTCAAACTCACGTCTTCCTGACTCCAAGACCAGGGTTCTAGCTACTAAAACATCAGCTTTAACATGTAGAGAGCCTGGCCACTACCACTTGACAGTGCAACTCAAGATTTGGCCATTAGAGAGAATGGACATACATTTCACAGAGTTTGACCAATTGTCTCCATTCTGTTTAACCCTAGATGACTGATTGCAGAATTAACTGCAGGATGAAGGTTTGTGAACAGTAACACTGACCAAGAACAAGGGATATGACCCTCAGGGACCCAAGTTTTGTTCCCCAGATGGTACTTTCCTGTGGAGAAAATGCCCAAAGTTAGAGATTTATGCTGGATCATAACATATACAATACAAGATATTAGAAATGAGTTGGTGCTACCCAGCATACACTGCTCTATGGCCATGAAGGCACAACCTGATGATTTTGGATGCTTGGACCAAGAGAGTCCTGGAGCTGATAAAAAATAGATTTTACTGGCCCAAGATGGATATGTTCAAAGGCAAGTACTAACAAGTTATTCTGATTATGTGAGGAATGAACATATGTAATGGTAATCAGTTTATCAGACACTTAGCACTTAATAACTTAGGGCTAAGTAGCACCTAGTAACTTAGGGCTAAGTATAGAAGGTATGAACTCTGTCCATTGCTGAGAAGGTATGAACTCTCCTGTTGACTTGGAAGAAGGCTATTGGCTGAGACAGGAGGCCAGTGCTGTATATAAAGAAGAATTTTAGAAAGAGAGAGAATTGGAATTGGCTCCTCAGTGAAGGAAGATTCATGGAGACTGAAGTCAGCTGAGAAAGAGAGGGAGAGAGAGAGAAAGAGAGAGAGAGAGAGTTCCTCTCCCAGTATCTGGAAGCTGACTGAAACATGAACAGGACCTGGCTGATCCTTGAGTTCCAGGCAAGAGAAGTGTTGAAGGGTTTGAGGTGTGCTTAACCCTGTGAACTTCAGTGTGTGCCGGGGATTGCCCTGAGTACTGAACAAGGACCTGGGGGCTGTTTATCTCTGAGGACTGGACAAGAGCCTGGCAGCTGGCAGCTCCTGAATCCAGGTGATTGTTTGGCAGATTCAGGAGGGAGCTGGGACCACAGAAGAGGATCCAGGGAATCAGAGAGACCACCCAGAGTCAAAATGAAGAAAAGACCT
>CM053595.1:254601906-254660669 GCA_028646575.1 Pseudocheirus occidentalis | reverse complement strand
AGATTCAGGAGGGAGCTGGGACCAGGGAAGAGGATCCAGGGAATCAGAGAGACTACCCAGAGTCAAAATGAAGAAAAGGCCTCCCCTTGGACTAAACTGAGGTTTGTTGGAAATCAAGGGGTGGAAAGTTTATATGGTTTTCTAAGGATTTTATTGGAGACTAAAGTTAATGGTTGCCCCAGGAGTGGAAGATCAGCACATTGTGAATTGTTGATTGAATCTTTAAGTGTTAAGCTGGTTTCCCCCTTAGGGAAACCAGGTGATTCTTCTTTTGTTCCTTGTTACTTTCTGTAATAAGATATAATATTGAGAATATTATACTGTGAATATTGTACTGAATCTTGATTCGTAATGGAATAAACAGAGCGTTCACTACTACTATGTAATCCGAATCTTAAAAGCTGTTCACAGTAGCATTCTCTTAGGAATCTACTGTTGCTTGGTTTTACAACATACCAGAGAACATTTAGAGCTTGTCAGTGTTGACTTTTTATCTCTGGAAGAAGATACGAAAAACATCTTGTTGAGCACAGACCTTTTCACCTGGTTTACACAGTCATTCCCATTCAGGAACCAGAAAACTACAATTGCCATGGAATTCCAATAGGAGGGTTTTTTTTGCTTGTTTATTTGTTTTTGGCTTATGGATTCCTTGCCAGGATCCATTCTGACCAAGAGTAAAACTCTGGAAGCTATATATTCAACTAATTGCTGCATTGGAAGCAATAAAGAAGTCTAGAACTATAACTAAGAATTCTCAAGTAGACCCAAAGTCAAAGTGTTTTAATCACATATCACTGAAAATGCTGGGGACCATGATGTCTGAACAGAAGGCTTAATGGAATCAGCATGAAATATTTCTAGTGTATACATATAATGCCAACAAGGAAGATACCATGGGCTTTACCTGATGCTCACTGTTATCTAGGCAAAAGTCACATTTACCTATTGATTTGTGATTTGGAATCTCAGAAGATGAAAAAGATATGTTGATTAGTCTGTCTCTTGCCTAAGAACTCAACAGAAGAAAGCTAAGTCCTCCCTGGCTGAGAACAAGAGAGGGGATGGTCATTAAGCTCACTCTCAGGCATGCCAGCCAAGGGATAGAGTCCTGCTAAGAAGTCTCAGTGTCCAGGGAAAACCCAATTGAGCAAACTGGTGGAGAGTGATCTCATATAGCAAATAGCTGAAAGACTGACAATATGGAAGTCTAAAAATAGACTGAGTCACTGACTGAGATTCTGCAAAGGTAGCATAACACAATTATCTGTATTTTCTGTTGATCTGGAGGACAGAATGATAGAAGGTAGACCAAGTAGCTTCATGTGGACTAGAATTAGATCATGGTTTATACGGAGAGGTATCAGATTATAAATTGGTTAAAGAAGAAATTACATGTTGAGGGTCAGAGAAGTCAGGTAAGTTTTTCTTGGTTCAAGAATGACTACTTCCTAGGCTGGGATTGGGGTGTCATAGCAAGTATTAAAGTTAAGAAGTCTGAGAAGTGAAGGTGGCTTGTGTAAAATGCACGAGAGAGAGAAAGAGAGGGAGATCAAATTTTAGAGAACAACCAGTATTCTAATTTGGCTGAACCATAGAGTTTATTAAAGGGGTAGTATGAGGTAAACCTGGAAAGGTAGATAAGAACTGGATTGTGGAGGCTTTCAATTACCAGACTGAAGAGTTTGTATTTTTTTTTCCTAGAGGCACTCAGAAACCATCCCAGATTATGAACAGGATAATGAAAAGGTCAGGATGGATTAAAGATGTGAGGCACTGGGGTAGATATGAGGATACAAGTTAGTAAGCCATTATAATAGTCTGGTATAGAGGTGATGAGAACCTGGACTAGGATAATGACCATCTGGGAATAGAGAATGGGCCTGATGGGAGAGATATGGTAGAGGTCACTTCCACAAGATTTGCCAACAGGGATGTCATGAGGCTCAAGTGAATAGATGTAAAACACTTTGTAGACCTTCAAACACCATATAAATGCCAGTTGTTGTTGTTGCTGTTGTTGTTAACTAACAAGTCACCAGATCTCCAGTCTAGTGATGATTTCATTCCCTGAGCTAAGCAATGTTTAAGCTCAAGCAATGTTTATATAGCAATAAAAGAATGTGTTGGTAAATGGGAATGCATGCACACACATTTTTTAGTTTAATCTGCATTGTCCATACTTTCTCAAGACTAGACAACCGACAAAACCTTAAGCTCCAATTTCTAGAGATTGTTGATCTGTGATGTGCAGTTGGTGTGTGAGTTTATGTTCCTCACGTTGGAGATTTAGCTCTCTTGAGTGTTAGAGCTGCCTTTGATGCAACACTCATTGACAATTTTTTTGGCTATGAGGAGAAAATAAGGTAGGGTCTCTGAGGTAAAGAAAAGATAAAGGAAAGACTTATTAGCATGTTGGGTAGTTATCTTTTCAACAACCCCGACCTCATTTTCCTTCTGGGGGTGTCCAACCCTCAAGTCCCAGAATTTTCAATACTCAGTCCAGAATAATTCATTATCTTCCCACCTAAATCTGCCCGTCCTCCAAACTTTTATTATTTCACCCTTCTAGTCAGCCAGGTTCCTGACATTGAGATGATCTCTGACCCATTTCACAGGAAGATAAAAAAGTCCCTTACAAAACCTTGTGTAGATGATCAGGGAGTTCCACTGACTAATCCCCTATATCTATCTTGGAGACTGGGGAAGATGTCTAAAAGTAGAGATGGGGAGGAGGGCAGACATAGAGAGGTTCAGAGGAAGAGCATCATTCTAAGTGGGCAGCTAGATGGTACAGTGAATAGAGTCCAAGACATGAAGTCATAAAGACTTATCTTTCTGAGTTCAAAGCTGGCCTCAGACACTGGACAAGTCACTTAACCCAGTTTGTCTCAGTTCCTCATCTGTAAAATGAACTGGAGAAGGAAATGGCAAACCACTTCAGTATCTTCACCAAGAAAACCCTAAATGGGATTCACAAAGAGTTTTTTACATAACTGCACAACAACAATCATTTCAAACATAAAGAGCAGCATGATGAAAAACATGGCATTGAGAAATCTCAGGACAGTGAGGTATAGATATGGAGGATAGTGAAGAAAAGACATGAATGAAAGTTAGTGATTTTGTTTGGAAAGATTATATATCATTTATTGGAATACTTCTTCATACTCTTTTATGCACTTTAAATTAAAATGTTACAGATTTATAGTTGGAAGGGATGTTTGTTCAAATTCTTTATTTTAAAAGCAAAGATTAGGCAAATAGAGATCAAGCAATATGTCTAAGGTCACATAAGCACTAAGTGTCAGAGCAGGGATCTGAACTCTGGCCATCTGATTCTAAATCCCACACTCCTTTCACTAGATTGCCTTTTGTAACCATAATTTTTTCCTGCCTCTTTTCCCTAGCTCTTGTGTCATCAGTATATAACTAGAAGCCTAGAACCACCACTCTGGTCTAAGTTCAATATGCTTCTCAGTAATGACTGCTCTGGTTCATGCTCCCTTCCAGAGTCTCCAGCTGTGAACATCAGATGAACTTGGGTCAGATTCTTCCCCCCCCCCCAAAAGCTCTTGGCTCTCATATAGGTACTCAGGATTACAATAAAACTGTAATGGACCTGTGAGCTCACTGATGTAGGCATAGAGCAGATTGTAACCCACCTATGCTTTCCCATCCTGTGGGCTCTTGTCCACATCTATCCTGGAGAATTCTCATCTTCTCATCTTGGTTCTAGCTGTCTTGATTGCTGATTGCCTTAGTCATTTACTGCATTTAGGATTGAGATTCACACATGTTTCCCTTCACTTTCCAGCCATCTCCTTGACAGCTACTCTCATGTGCTGTCCTCATCCCTTTAAAACTCTGGGGCAATAAATCAGTTATAAAATTCCTCCTGGAAAGAGTGAGTTAATCAACTCACCTATGACTCCAGTCACCATTCCTCTAACTTTCTAAACCATTTAGATGCTATTTCCATATATGTGCTTTCTTCCCCATTACATTAGAACGTGAACTCCTTGAGGGGAAGAACTTTCTTTGCCTTTGTATTTGTGACCCTCATCCTTGACATATAGTAGACACTTAATAAATGCTTTTTCATTCATTCATTCAAAATTCTCCATATTGTGTCCACCAAATGTGCTAGGGGCTTTCCTTTGGATCTCTAACACTGAATAGATATCAATGAAGCCCACAAGCTCTCTGATGGTTATTCATCACACTCACTATGTCTGGTCTACCTCCTTTTCCTGTCATACATTTTTCTGATTATAACTTTTATTCTACTTTTTCACACACACACACACACACACACACACACACCAAAACAAAACCTAAATGTTCTATTCATATTGTGTATGGGGAACCATTTTTGGCCAGTTTGGCTAGAACATCAAGTATGTGAGATGTAACATGAGTAATGTGTAATCAATATGGAAAGATAAGCTAAAGACAGACTATAAATGGCTTTAAATGCCAAACAGATGAATTTGTATTGTATCCTAAAAGCAATGGGGAACAACAGAAGCTTCTTAGCAGAGGAGTGACATACACAGACCTTTGCTTGAAGACAATCAGTTTGGCAGCTGAGTGGAAGTTAAACTGGATGGAAGGAGACCAGTTAGGAAGCTTTTGCAATAGTCTAGTCAAGAAGTAGTGAGGGGCCTGGACTATGGTGGCTGTGGTGTGAATAGAGAGAAGGGGGTGGATGTGAGAAAGCTTGAGGAGGTAGAATCAATGGTACTTGACTACTGATTGGCTATGGTGGGGTGTGAATGAGAATAAAGAATCAAAGATGCTTCTAGGTTGTGAACCTGGATGATGAAGAATGCTAGCACCTTTGAGAGAAATAGTAAAGTTAGAAGGAAACAGTGAGTTTAGTTAGGAGGAAGAGTTTGCTTTGGACTCAAAATGAATTTGTGATGCCTATGGTCCTGGTGGAGATATCAAGCAGGCAATTAGATATATGATTTAATGAGGGGACATAGCATTACTGAAAAAAAAACATTCTTACTACAAATGAAACTGCTGGACAAAAGGAAGTTTTAGCTAAATAGAGGATGGCTCATAGGTTCTCCTTGTAGAGATAAAAAATAAAAGAATTGAACTGAGTTTTACTTTATGTCCAAGAGCAACAAGAAATCTATTTTCCTAGAATACTAAGCCATCTCAAATTTCAGTGCTTATGACATTTGGGAAGAGACCACTGTGAAAATAGTTGCAGCTTATGTGACAATATCTCTTAAAGAGGATGAATTTAGAGTAAATTTATGAGGAACTTGTTATGATTTTACAATATATATATATACATGTGCGTGTATATGCATATTTATATATGTATTGTGTGTATACACAAGACACACACATTTAATGACTTAAATGTAAAGAGGGGTCATAGGGGAAGATGGCTAAAAATAGGGGCAGTTGTTACATTAGATAGACATGTTGAACCAGGAAGATCTGATTCTAAAACCTGCTCCTGACATGAGTTACATAAACCTGGATGTCACTTAACTACATTCAAGCCCAATTTCCTCATATGTAAAATGAGGGATAATAACCTTACAGGGTTAATGTGAGGATCAAGTGAGCTAATATAGGTATTATACTTTGCAAACCTCAAAGCACTATATAAGTGCTAACTATGGCTAAATATGTTGGAAAATATGTTTTAGAAGTAAGGAACGACAGAGACCAAAGTCTTGGAGGCTTCCCAGAAGCTTCATGCCTATATGTCATTAATGTTTCCTTGGTGAAATTAATCAGAAGGTGCTAAACATGGCGAGTGCCATCTAGCTTCATACAAGATGAAATTGTATTTTAAAAGATAGGCTGTAGACAGCAAGACTACTGACCTGTTAGAGCAAAGATCAAAATGAGCACAAAGCTAGAAAAAGAAAAGAAATGTATTTAAAAGACTTCATCTAGTTAAAGAAGTTACTGATGCCAGAAAAGAGGAAAATGAATAGAGGAAATATAGTATATCAATGCCATTGATAATAACCTCATATAAAAATTTAGCTGATATACATCAATTACTATAACAAGGAGACCTAAAGATTCCCCAAAACTCCTGGAGTCAGCAAATGTTTATCTCAGGTTTGCTCAGCGAGACAAACAGATGGCAAATCCAGATACAACATCAGCTTAGAGTATAAATTCTTTTGTAAAATCTTATGTTGAAGAATTGTCAAAAAATTACAAGCTTGTATCACTTTGAAAAGTACTGTATCAAGAAGTAGAAGAGAGGAAAAGTGTTTAAAGAAAGTTTGGTGAGAGATCCAACTAGGTAAAACCATTTCAAGGACACTTAGGATGAAACTGGAAAGACAAAAACAAATATAGAAAAGGTCCATACATATGTTTATAACAAGCTCTTTTCACCATCAAGGAAAAGGAAACCACCATATTCATGTTCTGACAGCAGTATCAAAGAAGGCATAAAAAAATCTTTAAATAAAACAAAGGCAGGAAAATGGATAGACTAGATCATGCATACACAGAAGTGGTCTGTGGTGACAATGTTGAGGGCATAAAACATTATATACTTAAGGTATTCAAAGGGAGGTGTCTGAACAGTAAGGCTCTGCCCCATTTAGGCTAGGCTAGTTTTTCCTTATTGAAACAATATTGGAGATTTAATTCACTTGGGAAACTAAGGCTCAGGCTATTGACAAACCTTCCTAGTTGCCTGAGTACAAAAAAACCAGCTAGGACAAGGGGCTAGATCTCTTCCCTCAGGCTTTTGACTACAGATCAGCAGGATGACCAGCAGCAGCCCAAGGAAATCTTCACTCAAGTGAATTAGTGTTCTTAATGAATATCCTTCTCCAACTCTGAATGTCCTCTCACACTATTGCCAAAGAAACATCCTTTTATAAACTGATAAATGGATCATGAGTGTTTCATTTTGTTTCAATATTAAACTTGAGCTATAGACCAGTCTCAGTCAGGGCTGGTCGACTACAGGGGAAGAGTTATCTAACAAATTTAAAAACAAAAACAAAACCCTCAACTTCATTATTATACCCTTCCCTAACAAAAGGTAATGGAAAGTATATTAATAACAATCAATCCATATGGCAACTTTTCCATCTTTATAAAATTTTTATGAGAATAATCTATATGCCTACCAAAGTTATCTTTGATAACAGCATGAAAGTGAGACAGGCTTTTAAAAGCAAAATTTCTTAGCAGATCATCTTTTTGTCACCATATAATTTGACGGAAGGTATAGAGAATTTAAGATCCCATTGTACTTATTGTATGATGAGTTAGAGTTGATTTGAAAGAGCAAAATGCTGCCTTAAAGACTCTTCTTTAAATAGAGTTCTTCCATGCATATATCAAAAGCATACAAGAATCCCTGAAAATTATAACAGAAAAGACCTTGTTCAAGGACCTTTTGTTCATTAGAATCAAACTAGGAATAATATAGAGAATGGTATCCTTCCTAAATTTGTTCACCATTGTCATGGAGGTGATTCATTGTGGAAACCAAGTCAAAGAAGGATTTATTATCAATGGTGAGGTCCTCCACTTGTTTCTGTTTGCAAGTGACATTGTACTGATTATTTCTAAGTCTAGAACACTGCAGAGTCTCCTAAAAGAGATTCATAGCCACTCAAAAAAAGTTTGGTTTAACTATTCACACACAAAAATCCAAGTGGATAAAAAGTGTCTACTATCCAGACTATGATAAGTAGTTGGTCAGTCAATTAGCATTTATTAAGTAGCACATTTATTAAACACCTACCGTGTGCCAGGCATGTGCTAAACTAGATGGACTTTTATAGAGCTTGCCCCTGCAACATGTGCATATATGTATAGGCGTACATAGAAACATATGTGTATGTATATCTATAATCTATATCTACGTATCCTGGATAAGCATAGCATAGACTGTGAGTTGGACCTAGTATTGAACAGAAGGAGAAAAGTATGCTAAGTAGCTTATGGTTAATAATAAAATTTTTTTAAAGACCCCCTAGTTTCTTGAAACAAAGTCTCATCCTTTAATAGCAATATTTGTCTGTTAATTTTGTATCATTTCAAATCATAGAACAGTACAAAGTCTTTGGAGAACTATATATATTGCCAAAGGGCAATAGAGAGGCATACGGTGGGTATGAAAAGGTTATAACATATTCCACACACGATATTATTCAGGAGAATTGGTATAAAACATGTCAAAATGTATGACCAAAAAAGATGGACTGGTCACATAATGATAGTGAGGAATAATTGATGAATGGTATATGAGCTCCATTGGTATTCTTGTGAAAACAGCACTCGGGAAACATTCTTGGCATGCTGGGTGTATCCCCTTATGACAAATTGAAGGAAGGATATCCATTATGCAAGACAAATTCATTGGATTGTTGGAATCTTTGTATGGTATCTTTCATGGGGTAATAGAGTCCTAGATTTAGTGTTTAAATGGGCCTTAGAGTTTATCAAGTGCAACACCCTCATTTTAAAAATGAGAGAACTGAGACCTAGAGGGACAAAGTGACTAAGTCAAGGTCATACCAGAAGTAAATAGTAGAGCAGGGATTTGAACCCAGGGTCTCTGATTTTTAGCCTCAGAGTTCTTTGTGTTGTTTTATCTCGCATGCCTGTCTTGACTTTCTTGTGGTGTGTGCTGAACAATAGCATTTCTGATATACCTTTTAAAAGTGTTTTTCCAAATTGTTTTCCAATAGAATTCTAAATTATTTCCAAGAATGGTTGAATTAGTTCAGAGTCCCACCAATAAGACAATAGTGGTCGTCCCATAGCCTTGCCAACATTTACCACTTTTAATCTTCTCCCACATTTGCCAATGTGATGGGTACGAAATCAAATGTCAGAGTTGTTTGATTACCATTTCACTTATGAGTTACTTGGAACATTTTTTGACACAGTTGTTTATCATAATTTGGCACTGATAATGCTTTATAACCAATTCATAACCATAATTCATGACCATCATATGCCTCATTATTGCCATTTGGGTGACATGTAACTTTAATTCTTAGAGTCTATGGTATTCCATGATCCTCTGTCATATGGCATCACCAGAAGAAAATTAATGTCAAAAAGATGAGCCTCTATTTCATGGAAAAGTTTGGGGACATTAAAAGCTCTGCTCAATACAATTCTACTCTTATTCAGTTCTGGGCTCAGTTCACTGTCCACTTGCACACTCTGTCCAATATTTATTTATTGGTGGGTCATGTGAATGGGTTGCTTATCCAATATTCCATTGTAACTTGGATAATGAACATTCTTTATCCACTTGGATTTTTCTATGTGGATAGTTAGGTCAACCTCTTTTTGAGTGGTCATATGGCCACTTTTTTTGAGGGGCCATAAATCGTAATGTTTTGGAGCTTGATACAATCAACAGTATTTGCAAAATGTAGCCTTTGGAGGCCTTTGCCATCTATATTTCTTCTCGTCCATTTGGAGTCTTGGATTGTCCTTCTTTCATGAGAGTTGCAAACAGTCTTGGTAAACACACATCTCCCTGTATTATTACACCTTGCTTGATATTAATAATTACAGTTCCACTAACTTAACAAGGTTTTGTCCAGTGTCATGCTGGTAAATGCTTAACAACTAGCTCTTCCAAAATGTGTGACATTTTAAAATTTAATTTGCATTATTAATATTTTCTTATAACTTTCTTAATATGGACGATCAACACAAGAATAAATCAGGCTCTGATTTGTAGCATTTGTTGATTTCTGAGGTATAAATGCTAAAACTAAAAATTTAACAATCAGCTCTTTAGCTGTCTCCAACACAACCCTGGTTATTGCTATAATTACAACTTTCAAGGTACCTACCTGTATGTTTTTGATACATGCACAGGAAATACTTTATTGGAAGGCACAAACTTAAAGGTGGTGTTTTAGTCTTCTGATTTAAGTTCTGTTTCATAATAAAAAAAACAAACCAATAAGCACAGTAGGGTCTTGTATGCTCTATGCTTTTCAGTTGATTGAGTGACTTTCGAAGATAAGTTTGCAAAAGCATGCCGGTTTTCATTTCAAACATTCTTCAACAATATCCTTGACATGTGTATAGATTATTCTTATAAGAATTTTGTAGCAAAGTAGGCATGTGGGTGAATAGTTATTGGAATTTTTTTTGATAATAATAAAGTCCAAGATTTTTTCCAGATATTTAATGTTCCCTTCTACATATGTTGAGAATTAATCTCTCAATGCCTTCAAAACTGTGTTATCATTAGCACAAACTTTTACTATGTATCCTTGGTCTAGTCTAGCTACTTTTCTGTCTTTTGTTTTCTTTGGTGCTAGTTCTATTTCCTCATGCAGCATACCAGAAATTCTAATTTTAGAATCCAAATGTGTCGACTACAGTGCAAGTGATGGAAAAAAGAATTTGTCATATTTTATTAGTTAATTTTTCTTACTCTAGTTTCATTGCCTAAAGAATGCTTTTGTTTACTGGAGTCTCTTGTTAAACTTTCTTTCAGTATGTTTTTTTCCTCTATTGCTTCTTGCTATTTTGTGAGGTGTTATTATTCATAATTTTCTATTCCTCCCCTCATTTTTATAAGTTGGTTTATATCCTAAACTGGTATTTCCCATTGCTGCCAAATGCCTCCTCGACAAGATCATTATCTTTCCTAATTGAAACAGCTTTTAGGCTTTTGGGGGATATCCTTGTGATAGGTATACATTGATTAAACTTCTTTGAGAAATGGTGATAGACTGAATTGATGCCTGTTCTACATTGTCTCTTATTTTTCAGTATCTTTACATTATTTAAATAGGTCAGGTTGGAGTTGCTCTAATTGTGTGCCCCATCTCACTTTTATTTTATCTTTTAATTTAGTACTGATTTAGATCTTTAACGAGTCAATGGTCTGACTTACATAGACAATCAAGATGGAAACGTTTTCTACATCAACAATCAATTATGTCTTGTTTGTTAAAATGTGATCAGTTTAATTATTTCAGGGTTATTTCATTCTTGCTTTGTCTTATATCTCAAATTTCCTCTTGAAGAAGATATGCATGCTATTTCTTTAGTTATAAGTCATCTCTATAGACTACATTGGCTTCTCTTGTTAGTTATTTGTAAACAATACCTTTCTCTCATACTCATTTTTGCACTGAAGTCTTGGAATGTCCAAGTATATATTGATCTAATTTGGGGGTCTTAGTAACTTCATCATAGAATTTCTCTGAGCTTTCATCTTCTGGAATAGATGTTAGTGTATAAGCTGTGATTATGTTCATTATGATCTTTTAAAAATATTTATCATGAACCTTGCAATGTGGGATCACTAACTATCACATTAAATGATTTATCTTGTTGCCTATAGATACATGCTAAATAACCTGGGCTAAATTTTTTATTTGTCTCTCCAAGGAGAACCTATAAGCCATCCATCCACCTTTTCAGTCCTACTTCTGCTCACTATGGCCAAGTAGAACAAATCTTCACAAGATAGTTCTTCAAATACTTAAAGACAGTTACCACATCTTCTCTAGAACTTCTCTGTCTCTGGACTAAACATCCCCTGTTCTTTCAGTCAATTATCCTTTGGAATAATCTTAACATCCTTTTCTGTCATGGGCCACCTTACACTGGCAGCTTATCAATGCCTTTCCTAAAATATCATGCTTAGAACTGAACACAATACTTCTGATATACTTTACGGAGACATAGTGCAATGAAGCAATTACCTCTCTAGTCTTGGATAATTTGCCTTATTTAAAGAAGTAGAAGATAACTTTAGCTTTTTAACTTGCCATCTTGCGACCTCTGAGTTCCTGTTCAGATCTAGACCTATCAAAGATTGTATTGACAACTCATATTGTGTTTGCAGTCTATGGTTTGGAAGAGCAAATAACACTAGACTTGGCCCGCCATAACCATTGTGACTTATTAAGCTAGTGTTGGTGACAATGGGAGGGAATTTAAAAATTCCTAACAATTAGATCAATGTAAAAGTGTAATGGCTGCCACAGGAGGAAATGAAATGGAAGCCTTTCATCAGAGATTGAATGACCACTTGTTAGATATGATACAGAAGGATTATTTTTCAGATATGAGTTAAACTAGTTAGTCTCTCAAGTAGCTTCTAACTCTGAAGTTTTGTGATTCTTCATGATTTCTTTCTTTTTTTTTTGGAGGGGGAAGGCAAGGCCATTGGGGTTAAGTGACTTACACAAGGTCTCACAGCTAGTAAGTGTGTCAAGCGTCTGAAGTTGGATTTGAACTCAGGTTCTTCTGGGCCGGTGCTCTATTCACTGTGCCCCCTAGCTGCCCCATTCTTCATGATTTCTATAGTTCCTTTTTGCTTTATACTTTTAAAGGCACTGAGTCTTACCTTGGCATTTTATCTTTCCTAATAACTACCTTTTTCGAATAATATACTTCATGTAGTTGTTTTGTTTTTTAATTTTTTAAAGGATAATAGAATATGAAAACATGCTAGCATCTGTCTCATTAACCAATTAAAGGAAATTATGGGGAGGAGAGAAGAAGGGAAAAAGAAAGGGGAAGAGGAAAACAGAAAAGGGAAGAGACAGCTAGGGAAAGTAGAGGAGGGAAGGATCTTCCAGGACACACAAGGAGAAATGAGAAAACCTACAAAGTCTAAAAATCTTCCAACTTCAGAAATTTTCACCTGAAGAATCAAGTTTAATCAGTTGTTTAAAAATAGAGGAGCAAGTGAACAAACAGAATTTTGGGTAATAGGAAACTGGGGCTGATGTTATTTTTTCTTATTACAGTGAAGGCATATACTGTAACTAGCTGAAAGATTATTATGAATGTCAGGTTACTTATAATGCTGGTATAAAAAAACCTCAAACATAATTAATGTTTTGTTTTTTCCTGAGGTGGGAAGGTAAGGAATGGGGTTGGAAGGAGAAGTTGATTGCTCTAAAAAAGGCCAATAGTTTGAAGTCTGTAATCTTCTCCACCAAGGGTATGTTAGCATCAAATTTGTTGGAGATGAGTTCACTCAACATGGTGAGCTTCTTCTGGTCATTTTTCTATAGCTCATCTTGTATTTCCATAGGACTACACACTTTATAAAGTACTCTCACAATCAATCTAGGGAGTCTAAGTCTTACCACCATCATTTTGCATGTGAGGAAAACTTTGGTTCAGGGAAAGGAAGTGATTTACCCATGCTTATATAGCTGGGATTCAAAGACAGGGCTCCTGAATCCAAGCCTCAAGATAGCTACACTCTATCACAGCTACTACTGTATTCCTGAATCAGAAACTATACATGGTTGGTGCTCACCAACTATTATTCTCCTTAAAGGTAGACACTACTTTCTCCAGTCCAGTCTAGGCAATCATTCTTCACTGAGAATCTACTATGTGGCATTCAAAGTTATGCACACTCTGACTCCCACCAACTTTGATCCAATAATTCAATTCAATAAACATTTATTAAGTACATCTTATGTGCCAGGCACTGTGCTAAGCATTAGAGGTACAAAAAGAGGCAAAAGATCATCCCTGTTAACGCCCCCAATTCTATCTGATGAAATTTTCATTCAATCCTTAAAAATCTAACTAGATCTATGGATAGGGAAAAACTTCCTACCTAAATAACCAATAGAGAGCATCACAGAAGACAAAATGGGCAAATTTGATCATATAAAATTAAAATTAAAAAGAGTTTGCACAAATAAATATAATGCAGTTAAAATGAAAAGACAGCAGGCACCTGAGGAAAAAAAATGTTTGCAGCAAGAGCTCTCTTTTTTTTAAGGGTAAAAAATGAACTCATAATCTTTATTTCTCTTATTTTACTCATCCACATTTTTAATAGCATTTTATATTTTCCCAAGTATATGTAAAGACAATTTTTAGCATTCATTTTTTACAAGATTTTGAGTTCTAAATTTTCATCCCTCTCTCCCCTCCCCTCTTGCTAAAATGGTAAGCAATTTGATATAGGTTCTACATGCAGAAAGTGTTCTTGACAGCTACATCAAAATGTTGACTCGTAGTAAGCTTTTGGTTCATTAAAACCTCCAGCTCTTTTTTTCCCCCTAGAAGCAATGCTTCTCCAGGGCTCGCTTCCTCAGGAGATTTCTTCAGCCATATTCTCTACGTCATTTTGTGAGTAGTAAAATTTCCTTTCAGCAAAAGGCCAAAACCTAAGTCTCATAAATTTGTTAATGTATTCCATTGGCCAACTGTTCCCCATTACACTTAAGAGAATTCTCTCTCACAGCTTCTGTTAAGCCTAGAGTAACTAAAATTCCTGTTACACTAAAGTATTAAATGAGACAGATAGCATCCACAAGAATTTGAGAATTTTGTAGTAATCAGAGTATCCTAAAAGTCTTAGCACAGTTTTATTCAAAATGGCACTAAAGACTTTGAAATACACTGCATATATTCCCCATGGATAACTGCACATTGACAGTATGTATGACTTTAGTTACCTTTACTGTTTTTTATTTAAATAATCTGACAATTTTTTAAAATAGCTTATGAAAATAACACAGCCAAGGGATTAATGAGCAGGTGATAGGGAAATGGAGGCTGTGAATATTAGGTGTTTTGTTTTTTTTTTGGAATTTTGTCATGAAAAGGAATTCTATAGATGATAACTTGAGGGGATATCAGGATCAAGTGAGAAGTTTTTTGTTTTGTCTAGAATAGAATAGACCTGAGTGTTTTCGTAGTGAGTGTGAAATTGGCCTGTACATGAGGGACAATGTGAAGATGAGAGATACCATGTGATACTGTGATGAGGCACGCCTTGTCAGAGAAGACAGGAAAGGAAGGGAGTGCAGGAACAGGTAGAGGGCAGGGAGGAAGGAGTAAAGGAGGAAAGGATGGGTAAAGATATACTGGGGTTTTCAGATATAGGATGGAATTGAAGATAGTTGGGGGAGAAAATGGTTGTATAGATGACCCCTATTTCTTTAGTAAAGTTGAAGGTGAAGGCATATACTGAGAAAAAGAGTGCTCTTGAGAAGGTATTGGGAGCTTCACTTGAGATGAGATTTGGAATAGTCACTGGGAGAAGTAAGAGAAAGAAGTGATCACCAAACTCTTTGAACTGCATGCTAATATCCACAAAAAATTTGAATATGTCCCCTGAATATATGTATATTTACTTATTAAACATATCAGATATGTAATATTATACTTAAAATATATAATGCATACTATAAAACAAACAGAAATGAAAAGAAGATAAAGATGAAATACACAATATTTAAAAAAAATCAATACTTTCTTTTTTAACGATAGAAAAAAATTCTCTTACTAAAAATAGTGAGAGTAATGTGACTGAATATGCTTCATTATTTTATAAAGTCTTGGTTTAATACCCTTTCAAAGAGATATTCAAAGGTTTGGTTTGAAGTGCAGAGTATTTTGACCCTTAATTTTAATAGTTGTCATAGCTGAAAAAGATACTTCACCAGGATGTATCGATTCAAATGGAGAAGTACATCATTCATAGTACTTATCTTAGTCTAAATATTAATTTTTTCAGTCCTGTGTATCAATTATGAAAATATTTTTGCTGATATGTTCTGCTAATAAATTTCCATTTTCCATTATGTCAATCAGTTGTTCTTGTAAGTTAAAAGTGGATTTTTTTTTGTTTGTTTATAATAGTGACTTCAAAGACCTCTGAAACCTTTCATCTGGAAATTTTTTAAACAGGCTAGAAATTTGTTTCCTAGTTTTTAAAGTGTGCAGATTATGAAAATTTATATTGACAGTTACATAAGTTTTGGAGGGCAAAAGTGAAGTTTTAAAATGTCTTGATAATTACAACGGCTTCATACCATTATTAGACAATACAAGATATTCCAAAAATTCTAGTTCAGTTTGATGCTCACTAGTTTTAAACTGTCTAAAACCAAACATAGGAAAAGGGAAGTGGTGAATGGGGGAGAAAAAAACACAATAAAACCTTTGTTTTCTCTGATTTCTCTGATAAAGGTTTGATAAATATATATGAGAATACTAGCCATTCACCAATAGATAAAGCAGTTAAAAGTTTTACCTCACACTCTGCAAATGGGCAAAGATGACCAAAAAATGGCAATATACAATGTTGGAGTGGTTATGGAATGATAGGCACACTAATACATTGTTAGTGGAACTGTGAAAGCAAATTGGAATCATGCAAAGTAAGTGATTAAGATGTCTATATCCTTTCAATCAGAGACTCCATCACTGGGTCATACCCCAAGAAGTAATTGATAAGGAGAAAGTCCCTATATAGGGGGCAGCAAGGTGGCACACTGGATAAAGCACTGGGTTTGGAATCAGGAAGACATCTTCCTGAGTTCAAATCTAGCCTCCCACACTTACTAGTATGTGACCTTGGGCAAGTCACTTAACCATGATTGTCTTAGTTCCTCATTTATAAAATCAGCTTGAGATGGAAATGGCAAACCACTTCAGTATCTTTGCCAAGAAAACTTCAAATGAGCTCATGAAGTTGGACATAACTGAAAAACCACTGAACAACAACACAGCAGCACTTTTTGTGAAAGCAAAGAATTGGAAACAAAGTATATGTCCATTAACTAGGGAATGGCTAAACAAATTATGATACATGAAAATAAAAGAGTCTTACTGTGATGTAAGAAAATGAGGCATGTTATGAATATAGAGGATCATAGAAAGATCTATATGAACTGATGCAGAGGGAAATAATCAGAGCCAAGAAAACAATCTGCGCAGTAACTACAACAATGTAAATGGAAAGAACAACCACACACCAAAAAACTTAAAAATGAGTATAATAAAAGTATAAAGATTAAGCAGGACTTCAGTAAAAGGTATGCGATGACACCCTTGATACAGTCCTTTGTGGAAGTTGGAGGTCCATAGATTTTATACATTACACATTGTTTTCAGATTTTTTTTCCAATGAATTGATCACTTGTGCTGATTTTTCTTCTTTAGAAAATACTATTTATTATATAAGATGGCTCTCTAGGAGAGGGAGGGAAAGTTTACTTGAGATAAATATGATTATGTAAGAAATGGAAGACATCAATAAAAACTTATTTAAAAAACACAGGAAAAAATCAAATAAATTTTCATCAGTATCTTTTGTTTATAAATCCCCTACATTTCCCAATGTATCTCTATCCTTTCCCATGGGCATACTGGTAAATTGTTATCAACCAGATCTCTAAAAGCATGACATACTTTTACCTCTAATTTGCATTACAACATTTTCTCTCTCAGTTTCTTAAGTCTGGACAATCAACAAAAAAATAAACCAACCCCTGATTTGTAGCCCATATCTGAGGTATAAATGATCACATTAAAAATTTAACAAGTGACTCTCCAGAGTCTGTTAGGATCCACTTTTGGACATATCTGTACCTCCCCCTCCCAGGGAGTTATTTCTTACAACAAAAAAATAAAAAAGAAGAAAAAGAAAACCTTCCAGCGACATTAACCAACAATTAATCAATTAATCAGTAAGCATTTACTAAGTGTTCACTATGTGCCAAGCGCTGTGCTAAGTGCTAGGGATATAAAGAAAAAGCAAAAAAACCCCAAAAACAAAACCCAGTCCCTGCCCTCAAGGAACACATACTCTAATGAAGGAAGACAACATTTACATAGATCAGTACATACAAGATAACCATGCAAGATAGCATTAGAAGGAATGGCAGTCAGGGAATTGGGAAAAGTCTGCTGTGGGAGTTTTAAGTTTGACACTATGCATAGCATTCCTCACCCATAGTTCCTTACATCTTTAAAGAAATAGGGGGAGATATGTCCTCATAACTCTTCTTTGGAGTCCAGCTTGGTCATTATGGTTTCATGGAGTTCAATTTTGATTGTTTGGTTGCTGTTCTTTGCAGTTGTAGTCATTTGTGTATACATGATTTTCCTTGCTTACTTTTGCATTAATTCACATGCCATTTCATGCTTCTCTGTATTCATCACATTCATTGTTTCTTACAGTCTAGTAATATTCCATTATATTCATGTACCACAGCTTGTTTATGCATTGTCCAATTAATGAGCACCTACCTCACTTCCAGTTCTTTGTACCACAAAAAGGGTTATAGCAAGTGTTTTTGTGTATCAGGGTCTTTCCTTTAGTCATTGGTCTCATTGGAGTATACACCTAAGAGTGGGTTCTCTGGGTCAAGGGGTATGTATATTTGAGTCACCCTCTTTGCATAATTCCAAATTCCTTTCTAGAACTGTTGAACTAATTTACAAAGGCAGGAACAGTTTTCAAATAGGGATGTGAAGACTGTGAGCATTTAACTAACATAACTTATTGTCTTATTCTGACTGGGGAGAGAGAGAGAGAGAGAGAGAGAGAGAGAGAGAGAGAGAGAGAGAGAGAGAGAGAGAGAGAGAGAGAGAAAGAATCTACCAGAATCAAGAATTTGGAGGACTTGAGACTCAAATTACCATTTGGGAAAGGAGAATGAGATTCTAATCCCTATGGTTGCAGATGGTAATTGATTGCTGTTGCCATGTTATTCATTTCTGTCTCAGTGAAATGTTTTACCCTTTCAATATTGTGCCTTACCTGGGTTTGTTACCTACTGAATACCTAGACCTTCGTTAACTGTACAAGTTCTCAAATGTTAACTGAAAAGTAGACCAGATAATTTGCTATTGAAAGTTTCCCATAGTTTGACCTCAAGCTCTATAGGTTTTAGAGTAAATTATATCATAGGCTTCGCTCTGCTGGTGAATGACTAGTATTAATACTCTGGTAATAAGTGAGAATGTGATTTGAACCCAGGCCTTCCAAGTTCAGTCCTCTTTGCATTGCATTAATTGGAGGAGCCACCTCTTTCACAGGCCAAGTCTTCTTTGTGAACATTTTGGGTCAGGAAGATGAGGGTCCTCCTAGGTGAACTGAGCAGTTCTGAAAAGGGAAGAGGGGGGCACTTTCTCTGATTAGGTTGGGGGAGGACATCTGGTGATCATCTGGTTCCCTGAGTGGCCTGGAGAACGAGGAGGAATGGGAGCCAGAGCAGGGTTCTGGTGGCTGGGGTAGTGGCAAAGGGTAGGACATTTGTCCTTTCCTTCTACTCTGCTCTGTGTCTAGTTGTGGGGGACTGTGACGTGGAGCTGAGTTGCTGCTTTTCATTATTATAGCAATAATAATGATACCTGACACTTATATGGCATGTTAGGGTTTTCAAAGAACTTTACATACATTATTTCACTTGATCCTGACTTCATTCACATTTCTTTTTCCTGTGTCTTTTGGAGTCAGGCAAAAAGGAGAGAAAAATACCTAGGTCCTTAATGAAGGACCTTGGGAGCACTAGATGAAATGAAATGGACTCATAATTAGAGGACTGGTGGGCTGCTGCAGACCCTGCCTGGGGGGCTCCTGAAGAAGCCTATACAGAACTGGTACTAAATGGGACCCAGCTTCTACCTCCTTCTTTTGAAAGACTGTTCCAGATCCTATATGGGGAGGCAGGAGGACCCCAGGTGGAGCTGGCACCAAATGGGACAATTTTCTCCCTTCCTCAACCTCTATCCCTCTCCCCTTCCTGGTCAGACACTGACTCCTTTCCCATATCCCATTCCCATCCCTGTGGGAGGGAATTGAGAATCCCTCTCACTCTATCTTAATATTAGGCACATTCCCTCCTTTCCGAAGGTGGTAGGTCCTTCCTATTGGAATATATACCCCAGAGCATCTTAAAGTCTCCTGCACATGTCTTTTTTATTTTGAATAATTTTTTATTGATATATTCTGTTTCTTATGTTATCATAGCTATTCTAAGTGTCTTTCCTCCTCCCCCTCCGGAAGAGTGACCCCAAAGAACAAATAGCATTTTTAGAGGAGAAAAAAATCAGCACAGCTGATCATCTGAAAAACAATCTGCAATGTGTAACACCTCCAACCTCCACAAAGTGCTGTGTTGAGGGTATCTTCTAATATTTCTTTATTGGAATTCTGCTTGATCTTTATCGTTGTGTTACATTGACTTTAGATTTTTTGGGGGTGTGGTTGTTCTTTCCATTTACCTTGTTCTTGGCTTTACTTCTCTGCATCAGATCTTTCCATACTTCTCTGTTTTCGTCATACATATAATTTCTTACAACACAGTAATATTATGTAACATTAATGTACCACAGTTTGTTTAGCCAGTCCTCAATTTCTGGGCATCTACTTTGTTTCCAGTTCTTAGCTATCACAAAAAGTGCTGCTATAAATATTTTGGAATATATGGGAACTTTCTTCCTTGAGGTATTAGCTCAGTAATGGAGTCTCTGGTTGAAAAGATATGTACCTCTTCTCTTAATTAATGTGTATAATTCTAAATTGCTTTCCAAAATGATTGTGCCATTTCACAGTTCCACCAACAATGTATTAGTGTGTCTGTCATTCCATAACTGTGTCAACATTGACTATTGTCATTTTTGTTACCTTTGTCAGTTTTCAGGGTGTGAGGTAAAACCTCAGGATTGTTTTGAATTGTATTTCTCTTATTATTAGAGATTTGGAGCATTCTTTCATGTAGATGTGAATATTTTGCAATTCTTTCTGAGAAGCATTTGTTCATATCCTTTGACTCCTTATCTAGAGTAAAATGGCTATTATTCTCACAAATATTTATCAATTGTTTATACATCTTAGATACCAAATTCTTATCAGAGAAATTTGATATAAAGATTTTTCCCCCATTTGACTCCTCCCTTCTTATCCTAGGTGCATTAAATTTTTTTTTTGTGCAAAAGCTTTTCGGTTTCAAGTGATCAAAGTTATCTATCTTATCTATCGTAACTGTCTCTGTTTCTTGCTTGGTTAACAATACATCTCCTACCCCTAGCTCTGAGAAGTGTCAAATCTGTTTTTAATTTTTCTAATGTACTTTAATTTTTTATAGCCTGATCTTAAATATTAAGGTCTTATATCCAGTAGTCTTTTTCCCTCCTGAATTTTATCTTTTCCTGGTGTAGGAATTAAGATATTTGTTTTATATAGTGTAAGGTGTTGGTCTAAGCTTAATTTACACCAGGATGCTCTTTAGTTTCTCAGAAATTTTTATCATATAAGGAGTAGTTTTCCTAGGTAATTTGTATTTTCTACTTTATCAAACTCTAGGTTATTGAGTTTTATTGTTTCTGATTCTCTCTTGTCTCATCTGTTCCATTGATTTATCTCCCTATTCTTTAACCAACACCAGATAGTTCTGATGACTGTTTATGGAACTGCTATTTTCCCTTTATCATTTCTTCTTTTCATCATTTCCTATATGGCTTTTTATAACTTTTATTTTTCTAAAGAATTTTATTATTGTATTATCAAGTCCTATAAAGTATCCCCTTTGTAATTTGGTTGATAAAGTATTAAAAGTGTGAATTAATTTTGATGGTATTGCCATTTTTATTATATTAGCATGGTCTACCCATGAACACTGAATAGTCCTCCAGCTATTTAAGTTATTCTTTATTTGAATCTATGTAAATCTTTTGTGTGCTTTGGTAGGTCAATTCTCAGATATTTCATGCATTTTGTAATGATTTGTAATAGAATTCCCTTTCTGTTGTTGCTTTTTTTGCTTTTTTAAAAAATGTAGAAGTTCTGTTGATTTTGAGGATATATTTCATAGACTGAAACGTGGCTGATGGTATAAATTGTCTCGATTGTTATCTTTGCTGATTTCCTAAGATTTTTTCAAGTATATCATCATATCATCAGTAAACTGGGATAGTTTTATTTTCTCTTTGCCTGTCTTTATGCCTTTTACTTCTTTGTCTTATCCCTGTTGCTCACATTTCCAGAACTATATCAAATAATAGGGGGGAGAGTGAACATTTTTGCTTTATTCCCATATTTATTGGAAAAGGTTCTAGTGTACTTCCATTGGTGGTTTAATAGAGGCTTTTTCTGATATTAAAAAAAGAGGTTCCTCAATGCCTATGCTTTGTAAAGGTTTTAGCATTAAAGAGTGTTGTATTTTGTCAAAGGTTTTTTCTGTTCCTATTGAAATGATCATGTGGTTTGATATGTTTTGATTTTTTTATATGATTGATCATACTGATTATTTTTCTAATGCTGAACTATCCTTGCATCCCTGGCATATATCCCACTTGGTCATAATGAATGATTTCTTAGATAGATTGCTTTAGTTTGTTTGATAGGATTTTTTTTTTTTTTACAATTTTTGAGTAAATGTTCATCAATGATATTGTCCTGCAAGTTTTTTTTTTTTTACTTTTTTTTTTTGGAGGGGGGTAGGCAGGGCAATTGGGGTTAAGTGACTTGCCCAAGGTCACATGACTAATAAGTGTTAAGTGTCTGAGGCTGGATTTGAGCTCAGGTCCTCCTGATTCCAAGGCCAGTGCTGTATTCACTGTGCTACCTAGCCACACCAGTAGTTTTTTTAAAATCCCCTTGAATTTATCTTTCCCTGGTATGGGAATTAAGAGTACAATAAAAGGATTCTGGTAGGGGGTTTCTTTCTTAATTTTTGAGAATAATTTGCGAAGTATGGCTACTGTTCTTTAAAACCTTGATAGAATTATCCTAAAAATACATTAAGACAAGGATTTTTTTTCTTTTGGTAGTTCCTCTATACCTAGAGCTATTTTCTTTTCTAAGATTGGGTTAAGATCTCTATTTGGTCTTTTGACTATTTTAATATTTTATATTTTTGACAGCATTCCTCTCTTTCTCTTGTATCAGATGCAGGAGATGATGTGGAGTGAACTAAGGGTTAGGTTCATGGGGTTTTTTTTTTACCTTTTTTTGGGGGGGATTCTGGGTGTCTTAGGCCATATGGAGACAGCTGAAATTGATTTATCTGTTGATGCATAATTTCTGTTTGGGAGAGGTTTGAGAAGTTATGGGATCAGAGAAGGTGTTTAGTTCTCCGTCTTCTTTCCTGTACATGTCTATACACAACTGACTTCTCTTTCCTATTGTGTTTCCTAATTAAAGTGTGAACTCCTTGAAAGTAGAGACTATCTTCTTTCCCAGGTGCCTTGTACAATATTTGACAAAGAGTATCACTTTCATGCTTTTCATTCATCATTCATTTGTTCATTCATTCATTCATTCATAGGGAGAGAGAGATACAGATAGATAGATAGATAGATAGATAGATAAATAGATAGATGGATAGATGGATAGACAGATAGATGGATGAACAGATGGACAGATAGGACAGGCAAGTGAATGTAATGTTTCTCCTTCTTTAGCAGCAGAAGTAAACATGGTTTCAGGGTGACATTAGGATCAGCAGGAGCCTTCTTCAAAAGGAAATAGAATAAACCTAAAACCCTGACCAACCTGGCAGAGATGGGCCATTGAGCTTGACCAATAGGAACAATGTACCAGGCTCTTCAAATAGTAACAGGATTTGCAAACAGAGATAGCCTCTGCAAATAATAGCAGATTCTACAAACTGAAAACATGGTTTCAAGCAGTAAATCAGTCTGTGTGGGGTCCTGGGGAAGGCCTATGGTATAGACCTACCTGCAATGAGGGACTTAGCCGCTGAGTCATCTCAGAATAAAGTGCTAATGCTGTGTTTTACCTAGCTTTGGAGGGAATTGTCTCAAAAGTGATTGACAGAATGGTAGAGCTGAAAAGGAACTGTGAGAACTACCTCCCAACCCCTACGCTCACCCACTCAAATAGAGTGGCTTGTTCAGGATCATCCAGCTAAATGGCAGAGCTGGAACTTGACCCCTAAGCCTTTGAGATTCTAAGATCAGTATTCTTTCCAATATCACCATGATGGGGGTCCATGACATGTTGCTATGAGATACTTTATTCTGAAAGTTGGAAATCTCTCCATTGGTAGAATCAGGGCATGGCAGTCCATGTCACATCCTGACACCTCAAATGTTGGATCATGTGTGAAATCTAGGTTCTGGAGATGGGGCTAGGTCTGGAATTGCTGACTCAGAAAACCTGAACTCCATCAAGTTGGGGGTTGGGCCATATCTGGATGGGAGCTTCCATGTGCTTAGGATCTGGGGTAGCTCTCCTTGTGTCATTCAGGATCCCCCACAGCCTTGTGCCTGCTGCCCCCTGTGCGGTTTAATTTTCTTGACATCAAATGGTAAACATCTGGCAGCATCTGCATTGCCTAAAATAAACTAAGAGATAATTGGAGCCGTTTGTTATTATGACGAGCCCTGGATACCAGTAAGGGTATGAGTGGGGGAAGTGGGCTCTGGGCAGCGCCCAAACTGGATCCTGGGGGAACTATGACTCTTCTTTTATTAATCTCTTTACAATTGATTGATAAAAGCAAGAGAGTCTAATCAGCTCCTGCCAGTGTCTTTAGCTCAGTTTAGAGATTGGAAGGATCTTGGTTTTGGGTCCTGATAAAAAGTATAGCTCCTAACTTAAAAGACAGGGTCAGTGGTCAGGTCTGAGGAAGGGGAAGCCCAAGCGCCTGCAGAGCTGGAAATGAGGAAGAAGGACCAAAGACCATTGGTCACCTCCATGGAAACTTAGAATAACTATACTGGGGATCCTTTTGGAGGAGAAAACCACAAAAGGCTAAGAAGCCTCCTTGCCGGAGAGGAACGACAAAATTGTCACCTTTTAGATTTGGCAAGAATCTCAGGGGGTTGATAGTCCAATTCTTACCTAGAGCACAAACAACCCTAGCAAATGGTCATTAATTATGATTAAGCCTCTGCTTGAATACTTATAGTGATTAAGAATTTACTATCTTATAAGGACGCCCACTCTTTTGTTAGACAGCTCTGCTGGAAATTTTCTTTTATACAGAGAAACCAAAAGCTTTCTTGTAACTCCTAGCCATAAGTTTTAATGCTCCCCGCTGGAGTTATGAGGGGGAAAGGAAGGCTGGTGCAGAAGGGGGCATCTAATTCTTGTTCCACATAATATAACAACCTTTCAAACATTTGAAGACCACAGTATGTTCCACCTTAGGTCTTTTCTAGGCTAATTTCACCCAATTCTTTCAACAGATTCTCATATGACATAGCTTCAATTTTAATCTCACCATTCTGGTTGCCCTCTGTGGTGGGTCAGGATATTGGAGGAATTAAGCTCGAATTAACCCTCCATACTCTCACAACACCATTTGGGATTTTAAAGAAAAGTAAAGAAGTTATGGAGCAGCCATGGGCAGTTTGAGTTAATTTTGTCTCCAGGTGGGCCATTTGGCATTCGAAGCATCTAAGACGGCTTGAAGATTGTCAGGGAACTCTCCAGGTCCCAGAGAACTTCCCTGCTCCCTGCTTTTAACCTTTTCAGTGGCAGCTTTTATCTTCCTGTAAATTGCTTTTTAATTGCCTCTGGAACTGCTTTTACCTAAGGGCATTGAAACAAGTTTTTAGTAAAAGGACTGTTTATTTGAACTCTCAGACTCTGAGTGATCCATACAACGAACCATAATTTGGATAACTGGCAATGAGAATGGGATCTGGTGCAAAGGCCTTTCTCTTTGGAAGAGCTAAAGAGGGCTGAGAGGCTAGTGGTCCCTGCCCCTCAGTAGCACAGGAAGCTATCTATGTAGGCTGTGATATTTGGCCAGCGGATAGCCTCATAATCATAGATTTGTATCTGTAAAGAATCTTAGAGATGATTTCATCGGAACTCTTAATTTTGCAGGTAAGGAAACCAAGACCCAGAGGGGTTAAGTGAATGGACCAAGATCACAAAGAAAGTATATGGAAAATACAGGATTTGAACTCAGGTCCTCTAATACCAAGTTCAGTATTCTTTCCAACTGCTATTCTCCATGCCTTATGTTCCAATCACCCACCTTTGGGTCTTCCCACAGGCTGTCTTGTCCCTCATGCCTGGAACACCCCTTCCTCACTCCCTCAACTCTGTTATAGAATCCCTAGTTTTTTTTTCAAAGCACAATTAAGGGAATAACTTTTGCAGGAAGCCTTTCCTGTTTTCTACCTCCCTTTTCCCCTCCCCGCCAATTCCATTGTATTTAATCTGCATATAAGTATTCACCTTCCTTCTCCCCCCCCAAAATTCTCTGAGATCAGGGAGTCTTTTGGGGTACATAGAAGATATTCAATCAGTGCTTGTCAAATTGAATTGGAAGCATATACTTAAGTAAATAAAGGAAAGGAGAAAAGGAGAACATTGATTTTGGTAACAAGGAAATGCTAAAAGATGAGAAAGAGGCCATTTGCTTAGAAAAAATTATTGCCTCCCTCTTAAGCACGTCAGAGAGATTTCTAACCATTCTCTAAAGCTGGGAGACAAGTCAGTGCTGTAACTAAACAGTACATTTCTGGATCTTGTTGATAAATGAAATATAAATAAACCTTGGGATAGTTTGGCACCATCAGAGAGCTAAGAAGGAATTCCAGAATGTAACTGTGAATATTTGCATAGCCTTGCACTCAGGTGGCAGCTGAAGAATCATGAACAGAGCATTGGACTGGATCTCAGGAAGCCTGGATTCGAGTCCTGGTCTGTCACTGTAACCTTAGAGGAGAGACCTAACCTCTCTGGGCCTCAGTGTTCTCACCTATAAGATAAGGGGTTAGAGAGCAATCTCTAGGGTCCTTTGCAGCTCTAACATCCTGTGAGTCTGACCTAAACTAAATGTATGGGACAGATGGAGAAACATATTCACATAAAAAAGGTCACTAGCTTTGACATTCTTGGAACAGAAATGCTTCCAACCAGATGTAAATCCCCAAGCCTTCAAAATTTGGAAGAACAATTCATTTCATTGCTCTCATCAAAGAGTTTAAAATAGTACAAGCTCCCTTGGAAAGAGCAACAGAAATGGGGGAGGGAAGTTTCAGGTAATATGGTTTGCAGGATTACAAATTAAGCTCTTTGTTGTAAACATTACTTTTTTTTAAAGTCACTAAAAGTTATTTTGAATTATAGCAACTCAAAGTTGGAAACAATTAAAACAGCCAACTAATTCAACCTCCCCCTGACCAAGAATTCCTCCTAAAGTAACCCTGGAAAGTTGTCTTCCAGGTCCACTTGAAGGCTCTCACTATGTACTGAGCATAGTACATATACCGTTAGTACACTGTACCATTCCAATTTTGAATACCTCTAATGGTTATAAAACTCTATTGAATGTTATAGTGGTTTGAGAACAGACTGGAAGTTGGGTAGTTCAGAGGGACATTCCTCTTCTTAGCTTTGGGAGACATTTGGGACTGTCTCCATCCTAATTTTTTTTCCTTTGGGACCTGCTCTCCCTTTTTTGCCTAGGATGAAAGTACACTAACCCCTCATTTTCTGATCCCACTGTTGATTGACATACTTTATTTTTTTTAAAAATTCATTCATTCATTCATTCATTCATTCATTTTCAACATTCATTTCCACAAGATTTTGAGTTACAAATTTTCTCCCTGTCTCTCCCCTACCCCTACCCCAAAATAGCAAGCATACTAAATACCCCTTCCCTTAATCTGTTCTCTCTTATGTCCTCTGCCATTTCTCCCTTCCCCCTTACTTTCTTGTAGGGCAGGATGGATTTCTATACCCCATTGCCTGTATATCTTATTTCTTGGTTGCATGTGAAAAACAATTTTTAATATTTGTTTTTAAAACTTGGATTTCTAAGTTCTTTCCCTTCTTTCCCCCTCATCCACTCCCACTGGAAAGACAAGCAATTCAATATAGGTTGTACATGTTTAGTTACACAAAACATTTCCATGGTAGTTACACTGTGAAAAACTTCATCCTATCCCACTCCCCATTTATTCTATTTTCTTCTTTGACTGTGTCTCTTTTCAAAAGTGTTTGCTTCTAATTACCTTCTCCCCCAATCTGCCCTTCCTTCTATCATTCCCCCTCTTATCCCCTTCTCCCCACTTTCTTGTAGGGTAAAAAAGTCAATTGAGTGCATATGTTATTCCTTCCTTAAGCCAAATCCAATGAAAGTAAGGTTGACTCATTCCCTTTCACCTTTCTGCTTTTCCCCTCTATTGTAACAGTTTTCTTTTGCCTCTTTTATGTGAGATAATTTACCCTATTCTATCTCTCCCTTTATCCTTCTCCCAATATATTACTCTCTCTCCTCTTAATTTTATTTTTTAGCTATCATCCTTTCTGTGCCCTCTGTCCTTGTATACATGTATACACATACACACATATACCCTCTTATACATACATATATGTATATGTATACTATACATATATATATGCACACACACATATATTCCCTCCAACTATCCTCATATTGAGAAAAGTCTCATGAGTTATAATTATTGTTTTTTCCATGTGGAAATATAAATAGTTCAACATTAATAAGTTCCTTATGATTTCTTTTTCCTGTTTACCTTCTCATGTTTCTCTTGCTTCTTGTACTTGAAAGTCAAATTTTCTGTTTGGCTCTGGTCTTTTTTGTCAAGAATGTTTCAAAGTCCTCTATTTCATTGAATGACCATATTTTCCCCTGAAGTATTCTCAGTTTTGCTGGGTATGTGATTCTTGGTTTTAATCCTAGCTCCTTTGACCTCCAGAATATCATATTCCAAACCCTTCAATCTCTTAATGTAGAGGCTGCTAGATCTTGTGTTATCGTGATTGTGTTTCCACACTACTCAAATTGTTTCTTTCTGACTGTAATATTTTTTCCTTGACCTGAGAACTCTGGAAGTTAGTTCTAATATTCCTAGGAGTTTTCTTTTTGGAATCTTTTTCAAGAAGTGATCAGTGAATTTTTTCCATTTCTATTTTGCCCTCTGGTTCTAGAATATCAGGGCAATTTTCCTTGAGAATTTCTTGAAAGATGGTGTCTAGGTTCTTTTTTTTTTTATCATGGCTTTCAGGTAGTGCAATAATTTTTCCAATGAGATATTTCACATTGCCTTCTATTTTTCCATTTGTTTGTATCTGCTTTATAGTATCTTGCTTTCTCATAAAGTCATTAGCTTCCATTTGCTCCGATCTAATTTTGAAGGAGTTATTCTCTTCAGAGAGTTTTCGAAATTCCTTTTCCATCTGGGCAATTTGACTTTTTAAGGCATTCTTCTCCTCATTGGCTTTTTGGGCCTCTTTTGCCATTTGAGTTAGTCTGTTTTTTTTAAGGTGTTATTTTCTTCAGTCTGGTTGTTGACTTTTTTTTTCATGATTTTCTTGCATCATTCTCATTTCTCTTTCCCAATTTTTCCTCTTTTTCTCTTACTTGATTTTCAGAATCCTTTTTGAGCTCTTCCATGGCCTGTGACCAATTCATATTTTTCTTGGAGGATTTTGATGCAGGAATTTTGACTTTGTTGTTTTCTTCTGATTCTGTTTTGATCTTCTTTGTCCCTCCAAAATAGTCTGATTGTGCTTCCTCTGTTTGCTCATCTTGCCATTCAATTACTTGACTTTTGAGTACTTTACCTCAGTAGAACTCTACTTTCAGAGTAGAGAGAGCTACATCCCAAGTTTCTGGGGTTTTGTGCAGCTGTTGTCAGAGTTTTTCCAGGCACCTGCCTCAGAACTATGAGGAGGACTTTCTCTCCACAGCCTCAACAAATTCTGCCACACCAGTACTCCTCATCCCAGGACCACCACCCAAGACGGTAACCCAGATCCAAGTAGGGCCAAGAATCCTGCCTCAGTGCCAACAGAGAGAGTCCTGCAAATGCCCTCTGGATAGTCACTTGGTCCCCCTACAATCTGTAGGCCTGGAGCTGGCAGCAGCAGCAGCAGCGGTTGCAGCCACCGGCACCTCTGCCCCCTAGGGGCAAGGGCCTGATGGCTCTCTTCTCTCACCCAGGATCAACAGAATTCCTCATTGACCTTTTACTTTCTCTTTGGAGTTTATGGGTTAAGAAGTCTGGATACTACCTCAGCTGCCAGTGATTCACTATCCTGAAGTCTACTCTAGCCAGTCTGGGCTGCCCTAGGTGTGGGCTGGTGTGGCTCATGCAGGACTGTGTTCGACTCCTAGCCAGATGTGATAGACCCTTCCTGTCAGCCTGCCAGGCTCCCTTAAGCAGATTTGTTTCTCTCTGGTGCTTTGTGGGTTCTGCAGCTCTAAAATTTGTTTAGAGTCATATTTTACAGGTATTGGAGTGGGAGCTCAAACAAGTTCTGCTTTTACTCCACCATTTTGGCCAACATCCTTTATTTCTTACCAAGTTACCCCTCCTTAGACAGATTGGTGGTCTCCTACTCCCAGTGGCTCATCATATTGATGCCAGACATCACAGACAACCAATTCACTTTAGCCCTACTGCAGGTCAGAAATGAGCTAAAGTGATCCACAGTCTCTCTAGTAACGGGCATCATGGGCATGTGCCACCATGACCAGGGAACATGTCTGGATGCACATCCTCCAGCAGAGGGAGGCACCATTACATTACCACAGCCTAAGAAACAGAGCTAACTGTTGTTGTAGGATCTGATTAAAACCCGGAGAAGACTTTTAAGGAAGAGAAAGCAGGGATGAATATTAGTCACCAAATGCACACCCCCACCAGCCCTACAACTACCAGTTTTTATTTTTATTATATTTCTAGGTGATATTTGTCTTTCTGAAACTTAATAAGAAAAATAACTATCATTTATATACTGCTCTCATTTGATTCTTACAAGATAATCCTGGTGTGTGTGTGTGTGTGTGTGTGTGTGTGTGTGCGTGTGCGCGCGCTATTATTATCCCCCTTTTACAAGTGAGGAAACTGAGAAAGACAGAGGTTAAATGACTTTCCCAGGTCACACAGCTAGTAGGTGTCTGAGGCAGAATTTGAATTCAGGTCTGCCCAAATCTAGGTCTGCCCAAATCTATTGTACTACCTAGCTGTCTAATTTCCACAGTCTAATCCCGAGTCTACCCTCCAAGGAGAAGCAGAATGAGCATAATCATTTTTCCAAAGGACTGTCCTCTAAGTACTTGTTGCTGCTGTTGTCCTTCATTCTCCAAGACCAGGACATCAGGGATGTGATGCCATGACATGCAAGTGGACTGGATTTAAGTGAGGGAAGACTGCAAAGTCACCAGCCTCACTTTCTCTTCCGGAACCATCTGCATCTCCAGGCCAGATATGGATCAGGATCACTGGAGATGGCCCTTGATGTAGAGAGAGAACTCGATCTTTTCAAACTAAGGTCTTTAACAGGTCTCAGTTTGACTGAGGCAAAGCTCATTTAGCGTTTAAAAAGGCTTAAAAAGAAATAAAGCTAAGAATGGCCTCTTGAAAAAAAAATTAGATCTGGGAGGGGAAGGCCCTCAGTGTTTCTGGCCAAAACAGAAACAACTGCCCTATTTACATGCATTCTAAGTCAATCAGGGCCCAAACAATGACCTAACTGGGCTTGGCCTGGGAGCTATTGTTGTTGGATCTAGGAGAAGGGAGTGATTTGGGGTTAAGGTTGGTCTTTAAAGGAGAAAAAGAAGAAAAAGAAAGTTTCAGATTTAAAGATTTACATTCCCTTTGGATGATGCATCCCAAAGGGTGTGATATCCTGTGAGGGAAGAGGAAGGAAGGAAGGAAGGAAGGAAGGAAGGAAGGAAGGAAGGAAGGAAGGAAAGAAGGAAGGAAGGAAAGAAGGAGGGATGGAGGGAAGGAGGGAAGGAGGGAGAAATCTGTGTGGCCCATTTAGAAGTTTGGTCCCCAGTGGGTAGCTCCATTTTTACTCACAGAGACTGCTGTTTGTCCTTCATTCTTGAAGAGGACCATGACATCTGGAAGTGTTGCTACCCATGACTTGCAAGTAAATTGGATTTAAGTGAGGGAGGGCTGTGCAAAATCACCAGCCTCACTTTCTCCTCAGGAGCCATCTGGGTCCAGTGGCCAGATAAGTACTCCTTATCATGATCTCTTAAGTATTCTCTTCCACAGTAAGTACAAGAACAACAAAAAGCATTTATTAAATATGTGCCTACTATGTGTGTCGGGCACTAAGAAAGGCAAAAGATAGCCCCTGTTCTCAAGGGCCTCCTGGTCTAATGGGAGAGACAACATGTAAATATACACAGGAACAAGATATGGACAGGATAGATCAAAGGGATTCTCTGAGTGAGCAGCATTCATGGGATACTCATATGGGAAGTTGGCCCTTGATCCACCAGAGGATCAGAGATGCTGCTTTCCAGGTTGTCAATGTGTTTCCTAAAATGTGGTGCCCAGAACTGAACAGTCCAGGTACTCTGGATGTGGTTCCATTAGGGCGGAAGACAGTGAAACTATCATCTCTTGGTCTGTACACTTAGCCTCTTGTTTACTGAAGCTCAGGATGGCAAGAGCTTTTCCATTTTTTTTGGGAGGGGGGGCGGGTTTGGCAGCCAGGAGAAAATGATAGTGGATAGGGCAGACTGTTCAAAACATTGTGTTTACCTTATACAAATGAGTATAGAGAGTAACTGTAGATAATGTTGTATAGAAACTGATCCCACTTGATGAAAACACTTGATTACTCATTTGGTCTATGGATTCATTATCTAATTTATTCTTGAATATTTACAAAATTAGTCTTTCTGCAGCAAATGCAGTGGTACTGCAAGCCAGCAGGACTGTCTCACAGAAAGACCTCCACCTCAGCAGACCCCTGGAGAGCCTATGGCTAAAAGGGTTATTGGTGATGGTTATGTCCTTTGAAGAAAAAGATTTCTTCTTTTAATGCCTTTTATTTTGCCCCAATTACATGTTAGAACAATTTAACATTTAAAAAAAATTTTGATTTCATCTCTCTTATCTCCTTCCCCTCTCCCCTCCCTGAGACAGTAAGCAATCAGAGAGAGGTTATATATGTGCAATCATGTAAAACATTGAAGAAAACGATTCCTAAGACTATTGGTATAACATGTTCTTTTTCTAATGTTTTCTTGCTCTGAGTGGTTGGACCTAGGAGAGCCAGAGTGTTCTGCTTCACAGATATGGAGAAGCAAGATGGAAAAAGAGTGACTTCCAGTAGACCATAAGCTACTTGAGGGCTGGGACTCTTTTTTTCTGTCTGTCTCACAAGGACATTGCGCCAACATTCGTTGTTTTCCAGTTGTGCCTGATTCTTCATGACCCCATTTGGACTTCTTCTAGCAAAGATACTGGAGAGGTTTTCCATTGCTTATTTTGTAGGTGAGAAAACTGAGCCAAACAAAGTTAAGTGACTTGCACAGGGTCACACAGCTAGTAAGTGTCTGGGATCAGATCTAAAGTCAGGAGGATGATTCTTCCTGATTCCAGACCCAGCAGTGTATCCACTGAGCCACCTAGCAGGTTCTTAATAAATGTCCACTGAATTGAATAGGAGGTATTGGTATAGGAGAAAGAACCCTTGGTCTGGAGTCAAAGGACTTGGATTTGTAGCATCATATATTTAGAACCGGAAGGAACATCAGAGGCCATCTACCAACTCCATCTTTAGTATCTGCGTGACCTCGGTCCTCACTTTGCTTCTCTGGGGCTCAGTTTCTTCATCAATAAAATGAGCTGGTTGGATTAGTCGACTTCTTAAGTCCCTTCCAGCTCTAAATATGTAATCCTATGAACTGAACTTTATAACTTGATAGCTGGAATGACTTCATAAGTCATGTACGATAATAGGTATTGCTAAAATTTAAGGGCATTGACCAATATAAATCAATCAATAAGTATTTATTAAGCATATGCTTCATAGAAAATACTTAGACACTAGGGAAAGAAGGAAATGAGTATTTATTAAGCACCTCCTGTGTCCTATACCTCGTGCTAAGTACTTTACAAATATTATCTTACTTGATCTTCACACAACTCTGGGAGGTAAATGCTGATGTTACCCCCATTTTATAGTTGAGGAAACTGAAATAGACAGAAGTTAGGTGACTCCTCCAGGGTCACACAATAAGAATCTGAGGTAGGATTTGAATTCAGGTCTTCCTGATTTTAGTCCCAGATTTCTATCCAGCAAGCCCTACCTAGCTGTCTAGGTATGGGAGATACAATTTCTTTCCTCATGGAATATTTAATGTAGTAGGAGTATGTGACACAAACATTGAAAACTGTAACATACACAAAAATCCATATGGAAATATGAGGTACAAATAGAGTTCAATGTGATGTTCAAGGGCAGAAGGGTTGGTGATGAAGGGAAGGATGGGGAAGGGTTTTGGGAGGTGACATGTGAGTTGAAGGAGAGTAGGGGATGGGGAATTCTCTATCTTCTCTATCTATGGGGACAATCTGAAAAGAGACTGAGCTCTGGGCATCAGTGAGTGAAGGAGGTGGGAAGGAGAGATGGGAGAGGATAGTAAAATGCATGGAAGAGACAGCATAGTGCCTTGGGATACTGCTGACGTCACCAGTCCTGTTCCTGAGCTCTGAATGTTTTGTTTTGTTGGGAGTTAATTTTATTATTGTTTCCTGCTTCATCTAAGCCTGAACTGAGATTAGCAAAGAGTTCCCTTAAATTTATCCTGTTTCCAAATGACTAATATAAAAAGTTCATGCTGAGGGACTTCACATGTTCAAGGAGAAACAAGTCACTGTCAATCAATGAACATTTCTTGTGTCTGCTATATGCCAAGGTATGGTGCTAGAACTTGGTGGCAGTCTTTGGTTTGGGAGAACCTCTGATTTATGCACACCAGGGTCCAGGCAATCCCAGTAAAGATTACTCAGCAAAAGAGTAAGCCTAGGAATCTGGGCCAAGGAAGGATCCCTGGCTGCTGCTGGGGCATGCTCTTTTTTAGCCCCGAGACATCTCATAGGATGGAGAGCTAAAAGCTGTTTTACAGATCATCTAGTTCAATACTCATTTTCCAGATAAGAAAGCTAAGGCCCAGGGAGATTAGATGAGTTTCCCTATAATATGCAGGAACCAAGTTTCAAACCTACCATGTTGCCTTTGAGAAGTACATTACTGGATCAGCAGCATCAATGAACCCAATTAAAGAACTATTAGATTTGCTCAGAAAATATGTATGTTTAAAGAGGACTATACAATCCTCTATAGCAAAGTAATGGATCCAGATTCCTTCCTTCCTAAAACATGTCTAACCATGTTATTCCTCTGCTCAAGAAACTTTACTTGTTTCCCATTGTCTTTAAGATAAAATATACCCTTTTCAGTCGGACAGTTTAAATGTCTTCATAAACTGCCTATACTCTATTTGGCCAGGGTGATTATACTTTACTACCCTCCCATATTTTGCAGTACAGTTAAACTTGTCTATTTCTAGTTCTATTTCCCACCTCCAGGCCTTTGCATATCCTTGGAATTCTATCTTCACTTTTGCTACTTGGAATCTCTAGCGTGGTATGGTGGGAAAAGCACTGGTTTTGGATTCAGAGGACCTGGTTTCAAATTCTACCTCTGTCATTTAACACCTGTGTGACCTTGGGCAAGTCACAACTTCTCTGGGCCTTACTTTCCTAATGTGTATTTTAGATACTGGATTAGACCAGCTTTAAGGTTCCTTCCAACTCTATGATTAATTTACCTTGCCCCAAACCACCATTTTAGTAGATTAGAAAAACCAAGTCCCAGAGAGGATGAGTGACTTGTTCAAAGCCATGTGGGTAGGAAGTAGCAGGGCCATCCCCAGCAAAATCATGCTGCCATAGTGAGGGCTTTCTTATGGCTCCCTTACTATTTTGTAGATACTTGGGCAAAATCTTTTCTCCTTCCTTCCTGTTCTATAACTAACAGTTGCACCCCCTTTTCTAGTTCTGTGTCCTTAGTGATAATATATAATACATTCAGGATGTTAACGTCAAGGATGTGGGATTTTCTTGGTGGCCTTACTCCTTTGGACAATGCTGACTGTATCCCATCTCTAATAGCAGATTTGATATCTAGACTGTTCCTGTGTTCTTGCTGAGCAGAACCTCATTTCCCTTCAGTCTATGCCATTGTGTTCTTGGGGAAAGGCTCCTGGCAGTTCCAGTCCTGCTCTGGCAGTTATTAGTGATCAGGGATCAAGGATGGGTGTTGTTCCTCTTTCCTCTCCATTGTTCTAGACCATGGCCCTCTGCTCCCTGGGTTCCCTGCTGCACTGAGTCTCCTTCCCCTTTCCTAAGCTAACAAGATTGATCCCTCACATTGAGGGGTCAGTGTGAGCCTGTTGGCCTTTTCCTCACAACCACTCTCCTTTTCACAGATGAAGAACCCACTCTCAGTGACTTGTCCAACATCACACATTGACATCAGAGGCAGAAGACAAATCCAAGGCTCTTGACTCCAAGTCTGTCATTAGGTTGGGGGTGGAATACAGGGAGGAAGCTCACATAGGAATACCATGTTGTCACTGGAAACCCTTGACCCCGATTATGGGGGCTATACATAATTGAAGAGTAGTCCTCCTCCCCCTTCTGGTCTTCTTATATGCCTTCCTTACCTGATGTACTCACATTGGCCTTTTTGCTGTTTATTAAATGAGATACTCCATCTCCTGACTCTGGCATTTTCACTAGCTGTCCCCCAAACCTGGAATACTTCCCAGCCACATTTCTATCTAATTCTTTTAAATTCCCACCTTTTATAAGAAACCTTTCCTCATACCTCTTAATTCTAGCACCTTCCCTCTGTTGATTATTGCCTATTTATCCTGTCTAAGGCTTGTTTATATAAAGTAATTTGCAGGTTGTCTTCCCCTTTAGACCATGAGCTCCTTGAAAGCAGGGAAAGTCTGTTGCTTTTCTTTATATCCCAAGCATAGTGCCTGGCACATAGCAGGTGTTTACACAGCTAATGTCTGAGGTAGGATCTGGACTGATGCCTTCCTGACCTCTTGAGTATTCAATCTACTCTGTATGTTTTTTAAAGCCATTCACAGCCTGGCTTTAATCTGTCTTTCCAGCCTCGTTACATGTTGCTCTCCTTTCTGCTCTTCTCACACAGGACAATCTCCCAGTCCTTTGAATTGCCTTTTTCTCATGCCTAGAACATACTCCCTCCAGACCTTCCATTCATAGGGTCTCTCCTGTCCTTCAAGACACAACTCAAGTAGTACTGTCTACATTAAGCCTTTGCTTGATTCCCCACAACTGTTAGCACCCTTTCAAAATGCCTTATATTTAATTACTCTGTATTCCATCTGTGCATACTTATACATGAATATGTTGCTTCTCCCAATGGAATTTGGGCTACCTAAGGTCAGTCTTCCTTCTTCCCTTCCTCTCTCTCTCTTTCCTTCCCTCCCTCTTTCTTTTCTCTTTGCATCCCCAGTGCTTAACAGAACACTCAGTTCCTGGAACTGAAAGGGAAAGTTGATGATGAAATGTGTAAGGTCTTCAGTTCTGCCCTGGGCAAGGCCTGTCAGTGATTTTTCACCTTCTTCCCCCCCGAAAAGAAAATGAAGAAAAGTACACAGGGGAAGATCACAGCTTCAGAAGAAACACCTGCATCATCTTGTTTTATTTTTATTTTTTCTTACAAAAATAAACAATTTAATTAACAAGAAGTACAAAAGCTTCTGGATGTAGAAACTCCAAGACAGGGAAAGCCCGGGCATTGCTACTCTGCTGCTTTCACTGAAAGCAAAATGAGGCAAGCTCTAGTCCCATGTCCTAGCTCGTGGCTCATGCTGCAACCCCATTCCCCAATCCCCCACATTTCGGCTCATACTGGTACGTTTCCCCCACCCCTAACCTCATGAGGTCATAGAGGGCTCCCACAGCATCCCCTTAGGAAATAGCTCACATACTTATTTATTTATGGCCCACCTCTCATTGGCAAATCTCAATTCACAGAGAGCAAGTGAGGTGGCTGATTGTCCATACACAACCCCTACGTGGGGCAGGCAACCAGTCAGAAGGGGGGAAGCAGCATGGCCTCCACCTACATTCTTGGGTTATAAAGGCAGTGACTGTGACACCATGGCAAGTCTAGAGGAACAGCGCCACCCACAGGATTGTCTCAGCAAAGGGAGAAGGCTTTCTCCCAAGGTCCTAGCAGGCTGGCCCATCCCCCTGATTTCAGCCCCAAGGGTCATTCCAGGATTGCCTGTGTCTTTCTCCCCACCCCCAACAGTCTGTACACAGTCTTTTGTCATCTCCTTACACAGGGTTCCTGGCAGGGATTGCCACCATCACCATAATCAGTCTGTTAAACTCACATTTTTACATTTTGATTTATTGCACGTGTGTCCTGGTCCTTCAGGTCTTCCCCAGCTGCAGTTCTTGTCCTCCCCGCCCACTGTTGGCTCTGGGGCTGATGGCCAAGGTCAGTTAAGCCCTCAGGCTGGTCAAGCAGACGCCCTCACATAGGTGATCTTGTTAGGGTCGGAGACTATTTGGCTCCAACCAGTCTTGAAGAAGACAAGCTGTCTACCTGAAGAGAAAGGACAGAAATGGTGAAGAGACAGACTGAGGAGAGGGAAGGAAGCCCTCTATTGGCATCAAATTGGGGGAGGGGAAGGAAGGGAAATACCTTTCCCATAGTCTTTTTAATCAAAGCTTGTCTGTACATAGTTGTTTGCACACTGTCTCCCTCTTTGTAGTGTGAGCTTCTTGGGAACAGGGACTAGCTTTTCCACCTTTCTTTGGTATCCCAGCTCCTAACACAGTACTCTGTATGTAGTAGGTGCTTAATAAATCTTATTGATTGATTGTCCCCCCCGAGAAAAGGAGCCTTGTCTTGATATGGTTCCAGATGCAACATGATCTTCCTCTGTGCATCTGCAGAGGCACTGTCTACCATCTCTTTTCATCTCTACCTTCCAGCATTTTCACATTACTTCAAGGCTCCACTTAGGGGTCTCTTCTTTCAGAAGAGTCTTCTCTGATCCCCCCAGTTATTCTCTTCTTCAATTTACTGCATATTTACTTATAGGATCATGGATCTAGAGCTCAAAGGGACCTCACTTATTTTACAGAGGGAGAAACTGAGGCCAAGAAAAATTAAGTGAGTTGCTTAAAGTCTCACTAAGTTTCAGAGGCAGGATTTGAACCTGGGTCTCCACAGTCCAGGGCCACACTTTCCCGCTGTACTACATCACCTTTTCTGTCTTTATGTTGTATTCCTTTTCCCTAACCCCACTAGAATATAAACTTCTCAAAGATGCGGGCTGTCATTTTTGTCATCCCCTTAGTGCCCTGCACAGCCCCTTGTATTCAATAGGTACTTAGCAGCAATTTGTGGAATTTCACTGGATCTGCTGCCAGTCTTACCTGTCCAGGTAGTCTGGTTGGTGACCACAAAGGCCCGGCACTGGGAATGACTTTCACAGACATCCATTGCCTCAGCCAGGCTGAACACAGAGAGGAGGCAACCACCATGGTGATAAGAAGGCCAGCAATGGTAATTCTCTTGTGGGATAGCAGTGTCTGGGACCCGTCGGTACTCTAGGACAAGCATTTATAAGCATTTTCCATCAGCAGGTTTGCCTGGCTTCAACTCCACAGAATACCATGCTCGGTTCTCCCCATCAACCCCTCTTCCAGGTTAAACTGATCACCCGAAATCTCACCACTGTGTAGAATGACTCAGATTTTGATACCTAACACCTTCTCAATTTGTGTTTGGTTGTCTCTCTCCTTTGACAGGAAGGCTGGAGGACTGGAGCATTAACCTCCATTCAAAGCCTTCCTTTGCAGGAGGTTCACAACCTTTCTGATAAATCCATTTTCCAGCACCATCCAAACCTGGCTTCTGATCTGTGGGACACTATGCCCTGCCCCTGCGAGGTATCTCCTAGTGTTTGTTCACTTCCCACTTCAACTTCCTTTTGTGTGTGGTCTTCCTCCATTAGATTGGAAGCTCCTTGAGGGCAGGGACTGTCCTTTTCTTATTTGTATCCCCAGTGCTTGGCACAGTGACTGGCACAGAGTAGGCACTTAATAAATGCTTATTGAACTGAATTAGGATCATAGGCTTAAGATCTGACAGGAATTATATAGTTCAATGTCCCTGTTTCACAGATGTACAAACTGGGGTGTAAAAAGAACAAATTTGGTCAAAGTCATATACACAGGAAGTGAGAGGCAAGACTAGAACCCATGTCCCCTGACTACAAATCTCATGTTCTTTCCACTAGACCTGTTCTAAGGAAGAATAGTATAAGGTTTAGAAAGACATAAGGAAAGAAGGGTTACAGACAAGGGGGAGGAAGAACTCTATGAAGGTCTATTACTCTGGAGGGGAAGTCCACCAGGTCCCTTCACTGCTTCTGTCCAGCTAGTCCCATGTCACATTCTTGGGCATGAATAAGACGAAAAGCCAAGGGCACAGTCTTTTTTTCCCCAGGCTGAGAATGAAGAAAGAGGAGGAAAAAGTCTTATGCCCAGACTGGAAAACTGAGGCCAAGCTATAGCCTTCTCCTTAGGGTAGGGATGACAGTATCTGAATTTCTGCTGAAGTCAGGCTGAGGGTTTAAGCCATAAAGTTAAGTCACAGAAAGGTCAAAACTCCTTCAAAGTCCAGACTTGGGATGTTGGGAACCAGTAAACAAAGCAATCAATGGATGCAGTCCCCCAACCCCTGGGGCTGATAGCATATTCACAGTGACACAAGATGGCTCAAGTATATGAACAGACATACACACACATGCTGAGTTAGCTGGATACAGGTCCCACTCCATCCAGAGGTCCGATAGATTTGTGGTAGAGATTAAATTATTTAGGACTGTTTGAGGCTTGCCCTCTCTCCTCCCACCCCACAACTGAAATTTGGGCTCTAGGCTGGATTATCAGGAAAGTAACTGGGAGGTGGTTCCAGGCTGGTCCAAAGGTCGGGAGGATGGGCAAGAATTCTGAGGTCAGGAAACATATGATGGGCAAAACATACTAATCAACATTGTGGAAGCAATAGCTTGGGCATTTAACAAAGGTGTATATGTTAGAATCTGTCCTATTTTCTCGGTGTAAAGAAAAATTTCCTCTGCTGCTGCTAGGCTCATCCTCAGAGCTTTATAATTCTTATAATAATCCATTCAGTTTTCCCCTCTCGTTCTCTCTCTTTCTCAGAGCTTGGAGGATCCCCTTTCTGGAACCTATGAGTTAGAAACTTCTTGAAATTCATTCCTTTCTTCTGTTTTTTGGCCTAACTCTTCTTCTTCCATGGACGGGAGAGGACCAAAGTCCAGGGTTTGCTGTGATTTACAACCCCATAAACTGAGTCCCTGGGGACAGAGCTGGCTATTGTTCACCTCGTTAAACTTTATTTACAGGGCTAATGAGCCCCTCCCCCTCCGCCATCCTTAAGATAGGCCAGAGATCCCAGAATTTTGCTCCCTGTTTCATGTAGCCCTGGCCAAACATTCAGTGGATTTAAGTGACCAAGACCTGGGTAGGCAGCTGAGGTCCATGGCCTAATCTGTCCTTCCAGACAGACCCCAGCCTGATTTCTTGAAAGGGTCAGGAGAGAAAGGGAGTTGTGAGAGAGACAGGTCCAGCTGAGTCTTTGACCAGGTGTGATTACAGGTCAAAGGTCACCAGTGCTTATTTTTTCCTTCCTTTTTTTTGTTTTTCACCTGTGGAGGCAGTCTGGGGCTTCACTGATTTCTCCTCTAAGAGGGTTTACTCCGTGCTAGCCCCAGTGTTTTAGCTCCAGAGATGAAAGCTTGGGAAGGGGATTTAACCCTGCTTATGAGTCTATCCTGGCTTAGCTCAGAGAAGGAGCCTTGTTCCCTGCTCTGGCCAGTGGCAGACATATGGATACCAGAGATCAACCAATAATGGTCACTGAATCAGTCAGCCTCCCTACACTGGTACACATGTAGTCATCTACATTTTCTCCAGTTTGACCCCCAGCCACTTCTTTCCTCCCAGCTAATGCCATGCTTTCTGCATAATCTCTGAAAACTACTTCTCCAAAGCCTTCTAAAAGATGCTGTGCTCTTCCCCTCAGTCCTGGCACCTACTCCCAACTGGCATTACTCACCGGCTCGAGGGGACATAGTTGAGTTCTGCAGGTACCGCCCGCTCCGGTAGAGATGCAGAACCTTCTCTAAATGGGTCAATGTTTCGTCGACTCCCCAGGTGAGCTCTCCTGTGGGGCAGACTGTGGCCTTAGGAGGGTGCTAGTGGAAGCTATTAACACAGCTTTATCTGAGATGGGGAGGGATCCCTAAGGATATATACCCAGTTATTTCCCTTAGAAGGTGACTGAACTCCTTTCGGAGATCATGCCCTTAGTGTTTTATCACTAAGAGGGAGAGCATGATTAGTGGGGGGAGGGCGTGGCAGGTTAGCAAGGTTGCTACAAAAGAATCCTGCAATGCACAGAGAGTGCTTTGAGGATAATCTATTTATTCCGAGTTATTTGTGTTACTGATCCATTGCCCTGATGCAGGTAAGTGAGTAGCCAGAGGTCACAAGGGAGGGGCAGATCCCACTGAAGAGTTAGGGTACAGAAATTCCTATGGCATCACCTGTAGCATTGACGATGCTGTCCAGCAGTGGCCGAAGGGAAGGGGGGGCACTGTGGGGGAGGAGGTATGTGAAGAAAAACCTGCCAAAGAGAAACCAGCACACTGATCAGCATAATGGTCTTTGAGGACTGGTCTCCTCCAGGGACTTACTCCTTAAAGACACAAGGACTGAGTCACCTCTGCAGGAGAGACCAGACCTTCAGGCTTAATGTCAAAGTAATTCAAGGAATCTATTCAGACATATGCTAAAGTAATGTGCCTTGTGCCAAATAGGAGATTTCTCCCCACTCTGTCCCCTCTGCTTTACTACTCCCTCTTGCTTGAGAAAAATCACCAGACTTCGGAGGCTCTATCAGCTGGGCCAAGCTTGTGGCTTCCAAGTGGCAAATATCTGACGCCAAAATCCACAGAGACCAGGATAACGGTGGCCCAAGTGGTGGTGAGTGTTGATGCTGGCAGCACTCCTCAATGCAGCTTTACTCCCCTTCCTTCACCCTCCCCAAATCTGGAGACTATTTTAAGAAGTCTCCAGTCTGGCTTCTCCTCCGATCAGATGATCTTTCTTGGAACTTAAGGATCTATTTTTAGTTTCACTGTCCAGGGGCTGGAACAGTTCCCTGATATGAAAGGAGCCATGACCCCGGCCCCATCCTGTCCCATCCCATCCCTGCTCAGAAATATGTCCCCCTTCCATTCCCAGATTTTCCATCCTGGATAACCACACACTGATTTTCACTCTTTCTCTTCCCTAAACTCTCATTATTATTTTCTCTCTTACATAAATTCATGGGAACTCTTACCTGGGCCTCTCTGCTCCTCGACCTGGAGTACCAGGTCATATCTGTATGGATTCATGGACCCTGAGAGCCTAAAATCTCTAATCCTCAAAACTAGCAAAGTTTAGCAACTTCTAAAAAGAAGAAGAAAGATTGTAAAGGAATAAGAGGGGGAATGGGAAGTCACCTATAGTTACTGAATGGGCTTCTCAGTCTCCCCGCTCCCTGCCCTCCCTTTTATGCCCAAATCTTAATAACTGAAAGGCATCTATAGTGGGCAAGGGATGCAAATTTTGGAGGAGGAGAGGAAGACTGTGGACATGAGGGGGAGTAAGGAAGTCAGGGGAGGGGGCCTTACCTGTAGGCATTGTATAGGTTCCTCTTCTCATTCATACCCTGGCACCAGCCCTGGGCTGAGCAGGGCAGGGTGAAGTTTCTGGCTGGAAACTCAAGAACACAATCCCCAGAACTTTCACATGGTGTCTCATCCACCCGGGCATCATCCAGGTCAGTCACTTTCAACTCCCCATCCACAAGTACAAACTGCCTAGGCCGGAAGTCCAGCAGGGTCACCGAGCCCAGGGGTGAATGGGCAAGATGGTGGAGCAAGCGACCAAGGCTCAGGCAGATCTGAGGAGACATAGGGGAGGCTCTAGTCACTCTACTCAACTCTGTCCATGAGGACCAGAGACTTTTCATTCACTCCTTGCTTACTCTTCTGTCCCTGCACTAAAAGCACCAAAAGTAGGCATGGGGCTGGGTGGGGTCAGGAAGAGGTGGTGTTGGGAGGGAAAGAAATAAGGACACAGGGTGGTGGGGGGTAAAGAACTTCTTTGAAGTCTTTTCTAACAACGAATGGCCTCAGAATTGTGTGTTAAGGGAGTGAAGAGGATGGTTTTAAGATCTCTTCCAGCTCTGGGATGCCAGTCCTCTTTGGCTCAGAATGAGCGTATTTAGTAGAGAGATCAGGACACTTTCTTTGTTGCCTTTAACAAACAAACCAAAAACTCTCTTTGGCCACTAGCAGCAAAGAACATCTTCCTTCCCTTGGATGTGCCGACTATACCTAGAGAACTTTCTTCTAAGGGAAAAACGTCTTAGCCGAGGTGCCCCCTTTTTCATGCCCACTCACTCGGAATCGGTCCTCCCAGGAGGTCTGTAGTAACTGGATCATCTCTACAGGGGAGCCAAGCTCTGTGATGGTGGTCAGTGTATCTGGGATGTCCTCACTGTCCTGGTAACAATATCCATAGATCTGGAGGAGAAACAGTGGGTGGGGTCAGGAGGGAGCAAGCACAGATCCCTTCAGCTGTCATCTCAAAGCCTCAACCCTGAGCAATACTTCTTCCAGTCACCATTCAATGAGAAAGACAAGGGTGACCTGTGAGAGTAGAGTATCAGGTGGCTTTAGTTTTCTGAGTAGCCTGGGAAGAGTAGTTCTATGATGCTTTCCTTGTTTTCTTTAGGCCAGATGCTAAAGTAGGTGCTAACCCCCCCTAGTCTGGACCTTGAGATTCTAATCTTCAACCCTAAACCTAAGGACTAACCTAAACTCACCTGGCAGGATGATTAGGCTTCCCATTTATACACATTTCTCTAAAGTGAATCTTCCCCTCAAAGCTGTGTCCTCCAGCCCCAAACCTATGCAGGTACTTTTATTCCCCCTGGCCTAACTCCTTGCCACACCCCTACTCTAATTTCTAACATCTTGCTGGGCTCCATTCTTGCCCTGGAATTCTTCACCTCCAGTTTGTGAATTAAAAATATATTTTGATAACTATTTCAATATAACTGGCTTCTTTTGTAAACCTATGCACTTTTGTTTTATGCAGTTTAGCTTTTACCAGACAGCCAAAGGAGGCCGGTGTCCAAAAAAGTGAGGAATACTCCCTGATCCAACACAGAGTAGGTAACTGATGAATTATTTTTGAATGGAATGAAAACGGGACATATTAATGTGTAAGCAAGACAAAACAAAATATTTCTAAGTGGTGGCCATTACAAACGCACGAGTAGGGGGAGAGGAAGATGATGACTTATGGAAATCACTTGGATTCCTGGAGGTTTCAACTTTGGAACAGATGGTCTTTTCACAGTAGGTTTGAGATTCAGCTTCCTTGAAATATTAGGGACATTTAGGAAGAAAAATCTGATCTCTGGGCCTCAGTTTCCTCCTCAGTAAAAACTGGAGGTTTTCCTTCTCCAAGGCACCTTCCAGCTCTAAATTCTATGCTCTTCTGACCAAACCAGCAAGTCCCAGGAAGCAACGCTCCTTCCCTAAGACACCTGGCAATGAGGCCTGGCGTAGACAGATGAACCAGGTTGACTTTGCTGGTTATTTGCTCTTGAATACATGGAGTATAAATATAAAGACAGAACATTTAGGTTCCTTAGCATGGCAATCCTAGATCTGAGAAGAGATCTTTGAGATATCAGCTTTACAGATGAAGAAACTGAGGCCAACAGGTGTCCTGTCCAAAGTTCTTTGGATCAGATAATAAGGGACAGAGCCAGGGTTCAAATCTAGCATTCAAGAATAAGGAGCTACCTCCTTTTTGTCTGGTTCCAGAAGGCTAAACTGGGAGTAATATATGGATAGAAGCAGAAGAGGCAGATAGAGGTTGGTATAAGGAAAAATGTCCTAGTAATTAGATCTATGAGTACAATGGACTGCCTCAGAGGTAGTTGGTTCCTGCTCCCTGGGGAGAGCTTTAAGCAACAGCTATAGAGGGAATCCTTTTCAGATACTGGCTGGACCAGAAGGCCTCTGAGGTCCCTTTCCAACTTCGATTCTGACCTTCTTAGACTGCAAATCTGCAGTTCTTTCCATTACAAGCGGCCCCTCAGCGGGATAACCGTCCGAGTCAGACTTGTCTTGTCAGAACAGTTAGTAGCATTATATCACACAGACACATACACACACAGAGCTGAATTACACAATCCCATACATGGTTCTTGACAATCCCACAACCACAGGCGCACATTCATACTCTGAGCTATACAGTGGCACAGAGCTCTAATCTCAGACTTGCATGAGGCTATCCTGGCTGGATCATTCAAATCTCAGGTACAAGCTAGCCTTATTTCCAGCTCAGAGTTTTCCTGTCCAACCAAGATTCTTCTTACCACTGTCTCCCGAATTTCCCCAGATTGAAATTCTTGAGGCCAGTTAGACTGTCTTCATGTTAGGCCTGAAGGGAGAAGCTGAGCCTACTGAGAAGCTTAGGCCAGCTACCAGTCACCCCTCCCCCTTCCTCCCCCCAATCAGCCAGGGAAGACACAGCACTGGGAAGGGGGGGATTTGAGTTGGGTGAACAGCCTGGGCCTGGTTCTCATTTTCCTACCCAGGATCTGAGTCTTTGTGGGGAAACTTCTGAAGGTTATTAAACACCCGGAGGTCGTTAAATGTGCTGTTAACGAGGTATTAATCAACACCCCTCAGGAAAAAATAAAAAGATGCTATTAACCCTCCCCCCCACCCCCAAACTCCCCCCCCCCCAGGAAGCATGAAGATGGCCAGTTAAGTCACATCTTTTGTTCCTTTCGAAAAAGGAAGACATCCAGGACCAGCAGGCAGACAGGCGCAGACACAGACTAGGGGCTAAGAGTAGGTGAAGAGCACAGGCTGACCCAGAGTAGGGGGCTAAGGCCCCAGGGGCACCAGAGGGGGGGGGAAAGAGAGAGAGGGGTAGAGAGTGAGGGAAAGAGAGGGAGAGAGGAAGAGAGGGAGAGAAAGAGAGAGAGAGAGAGAGAGAGAGAGAGAGAGAGAGAGAGAGAGAGCCTTTTGCCCTCTGACCCTGGGTTGAAGCAGCATCTGTCACGTGGTAGAAGCCCCTTCCCCCCGCACCCCCTTCTAGCTTCCTTGGGCAAGTGTGGCCAGGGAGATGAGAGCTGACCAGAGCTAAGCTAGTGTTGAAAAGGGGGAGAGGTGGAGAGGAAGAAAGGTGGGAATCCCTGAGTCATTGGACTTTCTATTCCCAATCTTTCCTCGGTTTTAAACACTCAATCTTGGGGGCCTAGAGAAGTCTGGTCCTGCTCTAACACTTACCTGTAGTATGATCCTGGATAAGTCACTTCATAAAAGCTTTAGTGGCCTCATTTGTATAATGGTAGTCGAGTGCTTAATCAATAAATCCACAACCTAAATTTTACTGTTAACTCGTTAACTCAGGTCTTGGCTCGATCTTATTCTCTGCACAACACTTACTACATTTTTGCCTGTCTTTGTATTCTCAAGTGCTTAACCTAGTACGTTGTCCACAGTAGGCATCCAATAAATAACTATAAGCTACCTCATAGGTTTACAATAGATCTATTTTGTAAACCTTAATATTCTACATAAAGTTTAGTTTTTATTATTTCCTGGCCCTCTGGAGTCAGCAATCAAAGTTTGTTTTTAGTTTTAAACTATTAAAATTAAATTATTTAAGGGTTTAATTTAATTTAAGGATTTAAAAAAACTCCAAAGCCTGCCTAGGTAGATCTTTTAGGATGAGCTACTCCTCAAAGAGCAACCAAACTGGGAAAACCTTGGCTCCACAGTAGACTTGGGAAGAGCCCCAAATGGACAGAGTAAAGGTCATCTCAAGAGATAGAGACAGGAGGTTCCTACTTGAAATTTTGAGACCTTTAGATTTCTCAGAGAAGGGGTTCTTTTTTTGTCTTGGATCCCTCAGGCCGCCTGGTAAAGCCTATGGACCTCTTCTTAGAAGGATGTTTTAAAATAAATTAAAAAAAAAACCCATGAAATTATAAAGGAAACCAAAAGTTAGTGAAAATAAAGATGAGATTTTTTTTTCCCATCCAAATTCTTAGACTTCCCCTGAAATCTAACCAAGGATGCCCTGGAAGTCCCAGTTTAAGAACCGCTTCCTAAGAGGTGGGATGGGAAACCGTCCCAAAGTTTAACACCAAAGACTAATGAAGAACCATAGAGAAATTAAGAGAGCAGGGGGTTAATTCATCTTGCCTGGGGTGAGGTAGAGATGAGATAAGCTCCTTAAAAAAAAAAAAGTCCTGATCTTTCCCTTTCTCTACAATCCATCCTTGTAACAGGGAAACAGATCAAAGCTCATAACAAGAGTTCCTTCCACTAAAAGTACAAGGGGGAAAACAATAACAATCTGCTACACCGAAATTCATCCTGTTATACCTGTGAGTTTACAAAAAGATTCCTTGGAAGTTAAGGGAGTGGGACACACCCAGATGAAACAGGCCATACACCAAAATAGAGTGCCAGCCACAACCCAACAGCCCAGCCACCGATCCATGGATGAGCAATCTGGCCACACCTCAAGGTGGACAAAGAAAGATTTTGGATGAGCTCTCTAAGGCCCTTGTAACTCTAACCCATCAAAGTTTAAACTATTGCTGTCGTTATCTTCCTTTCCCCCTTTACTCTCTCCTTACACCCCTAGTTCGGTTCTGTTTCCCTTCCCTTCCTTTTCAGTTTACTCCAGTGAATGTGAGGAGACTCCTATGTCTCAGTAGAAAATTGGGCTGCTTAGACCCAGGGGCCCCTAGCTCCCCCCTCTTCAGACTCCAACTGGAGCCCCTGTTGAAGAGAAAGGAGACAACAGGATCTTTGGGAAGGGCATTCGCTTGTGTCCCTGGGAGCTGGGCAATCAAACAGGATGGGGATTTTCTCAGTTGAGGAATCTGTTCCAATCCAAAACACCCCAGGAGTCAGAGATAAATAGTTTCCCTCAATTTAATTCAGCAAGCACTTATGAAGCACATAGTCCGTCGGTGGCTCTGGGCTGGGTGAGACGTGGGTGAACTAGGAAGGTTGGTTTGAAGCTTTAAGGGCAGGCATGTCCTGGGGGAAAAGTAGATGGCATAGGGTGGCCTAAAGGAGGTTATAAGGAGCCTCTAATCTGAGGCTTCCCCTGTCTCTTTCTTACCTAATTCCCTGTCTCTCTCTCTTCCCCCTTTTCTTTGCACCTAGCTGGGTGTAGCAGACAAAATAGGAGGCTTGGGAATCAGACCTGGTCTTTTTCTTTTGGCCACTTGGACATATAGCCAGTTATCCCTGGACTCCCAGGTTGTACCCCCTCTCCCATTCAGTTCCTGGGAGGAGACATGAGCTGGGGGTGTTTGTATTCTTGGAGTTCTCAAAGCTCAGCTCGAAGAGCACCCTGAGCTCTGGACACAAGACCCTCAGTGGTGCTACTCCTCTCACAGTCAGACATGGGGCAGGCTTCTAAAGTCTCTAAATAAGCCTTCCACAATTCCCTTAAATCTCGGAGCTACACGATTTCCTCCTCCCAAATTCCCTTAAATCTTAGGGGCTCCATAGATCCACACAAGGACAAGGAATTTGGCTCCTCAGGCAGAAACTGAAAGTGATCTAAGGTCACTTCTGGAACTAGCTCTGGAATTGAGGCCCCCTTCTAGCTCTTCCAGATTCAATCACTGCTCCTGACACCTGACTTCCTGGTAGCCTTGACAAGGTCACTGGCAGAGAGATAAGGACTCAGGTCCCAAGAAGGGTATATACTCTTCCCCCACTGCCAACCCCATTAATGGAATTGGTATGCTCATTAAGATCGAGCTTTCCTTTGAGTTGTTTTTTTTTTTTTTTTGTTTACCGGTCATTCCCAGAGCTCAAGGCTCTTTGACCCTGACTGGGGGTGGGGCACATTGCTTTAAATCCTTAAGTCCCTGGAAACCTGGTGTAGCCTGGTACTTCCTCTACCAAGAATTTCAGAGCTGGCAAGGACTTGGTAGATCAGGACCTAAGAAGCTCATGGCTTCAGCCTGAGAGGGGGCACATAGCAACCAGGGAACAGCCCCAGGTAAGAGGCATGGCAGAGCAACACTCCTTCCTCTAGATCCTAGCTATGCCAGGCCCACGCCTAGCTACCTGCAGCATGTTGGGGTATGGCTCTCGTTAGTAAATGCAGTGTCTCTTGTCGGAAGTCTGTTGGTCATGCGACCCGTCCCGGACTCACAGCCCACTAGAAGTGTCCTGCCGCGGCAGGCTGGGGTGTCTCCTGTCACAGTCCATTGGGTGGGTACTACTCTAGTACCCAATGCCCACTAGGGTGCCCTGTCCCCTGAGGCCCAATACCTGTAGCACGTTGGGGTGTCTCAGCCTGTCCAGCAGCACCATCTCCTTGAGCAGCTTGTGCGCTGCCAGCCGGTAACAGCCCCGCCGAGCCCCGAATTCTCGGACGCAGCTGCCCAGGTCGTGGCCGCTGAAGTCCACGGCCTTGAGGGCTACGACGCCGCCGCCAGGCAGGCGGACCCGATACACTGCCTTGGTGTAGCCAGAGCCCACGTACTGCACCCCGGACACGTTGCGGAGTGCGGCGCAGCCCAGGCGCGGGGGGTAAGGAGTTGGGGGCCAACCCAGGGTGCCATCGGGAGGGTTTCGGGCCCGGGGAACTCGAGGGGGCCGGGGACGCTGCAGGCCCGGGCCGCCTCGGGCCAGGTCCATGAGGCGCCGCCGTTCCGGTCGGCCCGCGCCGGGCCCGGGTCCTCCCCTAGTGTAGCGCTGCACCTCCTCGTAGCGCGCCCGGATCTGGCGCGCCAACTCCCCGCGGCCCCCGCGACGGCCCGGGGCCGGGGCTGGGGAGGGGCCGGGGGGCTGGCCTGGCCGAGGCGGCTCCGATCCCGGCACGAAGAGCACATTGAGGACAGAGCCAAGCAGGAAGGAGGCGCAGAAGCCCGCGGCCACGGCGGCCCGCCGGCGCCGCATCACCGCTCCCGGCCCCCCTCTCCTCCCGGCTCTGTTCTGCTCACCTCCGCTTTCCCCCCCGGCCCCGTTCTCTGCTCGCTCAGGCTTCGAGGCGGCTCTGATCGGCGCCCAGCCGGACCCCCGCCCAGCCCGCGAGCATGGCCCCGCCGGTCCCGGTCCAGCTCCCGGCCCCTAGCAGGCGGCGCATCAGCCTGACACTTGCCTCCCTCTTGCTCCCCACCGCTACCCCCGCTGCTTATAAAGCCAGGAGCTGCCCCCGCCTCCACCCCGCCCCCGCCCCCGCCTCCCTCCTCCCGCGGCCCGAGTCCGCTTCCCGGCACCGCCCCCTCCGGCCGCCCGGCCCGGCCTTCTCCCGCTGACTGACAGCGGGACCTCCGCCTCCCCCCCCCCCCTTCCCCGGCCTGGGAAGCGGAGCTGAGGCAGCTCTGGCCCTTCCCAGCTTTGTGGCCCCGGGACGCGGGGGACTGGGCAGAGGGCTCGGGGGAGAGGGACAGAAGGGCAGCGTATAACTCCCTGACCGGGCAGTGAGCAGGGTCTGTGGAGTAGAGTTGGAGGGTGGATAACGGAGCGGAGGCGGGCGGATAACGGGACTTGGGCGGGAGGCGGGTAACGGAGCTGGGAGTGGGGGAGGGGGAGCTGCGGATAACAGAGAAAGGTCACATAAAGGTGTAGAGGGCAGGAAGTTACTTAACTGGTTGGTGGTGAAGGTAGGACACTTTGAAAGTTATTGGGCGCGGGAGCTGGAGTTCCCCTTTTGGGAGGGGAAGGCCCCAGACAATACTCAGCGCTGTTAACTCAGCATTCCATCCATCCTCCGGCCTGCGGTGGGGGTAAGAGTACTGTGAGAGTACTGGGACCCCCGGTGAAGACTCGAGCGAGCTCAGGATAGGGACCCAAGCACCTGCGTGTGAGGTTGGGGAGTAGAGGGGCTGCGGATTGTTCAGGTGTTTGAGGCTGGGTCCCATGAAAACCGCTGCATTTGAATCTTTCCACCCACCCCACCTAATACAAAGCCTTTCCTCCGCCCCTCTAAACCCACCCGAACTAAGGGAGGCCCCCTCTTTAAAGCACCCCTATTATGGGCGCTTCTACGTCACGCATGAATATCTTCTGGCTATCTGGAGGACACAGGGAGTTGAACAGGAGCTGTGTGTGCATGCTTGTGTGTGTGTGTGACTGCACACCTGTATGTGCAGAAGAACGTGTACTTGTGTGAGTTGCTTAGTGTATATGCGACTGCTACAGGTGTGTGAGCGCATATTAACGTGTATTTAGAGTCGTTTTTTCTGTGATAGTCCGAGTCTTTTCTGGGTGTCAATGTATATGAGTTTGTGTGTTTAACACTCTGTGTGTGTGTGCCTGAGAGCTAACTCTGCTGAGATGCCCAATCCCTCCCCTCCCTCCTTGATTGCATCATTAGTGCTAATTGAGGGGCTTTCACACCCCAGTGCATTAGCTGTTTGGAGTGAGCTTCCCCCCTCCTGAGAGAGATAAGCCGTTGCCCCTCCCCCTCCTCCGCTCTCGCACTCCACTTCCCGACCACCCTGGGTCTATCCACCCAGCCCCCATCATCTTTCTGGTCACCTTCCTGCTTCCCTCCTGAGCCTTGTCTGGCCAACCTCCTTTCTCAGCTGCACCCCGCACCCCCACAAGGTGACAGGTCCTGGCCTCTACCACTGAGAAGGTAGAGTAAAGGAGTTTAAGGTAAAAGGATGAGAGGTCTTTTTTTGATGACAATATTGGGGAGGTTTCCCTCCAAGTTTTTGTTGAAATGTCCAGAGGGTGGGGGTGGATTTGAGTTTGTCTACACACTCCCTTAGGGGTATTGGCAGCTGGTAAAACTGCACAATCATTGCTTTTAACTATGGGAATATGGACCAAGATTTCCTACTTCTTTTGCTCTCTTTGGTTGGGGGTTAGTGAAGAGGGGATGGGAGAGGAAAGGAAAAAAGCTGTATCAGATTCTCTCTCATTGCTCTCCCAGCATGTGATCCTCAAAATGCTATTCCCAGCACTGATTCCCTGAGACTTCCTAGATTCAGAGAAAACCCAAGAACCCAGACTTCACCGATTCTAAGAACTCTAGCCTAACCCTTTGGATTCCCATTTTTGGAGGATAGGAAGTGACAGGATCGGAGAGGCAGGCTTCTAGTGGAGGCCTAGGGTCTGGTTGGGATTGGGGTCTGGTCCTGATTAGGATTGTTCTGTCCAGTCTGAGCCCCTTGACTGCAGTGGGGGTAGGGGAATGGGGGTGGGGTGGGTAGTGAAGAGAAAGAGGGGAAGGAGCAGATGCCCTCTCTGGCCCTCACACCAGATGTCTTTGGTCTGTCTAATTAACTGTGCTGGGAAAACCAACCTGGGTTTGTAAACAGAGCTACTGGCTAAAGTCAACACCGAGCAGCAGCAAACAGCAAATATACTCCTCACACTCAGGCCTCAGTCCAATTCAGTGTGAATTGGCTTGTGGGGAGGGGGGGAGTATAATGAGAAACTGTTTGATACCAGGGCTCCCAAAGTTTATGGTTCATATACAGTAGATTATGCAGGATCAGCAAAATTCTGACACCTCCTTCCCCTCAATGAATCAGGATCACAGGAGGTTAGTGTTCGATTCTTAGAGTGTTAGATTCTTAGAGATCTGTTCCACCTCCTCCCACCTTCTCACTCTTTTGATAGATGAGGTTAATAGGCCCAGAGACCCAAAATGAATTGCCCAAGGTTGATTAGCTAGTTGATGGAGGAAGTCGAATTAGAACCCAAGTCCTCTTTTTTTTTTTTCCTTTTAGTTCCCACTGTCCTATCTAATCTGGCATTGAGGGGGAAGGAAAAGCAGAGGGGATTCTGCATACCTTTAAGTATTCAGTTGCCCTGTTCACAGCCTTTTCTATAGATTTGCATAAAACTCTCACTCCTAGGAGAAGCTATTCTGAGTAAAGAGTCAGTAAGGAATTGTCCTGAGGGTCAGCTCAGTCTGGAAGTTTGGGGTCTGCTTTCGAAATGAAGACTCAGACTTTTCTTCCCTGAGTTTGTGGGTCTCCAGCTCCAAGACTGTGAGCACAACTTGAACGTTGTTATGTTTCTTACACATCATGTAGGTATTATAATAACATGTTCCAAAATTAGATAATTATTCCTATGATATCTTTGCCAAGATACAATGTTTCTGTTATGGTTATGAAACTTCAGTGCACATTGAGGAACAGACACATGTACATGAACACACATACAGGCCAACAGACGAATTATACTCCTCCCTCCCCATATTTAGATTTTTGTCTTCGAAGACGAATTTAGGCATGAAGATACACACAGATGTGTGCAAGAGCGAGCACACCCAAGAGGGCAAATGGGTCTTTGGGCTCAGAAAGCAGAGGGTTGAACTTTGAACAATTTAGAGGCTCTGAATTGGTGACTGAGCTCTTAACTGAATTTTGCTTGCTTGCTTTTGCCACCCAGGGAGAAAGCATTTCAAAGAATTGAAGGAATTGAAACTTTACAGGCACACATCCCTTCAACAGGGAATCCTTAGACTGAAAACCCTCCAACCTAAACTTCAGGCTTTTTCCCTTTCCCCCACAACAGTTGAACACTTATCTGGATAATGTATCTAGCTCCAAGAGAACATTGCTCCTTGGATTGTGCAGTGTGTGTTTTAAAATTGTGTATTTTGTTATCAGAGCATAATGCCCTGCACATAGTAGGTGTTTAATAACTATGTGGAACTGAATGGAATGGATTAGAATTAGAACCCTCAGACTTGAAGCCCTCAGGTCAGAACATCTGTAAATTAGTGTGAAGGCATATGGGGCCAAGGGTTCCATGAGCTGCAAACTGCTGGAAGAAAGGGTTGATGAGATCCTGTGCTTTGCTTAGAGTAGTCCAGTGCTATACCTGTCACTGGGAATGCCCCAATGGGAAGGGGCAAAGAAAGTTGGAATGGAAAGGGGGAGAAGAAGAGATATATACCATAATCCTTTTTTCCCCTCAAAATATCTCCAATTTTGAAATTCTAGTGCTGTCTCTCTGTTAATTTTTCTTATTTATCCTTTATATAGTGTGCTTTGTATATATTTGCTTGCATGTTGTCTCCTCTGTTAGACTGTAATGCATTATCCTTGGGAATAGGGAATGTTTTTTGCCCCTTTTTGTCTAGTGCTTAGCACAGTGCCTGGCACATTATAGGTATTTTATAAATATTTATTAATTTTTAAAAAGTCTCTGATTTACCTCCTTTCTGATTCTACTGCTGCAGTCTTAATTTAGCTCCACCCCCCACCCCCTCTGTGACTTTGATCATTGATTAAAACAGCCTCCTAACTGGTTCCTTGTTCTTCATGCTCCCTGGGACTCAGTGTAACCTGTGGCCCTAATAGATTAATCTTACCCCAAAGCCACTTTTATTGTCATTGCTCTGTCAAAAGCCGTCACTATTTTCCTATTTCCAGTAAGAATTTTGGCATCCAATCTGGTACCAAATTAATCCTCCTGCTTTTATGTCCCAGCTGGTATGTTCCCTGTACTCTATCTCAACACGTTGTACTCATCCTTGTCTCTGGTGATATCTGTGATTTAACATATACATTCTGGAGAATCACCTGTTACAAGGAAGAAGTTAATTGACTTGCCCAGGGTCTCACTGGTAATAATTACCAGAGGTGGAATTTGAACCTGGGTCTAACACTCTGTCCACTAGATCAGGCTGCCTTGCATTTATTCTCATTTGTATCATAATTATTTTCTCTCTCCTCTTTCAGAATCTGAAGTCATTTCTCTCGGTATCTCCCTTAACCAGGAGAGTACATTGCATTAACGAGGTGCTTAATTCATGTTTATTGAATTAATGCTGATGGAATAGTAGACACTTAATACTTTATTTAGCTTGCTGATGTCATGCCAGTTTGAGCTGTTGATAAGTCAGCGTAAGATATCTACTACATGTCATCTCAGCAAGAAGCGACTTTCAACTTTGGAGCTGAGCAAAGAACGATTGCCGTGGTGGAAGTTCAGAGAGATCCAATGGGAATTTCAAGATTCCAGATTAACAAGTATTTGATTTGAATTAAATTGAAGATCAGACCCATTTATGAAGCCTTCAATTCTGACTAGATGCCTCCCTCATTCTCTGTCCCTTCTTGGAGCTTCCTACTAAATTACTTATCACACAATTTTCCTGTTGGTGTTGGTTGTGCAAGAATCTTCCTAGCATGACTCTAAGCCTCAGTCTTTTGTTTCTCCTGTGTCATCCTCAACTTTATCAATTAACAGTATTTTATTAAAATACCTAATATGCCCCAGGTACTTCACTAATTTCAGAGTTTACAAAGTTAACACGGTCACCGTCCTTACAGAGCTTACAATCCATTAGGAGAGACAGCAACTATAGTGTAAATATTTGCAAAATAAATGCAAAGTAATTGGGAGCTGGGTGGCAGTAAGTCAATTCAGAAATTCTACTTCAAGTTCCCCTGTTTCCCCACTTCTGTGTTCAATTCTACGAAAAATATTAGAGGAATTCCTTGAGAGGAAGGACTGTCTTTTACTTTTCTTTATATCTCCAGCATTTAGCATAGTACCTGCTTACAGTAGATTTTTAAGAAGTGTTTATTTGGCATACTAGAGGAGAAAGAGAAGGTAAGCCTTCCCCCACCCCAAGGGGCACAAGCCAAGCTGTATTTGTCAACTCCTTCCACATATCCCTTCTCTTTTTTCTCTTCACTCTCCAAATTTTAGCCTAAAGGCTGTTCACAGAGAGCCAATTCTTCATTCTTGACCTTTGACTGGAAGAGAAGTTGTCCAGTCCCCTTTGGATGAGTTCTGATGTGTTATCTATCTCCATTTCCCCCACCCCCTTCTTCCCAGGCCAAAGGTCTCTTTGAGACACCAGGAGCCCCTTTGGCTCTGCTGAATCCTCTGAGCTCCATCCTAGTGAATCTCTTCATCCATCTGTCCATATTTCTGTCCAGTCCTAGGGATCCCCAGCCCCCTATCTTACCAAGAAGGAGATAGTCTTGGAAATTTTAAATCGTGTGTTGGGGCATGCAGGGGATAGATCTCTCTGGAACGCTGAAGACAGGAGGCGGGTGGTGGAGGTCAAATTACTAATCCAGAAACCCTAGGGCCTTAATTTGCACCTTAGTAGGGGTTAGGGGCTCTTCTCTTTCCCCTAGAGTTAAAACTAGACTGGCTCCTCCCCTAACTTTGTGTCTAGGGGTTCAGGCTCCTTTTACTGTCCCCTTTGCAAAGAGACTAATAGGGCAGGTTCCCCCCACCCAGGCTTCTGTCTTTTTTCCTGGGGAACTTGAGCCTACCCTCTCAACCACCTTAAACAGATGCTTCCCCCTCTGTGGACCTGGCTTTACCAGCTCCAAAGGATACAGTTAAGGGAAAGGAGGAGCAGGGCACATCTCAGGGAGCCAGGAAATGGACTGAGAAATAGGAACAATGTAAGAGAATGTATCTGTATTGGTATGTGAACATTGATGAAAAGAGGAAGGATGAAGGAGAGCAGTGAGTGAGTGAGTGAGTGAGTGAGTGTGTGTGTGTGTGTGTGTGTGTGTGTGTGTGTGTGTGTGTGTGTAGCTGGAATGTGAAAGGCTGAGATGAGGCCACAGAGACAGAGACAGAGAGCGAGAGACAAAGTGACAAAAACAGAAAGAGCTCAGAGATTTGGTGATCTCCAAAGTTGCTAGGCTCTGAGAAGGCCTCACCCTCTGATAGCCCATTTGGGAAAGAAATGTCTCATGTTCCCATCCTGAGACCCCATGGAGAGGAACTAAGCTCTTTTCCAGTAACCAGTGGAATTTCTGCCTCCCTGTCTCTGTATGTGTCTCTTATATGTCTCAATCTCTGTTGCTGGTTCTGTCTCTGTTGAATTTAGTCTTTTATGTTAGTATGGGGCCCTATTTTTCTAGCTGTTTATAACCCTCCAAATCTGTCTCTGTGCCCATGTTCCTGAGTCTCTCATTTTCTTGGTCTTCAGCTTTCTGTGTCTGAAAATTTCCTGGGGACTCGGGCTCTTTTTCTTGCTCGGGAAACCTGACCTTCATCATCTGTTTTTTATATTTGGGACGTCAGCTTTACTTCCTACCTGGGGGTAGTAGAGAGTAGGATGGTTGGGATAAGCTGTCTTATTTCCAGCTCCCCCACTTCAAGGAGTCCATTGCCTCCTTCTCTCTTCTTCTTCTTCCCTTCCACCCCCTACTCCCAACTCCAGATCCTTTTTTTCCCTTCAGGGATTCAGAGTTGTCTCCTCCCCATTCTGTCTATATGCAATTAAGAGGAGGTAGAGGACTGGGCTTGTCCAAGTTTACTGCAAGGGAGTGGTTCCCTACACTATTGGAAAGGCTGGTTTGGGAAAAAAATGAAAGTCATAGTCACAGAGAAGCAAAGATCTTTTTAACTGTAGCAGCCAGAGTAGGTCATTGCCTCCATTCCCCTGTTTCTAACAAGAAATCAGAACAAACAAGAATCAGGAAGATTTGTTGACTTATTCTCTTTCAGAGGTGTGGTAGGATGGAGTGGGGGAGCAATTCCAGAAGTCCTCAGTGTGATAGGGGAGACTTGCCCTTTGAGGATTTCATGGTTATGTCAATCCTAAAGTAATTTCTCTTTCCCTTCTCATGAGCCCCCAGCTACAGGCTATGAGAAATGATTACTGAGAACTGAAGTGACCTATTAACCTAGACCTGTGAGCCTTTGAAGACATGAATCGATGAGTTCTTCTCTATAAGAAGAAAACCGAGCCATGACTAGCCATTTCATTACTGAAGATGACCAAGTGGCTCAAAATGCTACCCTCAGATCATCTCTGGAATTCATGATATAAAAAAATAATAGAAGGAATTAAATTTAGTTGAATGGGATGGGGAATGAGTTATTATAATGAGTAAGGGGCAGGAATCTCAGAGGTCATCTTGGGCACCGCTGGTAATCCAACAGGCTGCAGTGATACCTTCCTACAGAACACTAAGGAAAGTATTGATCCTTTTTAGGGAGAAGTTTCACTGTTTTTGGATGGAAGGCAAAAGAGAGCAAAACCTGCTGAAGTGATGGGATCCACTGGTGGGAGCAAACAGTCTTGTTATTCAC
>CM053595.1:254519112-254601806 GCA_028646575.1 Pseudocheirus occidentalis | reverse complement strand
AAGGAGGATGAGAGGGAGCAGAACGGATAAGGGAGGAGGCTGGAGCCGGCATATGTGTGCATATAAGTTCAGTGGAAAGGGAGACAACCCTTGCCCTAAGGACAGGCAACACAACAGGCAGCACAGTCCTTTGTGCAATAAGGCCTTTAAAGGCCCACTGATCCTCAGGAAAGAAACTTGATGAGATTTAAAGGGTCTGTACAACTCCAGGTTTCTCTGTTTGTGTGAATAAGTGATGTTAATCAACACTGAGAAGGTCACATATCCAAAATGGCATCATCTCTACATAGTGATTCTTTGTACTGACTAGCCCTGTTTCTATAGCAGCTCACATTTTATGGCCCTTTAAGGTCTCTTAAGCACTTTCCTCACCAAACCCTGTGAAGCAGGTAATGCAAGTATTATTAGTTCAATTAAACAAATATGGAAATGCAGTAAATTCATAGAGGTTAAGTAACTTGCTTCAGGTCACACAGCTAAGAAAACTTGGGACTCAGACCTACACAGTCGGACTCCAAGACCAAATCCAATCTTTTTCCTTCTATGCCACTATTCTTTGATTTTCTTAGTACAAAGTCCTTGACTTCCAGCTCTTTAGTTCCCAACATACAATTTGTCACTAAGTTCTACTGTTTCTTCCTTTTAAACAGCTCTTCCATTCACCCTTTCTCTGAATTCTCATTTCTATCACTCTAGTACATGTCCTCATCACTTTACTTCCTAGATTGTCTCCCCCTTCCCATCCATCTAGCATAGCACTTCCAGATTACTTAGCCTCAGGCTCTACTTTTACCATTGGTTTGGGATGTAGAGATGTCCATTAAATGCCACAGTAGATTCAGAACTGCTTGAAAAATATTTTTTAAATGGTGACTAAAGGTTAGATGTCAACTTGAAGAAGGTCTCTAGTGAAGTATCACAAAGCTTTGCCATTCACTCTGTTCTTGTCAACATTTTTATCACTCATTTGAATGGATCCATAAATAACATTAAACTTCTAGGTATCATGCAATTGGGAGGTAGCTAAAATATTGGATGACAATTAAAATCCAAAAAGATCTTAATAGTCTAGAATTTGTTTGAATTAAAGATTAGATTTCATAGGAATAAATTTAAATTATTATACTTGTGCTTCAGAACTTCATTGATTTTGTGATCTCTTCAATGTGCAATTGGCATGAAGTGGTGGAGAACCAAATCCATCCATACCTCCATATTCTTTATGATTCCTCTACATGTCATCCCATAGACCTTATAAAGGGGTTGGAGGGCACTCAATATTCTGAAGATTTTCTTCTAGATGACTTGACTCAAATGAACACTAGTGGAGCAAGTAGATGTTGTTCATCCTTCCTTTCAAAGAGGACCAGTGACAGAGGTGATGTCTTGACTTTTGTGTGAATTGGATTAAGTGAGGCAGAGTTACATAAAGTCATCAGTCTCACACTCTCTTCCAGAGTCACCAAATTCCAGTGGCAAGATAAAAGTCAGGATGACTGGCAATGGCCGAGGATGACCTTGGTGTCTTTGGTGTCTGACCGATCTCTAGGCATTCCACAGTGCCTGCTTCAGCCACCTTCATGGCTGTTGGAAAAAAATTGTTCTCATCTGCCTGTTCCACTAGGGGATGTCTTCACATGCTTGGAGTAGACATCTCCCTAACTCACCAATGAATTGAGGCCTATTGATTACCCTCAACTTGGTTTAAGTTGCCCAAGATGGTTTTACTGGAGTATGGCTGCTGAATATGCTACAGTTTCTTGGAGCAACAGGTGAGAGCTGTGTGAGAGGTAGATGTCGAAGGTGCTAGTCCTACATGCTTCCTTTCTACTCAAATCTCTCTAATGATATTGTCTATGATATTTCTCCTGCATATTTATTCTTTCTGAATAATATGCCACATAGCCTACTCAGGCCCTCATGCACCTTTTCTTTGTTCTTTGGGGGAATCACCAACTTTTATTCTTTGGAGACTGTGTTATTCCCTGACTCACAGCCATATAGACTTACTGAAAAAAGACTGTTGCAATTTCCCAAAAGCAATCCAGCCTGCTCTTTACTTTCTGTTCAATTCTGTGTCCAACAGATTGCCCATGCCTATTATTTGTCATCCACCCAACTATATGTATCATATTCTGGATCATAGGCATTCTTCATCCACTTGGTTTTTCCTATGTGTATAGTTATGTTGATTTCCTTTAGGAATCCCTGAAATGTCCCAGTACTTTGCAACTAGTACAATGTCATCTGCTAAAAAGAATATCTGGAGGACTTCACTACATATAGGGAATCCCTCTTTCAGTTGGAATCTGTTGGATATCCTCTGTGATAGGGGCAAACAGTTTTGGCAAGCATACTGTTTTGTGCTTCATTTGATATTAACAACCAAAAGACCATTTAACAATGTTATCTCAGTTGTTGCGTCTTTCAAGGAATATAATCCCATGTGCTTTTATAAGCTATATGCTTTTTCTACATATAGGAATACCTCATTGGGGAAAGGGAAGAGGAAAAATTAAATGCTATGCTAAGTACTTTACAAATATTATCTCATTTGGTCCTTACAACAACCTTGTGAGGTAAATGCTATTATTATCTCACTTTACAGTTGAGGAAACTGAGGTAGACATCAGTTAAATGATTTGCTCAAGGTTATACAGCTATTAAATCTGAGAAGTCTTTAAAGTAGCGTACTGTTTGACTGAGGTGAGTTTTTAGGGTCAACACCTGATAAGCACATTGAAACATGTATTATCTAAACCCTTTGGTCAATTTTTGGGCACTAAAGATGTAGTCTGATGCTTTATGATTGTAAATGAACCCCCAAGATTTACCTTGTATGCTGTTCTCTCTCTCTCCTTCTCCATATATATATATATATGTATATACACACATACACACATACATGTATATTTTGAGCTCATCGGTTCTCTCTACTCAGAGTTCGGTTCTCTCTACTCAGATGTCTCAGAAATCTAAATATCCCGCCCTAGTCTCTTCTGAGTTCCAATTCTGATTCTTGAATGGGCTATTGGATATTTTGAACCTAATGTCCTATAGGTATCTCAAAAATCAACATTTCTAAAATAGAACTCACTGTCTTTTCCTTATACCCACCCTTCTTTCAGACTTCCCTATTTCTGTAGAGGTTACTCCTCTATCTTTTCACTAACTTATGGGTTTACAATCTTGAAGTTCTCCTTATGTCCAATCAAGTACTAAGTCTTGCTGATTCTGTCTCTTCAACATCTTTCATACATATCTCCTTATCTTCATCCACATGGCCACTACCTGAGTAATTTAGGTCCTCATCACCTCTCACCTGGACTATTGTAATATCCTCCTAAAGGGTTTCCCTGCCTCATCTCTCTCCTCTCCATCCTAATATTTTATATAGTTCAAAAGTGATGTCTTGAAAACACATTGTGACCACTCCTTTCATCTGCTCAGTAAACTCCAGATACTTCCTATGCCCTTCTAGATCAAATATCAAATGTCCTCCTTGGAATTAAAAGCCTTTTACAACCTAACTCCAAACTACCTTTCCAGATTTCTTTACATAAATACAGTAAAGGGGTCAAATCAGAGGGGTAATACTCCCCAAGTGGGACCTGAACCTCAAAATGTAATTGAGAAATATTTAACAAAATAAATAAAAATACAATAGAGCATAGATGATGCTAATATGTGGTTTTCTAAGTCACAATGTGACCCTCATTTATGGTTTAGAGGCTCCTGTCTCCATTTGAGTTTGTCATCACTTCTCTAGAGTCCAGCCAAAGCAGTCTTCATGCCATTTCCATATATGACGTTCTAGATCTAGAGGTTATCTCTGTGCCTTTACAAAGGTTCTTTCACATATAAGGAATGTGCCCTTACCAAGAGGTATGCTGGGAAATGCTTTAACAACTGACTATCTAGAAGAAAAAAGAATGACTGGCCAACTTTTAAGTTTAATTTGTGCTATTAACATTTTCTCCATTACTTTCTGAAGTCTGGACAATTGGTAAAATAGTAAATCAAACCTTGATTTGTAGTTTTTGCTGATTTCTGAGGTGTACATGCTCACATCGAAAATTTAACAATCAGCTCTCAAAGTCTATTAGAACTGACCCCAGAACACCCTTGCCCCTGCCCCTAGAAATCCTAGTTTTCTTTAAACTAAACTCAAGCCCCACCTCTGACAGGTGTCTTTATCTACCCAGCTTCTATTCTCCCATATCCCCAATTACTTTATATTTATTTTGTATATATTATATAGTTATTAAGGTTCATCTTGTCCCCTCTGATGGAATGTAAGTTCCTTAATGATAAGAGATTGTTCCATTTTTGTCTTTGGATCTTCTGTATCTAGCAGAAAGAAGCCGTGTGTGTGTGTGTGTGTGTGTGTGTGTACACATACACACACATATGTAAACAAAATTGTTATATTATAATGATTACATATTTGTATATATACCTAGATCCATTATATATGTGTGTATATATGTATATTGTATCTATTTAGGTACTTAATAAATGCTTGCTTATTAATAGAGGAAGAATGTCATTTGTCAAAGATTGCCTGTTCCCTTCTTCAACCTTCAACAAGGATAACCTTGATGCATGTGTAGATTATATCACTGTCACTGTAAAATCAAAAGAGGACCACATAGGACTGAGAATCTTCTTCATTTCATAGGTTGCCATTGCTAAAGAATTTATAAATGAATAGCTAGCCTGCTGCGGATGAGCCTTTCTGTACCTAGTAGGGTGTTGCTATATTCGGGTGGAAAAATCTTGTACTCGGGTTGAAAATATCAGCTGTACAGAGACTGAATGGGAAAACAGGTTAGAAAATTCATGTGTAAAAGGAGGAGGATGCTAGTGAACCATAAGCTCAGTGTGAATCAATACTATAATATGAATATAGAGAAAAACTTAATACCTAGTGTTTAGAACAAGGGAAGTGACAGTCCCGATACATAAAGGTAAAGAGGCAGCTAGTCAACACAGTGGATAAAGTGCTTTACTTGGAACCATGACTTTAATTCTAGCCTTAGAAACTTATTGACTGTGTGATACTAGGCAAGTCTCTTATCCTCTATATGCTTCAGTTTTCTCATCTGTAAAATGGGAAAAATAATAGCACCTACCTCTAAGGGTTGCTTGTGAAGATACAATGAGAGAATGTTTGTTAAGCACTTTCTTTGCAAGCCTTTTTGTTGTTGCTGTTTTTGTTGTTATGTTCTGACCTGGCGAGACCCCATTTGGAACACTGGGATAATCAGAACATTTTAGGAAGGACATCACTTCAAGTCCAGAGGAGGAAGACTAGGATGGTGAGGGGACTCAAAATAATTTTCTATGAAGTACTATTGAAGATGAATTAGGTAGGGGTGACAACAGAATCGCAGTTGGATGGGGCTTCAGAGGCCATTCTTACCTGAACTATGTCCTCTACAGTACACTGGACAAATGGCCACCTAACCTTTGCTTGAAGACCACTGCAGGGAGGGGTGATCCATTCTGCTTTTTAGTTAAGAATGTTTTTCCTATTATCAAGTCTAAATTTACCTCTTTGCAACTTCTACTTGTTATTTCTATTTCTGGCCTCTGGGGGCAATGAAAACATGTCTGATCTGTCTTCTACATGATAGCCCTTCAAACACTTGAAACACTATCACATTTCCCTCTTCCTCACTCTCTGCCCCAATCTTTTTCTTCTTTAAGATAAACATCCTTTGGTTCCTTCAGTCTGTCATATGGGCTAAACTTGAGACCTGTTCCCATCCTAATTTACCTCCTTGAAACATTCTTTAGCTTTAGGAAGTTCTAGACCTTTCAAAAAATGTGGTGCCTAGAACTAAGCTCAGTGCTCTAGGCTGTGGTCTAATGTCATGATATAATGAATGGTTACCTCCTTAGTACTGGACACTACGCAGTGTACTCATTCCATCTATTTTGCTCATTGTCATATCACTTTTTTAGACTCATGTTGAGCTTATCTTCCACTAGTTTTTCCTCACCCAGTCTTATTGATCCAGCTAATAAACATCTGCTAAATACCTTTCTATGAGCCAAGAACTATGCTAAGAAATGGGGATACAAAAAGAGACAAACGACATTCGTTGCCCTCAAGGAGCTTACTATCTAATGGGGAAGACAGCATGCAAAAATCATGTACAAACAAGCTCTATGTGGGATAAATAGTATGTAATTAAAAGAGAAGAGCCACTAGAAATTAAGAGGGTTTGGGAAAGGTTTCCTATAGAAGAAGGGATTTTAGCTGGGACTCGAAAAAAGCCAGGGAAGTGAGGAAGAGGCGATGAGGATGGAGAACTTTCTAGGCCTTCTAGGCAGGGGGGACAGTTAGAGAAAGTGCCCACAGCAGAGAGATGGAGCACCTTATTCTTAGAAGAGTTAAGAAGCCAGTATCACAGGGAGTAAGGTGTAAGAAGACTGGAAAGGTAGAAGAGGGCTGTTATGAAAGGCTTTGAATACCAAATAGAGGATTTCTTATTTGATCCTAGTGGTGATAGGGAACCGGTGGTGTTTATTAGCTGTAGGGGGTATGGGTAACATGGTTGGACTTAGGTTTTAGGAGAATCATTTTGGTGATTGAACAGAGGATGGATTGGAGTAGGGAGAGATCTGAGTCAGGCAGACCCACCTGCCTTATGACTATTGCAAATGTTCCACAAGAAGTGATGAGGGCCTGCCTTATCAGTATCAGAGGAGAAAAGTAGGTATATTGGAGTGATACTGCAAAGGTAAAAATCGACAGGCTCACAAGAGATTGGATATGCAGGTGTTTGGGAGAAAGCGAAGAGTTGAATATGACACCTAGGTTTTGAACCTTGGGAACTGGGAAGATGGTAGTGTCCTTGATAGCAGTAGAGAAGTTACAAAGGGCAGAGGGTTTAGAGGGAAAGGGAATGAGTGCAGCTTTGGACATGTTGAGTCTGAGATGTCTATTGGACATCCAGTTGAGTCAAAGAACTTTTTTGGTTAACTGCTATCTAGTCATCTCTTCCCCATCATGTGCTTGTGAATTTATTTTTGAAACCAGTTGTGAATTTACATTTATGCCAATTAAATTTTATTTCATTTTATTTTGGTATTCTTTTTCTCCTTGAGTCTTACACACACTCCATGTGCTACATATCTCTAACCTGAAGACCTTGCCTTTTTACTGAGAAAAAGAACATTCTTCTCTGATTCACTTCATCCCCAAACCCTTTGAAATAATCTCCTCCTTTCCCCCAGTCTCTGACAAAGAGGGGGTCTTTCTTTTTGCCAAGGTCAACTCCTCTGCATGTGTTCTTGAGCCAGTTACTTTCTTCTTCTCTTGCAGATTGCATCATAAATCATATCTTTCTTAAATTTTTAACTTCTCCCTATCTCTTGGTTCCTTCCTTACTGCCTATAAACATTCCTAAGTCTCCCCAGCCTTAAAAAAAAATCACTATATTCTATTATACACTCCCTTCAAGCTATCATTCTACATCTCTCCTTCCTTTCTTATCCAAACTCCTTGAAAAAAAGTCATCTACTATTGCCCCTACTTCCTTTCCCCTCCCTAACTCCAGTTTCTTGATTGCATATTCAACCCAGATAGCTATCTCCCAAGTTACCAGTGATCTCTCAATTGATAAATCTCCTGGTTTTTTCTCAGTCTTTATCCTTTTCCACTGATCTGCTGCTCTTCACATGATTGACTACCCTTTCTTCCTGGATATTCTCTTCTTTCGGGGCTTTTGTGGCCTTCCTCTGCTGGTTCTTCTTCTTCTTGTCTATTTTTAGTTTCCCTTCCTGGCCACAAATGATATTATAGATATCATGTTCATATAACTGTGGGTGTTCCCAAAGGTCTCCTCTTCACTCTCTATATTCTCTGAGTAACTTCTTCAGCGCTCGTGTATTTACTTATCACCTCTAAGAAGCTGCCATCTGTATGTATAAGGAACTATATACAGGTTTGAACACGCATACATACATACATACACACAGCCTCAGTCTCTCTCTTAAATTTCGGTCCTGGCCTTAGCAATTGCCCATTGGACCTTTCATACTGTATGTCCCCAAGACATCTCCAACTTAACATTTCTAAAACTTAATTCAGTAAGCTTTCTCCCCAAACCCTCCCCCTTTTCTGATTTCGTTATTTCTCTTAAAGCCATGTTTGTAACCTTGGCATTATCATCAATTTCTGTCTCTCCCTCTCACTGTAAATATCCACTCAGTTGCTAAATATTGCTGCTACAACATTTCTCATGACTTCTCTCCACACACAGTCACCACTTTAGTTCAGCACCCCCACCATCGCCTCTCACCTAGATTACTGCAACAGCTCCCCAATGGGTCTCCTTGCCTCAAATCTCTCAGTGCACCCTGCTGCCAAAATAATTTCCCTTGTAAGCACAGATCTGACAGTGTGATTTTCCTACTCAGTAAATTCCAATGGCTTCTTGTTGCCTTTAGGATATAATATAAACTCTTCCATTTACTTTTTAAAGCTGTATACTACCTGACTTCAAGCTATCTTTCCAGCCTCATTGGGAATGATTTCTCCTTCCCTAACTGTGATCTGGTCAGACTGACCTCTCTTTCCCTCCCATGGGACACTCCATCCCTCTTCACCATGCCTTTGTAGTGGCTTCCCAAATACACTCCTCCTTACCTCCACCTCATAGAATTCCTTTCTTCCTTTAGGATGCAGTTCAAGCATCAAGACCTTCTTCACAAAGCCTTTTTGATCTCCCTAATTGCTAGTGCCTTTCCTCCTCAAGTATCTTGTATTGAATTATTTTGTACTTACTTCAACTTATTCATCACGTATTTCTGATTTTTATAGTTGCCTATACATTTGTCTCCCTCATTAGAATATAAGCTTTTGAGGAGTAGGGGTTAAAAGAAAATCTTTGTATTTGTATTCCTTATTACATAATGCAGTGCCTGGAACATTTGTTGTTGCTGAGTCATTTTTCAGTTGAATCTGACTCTTCATGACCCCATTTGGGGTTTTCTTGGCAAAAATACTGAAGTGGTTTGTCATTTCCTTATCCAGTTCACTTGATAGATGGGGAAACTGAGGCAAACAGGGTTAAGTGACTTGCCCAGGTCCATACAGCAAGTGAATGTCTGAGGCTGGATTTGAACTCAGGTCTTCTTGACTCTAGGCCCAGGGCTCTATCTATTGTGCCTTGATTGATTGATTGATTCAGTTCCATCCAACATTCTAACTTAAGATCTTTTGGAATTTTCATTCTGTCCTCCATAATGTAAGCTATCCCAGATTGTTGTCATCTATAAATGCAATAAGCTTCAATCTAAGTCATAGAGAAAGATGCTTAACAATGTTGGCCCAAGCACATGTCCTTCACTAGAGACCTCCTTTCAAACTGGCAAAGAAACACTTAGAAACACACTTTGGGCCTAAACATGTCAGCAGCATCAAATCACAAATTATACTGTCCTCTAGCCCCCATTTCTATCTTTTCCACACAGAAAGGATTATAGATTTTGTTAAAGACTTTGCTAAATTCTGAGTAACTACATTTACAACAGAGCTCTATCAGTCTAGTAATTCTGTCAGAAAGGGACCTGAGGTCCATCCCACAGGACCTATTCAGAATGATGTCATGTGGCCTTTCAATGATCCTTATTTCCAATCCTAGATGTCTACCATCCATTCCTTTAACAACATTTTCTAAAAAGCAAGCAGCTTCTTTCAGTACCCATTTTTTTTGCTAGGTGATCTGAATTCATCAAAGGCAGCTAGGTGCTTAGCTGCTTTTTCCTCCTTTATTCTGGTTATAAAATCTTTATGAGCCTTTTTTTGACATGTCTTTCCGAATTCAAAAAAACATTCTCCTTGGCAGAAAATGAACAAACAAACCGGAATCAAAATGAAAGTTAGGCGGCCCTGCCATCTTTCTGCTTTCCTTTATTCCATCTTTCGAGAGCAGACCTCCCATCCCTTTTTTTATGCCCCCCTGCCTTTTTTTTCTAATATAGCTTAACTACTCCTTCCCACAGTTTCTTTGCCAGCTTCAGTTCATTCCAGGTTTTTGCATTGTAAACATTGTACCAGTACCAGCTGTGATTTTATAGTCATCTTTTTATTCCTTATCATTGCTTCCATCTTAGGTATATATTGTTTTATAAACTAAATTGGCTGGTGAGCTCCTTATGCATCCACATTGATCTCTTTAGATCAAATGAGATAGCACAGTGCCTGGCACAAATTAAGTTATATATAAATGCTATTTTTTTCTTTTCTGCTTTAATGTTTCTTATTTCATCTTTTTGTTTGAGTACGTATTTTATTCTTGTCTGTTTTCTACTTCTCTTGAGAGGTTTTCCCCCATAAAATTTTAGTCCATGAGATACTTCCTATCTTTTTTTTGAATGCTTTGAAATTTGTTCTTCCCAGATCTAGGATAGAAGTCAGATGATTTCCAATTTTCTTTTCCTTTATCATACATTTTAAGATAGAGTAGTTACTCCTACTAAAAGTTTTCCAAATTTCCATCTCAGCAAACAGGTCTTTCTTGTCTGACAATCAGGTCTATTTCTCCTCCTTGATTCTTCTACCTTTTGAAGGATTAAATTATCAAAGTGAATCAATAAATCATTTACATCTCTACTTTTGACTGAGAGCATGCTGTCTTTAATAGATTTCTGGATAATTGAAGTCTCCAGTCACTACTATGAAAGGCCTCTCTGTGCCAGGGTTGTGATATTTTTTATACTCCATATCTCTTTTTGTAATAGTTTACAGTGATAATATTATTTCTATTTTTGCATCCATTCATCTTCGCTGATGTGTTCTCTATCTTACTTTCCTTCTTGCATTCCCTGTTTTCCTCATTTAATTATCTTAATGCTACCATGATCTTTTCCCCAACCTTATCCTGTTTCTTTTGAATAAAGTATAGCCTTCTAGGGGGCAGCTAGGTAGGTGGTGCAGCGGATAGAGTGCCAAGCCTGGACTCAGGAAGACCTGAGTTTAAATCCAGTCTCAGACACTCACTGACTGTGTGACCTTGGGCAAGTCACTTAACCCTGTTTGCCTCAGTTTCCTCATCTGTAAAATGAGCTGGAGAAGGAAATGGCAAACCCCTCTAGAATCTTTGCCAAGAAAACCCCAAATGGGGTCATGAAGAGTTAGACTTGACTGGAAAATGATTCAGCAACAAGAGCAATAACATATCCTTCTAGATAAGGGGTTCTTATCCTTTTGTGTGTCATGAACCCCTTTGGTATTCTGGTAAAGCCTACAGACCCCTTCTCAGAATAATGTTTTAAATGCATAAAATAAATAGAAGGAAATGCTAAATTTCATTTAGGGAATATTGAAATTAAAGATGCAATTTTTAATTCTACCTACAGATTAAGAACCCCTGTTTTAGTCTCAATGACAGCTATGAACTTAAATTTCCCTCCCTGTTAGGATCTTCGGTTTGTCTTGCTTATTATCCTTTGCTATTTTCAAATATGGGAGGGCTGCCTTGTGGGAGCCCTGTTTTGTTTGCCTGGGCATGGAAGAACTGGGACCAGTGATTGGAAGTTTCAGCTTGATGTAACTTTGGCAGGGATGCAATTAAACCACTCCTTCCTTATATATCGGGTCACTTCTGGAGCATGTGCTCCAGACGACATCTGCTTATAGATAGGAGAGTGAAAATAAGCTCTGTGAAGAGAGGAGACATGAATGTTGAGCTGCATGGGAGAGACAAAGAAGTGCACATTCATGCAACCCCTAGAGGGAACCATGAGCACTGAGGAGCTTGTGCCAGATGGAGTTGCTGAAATGGTGACAGAGTCACAATGGGGAGGAATAAACCTGTGCACCTGGCCCTTGTGAGGGCTGGAGAGCTTAGCCCAGCAGGGAAACACATACACAGAGGAACTTTTCCTTCATGGTTACTTTGAGTCATGTCAACTGGGCAAATATGGGGAGAAAGGTTGAGTCTCCATTGACCCTGGGCCACTCAGTGCAGTCATCTAAGTCAGAAGGACCATTTTAATTCCGGAAAGGGAAGGGAGTTTTGCTGATGGTCGAAGGGCTGGAATTCAAGCTTATTCTGAACATTTTTGGTGAGTGTGTGTGGGGTAAATAAAACCTTGTCCTTTTGTCAATTTCATTCATCTGATTGTTTGAAGGAACTCTGAGAATCCTTATTAGGAAAGCAAAATGAGCCAGTTAATATTATTTTTTTGGGTAGAGGGATGAACCAGCAATTAAAAAAAATCAATTAATGAATCAATGAAAAATTTATTAAATGCCTACTGTGTGCCAGGCTCTGAGCTAGGCACTGGCAATATAAAGACAAAAATGAAACAACCTCTGCCCTCAAGAAAATTACAAAGACAAAGAAGTTAACAGAGGTATCAAGGTTGCATAGTGAGCCTAGAGTCAGGAAGAACTGAATTCATTTCCAGCCTTAGACACTAACTGTGTGACCCTGAGCAAGTCACTTAATTTCTGCTTCAGTTTTCTTAACTATAAAATGGGAGTAATACTAGCACCTACCTCCCAAGAATGTTGTAAGGATACAGTGAGATAATATATATAAGGTACTATGCAAACCTCATGGCCAGAGATAAGCTGGGACCAGCTTGGGAAGATCTTTGAGAACCTATTGTTAACTTTGCAGAATGAACATTTATACTACAGAAGTCAACAAACAAATCAGGGCTTAAATCATTGTTTTGTTGATCGTCTAGATCTAAACTTAAGAAGGTAATAGAGAAAATGTTAATAATGAAGATTCAGCTTAAAAGTGTGTAATGTGTACATACCCACCCATACCTCTGGTAAACGTTAAACATTTATTAGTACATCCCTTTTAAAAGTGCTGGTTATTATTATTATTATTATAATAACATTTCCTTGTTGGAAACAATATGTATAAATATAAGTATATATTGAATATGTATACTTGTAACTTGGCTTAGCTTCTGACCCTCAGGGCCTTCTCATACTAGAGATTCTCCCCCTTTTTCGGTCATAATCACTTCTCACTCAGCCATCTTTACCCAGCGGCCTTCTCCCACCTCCCAAAGGTACACCTGAATCCATCGTGGCCCACTCGGTATAGATTACATATTAATTACACAAGTAATTAATATGTGCCAGGAATTAATGCTGTGTTCTGGGAACATGGAGACGAAAGTGAGACATTTACTGCTCTCAAGGAGCTTACTAATAGAGGAGAAAATCTGTCTGCTGGTGGGCAGGGCTACTTCAGTTATCTCACTGAACTGCATTGAAAAGTCATGACCTTTGTTAAATAAAAGCACTTTTTGATCACAGCCATCTAATAAAACGGAGTACAAACTGGGCTTGTACAATTTCTTGAATCACTCAAATCCATTGTGCGAGATACTCGGTTGTGCCTTGAGGCATTTGTATAAATCAGAGGAACATTCTCAGAACCAGACTGAGATGCAGAAAGGAAGATTGGGATCCAATGGAGATGAAACAGAAAGAACCAGCAGCTCTAGAGCTAACCAGTAAAAGAGAAAGAGAAGCTAGAGCTTGAGTTGTGGCAGAGAAGGAAGAAATTTAGGAGGGCCGCTAACCATAAAGGCGTCTTGGAGTAGAAGACTTGATTTAATGTCGCCAGTCACATCCATCTAACTGAAGGATTAAGAGAAGTTCCAACCTTACCCCCTCCTCCTTCCCTCCCGACCCCCCACAAAACCCTACACCTGAATGACTCTTTGTCCAACTTCCCATCTTGGTGCCTGTCTATCCACAGACACTGTACTGCAATCTGCTCTTTCATTTTCCAGATGTTTCCAGCAATCTGAATCTTACCTCAATCACAAAGAGGCCAGGGGTTAACCACACACATAAAACACGCGATACACACGTGTGTATATACACATGTGTATACACATGTTTATATTTACACATAAACACATGTATATAATATAAAATAAGGCAAATAGCCAAAACTCTGCTGAAATGTTAGGAGTTTTTTAAACTGGGGACTCAGAGCAATTATGATTCTACTCATAATTTTTTTTTCTTTTTGGAGGGCAATAGGGGTTAAATGACCTATCCAAAGTCACACAGCTAGTAAGTGTGTCAAGTGTCAGAGGCTGAATTTGAACTCAGGTCCTCCTGACTCCAAGGCCGGTGCTCTACTCACAGTGCCACCTAATCACCCCTCTACTCATAATTTTCAGTCTTAAATAATCTCCCCTAAAATTGTAGGGGAAGGATCCATAGGAAAAATAGAGGCCATTGCTTATAGGGTTCAAATAAGCTAATTATTATCACAGTGTTATGTAAGTATATTAGTTTGTACATAATATGTACAAAATGAATACAATGTAGTTTTGTGAGGGAGTTCACTAGCATTTGAGGGTATAAGGAGACACTTCATTTAGAAATTGGCACCTGAACTGTGTCCTGAAGGAAAGTAGAGAATTCAAAGGCAGGGGTGAGGAGGGAAGGGTTTCTTGGCATGGGCAACAGTCAGTGCAAAGACACAGAGATGGGAATTAAAGCATCTTGAGTATGGAACAGTGAGTAAAAAGTCAATATAGCTATACTGTAGTGTGTGCAGAGATGTAGTATTTAAGAAGACCAGAAAGGAAGGGGTTAGGTTGTGAAGAGATTCAAATGTCAAATAGAGTTTATGTCTTTGATCCTAGAGACAATAGGTCCTGCTGAAATTTATTGAGAAGTGGGAGTTGATGTGATCAGATCTGTGCTTTAGGGAAAAATCACTTTGATGCTTGTAGGGAGGATGGATTAGAGTGGGAGGAGGCTTGAGGTAGGGAAATCAAACAGAAAACTATTACAGTTAGTTCATGTGAAAGGTGATGAAGATCTCATCCAAGGTGGTAGATATGTGATTGGAGAGGAAGGGTTGTATGAGAGAAATGTTGTGGAGGTACAAAAGACAAATTTGGCAACTAGGGGTATGTGAGTAGGGAGCTGAGGATGACACTGAGGCTGCCAACGTAGATGACTAGAAGTACAGTTGTACCATTGATAGTAACAGGGAAGTCATGAAGAGGCATCCATTTTGTGGGAAACAATGAGTTGTATTTTGGACCTTTTGAACTTGAGATGCCTACAGAACATCTTGTTTGAAATGTCCAATAGACAATTCATGATGAAGGATTGGAACTAGGGAAATAGAGGACTAGATATAAAATTTGGGGGTCATTTTCATGGAGCTGATAATTGAACCCATGGGACCTGAGGAGGTTGCCAAGTGGGAGAGTGTAGAGAATAATGAGAAGAGAGCCCAAGATAGAGCCTTGTGAGAGACTCCATCAGATATAACATGTCTGATGATTGATTCTCCAGGAAGGAATGGGTCAGAGGGAAAGTAGAATAAGCCAAATCCCTGGTGCTTATTAAGCATAGGCTAGATGATTACTGATCAGGGCTGTTGCAATGGGTTAGCCTGCTCTTCTCTCATTGTCTCGTACGTGTGCCATGCTTTCGTGCAGCCTCCTCTATGTCTTGGCTTATGCTGTTCCCATCTCTAGAAATATTCTCCTCTTTCCTCCCTGCCTGTCCGAGCCCAGCCTCCTCCAGGAAGCCTCTCCTGACTGCTATAGCCCTACACAAATCTGCTCCCCCCCATTAAACTCATATAGCACTAATTCTCTGTGCCATACAATTTAGCACTTGGTTTATATGTATTAGTTTTATTGTCTCAGCCAGACAGTGAGTTTCTAGATGAGGGAGAGCATGTTTTCGCCTTTTTTTTTCAGCGATCCTAATGATGGGATAGTTGTTTGCTTGCCCCTAGACTATGATCTTTGCTAAGTTAGTCTAGGGTAGCCTATTCTCCCTTAGTATTGTGGTGTCCCTTAGCCCCTTAACCCTGCTTCAGCCCCATTATCCTTTCCCTTTCAGCTCTAGTGCTGTCCCACATGTAAATACCTAGTTTCCTTTGTGGCATCCCACTGGAGAATACTTTGGGTTCCAAAGTTAACTTTATTTCAGCCTTCCTTGGGCCTTCCAGGGTGACACATGACTAATCTTATAACATAATTTTGCTAATGTGCTAATGGGAAATGTGGAAGCTCTAGCTCCTTCTCTCCCCAGGTAATTTTCATGAATTTTTCTCAGGGGTCTTCTGTAGACAAGAAACAAACACAATAAATTGTGTATCAAAAACAAAAACAAAATTTGCAAAAACCTAATTAAGCTCAAAGCTTAACATTTTTTTAAAAATTGTTTTTTTGAGACAGAAATCAAACTTTTCTGTGACTATAATCAAGTTTCCAGAGTATATGGCTTCTTTAGACTGGAGCCTTTCTATAAATCTCATCTTCGTAGGTGAGATAGTCATTAAAGCAGGTCCCTGAAAGCTAACCTTCTTGTGAGCTCAGTTCTAGGTTTCTATATTCTTAGGAGAGTGACTGTCTTCTAAGGACTTCTAGTCAGCGCTGGGTGACTGCCCTTTAGATCAATGGGAATATTTTTTCTAATGGGAATATTCCTTATCATTGCATTGATTTGTAACTTGATTTCTAACTGTTGTATATATGTTAGTCTCATTGCCTTGGAGACACTCACAGTTAGGGGACATAACATGTCTGATGATTCTCCAAGGAACACTGAGGAGTAGTCAGAGAGGTAGGAGTATAGGCTGCCATAGGAGTTTTCCTATGCCTCATGGAGCTATTAACTTCCTAGCATTACCTGAGCCGTATGTCCCATGTAAGGACTCTTCTGCTACTGTGAAGAGAATACCATATTTAGAAACTCTTTCTCTATAAAACTGGCTCTCAGGAAATCTGCTTCACCCTTTTCCACCTCATTGGTTCACTCCCAGCTTCTCTCCACCCTTTCCATTAGTCATTAAGGACTAGATTTTTCTACTTTTGGGAAGGTACTAGAGGTCAGAGATGACTGAATCAGAAAATCAAAGGGGAGTCTTGGAAGCACTTATGTTCAGCTCCCACCCCCTTTACCTTGCCTCCTTGGGGGGGGGGGCACACGTGTGCAGAGATGAGAGCTCTCAAACTCCTTGATAAAGGACTTGTGGGAAATCTGGAGATGAGACACTGGCTGGAGGAAGAAATGTACTCGGGAAAGAGAGACAGTTCCCTATTCAGATGGAGGCAGCTAAGACTGTCTTCAGGATGGCTCATTATTCCTATCAAGGTAGCATTTTTATTCAAACCATCTGTGGGTTTGTGAGGCCTGATTGGACTTGGCGTTTCAGCCTTGTGCTCCTGCATTACGCCTGACACGCATGTGAGGGGGTGTGGTGGGGGTGCTGGATTGGGGGGGAGGTATCTTCCTTCCTCTGAGCCCTGGGCCTCCCCTCTCCTCCCAACAACTGGAGCCCAAGGCAGCCCTTACTCCTTCCTTCTCTCCCTGGGCTTTGCCTGCAGGCAGTGTTGTCTGTAGGAGACAGCCTTTCTGTGCCCAAAGTTTTGAGACCTGTCTCTAGTCCACTCTCTATTTCATATTTATTTTTAAATTTTATTGATGTGTTTCATTTTTACATTACAAATATTTCTGGATTATACTACCCTGTAAGAGCTCTCTTGTAACAAAGTAAAACATTTAGGCAAAACTCACAATATAGTGACCCTTGTCTGAAAAGGCATGCATCGTTCTATAACTAGCCCCCACCTAATCCCTTTATTTTAAATATATTTTTTAATTAATGGGAATCTATTTTTTTCTTCCTCCTGCTCCCAACCCCACTAAAATAGAAATTCCTTATAACAAATAGCCATGGTCAAGCACAACAAATTTCCTCACTGGCTAGGTTAATATATGTATACATTATATATTTTATTTTATATATTTATTATATATACATAAAGTATATATAATTACATATAGCATATTTATGTAGTTATTACACATATAACTTATATCTTGCAAATAGGTATACACACATACATTTGTTATAAACATTTAAATATTAATATATGCATATATTTATTATATACACATAAAGTATATATTACATATAGCATATTTTATATAGTTATTACACACATTATATAGTTATTACATACATTATAAATATGTATATAAATACATATATATATATATATAATAAATATTTTAATATAGCCAATTAGGAAATTTGTTGTGCTTGACTATGGCTGTTTGTTACAAGGAATTAATTTTTCAGCGGAGGGGAAAGAGGGACATGCCCACACACTCATATATGTATGTATACATGTGTATGTCTCTGCATCCTAAATCTAGGGGGAGGTGGCTAGCAGACTTCACCATTGATCTCCTGGAATCATTCATCTTTACTGTTCATTGTAACATCTTACAGCTTTCAAAACTTGTTTTCACAGTGTTGTTATTATCATATTGATTGTTGTCTTGGTTGTGCTCATTTTCATTCTTCAAATGAATCCTCAAAATTGTTCATTTTTATGATATCGATTTTAAAGTACACATTGTTCTTCTGGTCCTGGTCACTTCCCTTTGCATCTGTTTCTGTGTCTTCCCATGTCTTTTTCAAGTCATTACTCCTTTTTTTCTTACAGCATAAATAGTACTCCATCCATTCATATACCACAATTTATTCAGTCATTCCTCAATTGATGGGCATCCCTTTAGTTTCCTTCTTTTTTGCTACCACAAAAATTGCTGCTCTAAATATTTTTGAACACAAAGGATCATTTCCATTCACTTTTAAAAGTTTTCCTCAGTATGCCAGTGGAACTGTGGGCAAGTCAGTTGACCTCTCTAAGCTTCCCTTTCCTCTTGTACAAAAAGGATAATATCATAGTCTCCACTGTTTATCACAGGTTTGTTACAAGAATCAGATAAGACCCTATCTATCTGTGTAAGCACTTTGCAGAGTATAAAGAGGGCATGTGGAAAGCCTATTACTTTTGCTGTTCTTATTCTAACGGTCTTTCCAGTGTAGGGGAAAAGGTCTGTTGCAAGAGTTATTGTCCACTGCCATCTCTAGAGTTCAGGTGCTGAACTTCTGCCCAGGGTAAGAATGAGGAGGGGTTAGTGTTAGTGTTTAAAATTGGAGGAGGTGAAGAGAGAAGGGTTGATTTATGATTGGATTCCAGTGGAAAACACTACATCTCTTAGTGGCATGGAGGAAGAACTTGAGAGATGTTGGTCCTGTGGTTGCCTTCCCTTCTGTCCAGGGTTACCCAGAACACTTCTCCCTCTCCTCTCCACCTAGCCAAGTATATGTATTCTTCCAGCCCATATTCAACTTCTTCCTTCTCCTTGAAGTCTGCCTTGGATACTACTGCCTAGCTAATTTTCCCCTTCTCTGAATTCCTGAGGCATTTTTTATTTGAACCACACAATTTGTCACTTAATTATCTGCTACATTATATTGTTACCTACTTAACTGTTTCACGGGCTTAGATATCCTGTTGGACTAAACTTCTTTAATCTAAAGAGGCTAAGAACCAGTTTTTTTTCCTTTTGCCTCCCCAGCAGTGTCCTAACATCCATCTGGGTACAAAATCAAGCCTTACTAAAATGAATCCAATGGAAAGATTCTTCCCCTAGTAATATGAGGCTTAGATATTCAGGGAACACATATGTGATGAACACAGCTAAGTAGATAATAAATAGAAAGGATAATAAAAGATAAAAAGATCCTTTCTTTTTAAATCTAGGTTTATTTCTAATTAAAATCTACTCTTCCTCCCTCCAACTGAAAAAGAAAGTAGAATAAAATCCCTATAACAAATATACATAGGGAAATATAACAAATTCCCAGCCTATAACCGTTCTTCTATTCACCCAGGACCTCAATTCCCCCTTTTCTACATCTTTTTAATTTATCACTCTCTTCTGCTCCTTTTCTGCTGTCCATGAAGATGCATAGATCTTTCCCATGTTGAAAAGTCCCTGCACTAACACTAATTCTCCCATCAATCACCATTCATTTTGCCTACACCAACTACTTGTATGAATTTTCTACATTCACTCCCTAGGATCATAGTTGCTGAGCTAGAAGAGAACTCAGAAGCCAGCTAGTTCAATCCCCTCTTTTTTTTTTCTTTTTGGAAGGTGGAAGGCAGGGCAGTTGGGGTTAAATGACTTGCCCAAAGTCACATGGCTAGTAAGTGTCAAGTGTCTGAGGCCAGATTTAAACTCAGGTCTTCCTGACTCCAGGACCGATGCTCTGTTTACTGTGCCACCTAGCCATCCCAATCTCCTCTTTTTACATGAGGAAATTGTGGCTCAGGGAGAAAAAATACTTTTTCCAAGGTCATATAGGTAGTTAGAGATAGGATCTGAACTGAGGTCCACTAACTACAGAGTAGATGCTCTTTCTACTTTATCACACTGTCTCTAGTTCCCCCCCCCCCTGCCAATCCCAGTTCTTCAATACCTTGAAATTTCTTCTGTCCCCACTACTCTACTGAATCTGCTCTGCTTAATAATGACCTTTGCATTGTCAAATTTAATGGCTTCTCCTCAGAACTAATTGTCCTTGACCTTTTTGTAGCATGTGACAATGTTGAAGACCTGTTTTTTTCTAGAAACTTTCTCCTGTCCTGACTTCTATGATGCCATATTATTTTTCAAAGTTTAATCCTTGCTCCTCTGCTTTAGATTCTCTCACTTGGTGACATCATTCATTACATTCTGAAGGTTATACCTTTTCTCAGATGACTCACAGATCTCTATCTCTGGGCCTGAGCTGTCCCCATGTCTAACTTGCAGAAGAATCCTGTGTAGATGGATATGTTTAAAACAAAATATAATTTGCTTTACAAACCGGTTCCTTTTTTCTAACTATCTCATTTCTTTATCAATATTCTCCTTCTTGTTCAGGATAGACATCTTGGTGTTATCTTTGATTTTTCCCTCTCTTTCGGCTCCTCCATATGTCAGCAAATCCTGTTGTTCTTCCCTTAGAAATATCTCTGTCATTTATTTTCTTTCTGTTCCCATGGCTACCGGTATAGTCAAAAGCAAAGGAATTAAAGCTGGAAGAGACTCCAGAGATCAGATAGTCCAGTCTTCTCTTTTGACCAAGGACAAATGAGGCAGTGTTGCATGATAGAGAGAGTACTGGACTTGTAGTCATGGAGATACAGGTTTAGATTGCATCTTTCACACTAGCTGTGTGACCATGGACAAATCACCTTAATTTACTGAACCTCAGTTCCCTCATCTGTAAAGTGGGGATTATAATACCTGTTGTACTTCTGCTATGGGCTTGTTGTGGCTCAAATAGGACAATGTCTTGTTGTAAAGCATTATATAAATGTCAACTATTATTATTATTATTATTATTATTATTATTTTGCTTTTTTTGGAGGACAATTGGGGTTAAGTGACTTGCCCAAAGTCACATGGCTAGTAAGTGTGTCAAGTGTCTGAGGTCAGAATTGAACTCGGGTCCTCCTGACTCCAGGGCTGGTGCTCTATTCACTGTAACACTTGGCCACCCCATCAACTATTATTATTAACTGAGACTCAGTGAGACTTGGTCAAACCTTGGTCATATTTTTGACTTGGTCAAAGATGCCTATGTTGTTAGTGGCAGTGTCCAGACTCAAACCTAGACCTTCTGACTTCAGAAAGGGGCAACAGGCAGTGATAGTACTACACAGTTTAACCCTTAATCATCCTCCATTTTGTGCATGTGAATCTTGTCTTCTCAAGTAGGCTGTAAGCTCCCTGAAGGCAGAGACTAGATCTATTCCTTAAGCCCCCCCCACCCCCCCACCCCTATTCAAGCTTGGCACAGCACAGAGTTGGGCTCAGTACAAACTTTGATTGATTGATGGGTGGATGAGGCATGATATAGGAGTAGCCAGGGGAGGGAAGCGAGACTAAATAGAGATTGTCTCTTCGATAGAGAGACTCTTGGGGCCCCAACCCCTTCAGCCCCTTCCCTTCCCCCTTGATGTCTTTAGTTATAAGTAATAAAGCAGGAACAATAGGGAGTTTCTTTCTAATTAAAGGCAACAGTTAGTGTTTCCACTTCAAAGCTCGGAGAGAGGGGACTTTTGTTCCCCCTGCCCTGGGAGCCTGGGAGCCTGGGAGCCAGGGAGCCCTGGGCTGGGGAAGCAGAGCTCTAGGACCAGCCAAGCATTAAGTCCGTGAACCTGAGAGCCTCCTGTTTGCCGGGAGAGAAGCTCAAATTTAAAACAACAACGTAATTTGGTAACTTCGGCCCTGATAAAACAGGCAGGGGAATTTCTTCTCTTCCAGAGACTGAAGCCAATGTTATTACAGGTGTGTGCTCACATACCCACACAAGACACCCACATCATAATACTGTATACTACATATTGTCATATGCTTACATACCACCTAGCTCACACATATCATGTACATACAATGCACTGGTATGTTACATACTATATACCTATCACACACACCACATACACATAGGTACATATTTGTCATATGTGCACTTTGAACACAATTTATATCTCTGCATTTTATAGAACAGACAACAGACCACATGTAGCCCTTCTGTTCCTTTACTGACAATACACTCTCGGACATGCTATCTACCCTTCCCTCAAAATGCATATCCCTTCCCTCCTCTCCTTCTCATTGCCCTGTAAAGCTTGGATTCCTGGGGACTCTGGATCAAGTACCCCCTTATACCACTATCTCCATTTCCTCCATGTAGTAGGGAATGTCCATCCTTTGTTCTGTCTTTGGGTGGTTCAACTAAGCTGGGTGAGTCAGTTAGCCTTCCTATGTTCCCCAGTCACACAGGGCCCCTAAGGAGAGCTATAGCTTGCCCTCTCATCTTAGCCACCAGTCAGCCTCATAATCCTGCCATTGACTAAGCCCCTGACGCTGGCCACAAGCCGATTTGCTCATCACACCACTGATTTCACAAATGGAGACTTTGTTAGAGAGTGGATGCTTCTGCAGAGCCTATCTTCATTACTGATGACAGCTCAGAATCCATGTCCCACCCATGGGCGTCATACTGGTATACAGATGATGGCTCCCTCTGGAAGGAACTCTCACCAAGGTATTCACAATGCACCGTGAAGTCTCACATTTGGCTACCAGATGGTCATAGAGTTAGAATTTGGAAGGGATCTTAGATAACATCTATTCAAGGAGCACGGAGTTCTAGATCTGGGGCGGGGAAGGACCTTAGAGTCGCCTCATCTAGACCTCTCATTTTTTTCCCTGTTGACTTGTTTATTTACTTTTAGTTTACAAGATTCAGTTCCACAATTCCTTGAGTTTCAAATTTTCTCCCCTCTCTCCCCTGTCCTCCCCCATGGTGCCGTGCAATCATGTATAGAATCTGCTTTCACATTGTACAATAGTCTGGTTGTATAGAAAGGTTGTAACCAATGGAGTGAACAATGAGAAAAAAGAAAGAAAACCAAACATGAAAAAGAACGATAGCATGTAGATTGCTTCAATCTCCATTAAAACTCTGGTCTTTCTAGATCTTTCTCTGAATGTAGACATCTCCTTCCATCCTGAAACTTGTAGAGTTGTCTTATATCTGCATTGCTGAGAAGAGTCCAGTTTATCAAGGTTGTAGACCCCTCATTTTACAGATGAGGAAAAAGAGGCCCAGATAAGCAAAGCAACTCACCCAAGGTCATACCTGTAGGATACAGAGGTGGGATTTGAACCCAGGTTCTCTGACTCCAACTCCAACTCTAATTCCTACCACAACTACCACCACCACCACCACCACCACCACTACTACTACTACTACTACTTCTACTACCACCACTACTACTACTACTACTACTACTACTACTACTACTACTACCACTACCACTACTACTACTACTACTACTACTACTACTACACCACCACCACCACTACCACCACCACCACCACCACCACTACTACTACTACTACTACTACTACTACTACTACTACTACTACTACCACCACCACCACCACTACTGCTGCTGCTGCTGCTGCTGGTAAGTGACTTGCTATGAATCACATAGCAAAGGAAGTATCTGAGGTAGGATTTGAACTCAGGTTTTTCTGACTCCAGGTCTAGCATTCTATCCACTGTGCCACCTAGCTGCCTCAATACTGGCATTCTTTCCACTGCGCTACAGTGTCTCTTATATGGATGCTGTTTACCTCATTGCCCTCCCCCTTTTATCCTCTACAGTTGAGCATGCTGGTCCAGTAGATACCATCCCTAATGAGTGACCACCCACTGCCCGCCTTACCTTACTCTGTCTTTGCATCCTCCTTGGTACCTGATCCATAGTCTGGGCAGAGAATCTACAAAGACTGGAATTTGGATTGGACATAGAGTGGCATAAGAAGGTGCTAGAGAGACCTGCTACTTGGTTTGAGGCTTATTTTGGCCCCACCCTTATCCTTCTGGCTTTATTTTTTTTAAAGAGGACTCAAGTCTTCCTGACTCCATGTCCAGTGTTATATTCACTGATATAGGTGGCATTCCCTTCTTACTTGGTGGTCATGAATTAGTATTAACTCAGCTGGGTAGGGAAGCTTTGGACAGTGGAGTCAGTAGGGAAAGAAGATTCCCCTCCCTAGTTTTCTGAGGTTTGGTTTGACATCAGAGGATCAGAGGATGGGGAAGCCCTATCTTGCATACAGTGTATTGGGGACTCAGAAAATATTTGATGCTGCTGCTACTGAACACAGACACAGGCACAGGTACACAGAGAACCCCCTCTCCCAAACACCTTTTTCCCTCTGTCCTGACTGTATGTAATGCCCTTGGCCCCCTCTGCCCCAATGTGCCAGTGCTACTTCCTTGCCTTTTCTGTTATTCCAGAGAGGAACCCCAAATTACTTGTCTCTGTTGTTCCTCCTACTCCTGAAGTCTCTGGCCTGGTATATTTTGACCAAGGCAGTTTCCTTAGCATGTGATCCCGGTTACACGGGTCATGGCAGCCCCACTGCACTCTGCCTAGTCCCCCTGATTATTTCTCCTTAATTGAGCGTAAAGAATGTGTGGAATGTGGAGCTGAGTCTGGGAGCAAGGACTGCATCAGCTCCCCCTGGGCATCAGGGATTCAGGATTCTGGTTTTGGGGGCCCACAGATAGGCTAGTGACTTCTCATGTGTATGTGTCTGTAGCATTATATGAATGTCACATCCTAAAACAGAAGCTTCATTCTTGTCCTTCCCCTCATGCAATGGGTTTGGTTCTCTTGGGTCTTCTGTCTGGCTTCCTGATCATCTCCATCTCCGTGTTCTCCCCGCTTACAAAATCTGGTTGAGGACCCACTTCATTTAGTACACCTTCCCTGTTTAACCTCATTCAGCCTTGATCCCCGCTCCCCGTCCCATTCCTCCTTCTTGGGGAGACAGTCATAGGAATTAGCTCTTCAAGACGGGCTGAACTCTTTTCCTAAAAGAGGCACTATTGTAGGAGCTGAACAATGGAGGATAATAGCTAAGAGGATGGAAAGACAGCTTAGAAGTCTTGAGAGGTGGTTCTGGATGGAGGCAGAGCCGGAGATAATTAGTCTCTCTTCCCTTAGGATCTGTAAGAATTTAATGGCCTTGCCTGTCTACTTGGAACCCTGTCTTCCCTTGCCTGGTACCAGCATGTACATTCGATGGCATATTATCCCTAAGTATCTCTTCTAAGGATTGGATGATGAAGTATTTGCCTTGCTGAACAGATGTGTAGCAGTTGGAGCATGAACATATAGACTCAGTGGGGATGAGGAGATGTGTGGAGTGGCAGGGGGATGAAGTTACATGATGTGTCTGTCCACAGGCTCTGTTCAGTCCAGGACGGAGAACCTCTGGGCTTCCTGGTCCAGAGTGTAGCCCAGGCTTCTCCCTGGGAGTGAAGGGCTGGGGAGGAGAATAGAGACTTGGAGAAAGAGAATGAATAAAGAAAGCAGAGGGGTTTTTCCCTTCCAGGAATGCAATATGTCTTAACTCAGTGATTCCTTTTTGAGGACCTGGCTGATCCCCAAAGATTTCTATATAAAGGTTTGGATGAGGCTGAAATCTTTATCCCAGGGTTTGCTGATTACAATATCCCTACCCCACTACAGACATAGATACACAGATACACACACACTACACACACACACACACACACACACACACTGTACACACACACACACACACACACACACACACTGTACACACACACACACACACACAAACCCCCCCCCCCCCCCCAGACACACAATGGGAATATTTAGCCTAGCAAAGAGAAGAAGAGGTGTTTGGAGACTTGATAGTCACATTCAAACCTGTCCTCAGTTCCTCTTCAGAGAACTCTGACAGGGGAGGCTAACAACTGTTCTCCATATCTCTTGATGCCTAAATAAGAGGAAATGGTTAAGGCTCCAGTGGGAGGGATTTAGGTTACATTTAAGGAAGGCCTTCCTGACTCCTTGTCTTTAAAAACTTATTCTGAACAGGGGCTGGGTGACAAAAAGGCCAGCTTGGAGACAGGGGGATGGATGAAATTGTCTTCCATGTTTTCCTCCAACCCCTGGAGCCTCAGTCTGCTTTCTGTCTGCCTCCTCAGCCCACTGGTATGCGGGTCCCTGGGGAATTCTCTCTGAGCATGGCAAGGCTGAGAATGTGCCGATTATATCCTGCAACTTCTGGGAAGTTCCTGCTGTTAGTGATTTGCAAACTTTTCCCAAGTTGAAAATTCAAAACAAAGTTAAAAGTAAGTGGGACTTGCTATGGCACTTGGTGTTTCATCATTGGGGGTGTTTATGTGCAGGGTTCCCCTGAGCACAGCCACGAACCCATTCATCTTTACGGCATCCCTGAGTACCAGGTATTATCGGGGCTTAGGGTAGAGCCCAGGGTCCCGGCTGTGAATTACATTTTCATCTGTTTTCCTGAAGTAAGAGCATTATGGCCTCACAACCCCATCTCCATCTCCATGGTGCCACCAGCAGAGGTGATCCCAGGTTGAAAACTGCTTAGGCCACCAACAGGGAAGAGTCTCACTGAATGCAGGCTCTTGATCCCCTGGGCTGAGGCTAGGACAATTTGCTAAAGGAGGGTGGATTCTAGGAAACCATTACCCAGAAACCCTCTATCCCCATCTGTGTCCACATTCCTAATCACAGCAGCAGCACTGGGGCCCAACCACATCTGGGGGCCTGACGGCCACATCTGTATCCTCCCCCCACCCAAAGCCAACTATTTCTGTTCCTACTTTTATTTGCATCTGTAGTGTGTGTATGTGTGTGTATGGGGAGAATCTGCGGATGGCAGATTCCCAGCCACAGGGGAGACTGATTCTCTTGTAGTCCTTGGCTCTAGGAGTTACTCAACAATGTGGGGATTGGGTATATTGGCAGTTGGGGGTGGTAGAGAAGAGGGGCTGTCTCTACTCACTTGTGCTATGAGGACAATGATACTCAGAGTCCTGGGAAATTGAGGGGGAATCCAAAGCCTGAGATGGTCCCTGGGTCTTCTCTAAGGAGTCCTCTTTCCCTCACTCCATTCTTCCATCTCTCTGTGCTCTCTGCAGCTTGGGTTCCAGCTTTTGACCAGAAAACAGGATCCCTGCAAATTGTGCTGGCAATACCCTAAGGCTCCTCATATCTCACTTCCCACACACATTTTAGTCATTTGTGAGCTTGTAACTTGGAGTCTTAAATGACTAATAAAAGGCTCAATTAGCTTTTTGGGCTATGGTGGTGAGAGTGATGCTGTTGAACAGTTCTGTTGAGGTACAGTTGAAGTAGTCTGGGAGAATCTTTTAGACTCATCCATGGTTTGACCAGCAGGTCCATTGGGTGGTACTAGGAACTGGGCCTGCAGGCTTAATGCAGGGCTCCTTGGAACCTGCTGGTCAGGTCATACCAGCTAGCAGAGGTCTTTGGAAATAGTTGTTCAGGTAGTGGCCTAAGGGCTGTTTCTAAAACTATGAAAGCTCAGGCCTACTTTCTTAATTCTGTCCTACCTGACCAGACCCTCTGAATTTAAAGGGTTCTTGCTGATCTCTGACCAGGCTCTCTCTGTCAATACATCATGGCAGGGATTTTTCTCTAGTTATTCCAGGAAACTCAGAGGAGATATGGAAGACTGGGGCTTCTGGTCCCCTGATTTCTGCTATTGTCCATTGAAAGATTAGGCAGAAGTCCTAATCACAAGGCCCCTGTTGCAGGCTATGACCCAAAGTGGAATAGGAGGGGGAAGGGAGCAGCTAACTTGGATAGAATGTTTCAGGAGAGTTATTCTATCTGATGTCCCTTCTTTGGGGGAGAGAAGTGATGGGGGTCAGAGTGGAGGGTCAGCTATATGATGACAGCTGAACTTAAGTGCAGTCCATTAGGGGCTTGAGAAACTGTTCCAGGATGCTTTAGGACAAGAATTCTTAATCTATTTTGGGGTCAGAGACCTCTTCAACAGTCAAGTGAAACTTATGGATGCCTTCCCAGAAAAATATTTTAAGTAATTGAAGGAAAAGCTAAATTTCAGTTAGAAGCTAGTGAAAAGAAATATGAAATTTTTCTCTCATTCAAGATTATAGATCCCTTAATATCTATTGATGGACCCCTTAGGGGTTTAAGAACCCCTGCTTTAGGAATAAGGAGCAAAGGAGGTCATAACTTTGTGTGTGCATGTCTCTGAATGCAAGTATTGGCATGCAAATTTTTGTAAACCCTGCATGCTTTCAGCCTCCTGGGCAGTGAAGAATAAAACTGGCTGAAGGTTAATTGCTTTCTTTTTGCATGTTAGTCTGTATTACTGTAAAAAGTAGACGGCCTTCTTCATGATATAAACCACTGCCAGACCTGGCTCTTCTCACTGTCTATGGTTGTTCCAGGGCTTTTGGATACTTCCCTGGGTAATTTGGAGGGTTGGGATATGTGTGTATATGTATGTGTGTGTGGGGGTCCTGTCTGACCCATGTGCCTTTGAAGGACCATCTTCTGGTTGAAGGTTTTCCATTAATGTATTAATTTTCTTGCCATTCTCATCTTGCCAGACTACACTTGTCTTTGAATTCAAAAGATGCCTCCCAATCATTTCTCAAGGATTCCAGTATCTGACCTGGAACAGTAGTCATATTGATTTATATGGGCATCACCGTGTGGTCTGGAGGTCTTAGGGAGGGATAGGGCCATGGTGGTCTAGGGGAACTTGGGGTTAATAAGCCTTGGGTTTATTTTATTGGAATTAGCGCATCCCATTCATTCTGAGTGCCTTGTCACTCAGAACGGAGCTGTCCCACACAGTTCAGGGAAGCTTGAGCCCACTTCTGAGCTCTCACCAAAGATCTGCACAGAAATCCATATGGATCTCATCTGAATGGGTTTGGTTTGGCTTCCCTAACAGCCATGACATCCCAGTGCAGACAGAAAACATCAGAGCTTGAGCCCTAACCTCACCCTAAGTGATACTGTTGATGGGAGCTGTCACTGCAGTAGAATCCCATCCTGGGCCTTAGCCCACTCCAGACCTTGACCTTTGGGGGTAGCCTCTGTTGAGCTGAATCATTTTGGATTTTGAGGTAACTGGGACATAGGCCTGCCCTGGTTTTATTTCCTTATTTTCCTTTGAAGAGGATGAGAGAAATATTTAATTGGCTGAGTGATTCTGTAAATGGTTATCTTACTATCTAATCAGGAGGTTTCCTGATTGGCTGAGAGGGAGCCTGATTGTAGAGTGATCCAATGAACTCTATAGTGTCCATAGGAGCAAATCTTTACAATTAGCTCGCAGGTTTTTAGGACAAAAAAACTCTACTCTTATTTAATCTTAGCCCTCTGAATGGACCTTCTGGCTGGGGGGCGGGGCCATGAGCTCCAGGCCTTCTGTTTAAGAGAGGGGCTTAGCACAGTCTTCTCCCCATTTTTCTACCAGCTACACTGCTTTTGAACTTCTTTGGACCTTCCATCACACTACCAGAAAGGGTATCTCTAACCCCTTCCTCCTCCCTTCACTTTTCAGCTTTCTCTTTTAGACTATAAGCTCATTGAGGTTAGGGACTCATAAACTAAAAACCTCAAACAAACTTGTATTTATATCCCCAGTACTACTATATACCTGGCACATAGTAGGTGCTTAATAAATATTTGTTGGCTGACTAACTGTAGTGGGAACCAGATGTTCTGGCCTAAGGGAAATCAGGATAGACCATTCTAGGTCAAGAGAATTATGGCTAGATAGAATTGCTTAAGAAACTTATATGCCACCTAGTCTGAGATTAGGTAGTTTTTATATCCTAATCACTCTACCTTGCTGCATTATTTCTGAACATGTATGTTCTTTTCCCTTGTGAAAAGCAAACAAAACCCAAAACCCGACTATAGAAAACTAATTCTTATGTTTTGGAATAAACAGAGACCAAACCAAGTTATGGTGGTAGCTACAAAGAAGAAGTAAGAGTAATCAACATTTGAGCATGATGGATCTCTGAACTCAAAGACCCAAGTAACCTCAAGGACAAGGAAGGACCAGGGTGCTCAAAAGCTCAGTGTAGGATGTTATCCCTCTTAGAAGGTAAACTCCTAGAAGACAGGGACTGTTTTCTTTCTTTCTTTTTCTTTTTCCTTGTGTCACCAGAGTTTAAGCACAGTGCCTAGCACATAAAATGTGATTAATAAATGCTTGCTGATTGATTGATTGTTTGACAGTGAAGGTTTAAAAAAATAATGAAAGGCTAAAGACCCTGCAAGGTCACCCATATCAGATCTTAGCAAAGATGTTAGTGTCCACAGAAGCTGATGGATGCCATTCAAGGATACATGAGATCAAATCTGGAATCATTCACCCCTCTCACCCCAAACCATTTCCTAAGCTCCACCATTCTCCTGGGTCTTTGCCTGCTGGGAGGAACTACAGTTCTGAGGGTGTGATCCAAGAGGGTTATGGAGAAACATTTGTGACCCCTGAAAGGTTTCCTACACTTTGTCTCCCTGGAGCTTGGGGCTAGTCAGAACTAGATTTTGGATGTGGGCTAGGTTTTGGATTCAGACAAAGATGAGACACAGGATTTTGGTTAAGGTGGAGGTTAAATTTAGGAGGCTAGGAGTGAGGGACTGGAATAAAAGTTTAGGTTAGGGTTAAAATATCCAAACTGGCTATGATGTTAAGACAGAACAGTCATGTCCCTAAGTGACATAACTCTGGGGCCATCCAGCACTCTCCAAGGTTTCCAGCTCATCTAAACATGGTTCCTGCCATATAGTAGATGCTTGATAAATTCTTTTTGATGTGACCCTGGAGAAAGAAGGAATTCTAAAGGATTGTGCTTGAAAATGTTTTAAGGGTGGATACCTAGGGATTGATGCAGGGCTGTTCCTGCCTCAGTCTTCCCAGTCCCTAATCTGCTTGCCTTTCAGTTTTCTTGTCCTAGACACCTGGATCCCTCAACTAGGAATTCCAATCCCTAAATGCCCATATCTCCCAGCAGACCTCAAAAGCTGGATCCACCCTGCCTATACCCAGACCTTCCCATCCCCCCTGCTTCTGGTCCACATCTCCTGGGGGAAAGGGGAAAGCGGGATCTTCCATGCCCAGCCCCATTCTTTTTCCTCAGCTTCTCTCTCCTTTCCCTCCCGGGGCTGGAAGAGGCCAAAGAAAACAGAGAGCTCTCCCCCAACCCCCCACTTGCTCTCACTCTCGCTCTCTCTCCCTCACTTCCTGCCTCGGGAAGACGTTTTTTACTCCCTCCTCCGCCCTGGCCCCAGCCCTAGCCTTGGTGTCATGTTTCCTTCTGGAACCTCCAGTCCTTGGTGGTGGGGTGACAGGGGAGAGGGTTGGGGGGTAGAGGTGAGAAGGGTGTGAAATGGGGGGCTCCCAGTCTTGTCCAAGTGCCTTACCTTTCTCTCTTCCCCACCCCACCTCACTGGTTTTATCCTTGAGTATAAAGCCCTCTCTAAGCAACCCCCACCACCCACTAAAAATAGAAACAAAAATGAATCTTTGCCAGTCTGCTGGGGAAGGGAAGGTTTTCTCTGTGGGGAAAGTGGGTTAATTTCAGTATGGACACACACACATACACACACATACACACGCAAACACACACTGGAGATGCCTTGGGATTTACAAAACAGACCCCTCCAGTAAATGAATCTTGAACCCCTACACTCCCAGACTGGACATACTGAGGCAACCAATGCCCTCTCCCTCTTTGTATTCCTGTTTGAATAGAGTTATTTCATAGACTTTATAGGTCAGTATCATGGGGACAGAGAGAAGACCAAGAATTCAGTTTTGCCCAACTCCTTCCATGAAGGATGCCATCCAACCACTGAGTCCAGCTCACTGCTTCCTGGGCCAGATCTCTCTCCAGCTCCCTGAGAGGTCTGGATTGGATTCTATATCAATTTCCTCTGGTACTTGGCTCCTCTCCTCTCCACCTTTTACTTCCTAGACCTAGTTAGGTTTTCTTTGAGCTCTTCAGCCTCAGGTCCTTCCTCTAACTGGATTGAGCTATCTTGACTGAACTTTAGGATTTCCTGGTCCCTGGATATTACTGGCTCATAAATATAGACCTGAGAGAGAATTTAGAGGCCAGCTCAAACCCCTTATCTTACAGGTGAGGAAGCTGGGACGCAGAGAGGAAAAATGACTTGACCAAACTAATTAGAAGACAATACTTGCTTCTCTTTATTTTTCTTTATCCTGGATACCTGGTTTCCCTTTTTATTTGCTGCCTGGTTGGGTTTGGAACCTCTTACTGTTTATTTGTTCCTCAGGTACATATGATTGAGGAGGTAAACTCAGGATTGTTCAGACTGCCTGGGTGCAAAGCAGTAATTATTTAGGTGGGGTGAGAAGGGATTTCCCTTAGGGCACCAAATGTAGAAGGTTCTGAAAGCACTTGGATTCCTTTTGCAAAAAAAAAAATTCCAACAAAAAAACAACAAACTACAGAGGTTGATCCTAGGCTAGCAAGAAAAATTAGAATTGGAAGCTTCTCCATGACCTACTTTTCCTTTTGGGGTTCTATCTCAGGGTAAACTCTTCTCCAGTAGCCTTGAGGCATCCTAGGAAATGGTGTACTGTCTTGAGGGCACATTTCACATTGCTTGTCCCATAAGTTTGTGCAGATCTAGGAATAAAAGTTGCTTGTCAGGTTTCTGGATGGGTTCTGGTCCTAGCTCTAAGAAGCTCATTGTGGTCAGTCATTTATCTTTTCTGTTTTGGAATTTTTGTTGGAAATCTCCTAGGAAGTTTGGGACAGAGAGATGATAAATTATTCTTCCTAGTAAAATATATGGTATGATGTAGTAGACAGAATGCTGAACATAGTTCAAGAAGATCTGGGTTGGAATCCTGCATCAGGCGTGAGAGATGTGGTCCTGAGCAAGTAGCTTTATCTCTCCAAGCCTGGGTTTCCTCATTTATAAAATAAGGGGTTGAATTGGATGACCTCTAAGGCACTGACCAGCTCTAAATCTATGATCCAATAACCCTGTAATTTTCTCCCTCTTTATCTTCAGTTTCCTTGGCTGCCTTCAAGTCTCAGCTGAAGTCCTATCTTGTAAATGAAGCCTTTCCAATTCTCTTTAAGACCAGTGCCTCCCCTCTGTGGAGTATCCCAAACTATCTTTATCTTATTCATGCATAGTTGTTCTAATTCGTGAATAGTTGTTTGCATATTGTCTCCTCCATTACACTGAACTCCTTGGGGGAAGTGCTTTTTTTTTGTTTTTTAGCCTATCCCCTCAGTACTTAGTACAGTGCTTGGCACAAGGCATCTTTTTTTTTTAAATATAATTTTTAAATTTTATTTTTTTATTTTTTGCCTTTTTTTTGGAGGGCAGTTGGGGTTAAGTGACTTGCCCAAGGTCACATGGCTACTTTGTGTGTGTGTGTGTGTGTGTGTGTGTGTGTGTGTTAAGTGTCTGAGACCAGATTTGAACTCAGGTACTCCTGACTCCAGGGCCGATGCTCTATTCACTGTGCCACCTAGCTGCCCTGGCACAAGGCATCTAATAAATGCTTATTGACTTGATCTCATACACGCAAACTAAGTGCAGGGTTATAGGGAACACACATGCTAGAAGAACCAAATCTATGCAGCTTCAAAAGTCCTTTATTGAAATGCATTCATTAACAGATATTTAATAAGTATTTATTGAGTGTCTAGTATGTATAAAGCATTGTGCTAGGTGTTTGTAACCAACCTGGAAAACAGAATGTGTTTAACAGGGAAGAGCTAAAGGAATCCCTCTTTATTATGCACTGACTGTTACTTTCCCCTTATCCTGTTGAAGGTTTTTCAAAGCTTATTTGCTTCCTGGTATCTGGTTTCCACTTTGATCCTAGTTCTTCCTCTCCTCTGGTCTACATCTCTGCCTGCCCCCTCGACCCTTTGACCCAGTGTTGGTGTTCATGACAACCATTACTGATGATCTGCTCGGCTTTGGTATCCTCACATCCGCTTCCAGTTACTCCTGTTGGCATCGACTGCTCTTCTGGATTCAGTTACAGCTATGATCCTATAATATTATTCTGGCAATCCAGCTTTCTTGTTTCTGGGTTCCTTGGTCATCTCTCAGTTATTGCAGACTCTGTCTGGCTTTGAGATCACTCCTAATATCTACTTACTCGAATATTTCTACAATTGGTGGTATCACAATATTACACACACAGATGAACGCCCAGCAGTGATAAGAGAAAATGGCACTGATTTCTTCTGCTGTCTCTATATTTTGAAAGCTTTTCATTGCATTCCAATGAGTATTCATAGAGTGATATATATTAAAAATATATTCTTAAATTTTTATGGATAGTTTTTATGCCTGGTGATTACAGATAACAGTTTGGTTTGTAAAAAATGCTATGGTTCCAATACAGGTATTATTGCCTCATTTTTCATATTTTTTTAAATGAGATTCAGATAGAATAATCCCATGACAAGTTGTTTGCCTGCTATTTTTCTTTTATAGTCAATGCTCTATGGACTATTGAACAGGTAAATAAAATAACTGCTTTTTACAGGTAAATAACAGTATCAGGCTATGAGTCCATCTTTTGCTGGCTCATTGAAACCATATTCAATACAATGCTAGTAGACAGAGCAACAGATCTTACTTGAACTTTAATCTGTTTCTGAATGATTTTGATCTCTCTAGCTAGGTCTACATACTTTAAAAGCTTTCCATTGCATGTGGCTTGGAGGTTATTGTTATTTGGTATGGTAACATCTATTAAAATATTGCTTATACATTTTAATTTATTTTTTATGATAAATTTTATGTTTATTTTCAGTTTACAACATTCATTTCCATAAGATTTTGAGTTACGAATTTTCTCCCCACCTTTCCCCTACCCACCACCACAGAACAGTGATCCCATGGAATATCCCCTCCCCCAGTCTGCTCTCTCCTATATCCTCCCCCATCAACCCTTGGACTTTCTGGAAGGCAAGATGTATCTCCCTGCCCCAGTGCCTGTATATCTCATTTCGCAGTTGCATGTAAAATAATAATAATAATAATAATTTTTTTTAAGAAAATGATTTAAAAACTTTGAATTCCAGATTCTTTCCTTTCTTCCCTTGTCACCCATCCATACTGGGAAGATAAGCAATTCAATATAGGTTGTATATGTGTAGTTATGCAAAACATTTCCATAGTGGATATATTGTGAAAGACTGACTATATTTCCCTCTGTCCTATCCTACCCCCCACTTGTTCTATTTTCTACTTTGACCCTGTCACTTTTCAAAAGCATGTGCTTCTAACTACCCTCCCCCAAATCTGCCCTCCCTTCTATCATCCCCACTTTTATTCTCTTCCCCCTTACTTTCCTGTAGGGTAAGATACCCAATTTAGTGTGTATGTTATTCCCTCCTTAAGCCATATTCAATGAGAGTAAGGTTGACTCATTCCCTTTTGTCTTCCTGTTCTTCCCCTCCATTGTAACCGTTTTCCCTTGCCTCTTTTATATGAGATAATTTACCTTATTCTGTCTTTCCCCATCTCCTCATTATATTCTTTTCTCCCCTCTTAATTTTATTTTAAAATATCATCCCTTCCTATTCAATTGATCCTGTGCCCTCTGTCTATGTATACCTGTACACATATGTACTCATACTCACGTTTGTATTCATATGCACATATACCCTCCTATATAGACATATATATGAATGTATACATATATACATTTATATTCCCTTCAACTATCCTCATACTGAGAAAAGTTTCATAGGTTACAATTATCATTTTTCCATGTAGGCATGCAAATAGTTCAACTTTGATAAGTTCCTTATGATTTCTTTTCCCTGTTTCATGCTTCTCTTGCTTCTTGTATTTGAGTGTCAAATCTTCTATTCAACTCTGCTTTTTCATCAAGAATTCTTAAAAGTCCTCCATTTCATTGAATGACCATACTTTCTCCTGAAACATTATACTCAGTTTTGCTGTGTAGGTGATTCTTGGTTTTAATCCTAGCTCCTTTGACCTCCGGAATATCATATTCCAAGCCCTTTGATCCTTTAATGTAGAAGCTGCTAGATCTTGTGTTATCCTGATTGTGTTTCCGCCATGTTCAAATTGTTTTTTCTTGGCTGCTTGTAATATTTTCTCCTTGATCTGGGAACGCTGGAACTTGGCTATAATATTCCTAGGACTTTTCTTTTTGGGACCTTTTTAAAGAGGTGATCAGTGAATTCTTTCAATTTCTGTTTTGCCCTGTGGTTCTAAAATATCAGGGCAATTTTCCTTGAGAATTTTTTGAAGAGTGATTTCTAGGGTCTTTTTTTGGTCATGGTTTTCAGGTAGTGCAATAATTTTTAAATTGTCTCTCCTGGATCTATTTTCCAGGTCAGTGGTTTTTCCAATGAAATATTTCACACTGCCTTCTATTTTTTCATTTGTTTGGATTTGTTTGGTATCTTGATTTTTCATAAAATTAGCTTCCATTTGCTCCACTCCATTTAGCTTCCATTTGCTCTATTTCCATTAGCTTCCATTTGCTCACTTCCATTAACTTCCATTTGCTCCACTCTAATTCTGAAGGAATTATTCTCTTCAGTGAGCTTTTGAGATTCTTTTTCATCTGTGAAATTTGGCTTTTTAAGGCATTCTTCTCCTCATTGGCTTTTTGAGCTTCTTTTGTCATTTGAGTTAGTTTATTTTTTTAAGGTGTTATTTTCATCAGTCAGGTTGTTGACTCTCTTTTTATGTTTTTCTTGTATTGTTCTCATTTTTCTTCCCAATTTTTCCTCTGCTTCTCTTACTTGATTTTCAAAATCCTTCTTGAGTTCCTCCATGGCCTATAACCAATTCATATTTTTCTTGGGAGTTTTTGGTGCAGGAGTTCTGACTGTGTTGTCTTCCTCCCATTCCATGCTTTGATCCTTTTTGTCCCCCAAAAAGGAATATAAGGTTTCATTGCTGTGCTTGCTTTGCTTCTTTTGCTTGATCATGTTGCCACTCATTTACTTGACTTTTGAGCTCTTTGCCACAGTAGAACTCTGCTTCCAGAGAGGTGAACTTTGTCCCAAATCACTGGGGTTTTCGCGGCTGCCAGAGCTATTAGTTGGGTGCCCTCTCTGTAGCCCCCATAAGCTCTGGCTCACTGGTCATACACCCTAGGACCACCACCCAAGACTGTGATCTAGATCCAGGCAGGTTAAAGCAAGAGCAATTACCCTCCGAATGGTTTCTTGGTCCCCTTATGATCTGCAGGCCAGGAGCTCTAAAGAAGCCATATGGAGGCAGCTGCATGGCCTCAGTGCCTCCACTGCTTCTTGCCTTCTTGGCCCAGGGGCAGTGGCCAGACAACGTTCTCAGTCTCCCTGTTCCCACAAAGTCCACACTGACCTTTTACTTTGTCTTTGGCATTTATGGGTTGATAATTCTGGAAACTTCCATAGCTGCTGGTGATCCATTCTCCTGAAGTCTGCTCCAGCTGCTGCTGGTCGGGGTCACCCTGGGGCTAAAACCACAGGGTCACGTGGGGCTTGGCTTGACTCCAAGAAAGCTATGATGGACCCCTCCTGTTTGCCTGCGAGGCTTCCTTTAGTGGGAGATTTGTTTCTCTGTCACTTTGTGAGTTCTGTAACCCTAAAATCTGTTTATAGTAATATTTTATAGGTATTTGAGGTGGTTATAGGGGGAGCTCATGGAGTTTTCCTGCTTCTATGCTGCCATTTTGGCTCCACCCCCTGTTTTGCTTATAACTTTTTATGAAACAATAATAAGGTTAGGTGATTGTGGGGAGTGGTTGAGTCTGCAATAATGTTCTAGTTTATTGTTTTGAGTTCTCCAGTGTTTTTGGAGGTCTGTATTTGTTGCACTGGGGCCTTGTTTTTTGTTGGTCCATGAAAGATAACAAATTTCAGATGTGTAAGTCCAGTTACTAGATCATGAGTTGCTAGGTATTTGGTTGGTGCTAAATTTTTGTAGGCTCTAGTTATGTATTACACTGTCTTCACTATTTTCTTGCATAATCTGCATTGATCATTGAATCCAGGCAACTTGAGGATAAAAGTATAGTGTAATTTTGGTGGTAGTCACCTGGGTCTGAATTGTCATTGGTTAAATCCTTTTGTTTTCATTAAAAATCTGCCTGACTTAGCCATTTGTTTGAGACTTTTATTGACACATTGAGGCTTCTATTGACACATTGTTGGTTACGTTCATGTGGATGTCTGTGGAGGCTGTTTTGTTTCCACTTTTAGATTTTAGTTATTTCATAGACTCCATCTAGAGCTGTAGTTTTCAACCTGTGTGTTGCTACCCCTTTGGGGGTCAGATGATCCTTTCACAGGGGTCACCTAAGGCCATTGGAAAACACATGTTTCTGATGGTCTTAGGAACTGAGACATTGCTCCTCTATCTGTCTCCAGGCAGGTGCACTCACATACAGATATGCCCACATATGAGTATTAAAGGGTTGAGGCATTAGGAAGGTTGAGAACCACTGATCTAGAGGCAAGTGATTTTTATTGGTGCTCAACTAATTCAGTAGCATGTGCCTATTAGGAGCTTTTAGTATTGCTCAGTAAAGTGATGTCTGCTTATCCCAAAAATATTTCTGTAATTTTTTTGCTGTCATAAACTCAAAGAATGTTTTTGACATTTGAATGTCAATTGAGTATTCTTCCTTCTTTATATCAAGAAAGTGTGAATCACTCTATAGTTTCCTTAGGGTAATGGGGCTTCTACTTTGTTAATATTATATGAATTTTTTGTTAGAGTGCATTCCATATCTGTTTTGATCTATTTTATACAATAATTCTAAGAATATACATTGAAAATGATATTGATATATGTTAATTACTTTAAATGTGATTCTTTAGCTTTGATTTCAGGATGCCAGTAAGTCTCCTAACATTTGGCTACAGACTTATCCTTGATGGCTTTATGCTTGATTTGTATTGTCAAAGTATTTCTAGGTATCATCTTGTTCAGTGTGACCTCCAAATTAAAGCTCAAAGCCTTTAACCTCTAACTTTCCTTGGGGGTATATTAAGCATTTTACACTTAGTGAGTCTAAACGACATTTTGATATTATTGGAGAGAGATTTCATGAGATGAAGGAACTGTTTAATGTGTCTTCAGGTTGATGGTATCCATAGATACCATCTATGGTTAGTAAGATGTTTTAGTACAGCTGCTTTAATTTGGAAGCCATTTTTCCTTTTATTTAGGAAAGATTATAATGCATTTATTTAAAAGTAGAACAATATTGGACTTAAACTGTTTCCCTGAAAAATGCTACATTTTAAATAAATTGTTCTTGATGTTATTGTGCTGGTAAATTGTTTTAGATGGTATGTTCCATATGAATATCGGATACACTAGTTTTGTTTTTTTTTTTAACTATGCTTGGGTCTATTTCATGTATTTTAAATACATGAATAAGACATGAATGTGAAACTGAGGCGAAAGCTTTGTGACAATTAACAAAAGCTATATATGTGTTATGGCATTTGGAGTAGCTTGTTCAGTAATTACTAAATTGGTAATAAATTGCTCTTTATATCCCTGTGATTTTTTCACAGGTGCCCTCCCTCTCATTTTTTTCCTCCTCAGTCATTTTATTGTATGTGTGTTTATTTATGATTTAAGCTGTAAATGCTTTGTATAAAGTATATATTTTGAATTGTCACTGGAGTTTTTATCCTTTAGTAACTGATGTAAAGAATGGCAGGATCAGACTTTCTTCTGAGAGAAAGTTGTTCAAGTGTCTATCTAGTAATTCCGGTATCACTGTGAACCACTTGAGCACATTTATATTTTATTCATTTGTGCCACCTTCCAGTTTTAGAGAAAGGTTATTGTTTAAATGATCTTCCTTGATGTAACTATTCTGTTTTTAATTATACTCATTGTGCAAAAGATTTCTCTTTCTTGTTTGACCCAATTTGTGTTTCCATTGTGGTGGACATCTTGTAACCAATGGATGACCAGAAGTTTTCAATGTCCTCCTTCTTCAGTGGTTTTTGTCAGTCATTCAGTCCACGTGCATTTATTAAACACTTAGTATGTGCCAGGCACTGTAGTGCAAAAGATAAAAAGGGTAAAAAAGGAGTCCTTGACCTCAAGATGTTCACATTCTAAGGAGGGAGACAACAACTGTGTAAGTATTGCAAATAGCAAAGTAATTTGGAGCTACTCGCAGAGAGAAGGCACTTCTATCCTGACTCCTTGTTCCTCTTTCTTCTCAAACCTCTATAGTAAATGTTTTGGTTAATGCTGAATTGTTTATTTTGCTACTTGCGTTGCTTTTATTCCTTATAAAATATTTCCTTCAACTTTTATGTTTTGCTTTCAATTGTTGATTAAAGAAGTCTTGAATTTCTGACGTGATTTTCTCTTTCAGTTTCGTTTATACCTTTTTTGGTTGTCTTTAACTAGGTAATGTGATATTCAAGTATTCTACTTCATATATCAGCTGGATTTTGGTGTAATATTCCCATGCTTTTTTGTAGATCTTCAATAACTCTATCAAGTAAACTTCTGCTAGGATGGTGCTTAACCTCTGTCCTTGGGGAATATTTAATAGCTCCACTTTTCTTCCTTAAACAGCAAAAGGGGTTGGCTATAATGTATGCTGGTCCCGAAATGTTTTTATATTTTATTTTAAGTACTATGGAATAGCATGTTTCTTCTTGATGGCCATAGCAAATATAAATTTTTAAATATTACTCTGTTATGGTGTTATTGGTCTACTCTTTGGATTCATGACTTCAAACTCAGAAAGTACTGTCTGGAATTCCAGTCTAAGTATGTCCATTCTCTTTTAAAAATCAATAAAGACTAAGGTGCCGGTTTTGCCTTCTATTTATTATTCATTATAATTTGTGGTGTTTGCATTAAGAGAAGATTTTTAATGACTTCAAGGCTTGAACTTTCCATTCTTAGATTTCAATTTCATCTCTTGTTTCCTCTGATCTAGGTTTAGGATTGAAGTTACATTTAAAAAATGGTCAGCAATATGTTGCTGTGTGACTTGGAGCTGAGGATAGTGTTGACTAAAAGCGGTAAGGAGTTTTTGCCTATAGCTTTTGCTATTTGTTTTAAGTTTTGTTAGGACATAGTACTGGTGCACAATGAAAGTATTCATGTCTTCAGGTTGTTTTATGTGCATTTGTGGTTTGCCTTCCTTAGCAGACAACCCTGTCTGCACTGAAGAATTTCCAGCAGCAGGAGCATTGATATTTCTAATTTATTCTGTTGTATTTTGCTTTCCTATGGTACTAGAATGGGAAAAAAACACCACTTGCCCTGCTGTCCTCTGTGTTAAGTTGATCATAAGGCTGATATTTAGTAGGGTCAGTTTGAAATCTTATGCCACTGTCTATTTCTTTGATTCACAGTTTCATCATACTGTCTGGGTTGCTAAACCAATCAGAGATATTGCTAGAGCCTAATTGGACAGTGTTTTGGAGTTTTTGCTCTCCTTCATGGTCACTATAGTATTCCAAATCCTCATTGTGCATAATTCTGCCTCTAATTGTCTCATGTTTTGCCGTCCCCCTTAAGTCCCCCCAAAATAGGGGTTTTGAAAGGGTTATTATTATTATCTTCTAATTTTAAAAATTGAATTCTTATAGAAATAGTTGTGTGATCAGTCTTTATCCTATTATTACTTTTATATAGATTATTGTACTTGGACATAGGCTCATCTTCTGTAGGTAAACTGAGAGCATTCTCAACATATCTCTAGTAGTGAACAGGATGTTGGAGATATTATGTAATTCATCCTGTTCCCACATAATTTTGGTGTCTTCTGCTAGGTCTCTGTATTTTGAAAGTTTTTCATACTACGTGGCTTAGAAATTATGAGTGTTTGGTACCGTGACATCTTTGGATCAAAGTTACATCTGGGCAATCAGGGGAAACAATTCAGTCTATGATAAAGATTTGATTCTTTTTGTTATTATTCAATTGTTTCAGTCATGTCTGACTCTGTGACCCCATCTGGGATTTTCTTGGCAAAGATACTAGAGTGGTTTTCCATCTCTTTCTCCAACTTACTTTGAGGATTAGGAAACTGAGGCAAACAGGGTTAAGTGATTTGCCCAGGGTCACACAGCTAGTAAGTATCTGAAGTCAAATTTGAACTCAGGAAGATTCATCTTTCTGACTTCAGGCTCCACGCTATCCGCTGAAACCTAACTGCTCATTTGATTTGATTATAGCATGGTTTATTGGTTGTATTCTCTTTTAAAAATTTTAAACTACAATTAATTAATTAATTAAATTCATTCATTCATTCATTTATCTATTTGTTTATTTATTTATTTATTTATTTTAATTGGTTGTATTCTCAAGATGTTCAGTGATCTATATTTGTGCATGAGGATTTTTCATCTGTCAATCTATGAAAGTGAGCTTCTAATATGTAAATTCCACCTCCTATGTGATATGTTGTCAGATATTCAGTAGGTGCTAATTTTTGGTAGGGTTTATTTATTTGCTTATTTTTTTGTAGAGTTTGTGTTGATTGCTGTCTGGGATTTTATAGATAACTCTTCTATAATTTTAGGTGGTGATGAGTCGCTTCCAAATTGCCATCTTAATTCCTTGTTTCCATAGGCAAATCCATTGATTTAGCTATTTTCTTCATACTTTTTTTGGGGTCAGTGCATTTATGATCAGGTTCATAAGCAACCTCCAGTTAGAGGTAAATAATTCTTAATGATGTTAAAAAAATTTCAGTGGTATCTACCTATAAGCCTATTCCATTTCTCGGTGATGAAGCAGTGATATCTACTTGTTCCAAAAGTATTTCTGTAGATTTTTTACCTACTTGCCATATGCTCTAAGAAGGTCAATCAATCCCATTCCTTATTCTTTTGCTGAGAAAGTATGAATGTTTTTATTGCTACCTTAGGGTGATAGGCCTTGTATTTTATTGATATTTTATGGGGTTTTGTCAGAATACTTTCCAAATCTGTTATGGTCCATTTTATAGTTTCGAAGATGTACATTAAGACTTGTATCATGTAGGTGTTAATTGCTCTAAACGTGTTCTTGCCATTGAGCTTTGATTTTAGGATTCTAGTAAATCTTTTAATGTTTCAACCCCATCTTTCTCCTTGATGGTTTTATGCTTGACATGTCTTGCCTGAAAGATACCAAAACGTTTGACAGTATGACCTTTGTCTATCATTGGTTCTATTTGACTATTAGATTCAAACTTGAAACCTTTAGTCTTTATAGTTCCTTGGCATATGTTAAGAATTTTGCGCTTATCGAGTCCAAACGATATTCTATTGTCATTGTAGAAAGATTCCATGAGATGAAAGAGCTATTTAATGTATTTGTTGGTCGTCAAGGTGACTTATTGGAGAAGCCATATAGATCAGTTATCCACATACATCAAGTGAAAAATGAGATGCTTTTGTTTGAATTCTTCTTTAACTTAGAAGCCATGCTTAGTTCCATTTTAAAGATATAATAATGTTCTTAATGCCTGGTAGAATCATAACAGGCTTATGTTATATCCCTGAAAAATGCCATTTTTATATGAATTGTTCTTGAGAGAGTTCTTTTGACAAAGTGTCTTAAATGGAGAAGAGTTTTCCATGTGGATGTCTAATACTAGCATTAGTACTATACCGAAGTATTCCAGTGTACTGTGGTATCATTGATTCTGAAGTTCTCTCCAATTATGCAAATTGCAACTCCTCTCTGCCTATCCATCCTATACAACTCTTGTCTGTGATGAGCTTAAATGTATTGCTAGGGGGCCATGCAACATGTTATTGACCTTCTTCACTTTTACCTGATATTATGGGGGTATAAGTGGAATACTCTGGATTTCATACCTTACTCCTACCATCTGAGCAGCCTGCCTTCTCTGCTTATCATTTAATTTCTTGCTGTCTTTTAGTCCTATTTTTCTTTAGTCCTACATAATTTACATGTTGCAGCCTGCTCATACCTACCATGAGCCTTTCCCTTTTCCTATAACTAGGAAAATCTGTTTCTAATTTTCTTATGATATTTTGCTGTCATATAAGGAAACTATGCATGTCTTCAGTCCATCTCATGCACCTTTATGCACTTGTCCACTTTAGTGGTCAGTGCTACATATAATGAAGCATTTTTGTTGGGTGGGGCATTGGCACTTTTGATTTTCTCCCATTTATTTAGCCTTTTTGTGGTACCAGAATATGAAGTATCCCCATTCCCTTTGTTATATTCTGTGTTAAGTTGATTATCATGTCAATTTCAAAAAGGGCCAGTCTGTAATCTTATTGTTATCCTTTCTCTTACTTTGACTATTATGAGCAGTTGTATCAGACTTACTGGGGTGCCAAATCAATAAGTTATATATCTCTAGCACCTGATTTATTAGAACTTCAGGGCACATTATTATTAATATCAACTCACTTAATCTCATTTTATGTTATTATCACCAATAGCTTATTATTTTTGTTATTATTGTTTTGTTAGTATTTTTCCTCATATATATATTTGATGGGGATCAGATAAAATTAGTTCAAAGACAATGTGTTTATCTGCCATTATTTTTTAAGTTTATAATGTTTTGCAGACTATTACATGGGTGGGTAAAGAACCCCTGCTGTTTTGTAGTTGAATAAAACAATTTGGCTTGAAGCTCATACTCTGTAGGCTTACTGAAAGTATACCTAGGACAATTCTAGTAGCAGACAGGATGATGGAGATAATTGGTACATCATCCTGTTCCCATGTGATTTTGATTTTTTCCGCTAGTTCTTTATTATTATTATTATCTTGTTGGATGTAGTTTTGGTAGGACATGTCCTGGAATAAGCTGCTATCAACCTTTATTATTTTGTTCTGTGGACTATTGCACAGATGTATAATTGCTTTTTGTAGCTGAATAAAATTGTTAGTATGTAAGCTTGCTGAAAGTACCCTTGGTACAACTCCAGTTGCAGATAAGACAATGAAAGTGTTATGCACTTCATTCTCTTCCCACATGATTTTTATCTTTTCTGAAAAGCATTTTGAAAGCTTTTCATTCCATGTAAATCAGACATAATGAACATTTGGCATCTATTAAAATGTTGTTCTTTAATTTTCATGGATCAATGTTAGGTACAGATGATGATGATGATGATGATGATGGTTATAGAGATGTTTATGGTATACATGGTACTTGTTGGAGCTTGTGCTCTGCTAGCATAACCTTTAAGAACCTAGAGTCCCTTCCATGATGTGATGAGGCCACAGAGCATAACATTAGTAAGATTTCCGTGAAACTAAAATCCAAATCTACTTTTTGATCTTCCTGTTCACTTCATTTCCCATGCCCGAAATTATGGAACTTGATCCTTCAACCTAATGAAGTCTATGTCCTTCAGGTAATTAAAGAACATTGAGGCAGTATAGTGAATAGTGTATTGGATCGTAAGTCATGAAGATTTGAGTTCAAATCCTGCTCAGACACTTATTAGCTGTGTAATTCTGGGTGAGTCACTTAAGAGGCATCATTTTCCTCATCTGTAAAGAGGACAATAATAGCATCTGCCTCCTGGGGTTGTTGTGAGGATCAAATGAAAGAATATTTGTAAAGTACTTTGCAAACCTTAACCCACTACATAAGTGATAGTTATTATTATTGTACCGTCAAAACCATACAGCAGAAATCTTCCACAGTTTGCTTCTTCCTAAAAGAATTCTTGGAACATTATCAAAAGACTCTGTGTCTGAGCTTGAATCTTCCTGATATTTAGACAGTCAGGTTCAATTACAGGATCATAGCTATGATCATAGGTTTAGCAGTGGAATGAACCTTAGAACTCAACACGTCCAATCCTCTCATTTTGTGAATGAAGGAACTGAGGCCCACAGTGGTTAAGTGACTTGCCCAAGGTTCAGTGATGTAGCTGAATTTTACCTCTTTACTTTTTTTTACTTTTACAATTAAATGCCGCTCCAGCAACGAACTAGTCATTCCTTCCTTCTACCATTCCAAGAGTTCCATTGGTACAAATACCATCTGGACGATCTCACTGAAGTTTCTCTACCCTTGTTCTCATTTTTTTTTAGTACAGTACCTCTCTTAAGCAGCTCAGAAATATCAACACCTGTATCCATAGTTGAAAGTTGGCAGAAGAAAAAAACCATCTTGAGTAGTTTCATAATTTTCATTTAGACATTTGACAAAAATGAGTGAAACAGAACCTCTGAAAACTAAGGACTCCTCTCCAGCTGCCTATTGGAGGTCTCAACCTAGAGGTCTAGTAGACATCTTAAACTCATTATGTCTAAGACTGAATTCATTATCTTTACTCCCAAACTGTCCTCTCTTCCCATGTTCTGTATTACTATAGAGGGCAACAATGTCTTCCCAGTCTCCCAGGCTTACATTTTAGGAATCCTTCTGGACTCTTCACTGTCTCTGACCACCCTTACCACCCCATACCCAATCTATGGCCAAGACCCCTTGATTTCACCTTTGCAACATTCCTCATATAAGCCCCCTTCCCCCCCGACATTGCTACCATCCTAGTGCATTTTCACTGGCAGTCCCCCATGCCAGCAACTCTCTCCTTCCTTACCTCTCTCTACCTCCTAACTTCCCTGATTCTCTTCAAGTTTCAGCTAAAGTCTTACCTTCTTTAAGAACTCTTTTCCAGGCCTTCTTAATGTTAGTGCCTTCCCTCTGTTGATTACCTCCAATTTATTCTGTCTGTATCTTTTTTTTTGCTGTACAGAGTTGTTTACAAATTGTCTCCCCCATTAGACTGTAAGAGCAGTATTTGTATCCCCAGTATTTAGCACAATGCCAGGAAGAAGGACATAGTCACTTTCAGAAGCTGTTGGTTATAATTTAGGTTTCAGTGTTGTTTTTCTCATGAAGTTCTCTTGAAGCAGACTGGAATTTGTTGATCCTTTGGCTTGCCTGGGCATCATCAAGAATTTGCTGGGACTTCTGGGTTTGGGAACACCATTATAATCAGGAGCATGCTGGTAAATGTTTAATAACTAGTCCTTGAGGGGATTGGGAAATATATTCCCAACACATTTTAAAGTTTAATTTGCATTAACATTTTATCCATCACTTTCTTAAGTCTAGAAAATTTATTGTTACTTAGTTATTTTTCAGTCCTGTCTGACTCTTCATGAATTATGCTTGACATGTCTTGCCCCATTTGGGGTTTTCATGGCAAAGATACTGGAGTGGTTTGCCATTTCCTTCTCTAGTTCATTTTACAGATGAGGAAACTGAGGCAAACAGGGTTAAGTGGCTTGCCCAAGGTTACATAGCTAGCAAGTATCTGAGATTATATTTAAACTCAGCAAGATCAGTTTTCCTGACTCCAGGCCCAGCATACTATAAATCAAACCCTGATTTGTACTTGAGAAAGAAACTACTATTTTAATTTTAGATATACTGTCTGCTATATCTTCTTTACTGTGAAAATAATTAGAAATACAAATACAAAACAATACAAATATAAGAAAGAAAGGCAGTCCCTTCCCTCAAGGAACTTACATTCTAGAGGGGGAAGACAGCACTGAAGCTAAAAACTAGGAAGGGGGTGGGAAGAGATGAGGATACCGTACCTAGGGGCTTGGCAAAGAAAATTCAGAGCAGGAATGCGGCTGGTAGAGGAGCCATATAGACTTGGGGGGTGGGGGTGGAATGGGGCCCTTAATCTCCCATACATACTGAAAAATTTTGTTTCTAGAGAAAGGTGGCTATGTCTCCCCTCAGGAGTCTAGGGATAGCTCTTAAAGGTTGGGAGGTGTTCTTTTTAATGCTAGCTATATGAGGACTAGCATTCCTGATGTGAGGGCTTGCTAAGCTCTTTTCAGGGCTTTGGACCTACCTTTGGTGTCCAATTGGTCATTCCACTCTTACCTGTGGTTACAAGGAGTTGTAGCATGCACAGAAGCCACACCCCAGTAAAAACCATCTTGGCAGATGGGGTTAACCAGGCTTAGGATAACTGATAGGCCTCAAACCCCTAGGTCAGTTAGTGGTATATCTACCCCAAGCATGTGAAGCCTTTCCCCTAGCAGAATGAGAATAATTAGTTCCAAAGACCTGTTGAATGGAAATGCCTAATTCTACACCATTTTCTTGTTTGTTTTTAGAAGTCATTTATAAAGCAACTGCAATCTATGATACACCATTAGGAGCAGGGCCAGTTACAGTAAAAAGAAGCTTACAATCTAGTCATTTCTACCTAGGGAGGCAGGATAGGGATATTACAGGTAAATACAATCCATAGCAGAATATGAAAAGTAGATAAGGGAGAATATAAAGTGATATGACATTAGCTGAGGGAAAAAGCAGTCCTTGCTGAGGGGATCAGGGAAGGTAATTATTTAATCACAAAGCCTCAGAGTAACACAATAAATGACTCTACTTTGAGAAACACTTTGTTGGCTCACTAAAGTGTTAAATATAATATAACACTGGAAAAGATGCATCATAGATGACATTGGTTGATGGCTATGAGGATTGGGCATGTGCCTGCACTGAAAGACCACCCGAGGCTCCTTCTGCAACTGGAAGTCAGGGGCTGAGATGTCAGACAAGGCCTGGGCAGGGTTCGATCTGTTTAGAAGACGAAGCAGCTAATACCTCAAAAGCTTGTCTTCTCCAGCTTGCTCAGAATCTTTCACTCGTTGTTGGTTTCTCTGCCCTTGCCAGTGGACCACCCAAGGTGGATTCCACAAACAGATGTCCTCATGGACCGTGCTACCAGAGAGGCGTAGGTTTTGGTAAATCTTGCTCAGGAGCTGAAACAGTAACACCTTCAATAAGATTCATTTCCTTCTCTGAGTAGTACTTCTTTGACTCTTTCCCAAGTGCTTAGAGCTATTTGCTATAAACATAGTCTTTTTGATGTGGGATATAAAAAAGACTGTCGCTCCTGGACCATGGTGTGGCCATCCACTAGAAAATATCACTAGAACAAGTGGCATTAATTTACTTAAATTTGTTTTTGCAGGGCAATTGGGCTTAAGTGACTTGCCCAAGGTCACACAGTTAGGGTTTGTATTAAGTGTCTGAAGCCAGATTTGAACTTAGGTCCTCCTGACTCCAGGGCTGGTGCTCTATTCACTGTGCCACCTAGCCACCCCCAAGCTGGCATTAATTTAAAATAGCCAGAATTATAGTTTGGTTGAGGTCCTTTCTTAATTAAGCAGTTACACATGTGGTTTTTTGATCATATGCTGTTGGGTATAGGAAGAGTGGGGGTGAGGGTGGGAGATAAGACAAGCTAGAGTGGTTCACTGAGGTAAATGTAGTCTTTGTTGGTTGAGATTCAATGTCAGGGGTGAGGAACCTTCGTCCTCGAGGCCACATGTGGCCCTTTAGGTACTCAAGTGTGGCCCTCTGACCGAATCCAAACATTCAGAACAAATTCCCTTATTAAAAGATTTCTTACCCTCTGGTCTTGAGGTCACATGTGGCCCTCTAGGTCCTCAAGTGGGGCCCTTTGACTGAATCCAAACTTCACAGAAAAAATTTGTGAAGTTTGGATTCAATCAAAGGGCCCTACTTGAGGACCTAGAGGGCCACATGTGGCCTTGAGGCTGCAGATTCCCCGCCCCTGTTTGAGAGAGAGCGAGACAGAGAGAGAGAGACAGAGACACACACAGAGACACAGAGTCACAGACACAGAGAGACAGAGAGACACAGAGGGAGAGAGACAGAGACAGAGAAGTACAGTTTGGGGTGTTAGAAAATACAGGTTCTGAAGGAGCAAAAAAGAGAATGCTGACTTCCCCCATGTCCTCATCCCCTCCTTTTGTTCTCCTAGGCAGATTATGCCAGCTCCAACTATGGCTTCTGGAGATTTTGTCCTTGTAAGCTTTGGTCATCATAGACATGATGCTTAGATTATCCCATTCCTCTCTTGCCTTTCTCATCTATTGCTTTCTGACTCCACCAATCCTATTTCTAGGCATCAAGACTCAAGACTCCAGATCTTCCCTCACTTGACTCTAATCCTTTCTCATCTCTTTCTATTCCCCAAATCTCCCAGATATTGGAGCTCTATTAACTTTCTTGTAAGTTTATTTGGTGACTATTAATCTCTATATAGGATCACAGAATGATGAGATTTAATAGATTTTCTTCCTCCTCCTCCTCCTCCTCCTCTTTCTTCTTTTTCTTCTTCTTCTTTTCCTCCTCCTCCTCCTCCTCTTCTCCTCTTCCTCCTCCTCCTCCTCCTCCTCCTCCTCCTCCTCCTTCTTCTTCTTCTTCTTCTTCTTCTTCTTTTCTCTCTTTCCCTCCCCCCTCTCTCTCTGTGTCTCTCCCTCCCTCCCTCTGTCTCTCTCTGTCTCTTTCTCTATCTGTCTCTCTTTCTCTCTGTCTCTCTCTGTCTCTGTTTCTCTCTGTCTCTCCCTCCCTCTCTCTCTCTGTCTCTCTCTGTCTCTCTGCGTCTCTCTGTGTCTCTCTCTGTGTCTCTCTCTGTCTCTCTCCCCTCTCTCTGTCTTTGTCTCTGTCTCTCTCTCTGTCTGTCTCTGTCTGTCTCTGTCTGTCTGTCTCTGTCTCTCTGTGTCTCTCTCTCTGTCTCTCTGTCTCTGTCTCTCTGTCTCTGTCTCTCTCTGTCTCTCTGTCTCTCTCTCTCTTTCTCTCTCTCTGTCTCTGTCTCTCTCTGTTACCAGCTAGGTGCCGCTGTGGATAGAGTAATAGGTCTGGAGTCAGAACATCTGAGTTCAGATCTGGACTGTCTCTGGGCAAACCACTTAACCTCACTTTCCTTATCTGTAAAATGGGGAAATAATAGCACCTGCCTCCCATGGTTGTTGAAGGGATCAAGTAAGAAAATAATTGTGAAATGTTTACTTAGCACAGTACCTGGTACATAGTAAACTCTATAAAAATGTTAGCTATTATAATTATATCTAGATCATCTCCATCGTTCTATATCATCTATGTATCTCTCTAATGTATCATCATCTATCCAGTGGTGCAGTAGATAGAGAGCTGGGCCTGAGTTAGGAAGTGCTGAGTTCAATTCTAGCCTCAGACACTTACTAGCTATATGACCCTGGACAAGTCATTTAACTTCTGATTGCCTCAGTTTCCTCAACTAAAGTGGGGACGCACAGTTGTTGTGAGGATCGAATGAGATAATAGTTGTTAAAAATAACACAAAAAGAGCCCAGCGGTGAGCCTGGCACGTAGTTGGTGTTGTAAAAATGCTTATCACCTTCTCTGTCAATCAGTCTGTCACTAGGAGAGACCTCAGAGGCTATCTAGTACAATTCCCTTTTCTTTTTTTTACTGATGAGGAAACTGAGGCCCAAGGATTAGCCCAAGATGATAAGAATTAGAGCTGAAAGTAATGTTATAGACCTTCTATTTCAACACTATCCATTGTCCAGAGACTCTAAGTGATCTGCCCAAGATCTTAACGGATAATTGGAAAGGCCAGGGTATAGCGTGACTGATTACTCATAATTCATACAAACCAGAGGGAGTATTGTTCAATACATGTGCAAGCGCATGAAGGTGGAAAAGCTTCCTGGTTCTCTTACATAATTTAATCTCTTATGATTCAATTACATCACTCTGTATTTCTGGGCTCAGGGCCCCTTACTCCAGTCATCCTCAAAATGCTAGAATCTCTACCAAGTGCCGTCTGGTCCCTGGCGCCAGTCCCAGCTCTTAGCCTCCATTATTTTTGTGGGAACGGCTATTATCCTTGCCCCAATGAATCCATACACTTGACTTACCAGACTGTCTCTGGGCACTTAGCCACAGGATGCTCCAGGCTGGACCCTGTCCTTGAACTCTGAGGAGCTGCCCAAAGGAATTAGAGCCGACTCCACTGAGTTCTGGTCAGCAACATTTTCTGAATCATCCCACTTTATTATTTCCCCCTCTATGCTCACAGAGGCAGGATAGTGGAGCTGTGGGAACAAGAACACAATAGCCATTCTCAATAACCCTAATGAGGGCACTGTACTATCCAATGCGTACTGTTGGACTTGGAATTGGGAGGATGTGAATCTAAATGCTTCATCAGAGTCTTAGTGACTGTGGGACCCTGGGTAAGTCACTTAGTGTTTCCTTAATTTGTAAAATGGAAAAAATAGCAATATTTGCCTCACAGGATTATTGGGGGATCAAATGAGATATATAAAGCCCTCTTCAAAAGGCAAAATGTAATATAGATGCTATGATTATTGTTATTGTTATAATAATTATTAGACTTTCCTATTCTGAGACTGCCTAAAGTTGTTCATGAAAGTGAGGAAATCTAGGACCCCTGAGATGGAATTCTTAAATGGACTCTTCTTCTGTATGTAGCTGCCAAACTGATTATGTCAGCATCAGATAAGATGTTTTCATGGCAGAATAGTTCATCTCTGGGGTGGAGTGGGAGTGGGGAAGGAAGGTCTGGTGTTCCTAGGGGGTTCCATTAGCCTGAGTCTGAGTAGCAAGGAATAGGAACACAACTGTCATCCTCTCTAAGCTAATTATAACCTTTATTGATAGCATGCACCACTCATTCACATATAAAGAATCAAGGAAACACCTGCTTCCTCCTTACTGTCATCCTTAGGTCTCAGTCTTGGTCAAGGTTTGGGAAAGGAAACCACCCGTGTAACTACAAGCTAGGCAATCAGCTCAGCTCTATCCAGACAGATCCATTCAGAGAGGCCATGTGGGGTCCAGGTCTGTGGGGTTTATAGGGAGGTAGACAAAGGGAGCCTTTTATGCAGAGGGAAATGATGAGAGTCTTTTACAAATGAACCAATCTAGGGTAAGCAGGTCCAAGGTGTCTCTGAATGCACCAGTCACGATTAAGTCAGATAAAGAGAAACATAAGGGCTGGTATTAAGGGTTGGGCCCATGGATCCATCAACCTTTCTAGCTTATTCTACCTGTGCATGAACTGAAAAGAATTTGGTTCAATCTTTCTGTGTCCACAGTCTTCTCAACCTACTATGTGTGGCCTTGGGAAAATCTTGTGCATGAAGTTATGCTGCAAGCTGCCTGTGTCTTGGACACAGAGACCACCGGAGAGTTTGGATGGTGAGGTAAGACTGTATCTTTATGGTACCTTCTGTCTCCTTCTCTGTTCTCTTGGGCTTGCCTGTCAGAGGTTGGAGAAGTGTGACAATGATTCCCTTGTAATGAACAGTCAGATTTATGGCCCACCACTATGGCTTGGACTGTGGCCTGATTCCACTTAACCTCTTGGTCTTCCTGTGGTGAGAGGGATCTTCTATATGAGCTGTGGAGTCTGAAGGCATTGGGGTCATCAGGAAGTGACTGTGGCAACATAGTTCCATGGCTGTGGTACCCTGGGGCTTTGTGGCTACAGTCTCTTTATACTTCACGACCTCTTTCTCCATGACCAGAGAAATCCTGGGAAACCTCTTGACCAATTGGCGGGGGTGGTGTGGGGATGATATGTGAAGGCTAGTGACATGGGATGGAAAGAGGCTCAGGTTCTTAGCTATGGCTGTGGGGAGGGAAGCAGAAGCAAGGGTCTCTAAGTAGGAATATTTTCTGAAAACAGGGGCCTGGAGCAAAGATAGATGTTCCTGCTTCTTGGGGATTTTGCTGAGAATAGCTAGTCCTACTGTTGTACCCAAACCCAAATCCCAGGTCACTACACACCACCTGATTTGTGGCCCACCATTAAGCCCCTTTTATATTTCTATTCTACATTTTGTCATAGCTTGAAAATTGCTTAAGGCATGTCTGGGCATATTGCTCAAGGCCAAGTTCCCTGACCCCTCCTTCCCTAACAAGCATTTTATATATTCTCCTTGAATCATTATAGTGTATAAGGTTCATTATGGTGTGAGGATCTTATCTAGGGACCACCCTGTCCTGTCCTTCTGACCAAGCAGAGCTCCCACCCTCTTTTCCCAGAATATGACTCTAGCCTGTTCTGGGGAATTCCAGTCCCTTTTACCCCATGACCCTCCACCCTGCTCTGGAAAGTGCTGACTATAGCCCTCTACCCTGTGCCCCCCCACTGTGTTCTAGGAGGGACCCCCATGTCATAGGAAGGTTACACCTTTGTACCCTTGTGCCATATTCCCAAATTAGCCCTGAGCTATAGATCTAACCAACGGCTGTTCTTTGCTTCTGTACATCAAGGCTTCTGCTAGCTCCCCTCCCTGATTGTGGTTTTAGCATAAATAATCAAGTCTGTACCCTCAAAAGATTACTACTCATTGAGTGAATGCACTTGGGTAGTGGTGCACTTGCTCAATAAATCCACACCTAAATTATCTTGAACCTAGGTCTTGGCTCACTCTTATTCTCTGCACAACACTACAACCTTAAGGCATGAATTCAGAAGCAGTTAGGTGGCTCAATGGACGGCATGCTTGATTTGGAGTCAGGAAGACCTGACTTCACATCCTGCTTCATATACATACAAGCTATGTGACTGTGGGCAAGTAACTTAAAATATCCTAGCTTCAGTTTGCTCATCTATAAAATGTGGATAATAATGGCATTTATCTCCCAGGGTTGTTGTGAGATAAAATGAGGTAATATTTGTAAAGCATTTTGCAAACTTAGAGTGCTAAATCAATTCTGTAATAAAAGATATTATTACTATTATTATTCAGGGACAGGGAATTTTGGGAATATCAAGAGATCATAAGTCTTTGTTTTAGGGTTTTTCAGACTCTGGCAAAGGAATGGGGGCCTGTGAACATACAGAGAAGAGGGAGACACAGCTAAGGGTCTAGGTAATGGAGCCAGACTGCTGACCTTTGACCTTATTTCATGAACTCTCTCCTCTTACTGGAAGAGCTCTGAATGCCCCGTGTCTAGTATGGACATGTACTTTAGCTCACCTCATTCCCTTGTTCCTCTATTGCCTTTCTTCCCTCAATGTTCTTCTGTTTATCTTCACCCATCTGTTACCACACTCTCTACCCCCATTGCCTCCTCAGAATGAGTCTTCCTTCTTAGCCTCCCTCTGACCAGAAATCTTTATAATATAAAAGCTTCTTTCCTGTTTTGAAGAGCTCTGAGACACAAATTCTATCCAAGGAGGCATCAAAAGGACAGAGTGATAGAGGCAGAACTTACTTGTGGCAGGCCTGGGAGCCTCATCTCACTCAGAAACCCCTTCAATCTCAAGTTCTCTTTCTGACCTCATGGGCTGGACTATAAAATCCACAAGGAAAAGTATTATGGCTATTGTGCCATCAAAATTTGGTATTTTTCCTAGGTCCATGGCTTAGCATGATGCTCTGTACACAGTAGATACTTAATATTTGAGTCAAGTTCTCAGTTTCTTGAGGATCCTAGAAGCTCTGTTTAATGATTTGTATCCCTCTCTCCATTCCAGGATCAGTTTCCCTTGATTTTCACTGGATACTGAGAAAGGAGTAGCTTAACTGGTTCCCGGTCCCTCTGTCTTTGTCCTGGTCGAGCTCTTCTAGCACTCATAACAGCGGGGTCCCATAGGATTCCTTCCTATCTCTTTTTTTTCAGCTGTTCTCTGTCTTTCACCCTCCTGCTCTGATCAGGCAGCTTGATCTCATCTCATCATCTAAGGCTTCTATCAGAATCAGCCTTGTTCTGCTAAACCCATCGTAGAAGAATTGAATACTTATTTCTGCTGCCACTTGTCTGACCACCTCCTTCCCCTTCTCTCCCCACTTCATGCACAGTCCCAGTGAAGCCTGAATCCCAAGCCTCATCCTTCCTTTACTTGCTCATTCCCTGATCTCCATCTTCTTCATCTTTCCTGTGTATTCTCTCAGGCTTGTCTTGGAGTCACTCCCAGACAGCTTGGGTCCTGTGCTAACTGTCTGAGATCATTTGTGGAAAGGGCTTGTCACGGATGTGAATTTGCCTGGGATTTCCTTCTGATGAGAGCAGGACAGCCCAAGCAGAGGATGATCCTCTGGGGCTCAGTAATGAGAGAGAGAGATGCTCTCAAGCCATGCTTCTAGGGATGCCCCTGAGATAGCCCTAGGGAACCTCCAGCCCATGTCCAAGCTTGCTACTTCCTCCTGATACAGTGAGTCAGTGCCTCACCGAGGCCTTTGTTTATACAATCCTTCCCCACAGTAACAAGGTGTTTACTGTTGCACAAACACATTTCAGTTTAACTGCCGACAGTAAAACTGTCTGATAAAGTTTGATTTAGTGAAAGAAAGCTAGTTTCCTTGTAACCAAATAAATCCAAGGGCATAGATGGCTATTGGGAGGATTGAATTCCAAGGCCTTGGTTGTCCTGGTGGTCACAAGAACTAGGGCAGCTCTAGGATTGCTGGCACCCTGGGGAAAGTGACCCGCTGTGTCTCTAAGATATACTACTTTGGGTACCTGTTAGCATGTGGATTGGATGAACGCTAAGGTGCCTTTCAGTTCTTCGCCCTACAATTCTGCGGCACTGAAGGGTACTGCCTGGTTTGTAGGTGCTGTGGACTGAGCTTGGTAGAGGTACAAAGGTAAGGACAGGGAGAACTGCTCCTGATAGAGATTTTTATTCAGCTCTTATCTATACCCTCCTAGTTACCTCATGCCTCTTAGTTGGTCTCTCTGCTTCTGGTCTCCCCTTCCTCTGTACCCCATAGATAGACAGAAGGATAGCTAGAAAGACAGATTGGAAAAAGCCTAGAGATAGAGATATAAGGATGAAGAGAAAGAAATAGAGATAGATAGATAGAGCATTTTAAACTTACTTTCTTTGTGCTTTGCTAAGCGCTGGACTAAGTGCTCCAGTAATATAAATAAGACAGGTAGCTCTAGTCCACAAGGAACTTATATTTGAATGGTGGAGACTGCAGATAAAGGAGAGCTGGAAAGTGGAGGTGGGTAGATGGACGGTTCCTAAAAGTGGGGCTAGGGGTGGGCGTAGTCTACTGTCTACTGCTGGGGAAATCAAGTATTCTATAGAGTCCACATAGCCTGGGTGCCTCACAAAAAGGTGCTTTTGACCAGGGGCTCATTTTCTAAATTAACACTATTTAAGCAGTGTTTGAGAGTTTTCATTGACTTCGTAGAGTGGCATCCCAATCTCTTTATAAGGAGAAATGAATTCTCAGCCCCCTAAAATCTTGAAATCAGTAGAGAAGGTTAGAGCATGGGATATGTTGAGAGCAAAGTGTCTGAGTGGAGGAGAGGCAAGAAGTGGGGCTCTTGGCTGCTGCTCCCATAATCTGCCCTCCGGTTTTTTAGTGGTATCTCCCTTTAGTCTACTCCATGTGCCTTTGACCCCAGACAAACTACTCTGCTTACTCCCTTTTAAATTCGTTAGGTGCTTCCTTGCCTTGGCACCTTTCTGCATGCTCTCCATCTTGATTAGATTCCTTCCTCTTCCCTTCCCCATCTGAATCCCAGTCAGCCTTTGAGTCCAGTTCCAACTCTTTCTCCTTTTAATGAGTCTTTTTTCTTGACCACCCAGCACACACTGAGCTATCCCTTCTCAGATCTCTTCTATCCCTATAATCTACATCACTCATCTGGCACTGAGCTAACAGACAGGCTCAACTCGATCTTTTCATGTTTCTAAGTTTTGCCTCACCAGTGAGAGAGACTAAGGTCTTGGGGTGGGGGATGGTAGCTTCTATACCCCTCACCACCAAGCCAAGAGAGGGCTGGGCACACGCTGTGTCTTCCAGAAAGAACTGTGGAATGACTGATTTCGGCTCTGATCTGTATAACCCTTCTCTTACTTCCCTCCCATCACTACAAACACATTCGCCAACCTATTGATTGGGATTTCCCCCCTCATTTCCCCTCTGCTCCCCACCCCCAGGCCAGAGACAGTCCAGCCCTTTGGGAACAAGGTTTTGCTCTCTTCTAGATGTGGCCTGTGACCTCTCAGACTATAACTGATGTACACATTAGAGTTGACTAATGTCAACATTTATATTGAACCTATAGGAGGCATTGTGGTAGTGGAAAAAAAATGCCAGGTTTGTAGTCAGTGGATCTGAGTTCAAATCCTATGTTTGTTACAGACTATGCAACTTTGGTCAAGTAACTTAATGTGACCCTCAGTTTTCTCATCTGTAAAATGAGGGAGTGGGATTCTTTCCCATAAGATAACTATGATTCTTCCAGCTTTATATCTCTAATTCCATGATCAATGATCTTGGACCCAAAGAAGGGACAACCTCTTTCTTTCTTACCTCTCCCCTATTCCACTCCAGAAGGGGCTGACACTTGAACTTACAGGAATGACAGATGTCCAGGCCCCTGGAGTGCAAAAGGAGGTAGGAAAATGAACTTGAGGGAGAGCTCTTCAGGTCAGTGGCCTGTGCACTACAATGGGGGGAGAGGAGTGGAGATCTGAGGGTGGGATCTAGTATATAGAGGCAAAGCAGTTAGTGGAAACAGTGCTGAAACTGGCATCAGGAGAAATCTTGGTTTGGATCCTGGCTCTGATCCTAGTTATGAGAATAGGAGCTAATTATAACTTCTCTGTGTCTCAATTTCCTCATCTTTAAAATGGGGGTAATGGTACTATCGTACTTTAAGATAGTACCTTAGTACTTAGCTCACAGTGTTATAAGGATCAAATGAGATAATGTTACCTTAAGTGCTTTGAAAGCTTTAAAGCTCTATATAAATGTTGGTTATTATTGTCCCCCAGGGAAGTGTGTTCTTGGTATTTGAGGGACTAGAATTATCTAGTTGAACCATCTACCAGGGCTGATTTAACTGCAAGATTGGTCAAATGGACTTTACTCTGTGTTGTATGGACCCAGAATGTGGGCAGATTGATTGCTCAGCTAGGAGCAAGATTTGAATTTGATAGAGAAAAGTATCATGGAAAAGAAGGGTGAATTTTACGTATGGGCTTGTGATTAAAGGCATATGAATGCACATGCGTGTGTGGACATGTACATGTGTATCTGTGCCTGCACATCTGTGTGTAATGGCCCATTGTCCTTGTGCAGCATTCCTTGGTCACTCTAGGGCAGGGCAGGGCAGTCTAGGAACTCTAGAATGAACTGTCCTTGGCCCAGGGGTGTAGAGGACTCCAACTTATGGGTATCCCCCAGTTCACCTTTTATCTACTTGCTCTCCTGCACTTTGTTGTGAGGTCACGTGTGAGGAAGCAAGCCTCACGTGGTTTTAATCATTTTGCCATAAAAGCTGAGCTGCTTTCAGCTTTGATCCCTGCTGAGCTGCTGGGAGGAGGGTCTGGGGGCTGAGCGCCCGTCCTCAGAGTGGCTCCAGAGTGAGGCTCCCACATCAGACGGCAGCAGTAAAATGGAGCACAGCTCGTTAATTTTGCCTCTTAACCAGGGCACCTGACAAGAAGTGACTTTGAAAACCCGGAGGATGGATGGGAAGGTGGGCAGCTCTTGAGCTGTGTGAGAAACATCTGTTTCCAGGTCCCTAGCCATTAAATTGACATCTTTTTATTTGAAAAGTTCCTTTTATTTCCCAACTTCCTGCAATTGGTAATGTATCTATGCCAAGGAATTGAAATTCATGACTTTCAGGGTGAGATTAGCTGAAGGGCCATTCTGCCCCCTGGGAAAGGACCCACTCATGGCCAAGGCAGGGCTACAGGGCCCACTTGTCAATTCTGAAATGTTTGTTCGGAGAATGTCAGACCCCATAAAAAAAAACAAACCAAAATGGCCTTGAAATTGAAACCCCTGTGAAGGTCCACATGCCTCCATATGAGACATATTAGTGGCTCAGAGATGGAAAATACACCCATAGCCTGCAGGTCCTATGAGATTCCTCTCCCCTAAGGCTCTGATCATGTTTCCTTTATGTGTCTATGTGTAAAATCCCCTCGGCCACAAACCATGATGTAATAGATGCTGGCTGTGATGGCCAGTGTGAATTGAGGGCTTTCTGGGATTATGACTTTGGTTTTAGCTCCTTACCCTATGATTTGTGATTCCATGGACGGAGGTTGGGTTGACAGTCCCTAGACTGAGAACCCTGTGCATCTGGGATGGGTCTGGCGAACACTGATTACCCATATCATGGATAGTCTTCCTGCCATTTCCATGCCCATGGCCACCTTTCTCTGTATCCTTCTCATCACTCTGGATATCTTGTGCAATGTTGAGATTTTATGAATCTGTGTGCATATAGGCGTGTCTGTATGCATTTGTATAAATGTGTGTGTTCCTGTAGTGTATGGTAGTATGCATATATATGTGCATGTATGTGTATGATGTAGAAGGAAGAAACTGTGTGTATGAGTGATGGGAAAGAATTCTTTTCTCACTTCCAGGTTTTCTGACACGTATGGATCTATCTTTATTGGTTCTTTTTCAATTGTGTCTTACTAATTGCCTCCTTAGCTTACATCCCAGTCCCTTATTACTTTTAATTCCTCTAGCTTCCCATTGCCTCCATCAATTCTTTTACTTCCATTACATTCCCATAGACCCATCATCCTCATTGAAATCTCCAGTTGTCTGCAGGTTATCTACACCCAGATGTTTCATGAGAGATCAAGCTTAACATATCTAAACAGAATGCTATCATTCTTTTAAAATCTGCTCTTTTTTCTCACTTTTCTTCTGTCCATGGTAGTACCATTCACTCTGTCTCCTCTGTTCATAATGTTGGGGTTATCTTTGATTATTCTCTCTCATATGAACCTTCACATGAAATCAACTATCAATTCTCAAGTTACCCTGGCAAAGTTTCTAGCATCCATCCTTTCTTCCCCGTTCCCATTGTCACCACCTAAGTACAGGCTCACATTGCCCCCTTAATGAATTCTTGCAATGGCATCTTAACAGGCAAGTAGCTTCCTCTCCACTCTATCATTCATGCCAAAGACAACTTGCTGGTATGGTGGAGAAAGCAGGCTGGTCCTGAAGTCAGGAAGCCCTCAGTGCACATCCTGCCTTAGCCACTTCCTAGCTGTATGACCCTGGGCAAATATTAGCATCTTTCTCACAAAGTTGTTTGGGGATCAAATGAGACAACACAGAAAGTTCTTTGTAAATCTTCAAGCACTATATAAAACAGCTATAAAAACAGAAACATAAACTTAGCTATAATAATTATATATAAGTAAATGTAGTCAAATGCATTTATAAATAATATAAATATTTATTTAATTTATAGTCAAATAGGTAAATTTAGATATGTAAATTTAGACAGAAAAATATGTGTATCTACACAAATACTAAAAATGAACTTAGGTATAATAATAATAATCCTGCCATCACATCTTTTAAATTTTATTTTATTATTTAATTTTATTTTATTTTTCTTGTGTGTCACATTTTATTTTATTTTTAAAAATTAATTTTTGTTTATTTTTTGGTTTACATCGTTAGTTTCCATGAGATTTTGAGTTACAAATTTTCTCCCTATCTTTCCCCTACCCACAACCCCAAAAGAGCGATCCCACTGTAAAGCCCCTCCCCCACTCTGCTCTCTCCTATATCCTCCCCTATCACCCCTCTGACTTTCTGGTAGGGCAGGATGGATCTCCTTACCCCAGCAGCACATCTTTTTTTTTAAAAAAAAATGCACACTTATGACTACTTCTGCAATGAGGAAAGCTCCAACTTCTCTGTCTGGTATTCAAAGCTTTCCAGTCTTATTTCATGCCACTTCTTTCCATAAGACTGTGTGATAGCAGAACAGCCCTCAGCCCTCTCCATGAACATATCCCCTGCTCTCAGATCCCTGGGCCTTTTCTGAAGCTCTTCTCCATGCATGAAATTTCTTCTTGCCTCATTCAGTTCCCTCCTTCCCTATCTCATCCCTTAAAGCCCTACTCAAGCGCAACTTTCTTTAAGAAGCCTTTCTTGATTCCTTAGTTGGTAATGACCTTTACCCTCAGACCTCTGGGGCATTTTCTCCTAGAACTCTTATTTACTTGTTATTTCATAGTACTTGTTGCCTTTCTTCTCTGATGGTGTCTTATCTCTAGTCTAGTAGATTGTAAGCAAAGGACTGTATCTTATTTGAACTTTGTGTTTATTTCTCAAGGCCCAATGGTGCTGTATACAGCACAGTAGGCGCTTAATAAATGTTTGTCTTGCATTATATCCAACTGCCATCATGCTGCTGTTGCTGCTGCTGCTGATACTTGGCATTTATGTTGAGCTTTACAGTTGCATTTTGTTGTTGTTCAGTTGTGTCTGACTCTTTGTGACTGTGGACCATACAACATTGTTGGGGTGAGGGAGACTCTTGCTGAAGATACTACAATAGTTTGCCGTTTCCTGCCTTGGTGAATTAAGACAATCAGAGGTTAAGTGATTTGCCTTGGTTCACACAGACGATAAATGTCTGAGGCAAGATTTGAACTCAGGTCTTCTTAACTCCAGGTCTAGCTCTCTATTCATTGACACACCTGCTTGCCTCCTAGGTTTGCATTTAGCTCATTTAATGCTCCCAACAACCCTCCTACTCAGCAGAACAGCAGCGGCAAGAGGAAGAGTTAATGCCTGCTGTACATAATTGCACTGCCATTTCAGAACGGCAATGGAGTTGGGAGTTCAGTGGCCATTCAGTTCAACATTTTGGCATGTGGACCCAGTGGAGTACTTGAGGAAATGGGAAGTCAGTTACTGTTGGTGATATAAAACTGGCTGCAACCCTTGTCTCTGGGCAAAATTGGTTTAGCTGTGGGGAGAGGAACTGACCTCGGAAAGCCTCTGGTGCCTGGGGAAATGTGCAGCTGCAGCTGTGTGGGTAACCTGGGAGTCTATCTTACACCGGCATTTTGTATAGTCTATCATTGTTCTGGGCTGACCCACTGGGAAGTCAGCCAGAGGAGTAATTGTAGGGTGATTGTGACTTGGCAGCTCCTGGACTGTGACTGTGTTTGCCATGGAAGTAAGCAACTTGGAGATTCAAACACATGAACACCAAGAAGAGTAGGGCTGGTCAAGTCACCAGAGAGAAGAGTTTGTGATGATACAGGAATTCAGATACAGCCTAGGAGTCTTATCTGTAAAGGTGATTGAGTAAACAGCAGTGGGTAAAAATTTAGCAGGAATGTTACTTGCACCCATCATCAAAATGGCTACATGTGTCTCCTGGTGGTAGAGGAAATAGCACTTGTCTTAGTTATTGCTTCCATATCGCACGTAGAATATTATTCAATAAGTCACTCTAGAAAAGTATTAGAAAAAAAGTCTACAGCAGCAACATTGGTTACACTAGGTATCAGCTCCAAATTAGCCAGCCTGGTCTTTTCTGGCCACCTCCATACACCAACAGGGAGAGTGACGCAGACAAATTGTTAGCTCAAGTGATTGCCAGTAGCTTTGAATCTGCCTCCATCGCCTGCCATCTTCTGACACCATGCCTAAACCCATCCAGTGCTCTATGTGGGAATCTTGCTGTCTACCCTGTCATTGCTCCCCCTTTCCCTACCTGGAACAGAACCCTGCTGGATCAGACCTTCAGAGACCATGCCCCCATTCCATGAGGGAGTTAATTCACTAAGCTTTGGAATTGCACCCTGAAGATGAGCTGTTCTCATTAGGGAGTGATTTGAGTACAAACATACCTAAACTACCCCAACTAGCTTGTCCTTGATCATGTTTCATGTCCTTCTCGCCATATGCCCTGGAATCCTGTGTATAGTAGACATATGTGTTAGTCTTTCCCAGGCTACCCAGTTCTCTACATCTTCATCTGAGAAGAACAATCAAAGCAATACTATTATTGCTTCAGGAGAGTGTGTGACAATCAGTTACCTTAAGGGTCTACTCACTATTCCTCTGACTCACCAGACTAAAACTTCTTTTTCTGGCCACAACCTCCCATATGTGTTGTCTCTTCACATTAGATTGTAAGCCTCTTGAGGTCAGGGACTGCATTACTTTTACATTTGTATCCCCAGTGTCTGGTACCTAATATGAACTTTATTCATTCATTTGTTCATTCATTCATTCATTCAGCACTCACATCAATGTCTGAATTACATCTACTCTGAATATCATTGCAGGCTAGTGGTAAATAGGAGTTCCAAACTTGGAAATGCTGAACATCTCTCTCCAATGTCACCTTCTCCTTGTCTCTTTTATGATCTTCGTTAAGCTCACATCTCCAAAAACCTCCCACAACTCACAAATGATCTTCAGAGAGTTGCTTTTATCCTCAAACCCAAGAGTTCTGGATTTGGGAATTGTGTGGATATAGCCCAATTGCTGTTGTTGGAGTATGTGAGGATACGAATATTACAACAGCAGCTCACATTTACATAGCCTTTTGTTTTAATCAGATTATCGTGAAAAAGGCCTTTGTTAAAACAGAGGACTACATAAATATGAGCTGCTATTGCTAGAATTTTCTTTCTTGAAATAAAAGCCAAAGTAAACATTGATGGGTTAAATTTTAGCAGGAATGTTACTTGCACCCATCAACAAAAAGGTCCTTCCTTCAGGGAGGGAAAGGGAGGTAGTCAATACAAGTGGAAAGAGAATCATTCCGTCTGTTCCCTATAACATGACCTCCCTGTGCCACTCCATTACTACTGGGCCAGATGGAGGGGTCTGTGTGAATATTCTGTATATGTTCCTTTCCAACACCCGCTTTGGTCTCTTGGGAATAGCATCTAAGAAAGAAAGTTAACTTCCTAGTTACCGTGGTTTTTTATTCCAATTTGAATATATTAAAACTCAGCATTCCAGCTGTGCACATCCCTGGGGCCATTGAAATAAAAGGTTTTCAGATTTAACCATTAAAGTTTTAACTGGCTAATAAATCTAGGTATGTGTGTGTGGGGGGAGTTGTTACTAAACGTTTACTATATTGCTCTCGCCTTTAACTTCAGAGTGAATTCAAAGTGTGGGTTTCCACGAAAAAGACATTACGTTATGGTCAAAGCTGATGTCAGACCACAGCCAAAACATGGATCTGATTCCTCCAGACCTCGCCATTCATTTTTCTCCCTGGCCTCTTTAAGAATGGAATTGGTCATTTCTATATTACAAACCTATGCAGTTGCTGCAAAGCAGTTGATAATAGCCTCCCATGCCAATGGGTAGAACATGATTAAATCCACCTCAAAGTTTGCTCTTTGTCTGAACATCTTCAGGGTAAGCTTCCCAGGATCAAATATAGGGGAAATATAGCTACAGTTAAGAAAATTATAAGCTACTACTTTTTCAGTGTCTTCTGGGGGAGTCTGGTGATCAACATAACTTTTGGTTTCTAGCTTCTTTTTCTGTCATTTTTACTTCTAAGGAGAGAGAAAGCAACTCGGTGGTAAAATATGGCTTGTAATTTGCATGAAGGTAAAAATATAGAGCTTAACAACCATCTTTACTTAGGAGCTGGACAAAAGGGACAGAAGCCAAATAAATTGTGGCCATTTGAGGGGAAAAAAAAGTCTGACAGACATGCTGAGTTATATCAGTCAGCAGGAGGTCATAGTTGCCATTCCAGATGTACTATATTCTTGTATACTGACAGCTTTCAAGCTTGTCCCATTGGTTTAAAACGAAATCCTGAAATAAGAGTTTTGATCCAATTTAGACTCCCATTTACTTACAAGACTGACTGGATAGTTAAGTCTGTTAGTGGATGTGAGGGCTTGATTTCTGACAATCCATACCCATGAGTCTCATAGGTGGGAACGTACAGTCTTTTCTTGGAAACCTCCATAAGAGAAATGTTTCACATCACAATGAAAGGCAAAATAGACTGGATGAAACAGCTGGCTTTTTTTTAAAGGAGATTTTATTTTTAACTAAACAATGTTCAGTTAATGTCTTTGAGGACCTAACACTTTGCTCCGTGAAATATAGCCCAGACAAATACAGTAAGGCACAAAGAGAAGACATTTTTAGTCAATTCAAACCAGAAAGAATGTTTCAGTTTGACTAAGAAAAAAAAGACTTCTTGTTTGGGAGAAGCCTCCATAGATTGGTACTGACCCATTCCCCTCTCCCTGGGGTCATGTTTTTGAGCATTCCATATGTCAGTTCAGATGCCTGCCCCCTCCCTCAAATCCCGATAATCACAGACACTTCGTACAGAATCATTTCCTGGAATCCCTCAGGGTTGCCTTCTGTAAGCCTCTGGGGTTGAGGAGAGGCCCTCCCAGCTCAGTTCTGCATTAAGCCTTGCCACACAGGCTGTGCCTACAGGCAGCATTGGGAGAAGTCAGTTTGGAACCAAATTGGAAGGGAGGAGGCTGCCAGGACAGACCTTGTATGTTCCTACCAGCCGGAGAGAACAAATCTAGAAACTTCAGGGCACTCTCTCAACTAGGATCTGGAAGGAGAATTTGGCACTTCCTCTCACTGGGCTGGTTGAGACATACTGACATTTGATGCCTCTAAGCCTAAGGAGTTCATCAGCCACTGCAATAAAGCTTTCCCATATCACCCCTTTTCCCTGTGATGGTTTCCACATCAACTCTGCTGTTTTTTTTAATGCCTTGTTCAATTTCTCCATACCCCTTCTAGGCAGTGAGGTTAAGTGACTTGCCTAGGGTCACACAGCTAATAAGTGTCAAGTGTCTGAGGTTGGATTTGAATTCGGGTCCTTATGACTCCAGGACACATGCTCTATCCATTGTGCCACCTAGTTACCCGACCCCCTTTGGCCCTTCAGGCCTACCTCCCTTTAACTTTTAAATCCCAGCCTTTCAATCTCAGGACCAAGAGAGAAAGGAGTGAACCAGAAACACAGGCACCTCTCTCTCTCTCTCTCTCTCTCTCTCTCTCTCTCTCTGAGATGAAGACAGAGAAACAAAGACAGAGGTTGAAACAGAAAGGACAAATTAAACATAAATAAGATGCTACAGTTAAGAAGCCTCACTCCTGAGCTTAAAGCTCTCTGAAAGGAAATGGTTGTGCCTGGAATCAGTCAATCATTAAACATTTATTAAGTACCTACTATATAGCAGGTACTCTGCTAAGCCCAAAGGATACAGAAAGGGGCAAAAGACAGTCCCTGCCTTCAAAGAGCTTACAATCTAGTGAGGGAGATAATATAACTATATATATACATACATATGTGTATATTATATATATATATGTATATATGTATATATGTATATATATATATATATATATATATAATTAACAGCTAAAGAGTGTTTTGTTTGTGGGGTAACATTCCTCCTCTTCCATTGTTACTCTTATACTACTCATCATGGTTATTTTATACCTGCTCTTTTCAAGCCCTTAATCATTTTATTCTCTTGGAGGATGAGCTCATTTCCTTTTTTATAGAGTATCACAGAATTTGAGATTTGCAAAGGACCTCAGCGGCCATCCAGTACAAGCCACAAACAAAAGGAATTCCCTTGATAACATCCTCATCATTTGCTTAAAGACCTCCAAGAGGAACCCACTCCTTCCCTAGCATATTCTGCTCTTGAACAAGCATTATTATTAGGAAGTTTTTGCTGACATCAAGCCTTAATTTGTAACTCAACACTCATTGCTGCTAGTTCAGCCTTCTGAGGCCAACAGAACAAATCTAATCCCTTTTCCACATGATACTTGCAGAGGGTGATCGTGTTCCCACTGATTCTTCTTTTCTCCAAGCTAACCATGCTAAGTTACTTCAAATCATCCTTGTATTTCAGCAATCAATCTTTGACTGAACTCTCTAATGTAGTTTCTTCTTTGCTTTCCCTACAATAATCTTCTGGTCTTTTCTTTGTAGTTTCAGCTTTAGAGAGAGGGTATCTCTCCTTGACAAGGACAACAAAAGCCAAGCATGCATGGCCAGCCTGGGCTTTTGATCCCATCCACTCTCATCTCTTCCAGGGCTGTGGTCCCACAATGATCCTGTGTCCCTATTTATCATCTTCAGTCTCTCATTTTCTTCTCTTGAAGGGTTTCTTTGTTGGGATTTATATTCAGGGATGCAATCTTCAAGATTAGAGGACCTGAAACCTCTGTTCCAAAATTTTCGATTTTCTTGTAATCATAGATTGAGAGCCGGGGGAAAAAACAAACAACAAAATCCTTAGAAGTCATTAGTCTGATACCTTTATATTACGGATGAGGGAACCAAGGGCACATAGAAGAGACTTGCCCAAACTTACATGGGTAGTCAGAAGTTGAGGTCAGATTTGAACCTAGATGTTCTGGATTTAGAGACAAATATCTCAAATATCTTCTTCAGGATAGAAATGAGCAATGTAGTGTATGTCTCAATTTGTCATATTGTTAAATTATAAGGTAGCATTTGTCATTATGAGATAAAATTATCATTCTTGTCATAAGTCATAATGGTCATTATAAGATAGAATTTGTCATATTGTTAAATTAAAAGGGAGACTTCTAAGAGTTCATAGTATCATTATTCTGAGCTGGAAGGGACCTCATAGGCTATCCAACCCAACTCCCTCATTTTACAGATGAAGAAACTGAGGCCCAGAGAGGTTAAATGACTGACCTTGAGTCACATAGGCAAGTTTTGAACCGAGGTCCTCTGATTTTAGAGTCATCATTCTTTACCCTGCCTACATCATACCATTTATATATTCATACTATAAAGTAGCTCCTCTTCTAGGAGTAGAAATTGTTATTTTTATTGTTGTCATTTAGTTGTTTCAGTCGTGTCTGACTCTTTGTGACCCCAATTTGGGTTTTCTTAGCAAATATATTGGAGTGGTTTGCCATTTCCTTCTTCAGCTCATTTGATAGATGAGGGAACTGAGGGAAACAAGGTTAAATGACTTACTCAGGGTCACACAGCTAGTAAGTATCTGAGGCCAGATTTGAACTTGGGTCTTCTTGACTCCAGGCCCAGGACTTTTTGTCATGTTGCTAAATTCAAAGACAGAGTTCCTCTAGGGGCACTTGAAAGGCTGTTCATGAAAAGATAAGGTGGGGAAGGGGATGTAGCTGTTTCCCCAGTAAGGGATCACTCACTAGGCTCTTCTCCATTCCAAAAATGAACTAGGATTTGAGGTTTACCTTAGACCGGAAATAGACACTTATTTGGGAGATCTATTGGAGGAGGTAAGAGAAAGGTTATGTTCTGAGTAATATCAAGAACTTTCCTGATGAAGAAATGATCCAGGAGCAATGGCAGTCATTAGTATTGCCAACTAGTCCTAGAATATCCTTAAAATGATAGATGAAGATGCAAAGCTTCAACCAAATGTAAATTTTGCCTTCACAACTGGTTGAAGATTATGTATTTGCCAAGCCAATGTAGGCAAAGAGTGGTTATCCAAGTGAAACCAGACCTTTCAAGAGACAGCAACTTTTGATGACTAGAGAATCACTAAAAAGGCATCTGTGAGGTCCATGCAATATGGTCTAAAGGTACTGGGAAGGACCTTTGGGTCTAGATAGCATAAAACCATCCTTAAGCAGGGTTTTTAAAACAAGATTGAGTTAAAGAATTAGGATGGGGACAATGGTGCCCCCACTGAACAATGCCAGTCAACCATTCTGGGCTAGGCGCTCGCTAACTCTATGACTATAAGTAAGTCCTGTTGCTGAGCTTGTTTCCCTTATCTGTAAAGTGGAGATAACAGTGCCTAGACTGCCTACTTCATAGGGTTGTGGAAAGGAGATAATATGCATAATGTAATTCTTGAATGACTCAGGGTTCCATTACTATACAAACTCCTCTTGAATATATAATTGCTGTATTTGCTCCCACAAACATCTCTGTTCTTTGAATTCAAATCCACTCAGAATGCACAAATGTCAGTAGCTGACTTCTAGCCTGGCCCATTCCCCTGATAATTAGGATTAGGAGAGCATCCATTTTTACCTTGGTACCCAGCCAAGATGGGCCTCCCCAGAGTATAGCATGGGAGATTCTCTCTGAGAGTCAGGAAAATCTCAGGAAGGGTAAAGCCTTCTGACCTGGAACATTCTTTTCAGAAGAGAGAACTAGACCCAACCCCATAGTCATCCATTATTTGAGTTAGGGTAATGAACCCCAACCTTTTAAAGGAAAGGATTCATAGCAGGCTGCTGCTGAAGTTAGCAGACACTAGCCCTATCACTCTGCAGCCACAAGGTGAAATTCTGAGAGAAGGTAAAAGAAAAATAGTCTGAGATGTCCAAACACTTTCCTTCTTCTTTTCTTTAGTATTCATCTCTTAGCTGGAGACAGAATCCAGGAAGCTGATGAGTGTGTGTTTCCTTGGCTTGAGCCTATCTATGAATATGAAGACCAGAATGTGGGGATATAGGCATGTGATAGTCAAGAGGGAACCTGATGATTAGATTACTCAAAAAAAAGACAGACTTGTGATTTCGTTGGTGGAGGCAATTCCCCATAAGGATCTTCTCTCTTCCAATACAGATTGACTGCTGCTCTACCATTTATAGCCTTGGAGAGTATGCTGGGATGTCGAGCAGTTAAGTGGCTTTCCCAGGGCCACATCACCAATTTGGGGAAAAGGTAGGGTTCAAACCTATGTCTTCTTGTCCAGTCAGTCTGGATCTTGATCCGTTATGCCTTGCTGCCTCTCCGTTAAATAGATTAGACAAATGCCCAGACTAATTGCTGCTTGTGATATTAGGTCTACCACTCACTACCTGTGTGACCTTGGGCAAGTCACAAATTCTCTGGACCTTTGCTAGGAAGTGCATTAGATAGAGCTTTGAGCTAGAGTCAGGTAAGACCTGAGTTTAAATCTGAGCTCAGAAATTTACTAGTGGCGTGACCCTGGGTGAGTCACTTAACGCTGTTTGCCTCACTTTCCTCATCTGTAAAATGTGTCGGAGAAGGAAATGGCAAACCATTCCAGTCTCTTTGTCAAGAAAACCCCAAGTGGAGTCATGAAGAGTCAGACCTGACTGAAACAACAGGACAGCAACAATTCTTTACTCATCAGTAAGAGGGGATGGAGTAAATGATCTCTAAAGCACTCAGGATTTGTAAATTCTACAACAGCTATCACTTGTCATACAGAGGTTGCTCATCTCTCTCTCTCCCCCCCTTCCCCCCAAGTAAGCGACCATTCCCAAGGCCATCTCTACTGATAGTTTTTCTCCATTGCCCCTCCCTGGAGAGTAAAGGCCCAATTGAACTAGAATTATTATTTGAATCAGAGAAGTAACCACAGACCCTCCATAAGGCCCTCAGACCATTGCTGTGGCCACAGAATCTGCCTCCTTAGCCTGAGCAGGCAAAGACCATGGCACTGAGTGTGGCCGTGATCTGGGGGCAATCTCCCAGAGTTTCTGCTAGCCCGTGAACTTTATCTTCCCCTAAGGAGGTAACAACATGACTCTCCTTACCAAGAAAACACTTTTCCTGCTTTCCTTCTGGAAATGGTCATTTAAAAAGTCAAAATGGTCTTCATGGGGTTCAAGGGGTTTATTAGTTTTAAAAAACCATGTTCCAGGTTCAGAGAGAGAGAAAACAGCTGCCTTCTTTTCACATTACGTCAATCCACAGGCGCCTGTAATTTACATTTTTCAACTCAAATGTTAAGGAATAATGGAATGGCTGCTTGAAGAAATCAGATGAAATAAAAACTGGAAAAAATGTGTATTGTACATAAACCAGATCTGTGAGCCTGAGGTGAGACGCTCCAGATGACCCAGAGATTGATGAATGATGCCGAGCAGAGAGAGCACAGGTCAGTTCAATGTGACTCTTCACAGTCACTGGGACTCATGTGCTGGCATTTCATTTCCCACGCACGACTTCCCTGATGGTTTTCATTGGGAAATTTTAGAACCACAGAAGTTCTTGTCATAGGAGAAAAGTATCAGGGGGCTCAGGGGTTTCATTGATGGGGGATGGTGCAGTTATGAGATCATGGTGGGGGTGGGGGGGTGGAGAATAGATGGAAAAGGATTCTGAGAGATGTTCACCACAAACACTCATTAGGGCAACACTTCTGTTACTCTGCCCTTTGGACTCAGCCTTGACTTCCCCACAGCAACAGGGAGTACTTCTCTTTCTCTCTGGTGGAGTCTTCCTCAGCAGTCTTTCTATGTGGATAGAGGTGGGGGTGAGTTGAGGAGCTTGTAGGGAGATGTGTTAACAGGCTTATTTCCTGACACCCTTCTAATAATAAGGCTTTATTAAAATAAAAACAAAATACCACTGCTTAGTAACAAATCAAATATGTATATAAATGAAACATCTCTATAGACCATGTTTGTGTATAATATTTTTTCTGTGTCATAAAATCGTAGAAACCCAGAGCTGGAAAGGACTCTAAGAGATCCAAGTGCAGCTCATTCATTTTATTAATGAGGAAATGGAAGCCTAGAGGATTTGCTCTAATTCATATAGTTAGCAATGGAAGGACCAGAATTTGAACCTGGATCTCTTGTTTCTTCATCCGTTGCACTTTTCTTTGCACCACATTTCTTCCATAAATTATATTTCTTTTTATACATTGTATGTTGTCTATCTATAGTGGGCCTTTGTGTGACGTGTCCTTGCCCTGAATCTCTGCGTACTGTCCCCATGTGCCATTTCCCTATGGAATAATAAACCTCCTTTAGAGAGAGCATAATAGACGTTGTGGTGTAGTGGATAGAGGACATGCCTTAGAATTAAGAAACCTTGGATTCAAGTACTATCTCTAGCACCCACTGGCTGTATGACTCTGGACAAATTACTTAACCTCTCAGTGCCCTAGGCAACTCTCTAAGATCATAAACTGCAAAGAGATGGCATTGATAGAGGGAATTTACTCATTTGGCAGTTTATTTTGCTACTGAAATAACAGGTCCAGTTCCTGTCCCTTTTATTTTTTATAAAACATCCATGACATAGGTGATAGAGATATTTCCATTTTGTGGATGAGGAAAATGGAGGCTCTGAGAGGTTAGATGATCTGACCAAAGTCTTGTAGGTAATAAATAGATGCTGGAGTGATGATTGGAACTCTGATCTCTCCATTCCCAATATCCAAGTCCAATGTTCTTTCTATTCTAAAATAGTGCTGTATCTCTGCAACTTGTATACCTAAACATCTCTCTGCATTTGTACTCCCCATAATGCAGCAGTGAATATAGAATCATTTAGTCCTGTGCTGAGAACATTCTGTGATAAAGGGCTGAGGGACATACTCGGAAGAAAAGGTGATAATAGTAATAGCTCATATTTCCATAGCACTTTATGGTTCACAGGGGCCTTTCCTCCCAATGACCCTGTGGCATAGAGAGTACAAATATTCTCATTGTGTAGATGGGGAGACTGGAGCTCAGAGAAGTCAGTGGCTTGTATGAGGCCACACACCAGTAAATGGTGAAGGTAGAGCTTGAATTCTTCTCTTCTGACTCCAGAGTCTTTTGTCTTTCCATTAACCACAGTCTGCTTCTCTAATTATCTCTACTTGATCCTCCTTATATCCTGTTTGTCCATAGTTTTTTGCATATTGTCTTCCCTGTTAGACTATGATCTCCTTGGTAGGAGGGACTGGTTTTTGGCGTGTGTGTGTGTGTGTGTGTGTGTGTGTGTGTGTGTGTGTGTGTGTGCAGGGCTTAGCACAGTGCCTAGTAAACAGTAGTGTAATGTTAATGGGATATAAGATCTTCCCTGCCCATTAATAAGCCTCATACAGAGCCTATTAAGGGAAATTTGCTCAGGGGAGGCTTGCCTGTAGGAAGGCTTTCACACCTTTTCTTAATTTCTAATTAGGCAATGAGTCATGAGGGTTGTGATGCCTTCTGGCTCTAAAAAGGGCATACATATACTCTGAGGTTAGCATTTTGCTTTGGGGCTCACTCATTGTAAGAGTATTCCTTGTGATTTGGCCAGATGAGCTCCCCTGCTTTGAAAAACTGAGATGTTGGTGCTTCTTTCTCTGGTAACTATGCATGTATTACCTTGATCAGACAGTTGGATCTGTGCTAATTTCTCAGACAGTTAGAAGCCCTGTCTGTTGGTCTTTATTTCTCTGCTTGTATTTTCTGTATTTTCTCTATTTTTCTTTGTTTGGATTTTCTCTGAAGTTCAGGGTGCTGATTTTCCTCCTGAACTAATGAATGTAATCAAAAAGATTGTTGACCCCTTGAACAGCTATCTTTTCTAGTAAAGTATATTTAAGAACTTGTGCTGACAACCATCCTGGGTATGCCAGTGTGGTTTCCAGTACAAGTAGATAGCTTAATAAATGCTTGCTAACTTGCCTTGGTGACTTGACTTTTTCATACACTCTCAGATAGAAGCCACAGCTATAGAAAGATGGAGAAACAATTTCAGATCAGATCTCTCTTGTGGATAAGAAGTCTTTATGTTCACTAACCTCTAATAGAAAATTGGCATTTCCTTCCATCATGAATGTAGGCAACAGATATTCCAAGAAGGGGTCCATAGGCCTCACCAGATTGTCACCAACATGATCTGTGATTAAAAAAAATATTAAGAACCCTGGTTTGGAGGGACTTGTAGAATTTTCCTAATCCATTTGCCCAAGGATACTTACTAACTTCTGGTGCAGGGGTGGCAACTCTGAGAACAGTTGGTCACTCTCAGGACCTGTCAGTTGCTTTGGAGCTGGTTGGGCACTGTGGAGGCTGGTCACCTGAAGGACCAGTTGTTGCCTGATCCCTAGACACTTGTCACTGCCTCCTGGTTAATGACCTTCTGGCTGGGACCTGTCTGGACTAATTTCTGCAATTAGGCAGGTTCATTTTCAGAGGCTGGAATGGGAACTTTTCTGAATTAGCTTTTATGGTTCAGAGCTTTTAATTTGAGATTTAAAAAACATCATTGCTGGCCCAAACCAAATAAACGGCAACTAATGAAATTCACAGAAGTTCTCTGAGAACACTTCTCACTGGTGCTCCTGGATGATTTATTGACAGCTGGTTGTAAAAACAATCTTATTAAAGGTCATAATGTTGGGTAAAAAAAAAGGTCTTTTAATTTATAGCATAATTAGGCTTCCTCCAATAGGCACACTGCCAGAGCTGTCACTTACAGCTTTGAAATAAGCACTTGGTGTTTTTAATTATATCGAGGAGAAGGCGTTCAAAGTTCCAGTGGGGCCCTGTGACTTTCTCTTTATGGCCCTTTTATTGCTGTTAAAATAGTCAAAACAGGGGGTTGATTAGAGCCCACCGATGCCTCCTGATTACTGGCGAGCTTGTGAGGGGGAGGGACTGAGGGATGATGGGTCAGAATAGGAAAGATTAGAAGAAGGATGGTGGGAGGGAGGGATAGAACAATAAGATTGGCCTTTTACGTGGAGGGAGGGACAGTGGGATAAGGCTCCGGGATGTAGCAAGCCCATCCCACACCTCCAAATATGTGTGGATTGAAGGATGTCTTTAGCAGGGCTGGGGAGAATATGCTAAGAGGATTTGAGGAATGCTAATGTTACAGGGAAGAGGTCAAGCATGGAGCAGGAAATATGGACCAAATGAGGCCTTTTAAAATTGCTAATGTGGACCTAGGGGAGCTCAGGAGCCTAGCAGAAGAGGTAGGGGTGTGAAGGATAGAGGAAGTCAGTCCTTCAAAGTAAAGGGGCCATTAGGTCCATTCTCTCTATAAGTGGAGGAGGGAGCAGGGCTATTATTCTGGTTTAAGTTATTTAATATCGCCTTTACACCCAAGTTCTCAGTCAGCAAAGTCTATTTATTACTCTGGTGTTGAAACGCATTTTTGTGATGCCCTGGGAAACTTCTCTCATGTACAGGCTTCCAGCATCATTCCAAATTTTAAGGTCTTCTCCTAGAATTGGATTTTGTGCTTATCACAGGAGCAGAAATCCATCCTGTGTTGCCACGGATGGACAATGAACATCCAGGGGGATGAAGCACCAGGGATATGTTTCCCCTTACATCTGTCTACCTTGCTTGACATTTGTGTTAGGCTCTAGGGGTTAAGAACCATCTCCTCTGATAGATATGGACAGACAGAGGATAGCTTGAGTGTGTCTTTCTGGCACAAAGAAATGGAAAATCATTGTGATATCAAATGCTGTTCCCTAAGATCAGCATGAATATCCTTTGGAATTGGACAATTTTTGATCTTCCTAAATAACCTGCTATTCTAACTTTATTGTCTAACTTGTTCAACTAGAGAGAACTATGTTATGCTTGTGTATATCTGAGTATGTGGGTTTTTTTTTTACTGTTACTTTATTTTAAACTTTAAACATTACAAAATCAATTAAATTAATAATCACTTAAATCCTGATATTCCAATGGCATACAGGAGGTTATTGAAATAATCACTTAAACTAGGAGAACAAAAGCTCGTATTTCTTCAGTGTTTCAGGGTTTGCATCATGCTTTCTTAATGGCAGTCCTATCAGGTAAGTAGTACAAGAATTATCCCAGAAAAAGGGAGGTTATAGTGTTGCTATAGACTGCCCAGATCAGACTATATTTGAAAGTACTATGTTCTCTTCCTGACTCCATATTTACAAACTGGAGTAGAAGAAAATAATCTGTATGGTGAAAGGATTGAAAACCATGCTAAAAGAGCAAAGATCTCAGTATCCTCTTACTAAATTAGGGAGTTTAACCAGATAATCTCTAAGTTTCTTTCAGCTTTGGCATTCTGATTCTAAGAAACTTGGAAGGAACTGGCACTAGTTCTCCTGGAGAACAGAAAATTTAAAGTGCTATTTTCAAATATCTGAGGGGTTATGTAGAAACAGACTGGATTTATCCTGTGTTATTTCAGAGGACAGAACCATGATGAACAGGTTGAAATTATAGGGAGCAGATTTTGGCTCAGGGTGAAGAACTTTCTAACAACTAAAGCTGTCTAAAAAGGGAATGGAACATAAGGTAATGAGTTCCTTTCAGTATTTAAGTGATGGCTGGATGATCCAGATATCAGGAATGTTGTGTAAGGGGGCCTTGCATTGGGTGATATGACCCCAATTCTAATATTCTTTGCATCTATGAATTTCATGCTGTTTCTTGGAGACTTAGGTTTCTAACCAACTGTGAATATCTTAAATGAGTTAATCCTTGTAGCCCTAGCTCCAGCTGTCCAGTGTATGAATGCTTGAAAGATTGCAGGAGAAAACTAACTTAGCTGGGATGATTCTGGAATCAAGAGAGTTCCTCAGTGATATTACTCAGTGGTTTCACAGGCTCTGTGCTATCTCCTACTTTGTTTATACAGAATGATTTAAGAAGCTCATGTGAAAAAGTGATTAATAACTAAGCCTGAAAAAAGCAGACTAAGATACAGTGCCATGAGGCCAGGGGCTGAGCCCTCAGAGATACCAGAAACTGGACGTTTATACTTAGTATGGGGGTGGGTATTGACTGCTCAGGCATTAGGACTGAGGAAGGGGATCAGCCAAAATGGTATCTAGATTGAGTGCATTAACCCTGAGAGACATATCCTTGAAGTTATCATTGTTTGGAGATAGACTTGATTCTCCAAACCGTGTCTAGCTCTCAGTTCAGATCTGTATTTCTGAGGAGCTTTCAGTGGCTGACTCAGGGGGAAAAACTGATTAGAAGAAGTTATGACTATTACTGTCTCCAGGGGAAGGGGGGTCTGAGATAGTGGAAGAGTGGCTGTCAGTGATGTGGGAACCCCCCTCTAAGAAAGGAGTGATGGCTATGGACAGAATGTGGAGATGTTCTCAAGGATATCTATCTATCCATGTAGCTATCTAACAATAATAATAGCTAACATTTACATAATGCTTACTATGTGCCCTGTAGTAAGTTCTTTATAGTGATTAATTTTACTTCATTTTCTCAACAACCCTGGGAGGTAGATGCTATTATTGTTCCCATTTTATAGATAAGGAAATTGAGGCAAACAGAAGTTAGTGACTTGTCCAGAGTCACACAACTAGTGTTTGAAGCCCGACTTGATCTAAAGTCTTCCTGACTCCAGGCCCAACACCCCATGCACTGTGTCCCCTACCTGCCTCCAGATACTGATATCTGTCTAGTTAAAAATCTAGATATAGATAGATTTAATATATTTTCTGGACAACTCCTGGATTTTTGCTTTTGTAACAAAGAATTGCTCTTTGAGAGGAAGAAATAATGATCACAATAATATTAACTAACATTTATATGACATTGACTATGAACCAGTCACTGTCTTCAGTGCTTTTAAGTTATTACCTCATTTGGTCAAGTTCTGCCCATGGAATCAGACAACTCAGATCCAAGTCCTATTTCTACCCTCTAATGCCAGGTACTTACTCTGTGCCTGACCTTGGGCATCACTTCCCTTCTCTGCTACTGTTTCTTTCTATGTAAAATGAGATTTGGGACTAGAAGATTCCAAAGTTCCCTTTGAACATTCCACAACATTTGTATCTCCTTGGTAAAGATGGAAATGGATTCTGGATCCATAAATCTCAGCCATTTCAAATATGGTTTCTTTTAAAAGGCATCCAAATACTTGGGCAAATGAAAGGGAAAAGGAGTCTTTTATACGGTTGAAGCCACAGTAAAAGGAAGAGTACTAGATGAATCTCCCCTAAGAAATAAATGAGTAATAAATATGCTGGGATATCTTTTAAAATATTTGGAGACATATATACCTGAGACATGATGCCCTTGTCTCCTCTTTGCTTAGAAGCTGCTCAGTGTCTAAACCAATTATTCATCATTTTCAAATTCCAGGTAATCTCATTTCTTGATGAATCTTGGCAACCCAAAAAGGGGGTTTCTTATGAACTCTGATCCCAGTTTGCTGCTCACTGAGGAAATAACTAACAGGTGCCTGATTTTCTCATCCATGAATCGGCAAGGTCTGGTTCTCTTAAACAAAAAAAAAATTCACTGCATGAAATCCCTTAATAATGGTAATATTCTACCATCAGACTCAAAACTAAAGGACAATTGTTAAAGATATATTTCAAGCTATGGAAAGCAGACAGCTGTCTGCTCTGGCTCTTGGGTCATGTTTCATGGTTATTCTCTACTCAAAGAACCTTTCTTCCCATCTATTCCTTAGATTAGGGGATGAGTTGGAGGTTAGGTTTAGGTTAGGTTTTGGACTAGAGTTGGATCTGGCTAGGGTTTGATTTCTATTTTGGCTGGGCATGGATTGGGGTTTGGATTGGCATTAGGGTTGTGTAGTCTGTCAGTTGACCCTTTACAAATCATAGAAGGGTAGAACTAGCACTTAATATAGAAGAGTTATCAGGTTGCTAATTTTTTCCAACACTCATAGGAAACTCATCATCTTTCCAGCTTTCTCTGTCATTTATTATCTGACTCCTCTCAATTTTTCATCTCCTCACTTGTAACTCATATTCCTCCTCTTCTGCTGTCAATATTGACTTCACCTTGTCAGTCCACTGGTTGTTTCCTTGGGTGCTTCTATTTCCTTGGCTTTGTTGGCTCTCTGTTCCACTATATCTAAGGAATAAACTCACACAGAAAACAACTCCATCTTCCTCTATCTCTTGTGCTTCCTATTGGTTAAACCCCTGAATCTGTTTTGTACTTGATAAGGGGTAGGGTTTGGGGTTATTATTAGTTTAAGGCTTTGGGTTAAGATTGGATTTAGGGTTGTTTTGGTGTTGATAATTGTTTAAAGTTTAATACAAGGGTGAAAGCTTTAGGTCAGGTTTTCTTTTGATAACCTCAAATTCTATCTTTGTCTTACAGGTCTGGTGCTCCTTTTCCTGTTGAGGTAAGATGGTAATTGTGGAATGAGTACCAGCTCTTGAATCAGGAGCCTTGGATTAAAATTCTTTTTCTGGTACTTACTATCCATATGAGCATGGGTAAATTATTTAATCTCTCTGAGCTTTAATTCTGCAGAATGGGAATATTGGTAGACTACTCCATGGAGTTATGGGGAAAATCCTTAGTAAACCTTACGTCACTACAAATGTGAGTTATTGTTGTTGGTCCAAAGGTTCATTCAGATTAGCAAATGTTGACCCCGATCCTGCTGCTCTTGTCACTCAGGATTTCTGTGGCGTGAGACAAGGGATGAGTAAAACTATTTCTCTGGTATTGTCTTGGGTCCCAGCACCTCAGCTGCCCCATTCACCCAGTGACCAGATTCCAGAGATAACTGAGCTCACACTGGGTTGGGGATTTTTGTCTGTGTTTCTATGCAATTGAGCAGGTGGGTTGATTGAGAAGCTGACTTCCCTGCTTGTTCATTTTCATTTCTGGGAAAGAGATGGATGGGAAGGCAGTTCTGGACAAGGGAACGAAGGCTGGGGTTTATCTTTGTCACTGAACAATTGGATAGGCTTTGGCAAAATTGTTTTGCTCACAGAATTGAGGCAGTGAGTGCAACAATTTCCTGGGTCTTAGAGGAGTGTCTATGAGTATCTACAATTGGTTGCCTGATTCTATCACCTAGCGTGAGGCTAGTCCATATTCTATAAGTTGTAATCATGTGAGTGATTATGGATCTTGATTAGGAGAGTCTACAGTCTCTCTAGGGATCTATAGGAGCTTGGATTTTCCCTGGAAGATATTAAACTTGGGAATTCTGGAGAGGCAACAGTCTTTCCATCACTACTACACCATCTGAATTTCTCGTGGTCATTCTAGAGGGCCAAGTCTAAGGTTTGCTGCTCCTTCATGTGACTTTGTTCCTTATTTTTCTTCTAGTTCTAGTCCTCTCCAAGAGACTGGTACTGTCAAGTAATTCACCCATATCCCTCTAGAAGGCTAGATTATTGGACTTTCAAACTTGGGGTTGCTTTCCCAGTGGACTTATATCATTCAAATAACTAATAACAGTAGCATAGGGCAATGTCTAGATATTTCCTTCCATTTTAACTGGGGGGGGGAAGGAAAGACATATCTACTATGGGCCAAGTACTGTATTAAGCAAATGTGATGTAATCTGATGCTCATACCAACCCTTTGCAGTAGGTGCTGTTATGAAAATACCATATAGTTCAGGAGACTGAGGCAGATGGAGACTAAGTGACTTGCCTAGGGTCACCCAGCTAGTAAACATGTGAAGCAGGATTTAAACCTAGGTCTTCCCAATTCCGGATCCAGTGCTCTATCCACTATCTATCCAGATAGTCTATCACTGCTTCTTTTTTTGTTTTTTTGGAGGGGGAGGGCAGGGCAGGGCAGTTGGGGTTAAATGACTTGCACAAAGTGACACAGCTAACAAGTCTTAAGTGTCTGAGGCTGGATTTGAACTCAGTTCCCCCTGACTCCAGGGCCGGTACTCTATTCACTGTGCCAACTAGCTGTCTCTATCACTGCCTCTTAATATCACTCTTTATAGGTATGGGAGCCCTGGGAATGGCAGCACCTCCCAGACCAATGGTCCTGTTTAGCCCTCACAGCTGTGGCTGGTGAGGTGACTCTTGTGGGGAAGGGACCAGACATTCCCACCAATTGTCAACCTATTGCCACTCACAGAGCACAAAGCCAGACTAGTTGAAGCACCTTGAGGGGGAGACTTCAGGAAACCACCCATCACCCCTCATACCCAGGCATCATCTTGAGAAGCAAGCCCTGTGGAGATGCAGCCTGGCAGCTACTCCTTCCAGAGGTGCAGCCATGGCTGCTGGTGACCCAGAAAAGAAAGTTCTTGCCATCAAAGTCCTTGGGACTAGCAAATATTTCAATAGCAGAAAATGATATGATTTTATCAGTGGAAATGATGTTACAAAAGAAGCATTACCATCTGCTTTGCTTCTACACTTTAAGGACAATGGGATCTTTCCATGTGACTTCCATATGTGTTATCTCTCCTATTAGAATGTGAGTTCCTTGAGAATAGGGGCTGTCTTCCTCTTTTATTTGTATTCCCAGGGTTTTGCCCCGCATAGGCTCTTAATAAATGCTTTACTCTTTCCTTCCTTCATTCTTGGAGTACAAAGGTGAAAGAATCTGTACAGCTTTGAGGTACCTATGTACTTGCCTCTCCCCCCAGGGGAGATGACTGTGTTACTCTTTAGGTTTTCCCCTCTGGAACCCAGGTTTATTCAACTCTGGTACAGCCTCTGGTCTATGTTGAACTCTTGGAGGAAATACTTAAGACACAACTCTCTACTGAAGACTCCTTTTTATAGGCTCAGTGCAAAGCAGTGGCACAGATGGTAATAGCCTAAGGCAATCAAACTGTCTCCAATCTAGGAGATTTAATCACTCATCCTCAATGAGGTGTGAATGGGTCAACAAGTATCCAGACCCTGGAGAAGTGCTCCCATTGAGGTGTTAATGGACGTGTCTTCACCCTTGGAATCCACTGGGAGATGGAATCAAAATCCTAAATCTCCTTCTTGGGAATTTTTCTCTACTTAACTGATGCTGTGAAAGTAGCCAACAAGCACTAAGTTTGGGTGTAGAAGCAAGGCAGATGGTAATGCTTCTTTTATAACATCATTTACACTAATAAAATCATATCATTTCCTGCTATTGGGAAGTTTGACTTAACGGAGAGTAGATGTAGATACTCCTTTGTCAAGATGGTAATATCTAGTTGGATGGACAACCCACAGCAGATATGTTCATCAGTAGACACTGTAAATGGAAAATAGATTGCATTCAGAGATGAAAATTGGGCTAGACTGGAAAATTATGCAGTTCTTATAAGGTTCTCAATGGCCTGTCTCCTTCCTTCCTTCCTTCCTTCCTTCCTTCCTTCCTTCCTTCCTTCCTTCCTTCCTTCCTTCCTTCCTTCCTTCCTTCCTTCCTTC